>CM065903.1:11672500-12872500 GCA_033439115.1 Firmiana major | reverse complement strand
TGCTTGTACAAGAAAGGCTATTCCCACATATAGTACTTGACATCACTTAAAAACATCTTCTTCTGTTGGGCAATCAAATCAGGTGGCAAAACATTACTTAACAAATAGTTAACGAAGTCAGCATATTACAGCAAACTGGAGTGCCTAAAAGCAAATAACTGCTAATCAGGAAAGGACTCATTAATTGCAGCACAATCTTCTTTAATTCCACTCTCCAATCTAGATAGATAGTCAACTACTCGATTCTCAGTCCCCTTTTAATCCATAATTTCTAAGCCAAACTCTTGAAGTAAGAGGATCCATCAAATCAATCTAGGTTTTGTATTCTTTTTAAAGACTATGTCCTTGATGGCAGTATGATCAGTGTATACTACCACCTTAATCTTGATGAAATATGAGCACAAACTATCAAAAGTAAATATTATTGCCAACAGCTCCTTCTTAGTGGTAGTAAAGTTTAACTGGGCTTCATTCAGACTCAGTGTTGCTGACTCAGTGAATGCCTCAATGGCTGCCTCAACGCCCGACTCAACGGATGAACTAATGGATGACCCAACGGCTGGCCCTATAGCTGACTTAACAGATAACCCAGCAACAACCCTACGATTGAATTGATGAATGACCTAGTGGTTGACTGAATGGAAAACACAATAGTTGACCCTACGGCTGAACCAGTAGCTGACGCATGAGACCTAGTAGAGTCAACCCACTCAGGAGACTCAGCTGACTCAACCAACCATGAGACCCAACAGACTTAACCTACTCATATAACTCCACGGACTCATAAGACCCAACGAATTTAGCCAACTTATGAGAATCAATGGACTCAATAGACTCATGAGACTTAATAGACTAACGAGACCCAGCGGACTTAGTCGACTCATGAAACTTACAGACTCATGAGACCCAATGGACTCAGCCGACTTATAAGACTGATCAGACTCATAAGACTTAACTGACTCAACAGACTTATGAGACCCAAGATGCTCCGTCGACTCATGAGACTCAGTGAACTCATAAGACAAGGCAGATTCAACTAATATATGAGATCTAATCAACTTATGAGACCCAGCTAACTCATGAGACCCAGCAGACTCAACCGACTCATGATATCCAACTTAGTCAACCACGAGACTCGGCAGACTTAATAGACCTATGAGACACAACAGACTCAGCAAACTTAACTAACCCATGAGACCTAGTGGATTTAACTTGCTTGTGAGACCCAATGAACTCAACGTACTCATGAGACTATGCAGAGTCATGAAACCTAGTAAACTCAACCGACTTAGGAGACCCAACGCACTCATTAAGCCCATCGGACTCATGAGACCTATAGAAAACCTAACGGACTCAACTGACCCATGAGACCTAGCAGACTCAAACGACCTAGCTGACTTAGGCGATTTAAAGGAAGAGTCATGAGACTCAGTCGACCCATAAGACTCAAAGGTAGAGTCATGAAACTTAATCAACCTAAAGGACTCAAAGGTAGACTCATGAGACTCAACTAACCCAAATGATTCTCAGCAAGAGTCAGAGACTTAGCCGACTTAGAAAACTTAGATGAGAAGTCAACCTACCCAGCCACGAACAAGTCAACCTAGTCTCGTACAAGACATGCACTTAGTCGTGCGCACTTAGTCACACACTAGGCATGCACCAAGGCTCCAAGCACATGAGAGCAAAAATGTTTTACTTTTAAGAGGATTCAAACACCTAATAACCTCGACCACACACCCGACCACCTTTGGTGAAGGGGCCTACATCTCGGCCACCTTGGGCTATGGGATCCACACTTCTGATGACCTTACGCAATGGGGCCCATACCTATAACAACTCTGGGAGCATAACCTAAATTAATTACAAAACCCAAACCAAGAGTTTTTGGATAAACCCTAACTACAATGTTTGTGAGACCCCATGTATCTATAACTTTGTAATATATGTTAATGGAATTATAAGACAAACGATTTTGAATTCATTTAAACGTGAATAAATTTGCAATGGGATGAATGAGTACCAAGATACAAATAAAGGATAAATAAGGGTCGAAGTGACCACAAGTTAAACGAATGGAACTTTAAGAATTTGGATTGAAGATAAGGAATGAAAACACAAAATAATAATGCATGGACTATAAATTCTAGATATTCTTTATGAATTCAAGCAATGCACACAATTCATATTGCATGTGAATCATAGGAAATGAGTCTTTCCATGCCCTAAGTGGGATTAAAATGAAAAATGAGTATTGGAGTAATGAAATAGGAATTTACCCTTGAAAAATCTAGAAAAATGCAGCAGGAAATGCCCCAGATGAAGGCTAGACCGATCCCTTATACAAAATAAAGCCATTTCAAGTGAATCTGCCAGGGCAGATCGATCTCCCTATCAAGCAGATCGATCTCGCCAATGAGCAGATCGATCTGCAATTGCCTTTGCCAAGCCTAGATTGATCATCCCTTAAGTGCAGATCGATCTCCATTTGATTCTGTAAAGAGCAGATAGATCTCTCTCCATGAGCAGATCGATCTCCTCAAGCTTCTGCCAAGCCAAGATCGATCTCTCCCCAATGAGCATATCAATCTCCACTTTCTAAAACTTGAGAATTCGATGGCTAAAACCAAAGGAAGATTGATCTCTTCACCCTAGCAAATCGATCTCATCCCTCTCAATCTATAAAAACCCTATGAAAAAAACCTTTTTCTTCAACAAACCAATACACCTCTTCCATTTTCACCAAAAATACTAAGCTTTCTCTCTCTAGAATGCACCATTTTTTAAAAAGAATTGAGAAAAAGCTATTAGAGCCAAAGATGTACATCTTGAGGAGGAGAGCAACATAGCTTGGAGCCAACATTTAATTCATTAGATTGAAGGAGCAAAAGGAGTCATCAAAACTTGAAAAAAGAAGAAAGTCAAGCTAGGTGAGTTTTCAATACACCAACTCTAAGTATATTTATCTAGTTGTTGTGGTGAGTAGATTGATGTATGTATTGATGAATGAAACTACCTAGAATGCAATGATACAAGCATAACCTAGAATCAATTTAGTGTGAGAAAATAGAATGTGGATGATTTGATGATAAATGGGTTATACCAAGGTGTTAATAATGATGTATACATGGCATTGGGGTGGTTATGTGGAATCAAATTTATGGGATTGGACAAAGTGATGAAATATGCATAAATGGTAATTATTAAATGCATGAATGAATGGAGGAACTAAGGTTTTAAGCATGCAAATTAAGTGTTTGATTGGAAAACTAGGTGAGTTACTAGCCAAATTTATTAGGAACGACACAATGATAGCCGAATGTGAAAATGGACCAAGCTTAATACTATAAAGTCTGATAAAATGTATCAATTGTGATGAAGTCATTGATGAATGTTTGCAGCTCCAGAGATCAAATTAGGAGCAAGTTGGATTGAATGAGCTTCCAGCGATGGAACTTGTTCTACGCTCGACGTGATTTGAGGTAAAGAGTTTTTGTAAGTGCCTAGAGGGAGCTATACGTATTTTGAGGGGAATTATATGGTGCGAATTTCTCTAGCTATCAAATAATGCATTAGAATTTTGTGAAAGGTTCCAAAAATAAGGAAAGAAAATATAAGTTTACCTTGGTAGGAATTTTATGAAAGGGGTAGTAAGGATCCAAAAATGCATGTATTCTCATGACTTTGATGTTTTCATGATGAAATGCTTTGATACAAATGGAATGAGGATAGGTTGGCTATTGCTTTGTGTTTGCATGAAAAAGCACGAATCATGTGCTAAGTATTATCTCTGAAAATACTTGATATTTTAACTAGAGCCACCTATCATATTTGTGTGAGTGCAAACAATGCTGGAGCTTAGCTCGCACTAGATTTTGATGCTTTGATTCATACTAATAGTGCTTGAGCCCTGCTTGCACTAGTTTTGTTGGTTTATTGTGCATGAAAGTCGTACTGGAGCTTTGCTCGTATGAAGATTTGACATGTTTTATAGAAAACTGTGTTGTAGCATCCTGTAAACTGTGTGTCATAGTGAGATGATGTATCACACGTGTGTTTTGAGACATGAAATGGTTACCGACATGATATAAGGCAACTACGACCTATGACAGGCACCCCTCGAACCATGATGGGGCTAAGTCCTATGGCAAGTACCCTAGATAAATAGTCATGTGGTCTAAGTCCTATGGTAGCACCCTTGACAATGATGTGGACTAAGACCTATGGCAGGCACCCCAGATAAATAGTCATGTGGTCTAAGTCCTATGGTAGGCACCATTGACAATGATGTGGGCTAAGACCTATGGCAGGCACCCTTAGACCGTGTGGATCCACGGAGTACGTTGTATTGTGTATGTCACATGGAGTACATTATACCGTGTAGTCTTGATAACTAGTTGGTTGAGTTATTGCACGAGTAGGGCTGAACTCACCTCTCATTGCAGTTGTGATTCCTCACATGCTGGGATCCGTGTAGCCTGGGATCACAGGGATTTATATATATGGTTATTATTCCCATTTTATTTCTGGAATGTAACCTACATGCCTCACTTGATATTATGTTTTATTGATAGACTTGGGTAGACCTGAAGGAGGGGTGACACCCGTGAATTGGTTTTAAAAGGAAATAGGATTTTATGTACAGGGTATTCCCGGAGGGCAGGATTAGATTTGATTGAAGTGCATTGGGGTGAGTTTTGATATGATGAGCATGAGATGTTTTATATGTTGATTGTCCATTTGATATCATGCTTGCTTTTATTAGTCTTCATATACTATATAAGTATTCATATGGCATGGTTTTGATCTACCTCATGCTCAAGATGTAAATGATTTTTGATATCATGTTATTATATGAATGTAGATAGTGTAGTTGTCTACTTGCTTACACTATTTCCTTACTGAGCATGTGGTTGCTCACCCTTTCACTTTCCATCCCTACAGAGCATCCATAGTGGTCAAGAGCGAGCAGAGACTGGCACTCTCAATGTCAGCTGCTGCCCATCGCTGAGAGGTATACACATTAATAACGTATTGTAACTAAACAAGAACAACACCATAACACTTTTGGAAATGTAAATTCGGGGGATGTAAACATTTATAGAAATGTATTAATTAATGAAGTTAATGTAAGCAATTTAAGTGTCTACAGTTATCGTTTATAAATGTTAAGTGATATTGTGTATGGTGAGAGGTAACTAGCTTCGAATCATAGCTCAACTGTTTGGTGTAGGAAACTGTTCACGATAGGGTAAGTTAATGAAAAAGGAAAAAACTTTATAGTGATTTTAGATGAATGAGGGTCGTGACAGAGATTGGTATCAGAGCTAAGTTGACCTGATATGAGTCAGAGTTAGTAGTAAGAAAAGTTACATTCCCATATTGATGTACTTTGTTTAGATATAAATGTGTATATCTGACGGGTTAGACTAATGGTATACTATGGATGTATGAATTTTGACATCATGTCCGTCACACGCAGTGGTAGAAGGGGCGAGGGCACGTGCTAAGGACCGTAGAGGGAGGCCTGAAAGCTGTGCAGAACCATAGACTGAGCATATCTCATAAGAGCCTATTGAGAGACCAGAGGATATTGAGGTACGCTTCGCTAGGTTGGAGCGAAGTTTGGAGACTATTACGAAGATAGTCGCTCAGTCTATGTAGGGAGCTAGGGAAAGACAAGGCCCCGTTACCCAAGCTGCTGATGCTAGACTGATAGTTGCTTCTAGTACGCTTACATAGCCAGCACAAATGCCACAGGTGGCAGATACACCCCCACCAGTTCAAGATACAACATCACCGGTTGTTCCACAGCATAGTAACAAAGTGTGGGGTTATGGTTGTGATTTGGAGAGATTACGGTAATTTCAAAAATTTAGGCTGCCATCATTTAGTGGGGTGAAAGACCCAGTGGTTGTTGAGGATTTGATGAGCGAGATTAAGAAGTTATATGGGTTCTTTGAGTGCACCACTACAGAGATGATCGTTTTTTTTTCGCATTCATGTTGAAAGGAGCGGTAGAGCATTAGTGGAAGTCCACCAGGTCGATTTTGAGCGCCCGACACACTGAGAGCACATGGGAGGTGTTTTTAGAGGCCTTCTGGAGACAGTATGTTTTAGACATTGCTCAGAGGAAGTTGCAGATAGAGTTTATTGGGTTGACTCAAAGGAACATATCTATAGACGAGTATGAGACGAGGTTTATATCCCTGGGAAGATACGAGTCGGATACGATGAGCAGTGAAACGAGGAAAGTCAAGAAGTTTATTGATGGATCGAGACCAGTTATCAGATCTAGATTGGTCACATTTGATATCCCGACATATGAGGAGGCTGTGCACAGGGTGCAGCTATGTGAGCAAGATAATAAGCAAAATGCCTCCGAGTTTGAAAAGATTAGTAGAGGTAGAGACAAAGATCGAAAGAGATTCAAAATTGATAGGCTGATCAAGAGAGGAGGTCAGAGACTGACTGATAGGATACCTTAAATTGAGGAGGTAGAGGAAAGGACGATAAAGCCTCGGATATATCCAGTTTTAGCACCGCCACTGAGAGGTGTAGTTATTAGAGAGACACGATCGACTGCTGAGCAGTGTAGGAGATGTGGCAGATATCATGGTAACAAGCCTTGTCCAATGTCTTCGATAGTGTGCTATCATTGTGGGAAGTCAGGGCATATTATACGGGATTGCCCTGAGATAATAGAGGTTACTCCACAGAAGAGCAAGGAGTCAGAGAGAGCTCCTGCTAAGACTTCTACGCCGAAGAGGAGAGCCACAGCCGCAGAGAAGGGGAAGCAGGTTGTCGGCAGAGGGCAAGTGCATGCACTAGATTAGGACACAGCAGATGTACCAACAAATGTGATTAAAGGTACTATCCTAATTTTTAACTTAGAAGCAATTGTGTTATTTGATCCTGGTGCCACGCATTCTTTCATATCGCCCTCATTCGCATGTAAGTTGTCAAAATATGTTGAGCCTACATCATTAGATAGAATGTTATTTATCTCTACGCCTATGAATGACAGTCAGTTGACTGAGATGTGTATAGGGATTATAGGCTGAAGATAGGGGAAAGAGATGGCAGCTGATCTTATTCTGTTGAATATGAATGATTTTGATGTAATTTTAGGAATGGATTGGTTGGCTGCAAATTGAGGTGTATTAGATTTTTTTTGCTAAGACAGTAACATTTTCAAGGATAAATAGTGTTGTCGTAAGTTTCCCGAAAAATGTATTGAAAAATTCCCTTGAAAAGTAATGAAAGTAGTATTTTATTGCAAGCAAAATGGATAAATTTCTATGTTGGAATTGATAAGTCTAATTTTAAGGATGAGTTATGTTACTAACAGTGGAAATAATAATGTGAAGGGTTCATTGCATACATGGTTGATACAGATAAGGTCCATCCGGAATTGAGAGACATTCCAGTAGTTGTAGAATTTCCTGATGTCTTTTCGGATGATTTACCAGGACTACCACCGGACCGTGAAATAAAGTTTTGTATAGAGTTGGTACCTGGTATTAAGCCGATATCTTGACCACCATATAGGATGGCTCCGATTGAGTTGGAGGAGCTGAAGAACTTATTGTAAGAGTTGCTAGAGAATAGGCTTATTAGACCCAGTGTTTCACCCTATGGAGCTCCAGTTTCGTTTGTGAAGAAGAATGATGGAAGCCTCCGACTGTGTATAGATTACCAGTTGTTGAATAAGGCTACCATTAAGAATAAGTATCCTCTTCCATTCATTGATGATTTGTTGGATCAGCTCCAATGAGCCCAAGTCTTTTCTAAGATAAATCTACGGTCAGGGTACCATCAGTTGAGGATACGGAGGGGAGATGTACAAGACGACATTTCGTACCCGTTATAGCCACTACGAGTTCTTGGTTATGCCATTCGGATTGAAGAATGCCCCGCAGCATTTATGGCATTGGTGAATGACGTATTTAAGCCATACCTGGACCAATTTGTAATAGTGTTCATTGACAATATATTGGTTTATTCCATGTCCAGCGAAGATAATGAGCAGTATTTGAAGATAGTTCTGCAGACCTTACGAGAAAAGGAGTTATATGCCAAAATCAACAAGTGTAACTTTTGGTTGGAGCAGATCTCATTTCTGTGCCATATGGTATCAACGGATGGAGTGTCAGTGATCCATCCAAGATTGAAGCGATTATACAATGGGGATAGCCCAAGACAGTTACTAAGATCAGAAGTTTTCTGGGATTGGCAGGTTATTATCGAAGATTCATTGACGGTTTCTCCAAACTAGCTACTCCGTTAACGCGTCTCACGTGGAAAGATGTTGAGTTTGTGTGGGACGAGGCATGTGAGAGGAATTTTCAGGAGCTTAAGTGTCGATTGACCACAACTCCGATTCTCACCATTCCTACTAGCTCATGAGTTTTTTTGTGCATACGAATGTATCACACCAAGGACTGGGCTGTGTACTGATGCAAGATGGTAAGGTAGTCACCTATGGACCTAGACAACTGAAGGATCATGAGAAGAACTACCCAACCCATGATCTAGAATTGGCGACCGTGGTATTCGCTTTGAAAATATGGCGCCACTACTTCTATGGTGTGAAATTTCAAGTACTTAAGAGTCATAAGAGCCTTAAGTATTTGTTCTCACAGAAGGAGCTGAACATGAGACAAGGTAGATGGCTCGAGCTCTTAAAGGATTATGATTGTGAAATCATGTAGCACCCGGGTAAGGCGAATGTAGTTATCGATGCCTTGAGTAGGAAGAACCTTGGGTTGGTGTCGTATATGATGTTCAGGGAACACGAGTTGTTAAAACAGTTTGCGAGCCTCAGTTTGGATGTGGCCCCGCCTGATATTGATAGTGGCTTTATGGTAGCTAACCTGCAGTTGGAACCAGATCTGGTGGATCATATCTGGCAGGCTCAGCAAATTGATCAGCAATGCAATGATATTATCGGATAGATACAGAGAGGCACAGAGATTGATTTTGAGCTGAGTTCAGATGGTTTGCTGAGATTCAGGGGTAGGATATGTGTTCCCAATGATCCAGAGATCAAGAGGTTGATTTTGTCAGAGGCTCATTCGACAAAGTATACACTGCATCTAGGAAGTTACAAGATGTATCAGAACCTCTAGAGAGTGTGTTGGTGGTCAGGAATGAAGAGAGATGTAACGACATTTGTAGTAAAGTGTCTTGTTTGTCAGCAGGTGAAGGTAAAGCATCAGAAGCCTGTAAGGCTATTGCAACCTCTACCTATACCGACTTGGAAATGGAAGCATGTCACTATGGACTTCGTAATGGGTTTACCTAGGACCCGCAGGAAACATGATACGATTTGGGTGATAGTGGACAGATTGACAAAGTCGACACACTTCCTAGCTATGAAGCCACCTATACTCTAAGTACACTGGCATAACTATATGTGCGCGAGATAGTGAGGTTGCATGGTGTTCTAGTAAGCGTTGTTTCTGATAGGGATGCTCGTTTCACTTCTCATTTTTGGGAACACTTTCAGGAAGCGATGGGGACCCAACTGAGTTTTAGCATAGCCTTCCATCCTCAGACAGATGGTCAGTCAGAGAGGACGATACAGACCCTGGAGGTTATGTTGAGGTTATGTACATTGGATTTTAGAGGCTCTTGGGATGACCATTTACCACTTGCAGAGTTCGCCTATAATAACAACTATCATTCGAATATCGAGATGGCACTGTATAAGGCTTTGTATGGTCGAATCCCCTATTAGATGGGAAGAGGTTAGTGACTGACTGATATTTGCTCCCGATTTACTGAGACAAGCCTCTGAGGATGTCCAATTTATTTATGAGAGGTTACAGACAGCTCAGAGCAGACAAAAGAGTAATGCTGACAGGAGACGAAGACCATTGGAATTCACAGTGGGTGAACCGGTGTTTTTACGAGTTTCTCCTTCCAAGGGTATTACAAGGTTCGGAAAGAAAGTTAAGTTAAGTCCTTGTTACACTAAACCCTTTGAGATATTGGACAGAGTGGGAGATAAGGCCTAGAGGTTAGCATTGCCTCCTGAGCTAACAGGCGTTCATAATGTCTTCCACATCTCTATGTTACGGAAGTACCATTTGGACCCAGCACATGTAATTAGATATGATCTATTGGAGCTTAATGAGAACATGACTTATGTTGAGAAGTCGATTCAGATATTGGACAGGAAGGAGAAGGTGTTGAGATCAAAGACGATCCCTTTAGTGAAAGTCCTTTGATTACACCTCACTGCAAAAGAAGCTACATGGGAGTTGGAGAGTTTGATACGGGAGAAGTATCCCGAGTTGTTCACGGACTGATTTGGTTTCAATTTGGAGGACCAAATTTCCTTAAGTGGAGGAGATTATGAGACCCCATGTATGTATAACTTTGTAATATATGTTAATGGAATTATAAGACAAACAATTTCGGATTCATGTAAATGTGAATAAATTTGCAATGGGATGAATGAGTGCCAAGATACAAATAAAGGATAAATAAGGGTCGTAGTGGCCACAAGTTAAACGAATGGAACGTTAAGAATTTGGATTAAAGATAAGGAATGAAAACACAAAATAATAATGCATGGACTATGAATTCTAGATATTCTTTATGAATTCAAGCAATGCACACAATTCATGTTGCATGTGAATCATAGGAAATGAGTCTTTCCATGCTCTAAGTGGGATAAAAATGAAAAATGAGTATTAGAGTAATGAAATAGGAATTTACCCTTGAAAAACATGGAAAAATATAGTAGGAAATACCCCAGATGAAGGCCAAATAGATCTTTTATCCAAGGTAGATTGATCCCTTATGCGAAACAAAGCCTTTGTAGGCCCACAAAGTACGTTGTACCGTGTATACCACATGGAGTACGTTGTACCGTGTAGTCTTGATGACTATTTGGTTGAGTTATTACACGAGTAGGGCTGACCTCACATCGCGTTGTAGTTGTGATGCCTCGCACGCTGGGATTCGTGTAGCCTGGGATCACAGGGATTTATATATATGGCCATTATTCCCAATTTATTTTTGAAATGTAACCTACATGCCTCACTTGATATTATGTTTTATTGATAGACTTGGGCAGACCTGAAGGAGGGGTGACACCCGTGATTTACTTTTAAAAGGAAATAGGATTTTATGCATGAGGTATTCTCGGAGGGCGGGATTAGATTTGATTGAAATGCATTGGAGTGAGTTTTGATATGATGAGCATGAGATATTTTATATGTTGATTTTCCATTTGATATCATGCCTACTTTTATGAGTCTTCATATACTATATACATATTCATGTGGCATGGTTTTGATCTACCTCATGCTCAAGATGTAAATGATTTTTGATATCATGTTATTATATGCATGTAGATAGTGTAGCTGTCTACTTGCTTACACTATTTCCTTACTGAGCATGTGGTTGCTCACCCTTTCACTTTCCATCCCTATAGAGCATCCATAGTGGTCGAGAGTGAGAAGAGACTTGCACTCTCAGTGTCCGTTGTTGCCCATCGCTGAGAGGTATACACATTAATAACGTATTGTATATAAACAAGTACAACACCACAACACTTTTAGAAATGTAAATTCGGGGGATGTAAACATTTGTAGACATGTATTAATTAATGAAGTTAATGTAAGCAATTTAAGTGTCTACAGTTATCGGTTATAAATGTTAAGTGATATTGTGTATGGTGAGAGGTAACTAGCTCTGCATCATAACTCAACTGTTTGGTGTGGGAAACTGTTCACGACAGGGTAAGTTAATGAAAAAGGCGAAAAATTTATAGCGATTTTAGATAAAAGAGGGTCGTGACAATGTTTCCATCCAATTCCATTTCAATGTTGGTGAACGATGGTTACACATGGTGATAATCAAATTTTCTACATAGTAGCTCAGTATCAGAATTAAATAGTTCCAAAGCATGTTTTAATCGCCTCTCTCTTATGGTCTTTGTGCTCAGTAATTTGTTAAATACCCACTTAAACTATCATTGGATTGTCTTAGGAGAGATCAGAAACAAGCGATAACGTGTTATATCATGTCTAATAAGGGCAAGGAAATCGATATGAATGATACCTTTAGTATCACGGAACGACCTGTGACCAAGCCACAGTCCATTGAAGATATGGAAAAGCCAGATGTCACAACCCTCAATCCATCGAAAATCCACTATAAATTTTTCATTTTTCGTTTATTATGTAATCCATTTCTTATTGTTTACGCTTTACTTTACTTTACTTTATCTTGAATAGCTAAACCACCAACAGTTGGGCTGTGTATCAGTGTCAATCTCATCCAATCAAATCATTTCAATTTATAATTCATTTAAACGTAAACACTTGTATTTCTAAATTAGAGTTGCTGTTTACATGTGGTTACAATTCTTTACATCTCCAAAAATTACTTTCAAAATATTACTGTGCTTTGGCATGTCTAGATACAAAAACTATTCAAATGTGTCTACCTTGTGTGATGGGACGTAGCGGAAACCAAAATCCAATCCTCAGTCGCTCTCTATCTACTATAAGTGCTCTGTAGAGGGGGAAAATAAGGGGGTGAGCAAACCACGTGCTTAGTAAGGCAATCATGCGAGCCGGTAGATAACTGTACTATCTACATGATCGCGATGCCATGCATAAAACCAAGCATTTACTTGTTATACTCCAAAGCATCAGTTCATGCTCGTGTTCATGATATGTAAAGCAATTCATGCTAATTAAATCAGTGCACAATTCTTAAACAAAGAATGAAAATCATCATGCACAAGTAGTAGTTAAAGCGTGGAAAATCATCATGCGAGGTGCACTTAGAAGCATTTCTTACTCAACACAAATTATCATAAAATTCAGCACTCGTCAAGATTTAACCCTTCCCATGGACTGTCCTGACCCACAAAACCATTTTAAAACATGGATCTATCATAAAACAAGTGACATGTGAGATAGGCAAATAATAATAAGGGAAATAACTAGGACTATGGTCATATCCTCGGTGATCCCAAGCTACACAGATCTTAGTATGCAAGGTATCACCTCTATCTGCTTTCGCAAGAGAGGTGGGTCACGTCCAACCCGTCGATCCATAGCAGAATATTCATCATTTGAAGACGGTATATATATCATATCCATAAACGGGACAACGTACTTCATGCTATTTACATGGTACAACATACTCTGTGGACCTATATCATCACATCATATCATGTCATATCTCAATACGCACGTGCGAGCCTATTTAATCAGTGCGGCCACAGCCTACCCGAAGCTCCTAGCACGGCTCCCAACATGTCATAAAATCACATGCGAGTAATCTCTAGCACGACAATAAGTATAAAGTGGACATCTAGTGCGAGCAACACTCCAGTACAATGTCAAAATCCATGTGAAAACTAGTGCGAGCTAGGTTCCAACACTCATGCATGTAAAACTCTAGTGCGAGCTATGCTCCAGCACTATATCATAAAATCCATGTGAAAACTAGTACGAGCTAGGCTCCAACACTCATGCATGTAAAAGCATATCAAATCTCGTATGAGCAACGCTCTAGAATGTTTATTTCCACAAAACTCAGGTAGGTGGCTAATTTATTTGCAAATCATACTTATTAAAACCAAATCAGATTATTTTCTTGCAAAGCATTTAAATGCTAGCCAACCTGCCAATCCACATGCCTAAAAGGTTAATAAAAGATTCAAAACATCATGATTCTTGTTTTTCGTGAACTTTTCCCAAATCCCAATCTTCTTTGCCCTTCAAACGTTTAATTCTTTTCTTATGACCCACAAACATTCTAGGAAACCTTTATGCACTTGAAAACGGGTACAAATACCTCTAGGGGCTAACACAATTCCCTTACCTCAATTCTCGGTGAAGTAACTCTTTCTTTCTTTCCCACTTCTCGTGTTTGGGCTCAATTTGCTCTGAATATATCCTCGAGAGCTGCAAACATCTATTTATCACATGAGTTAATTACGAATAACTCATATTTTGACTTGATCCTAGTCAATAATCTTATTGAGCCTAATTCCCTTCCTAAGTCGATTTCAATTACACCAACCATTTCACCTAAACCCATTGAGCTCCTTAGGCTCATTATCACCTGTTGGACCAAATTCTAGGTCCATTTTCCTTATCGAATCGATTGAATTCAAGTTTGGCCTATATTCACATTCAGCCATGGCATGGGGGTTGGACGCCCATCACGCCATTCATAGTCCTATTTGGTTTAGCAAACTTTCTTAGTTATCTAATCAAGCACTTGGTTTGCATTATTCTAGCCTTAACTCTTCCATTCATTCATGGATTTTTACAAACACTAAATATGCACATTTCATCACTTATCCAATCCCATAAATTGATTTCATATATCTATCTCAAAATCATGCACATAACATTATTAACACCTTAGTATAATCCATTTATCATCTAACCAACCATATCTGAATTTCTCACACTAAACCCATTCTAGGTTTGCTTGATTCATCACATTCTAGGTAGTTTCAACCAACAATACATACACCAATCGACTCCTAACAACATCTAGATAAACATACTTAGAGTTGGTGTATTGGAAACTCACCTAGCTTGACTTTCCTCTTGTCCCAAATAAGAAGACTCATTTGCTTCTTCAATCCAACAAGTTGAATATTGGCTCCAGCTATGTTGTTCTCCTCCTTACAATGAATAACTTTGCTTTAATAGTTTTTTCTCAAATCTTTTTGGAATGGGTTGTATTCTAGAGTGAGAAAGCCTGGTCTTTTTTGTTAAAAATGGAAGAATGTGTTGATTTAGTGAAGAAGGGGGTTTGGCCGTCGGGTTTTTATAGAGCAGGGGTGATGAGATCAATCTCCTAGGGTAAGAGATCGATGTTCCCTTGGTTGAGCTATCGAAATATTCAGTTTGTAAGAGAGAGAACGATCTGCTCTTTGGGGAGAGATTGATCTTTGTTAGGCAGAAGCAACTGGAAATCGATCTGTTTCATGGGGAGATCGATCTGCTCTTTAGGAAGGGATCGATCCTTACTAGGTAACTAGAGATCGATCTACTCCAAGCGAAAGCAAATGGAGATCGATCTGCTCATGGGGAGATTGATCTGCTCTTGGCAGAATCAAATAGAGATCAATCTGGACCTAGGAAGGGATCGATCTGTGCCTTACAGAATCATATGGGGTCTATTGCTTGAATGAAAGATCGATCTGCTTTGAATAAGAGATCGATCTAGCCTTCATCTGGAGCGGTCCTGCTGCATTTTTCCCAAAATTTTCCAAGGTAAACTCATATTTCATTACTCTAATACTCATTTTACATTCTAATCCCATTTAGAGCATGGAAAGGTTCATTTCTTATGATTCACATATAATGTGACTTGTGTGCATTGCTTGAATCATAAAAGGTACTTAGAATTCACAATTCCTTGCATTATCATTTTGTGTTTTTAAGTCTTTATATTAGGTCTGGTTGTTTGAGTTCCATTCATTTAGTCTATGGCCACTTCAGCCCTTATTTAACCTTTACATAGATTCATAGACGTTCATTCATTCACTCTCTTTGCAACTTCATTCAATCCAAAATCTCTTATTATGATTCAATTTAACATATAAAAATGTATTACATCATATGAATCATAATGAATAGATCACCAAAAGTGGGTCTTACATAATCTCTCCCACTAAGAAAATTTAGTCCTCAAAATTGGAACGAATCAGTCGATGAATAACTTGGGGTACTTCTCCCACATCAAATTCTCTAACTCCCATGTAGCTTCCTTCGCAATGTGATGCTGCCAAAGAACTTTCACTCGGGGAATCGTCTTCGAACTCAACACCTTCTCCTTTCTATCCAATATCCAAATCGGCTTCTCAACATACGACATGCTCTCATTGAGCTCCAATGGCTCATATCTTATCACATGTGCTGGATCTTGGTGGTATTTTCGTAACATAGAAATGTGGAAGACGTTGTGAACGCCCGCTAGCTCAGGTGGTAACGCTAGCCTATAGGCCTTATCTCCCACTCTATCAATTATTTCAAAGGGTCTAATGTAACGAGGACTTTGCTTTCCTTTCTTTCCAAACCTCGTTATACCATTGGAAGGAGAAACTCGTAAAAATACTGATTCACCCACTGTAAACTCCAATGGTCTCCGTCTCCTGTCAGCATAACTCTTTTGCCTGTTCTGAGCTGTTTGTAACCTCTCACAAATCAATTGGACGTCCTCAGAGGCTTGTTTCACTAAGTCGGGAGCAAATTTCTGTCAATCACCTACCTTTTCTCGTCCAATAAGGGAACGTCATCTACGACAATACAAAGCCTCATACGGTGCCATCTCGATACTCGAATGATAACTGTTATTATAGGCGAACTTTGCGAGTGGTAAATGGTCATCCCAGGAGCCTCCAAAATCTAATGCACACGCTCTTAACATGTCCTCCAAGGTCTGTATAGTCCTCTCTGACTGACTATCTGTCTGAGGATGGAACTCTATGCTAAAACTCAGTTGGGTCCTTATCGTTTCCTGAAAGTGTTCCCAAAAGTGGGAAATGAGGCAGGCATCTCGATCAGAAATAATGCTCACTAGAACACCATGTAACCTCACTATCTCGCGCACATATAATTTCGCCAAAGTACTTAGAGTATCGATGGCTCTCATAGCTAGGAAGTGTGCCGACTTCGTCAATCTATCCACTATTTCTCAAATCGCATCGTGATTCCTACAGGTCCTAGGTAAACCCATCACAAAGTCCATAGTGACATGCTTCCATTTTCAAGTAGGTATAGGTAGAGGTTGTAATAGCCATGTAGGCTTCTGATGCTCTACCTTCACCTATTGACAGATAAGACGCTTCTCTACATACTCTGCTACATCTCTCTTCATCCTTGACCACCAATACACTCTCAGGAGGTTCTAATACATCTTGTTACTTCCCGGATGCAGTGTGTACTTCGTTGAGTGAGCCTCTGATAAAATCAACCTTCTGATCTTTGGATCATTGGGAACACATATCCTACCCCTGAACCTCAACAATCTATCTGAACTCAACTCAAAATCAGTGTTTGTACCACTCTGTACCTGTCTGATAATATCACTACACTGCTGATCAATCAGCTGAGCCTGCCAGATACGATTTACACATCCGGTTCCAACCACAGGCTAGCTACCATAAAGCCACTATCAGTATCAGGCGGGGTCACATCCAAACTGAGACTAGCGAACTGTTCCAACAACTCGTGTTCCCCGATCATCATATACGATACCAACTTGAGGAGTTTCCTACTCAGTGCATCAGCTACTACATTCACCTTACCCGGGTGGTACAAGATCTCGCAATCATAGTCCTTCAGAAGCTCAAGCCACCTCCTCTGTCTCATGTTCAATTCCTTCTGTGAGAACTGATACTTAAGGCTCTTGTGGTCAGTAAATACTTGAAATTTATTACCATAAAGGTAATAGCGTCATATTTTCAAGGTAAATACTACAGCCGCCAGCTCTAGATCATGGGTCGGGTAGTTCCTCTCATGATCCTTTAGATGTCCAGATCCATAGGTGACTACCTTTCTATCCTGCTTCAGTACATAACCCAGTCCTTAGTATAAAGCATCTGTATATACAGAAAAACCTCCTGAGTTGGTAGGAATGGCGAGAATCGGAGGTATGGTTAATCTCTTCTTCAACTCCTGAAAGCTCTTCTCACATTTATTGTCCCACACAAATTCAACATTCTTCCTCGTGAGAGGTGTGCTAACCTCGAGAATCCCTCCACAAACCGTCGATAATACCTAGCTAAATCCATGAAACTTCTGATCTCCGTGACTGTTTGGGGTCGCTGCCACTAAACCACTGCTTCAATCTTGGATGGGTCTACTGACACTTCATCTCTCGATACAATATGGCGTAGAAAAGATATCTGTTATAGCCAAAAGTAACACTTACTGAGTTTAGCATATAACTTTTTTCTTTCGGAAGGTCTGTAGCACTATCCTTAGGTGCTGCTCATGCTCCTCTCTAGATCTCGAATACACCAGAATGTCATCGATGAATACGATAACAAATCTATCCAAATACTGGTGAAACACCTCATTCATCAACGACATAAAAGCTACGGGAGCATTCGTCAACCTGTATGGCATAACCATAAACTCAAAATCACCATACTAGGTGCGAAAAGCTGTCTTGGGTACATCTCCATCCCGAATTCTCAACTGATGGTACCCAGATCTTAGATCTATCTTAGAAAAGACCTGCGCTCCCTAAAGCTGATCTAACAAGTCATTGATGCCTAGAAGGGGATACCTATTCTTGATGGTCGCCTTATTCAACAACCTGTAGTCAATACACAATCAGAGGCTCTCATCCTTCTTCTTTACAAATAGTACTGGTGCTCTCCAAAGCGATACACTTGGTTTGATGAACCCCTTATCCAATAACTACTGTAACTGTTTCTTCAATTCCTCCAACTTAATCAGAGCCATTATGTATGGTGGCTTGAATATCGGCTCAGTACCAGATGCCAAATCTATACAAAACTTCATCTCTCTATCTGGTAGTAACCCTGGTAAATCATCCGAAAAGACGTCTGGAAATTCCCTAACCACTGGGATGTCTCTTAATTCTGGACGTTCCTTATTCACCTCAACCACGTACACAATATAACCTTTTAAAACATTAACCATTTAGTCAGCATAGAAATAAATCTATTTTGATTACAACAATTACTACTTTCATTATTTTCAAGGAAACTTTACATTATATTTTTCGTGGAAATTCGCAGTAATGCTATTTACCCCTGAAAAAGTTATTGTCTTGGAAAATCAATCTACCATGGCACGGTTTGTAACCAACCAATCCATTCCTAGGATTACATCAAATTCTTTCATATACATCAAAATAAGGTTGGGTGACATTTCTTTTTCCCCTACTTTCAACTTACAACCCCTAAACATATATTTGACTAGCTGACTATTGTTCGTGGGAGTGCTTGTCAGCATCCTCCTACTTAATGGGGTAAGCTTCACATACTTAAACAATTTATATGCAAATGCAGGTGATACAAGTGAATGCGTGGCACCAGGATCTATCAAAACATAAGTTTCAAGATTAAAGATCAAGATGGTACCTTTCACCATATTTGACGACTGATCTGCAGTATCCTGGTCCAGTACGTGTACTCGCCCTCTGCCAACTACTTGCTTCCCCTTTTCTCCAGCTGTCACCTTTCGTCTCAGAGTAGGAGCATCAGCATGAGCTCTCTCCGGCTTATTGGCCTTCTGTGGGGAACTCTTAGTCATCTCTGGGCAATTTCGAATCGCATGCCTTGGTTTCCCACATCGAAAACATACTGCAAGAGGTCCATAACATGGTCGAGTACCATGGTACCTACTACACTTACTATATTGTTCTGTTGTAGGCCGTGACCCTCTAATCACTATACCCTTTGCTGAAGTTATGGTCGGATACATAGGAGGCTTAACTGTCCTCTCTCGGATCTCCTCAATCTTTGACCTCTTCCTAAAAAATCTCTTGCTTCCTCTATAACTGAAGCCTCTATCCACTGTATGTCTCTTCCTATCTCTTTCCATCACTCTACTAACCTTCTCAAACTCTAAGGCAACTCGCTTAATATCTTGTTCACACAACTGTGCCCTGTGCACTACCTCCTCATAGGTCAGTATATCAAAAGGAGCCAATCGGTACTTGATGGCTGGTCTTAGTTCGTCCATAAACTTTTAGTCCTTCTTAACCTCACTGTCCATCGTGTCAGGATCATACTTGCCTAGGGAGATAAATTTTGTCTCATATTCGTCCACCGATCTGCTCCCCTTGGTTAATCCCAAAAATTCCATCTGCAGCTTTCGCTGGGCTGTACCCAGAACATATTGCCTCCAAAAGGCCTCCAAAAATATATCCCATGTGATCTCTGTATTTCGGGTTCTCAGAACGGGTCTAGTGGACTTTTACTAATGCTCTGTCGATCCCCTCAGTATGAATGCGGCAAAAGCAACCATCTTCATAGTAGTGCACTCGTAGAACCCATATAATTTCTTAATTTCATTCACCCAATCTTCTGTAGCTACTAGGTCCTTAATCCCATTAAAAGACGACGGTTTAAATTTTTGAAACTGTCGTAACCTATCCAGGTCACATCCATAACCCCAATCTTTACTACCCTGTGGTGATGCAACCGTAGAAGGTGTATCGTGTACTGGTAGGGGTGTGGGAGTAATTGTAGTCTAAGGTCTTTGGGCTGGCTGTGCTGGCATCTCAGGAGTAGCCGCTTGTTCAGCATCACCTTGTGTAGTCGACCCCTGCCCGCCCCCAGCTCCATGCAACGACTGGGCAATCAACTCCAAAATTACCTCTAAGCTCCACTCTATCCTCGCGAAGTGCACCTCAGTACTCTCGGGTCTCTCTACCGGACCCTTTGAAGCATGCTCAACTTCAGCCTCCACCTCTACCTCCTCTTGAGTCTCATGTGGCAACGACTCAAAACGGCCCTCAGGCCTGCCCCTACAACCTCTAGCTCATGCTCTCACCCCTTTATCGTGACTGGTGTTGGGCATTATGCCAAGATTCCTACATTCACAATCATTTCTTAGTCAAACTCATCTTAGTATACATAGTTGTTTCTAGACAAGCACAATAACATGGGGATGTAATTTTTCCTAAAGTTTTACACCGACACACATTAGACCAACTTAGCTCTGATACCACCTCTGTCATGACCCTCAATCCACCAAAAATCTACTACAAATTTTTCAGTTTTCATTTATTAGTTAACCCATTTCTTATTGTTTGTTCTTTACCTTTACTTTACTTGATCTTGAACAGCTAAACCACAAACAGTTGGGTTGTGTATCGGTGTCAATCTCATCCAATCAAATCATTTCAATTTACAATTCATTTAAATGTAAACACTTGTATTTCTAAATCAGATTTGTTGTTTACATCTGTTTACAATTCTTTACATCCCCAAAAATTACATTCAAAATATTATTGTGCTTTGGCATGTCTAGATACAAAAACTATACAAATGTGTATACCTTGTGTGATGGGATGCAGCGGACACCAAAATCCAATCCTCAGTCGCTCTCTTAATATATTGTAAGTGCTCTGTAGAGGGGGAAACTAAGGTGGGTGAGCAAACCACGCATTCATTAAGGCAATCATGTGAGTAGGTAGATAACTGTATTATCTACTTGAACGTAATGCCATGCATAAAACCAAGCATTTACTTGTTATACTCCAAAACATCAGTTCATTCACGTGTTCATGATATGTAAAGCAATTCATGCTAATCAAATCAATGCACAATTCTTAAACTAAGCATGGAAATCATCATCCACAAGTAGTAGTTAAAGCATGAAAAATCATCATACGAGGTGCACTTAAAAGCATTTCTTACTTAACACAGATCATCATAAAATTCACCACTTGTCAAGATTCAGCCTCTCCCTTGGACTGTCCTGACCCACAAAACCATTTTAAAACATGGATCTATCATAAAACAAGTGATATGTGAGATAGGCAAATAATAATAAGGGAAATAACTAGGACTATGGTCATATCCTCTGTGATCCCAAGCTACATGGATCCTAGTGTGCGGGTATCACCTCTATCTACTTCCGCACAAGAGGTGGGTCACGTCTAACCCGTCGGTCCATAGCAGAATATTCATCGTCCAAAGACGGTATATAAAGTACAACATACTCTATGGACCCATATCATCACATCATATCACGCCACATCTCAATACGCACGTGTAAGCCTATTTAATCGGCGTGCCACATAGCCTACCCAAAGCTCCTAGCACGGCTCCCAACATGTCATAAAATCATGTGCGAGTAACCTCTAGTACGATAATAAGTATAAAGTGGGCATCTAGTGCGAGCAACGCTCCAGCACAATGTCAAAATCCATATGAAAACTAATGCGAGCTAGGCTCCAGTACTCATGCATGTAAAACTCTAGTGCGAGCTATGCTCTAGCACTATATCGTAAAATCCATGTGAAAACTAGTTCGAGCTAGGCTCCAACACTCATGCATGTAAAAACATATCAAATCTCATGCGAGCAGCGCTCTAGCATGCTTTATTTCCACAAAACTCATGTAGATGGCTAATTTATTTGCAAAGCATGGTTATTGAAACCAAATCAAACTATTTTCTTGCAAAGCATTTAAATGCTAGCCAACCTACCAATCCACAAGATAAAAAGGTTAGTAAAAGATTCAAAACATCATGATTCTTATTTTTCATGAACGTTTCCCAAATCCCAATCTTCTTTGCCCTTCAAACATTTAATTCTTTTCCTATGACCCATAAACATTCTAGGAAACCTTTATGCGCCCGAACACACATACAGATACCTCTAAGGGCCAACACAATTCCAGTACCTCAATTCTCGGTGAAGTAACTCTTCCCTCATTTCTCGCTTCTCATGTTTAGGCTCAATTTGCTTCGGATATATCCTTTGGAGCTACAAACATTTATTTATCACACGAGTTAATCATGAATAACTCATATTTTGACTTGATCCTAGTCAATATATCTTATTGAGCCTAATTCCCTTCTTAAGTCAGTTTCAATTACACCGATCATTTCACTTAGACCCATTGAGCTCCTTAGGCTCATTATCACTTGTTGGACCGAATTCTAGGTCTATTTTCCTTATCGAATCGATTGAATTCAAGTTTAGCCTATATTCACATTCGGCCATGGCATGGGGGTTGAACGCCCATCACGCCATTCCTAGTCCAATTTGGTTTAGAAAACTTAGTTATCTAATCAAGTACTTGGTTTGCATTATTCTAGCCTTAACTCTTTTCATTCATTCATGCATTTTTACAAACACCAAATATGCACATTTCATCACTTGACCAATCTCATAATTTGATTTCATATATCCATCTCAAAATCATGCATATAACATTATTAACACCTTAGTATAATTCATTTATCATCTAATCAACCATATCTTATTTTCTCACACTAAACCCATTCTAGGTTGTCACGACCCTCTGTGACTTAACCAAAACCACTACAAATTTTTCACTTTTTACTTACTTTCTTCCTCATCAACAGTTGGGCTGTGATTCGTTGCTAATATCCTCGCTTTCCATACCATTCATCCATTATCATACACACATGTCGATATACTATCTACTGACTGTAATGTCTTTTATAATATAAGTGAACTCATATAAAATCTAATCAAATACATCCCCCATAATTTACATCATTTACATCACTCTGCTGTTTATATGTTTAGATACAAAACCGTACAAAATATGTATACTGTCGATCGATAGGAAATGGCAACGGACAATAGGAATACTATCCCTCTCTTGTAATCGCTCTACTACGGATGCTTTGTAGAGAGGTTTAAAAAAGTGGGTGAGCTCACAGCTCAGTAAAGAAATTAGGCAAGCAAGTAGACATCTACACTATCTACTCAAAATGATGTTATACCTCCAAAAATATCATTTCCTTAACTCACTTTAAAAGCATGTCTTTAAATATATATATATATATACTTGTACAGATTAAATCCCATGTACATAAATCATACTTAGTTCTCAAATGTAGGCATTTAGTGCAAAACAATGCATCTTTATAATTTCACAATGCCTTTAGATAAATCATGCCATTTATGTTCAAATCACAGTAAATATGGCATTTAAATCATTCACAACACAACAATCAGATTTTAACCCATCCTTCAGGTTTATCTGTATCATAAAATCAATCAAGTGATATATCATGTAAGACTTTGTGGTGAAATGCAATAATATCCTGTACTATGGCCATATCCTATAATGGTGATCCTAGGCTACACAGTACCTAGTGTGCAAGGTATCATGGCTGCAATGGGAGGGGGGTCAGTCCATCACAACTACCAGCTATAAACTCCTCAAATCCACAACAACACAAAAACACACGGTACAATGTACTCCATGCAACTCGCACGGTACAACGTACACCCGTGGACCCTATCTCAATGGATAATCAATACCACGTCTCTAAATCCACATGCGAACATCTCATAGTGTGACACTCAGTCTACACGAAAAAATTAGCACGGCTTTTCAACATCTCTTATATATCACATAAAAATACAGTCGCGCGCTTTTGAGCGCGACTCTCAATCAACACTCCGCTCAAACATTATTTCACACATCACAAACTCAAACTCTAGTGCAAGTAAACCTCCAGCACTATGTCATCCATAGTACATGTTTCAAATTAAGTAGGAGCAATCGCTCCAGTACCATGCTATGCACAAAACTCATCAAATCAAGTACGAACAAATCGCTCATGTACTATGTCATGTATAAATCATGAAGAATCGAGTACGAGTAACACTCTAGCAATTTGTCATGCATCTCATGTAAAATTTATGTACGAGCTAATCGCTCTAGCACTCTCTCATGCAAAATTCATATAAAACTGAGTATGAGTAATAACTCCATCACTCTATCATGCATGTCATGGAAATCTAGTGCAAATCATACATCAGCACTAATATATGTGGAAAACATATGAAATCAAGTGTGAGCTGTGCTCGAGCACTATTTATTCTCACATAATTCGATAGATGGCTCTTTAAAAATGGATCATTCTCAAAACATCAAAATCAGCACTATAAATTGCGCTATTTCTCATCAACCATGAAAACATTAGCCCATCTATCTATTCTTCTGCTAACTAGCAGCAAAAACACTCATAACTGTGGTTTCCAAGTTTTTTACAACTTTTCCTAAAAGTTGATTTTTTCCTAACTAGGGGTAAAATTGTAATTTGCCACTATCGGATGACCATAACTATTATTCAATTTCTTTGACCCTCAGAGTTTTTAAGTGAATGCAAAAGCAGACGAAAATACGTGCAGGTATCTCTAACTACTCACAAAAGTCCCTTACCTGCAATAACTCGAGAAATTTTACTTTCTCAACGCTACTCAATCCAGCAATCCGATTCGGTCCTCCAATAATCTCTAGAGCTGCATATTTCCAGTCTATTTCACTTAATGGGCTTTGACAAACCTTAATGGGCCTAATTCTGCCTTAAGCCCATTTTTATTTTACTATTCATTTTCGTTGGGCCTATTAGGCTTGTGGGGCCCACAAACTCTTATTGGGCTTATCCGAGATCCATTACATCACACTGGGCCGAAACAAATTGGGCTTGGCCCATTGGACTTCTCGACAACATGCCATGGCCGAGACCACGCATGCCTAGCCATGTCGAGCACCACGCCACCGTCGGCCATTTGCTATCCAATTCACGTAGGCATTTTCACAAACACTTGGTTGGTAATGTTCTTAAGCTTCACTTTGTTCATTTAGGAATTTTATCAAACACATTGATTGCCAACTTAATTCATCCATCAATTGATCAAATTGATTAATTCTAACTATACCATAATCATAAACACATGTATATTAACTCATTCATACCTTAAAATCATATGGGCATTCATCAATTTATCACTACTCACTCTCGGCCAATTCATGTTCATAGTGATTCCATGTGTTTCAATGCTTAAAACATATACCTATCTACCTAGAATAATTCATACATTAACATATATGAGTTTAAAAGCTTGAAATTATACCTAGTATATGCGTTCACACTTGGTCGAAACTTTGAAGCCTCTCGGTTGGCACACTATGGCTCCTTGATAGCCAATTCCAACATATGTTAATCCTCACTCAATTTGGAACAACTTTCATGAAGAATGCAAGTTCCAAATATGCCTTTTTCCTAGTGATTTCTAAAGAGATAAAGCTTGAATATATGTGTTTTAATGGTTTCCTTCTTCTAGCTGAACTCTTAAGGAAGAAGATGCAGTTGTGCTTGCTGATTTATAAGTCCATTACTTAGTCATTAAGCCTTGCTTTTCAGGTAACAAAATTCAATTTGAATTGATTTAGGTAATGGTTACCAAATTGGCGATGGTTACCTTTTACTAATGGGCTTGATTTTAACCAATTTGGGCCTAGCATTTAGGCTTCTCGGTTTGGGCCTTCCTAATGGGCTTTCGGGTTGAAATTTTACTATACATCGGGCCTTCAATTGTATAAATATTTGGCCTACCAATCGGTCCAAAAATTTGATCTAATGGACATAAGAAATTCGATCTACACTTATTATACCTTAATGGGCTTTAAAAATCTTCACTTTGGCCCATTACGTTTTTACCCATTAAATTTAATCCAAAATTCATCCGAATAAATTTTCCTTAATTTTGGGGATGATTATCTTGTATTCTAACAAAAAATATTTTCCCCAATTTTTTCTCCATACTAGGGTTAATTTTTTTAACCATGGTTAGTCAACTATAGCAAAAGTCCACTTTTCTTAACTATAGTTGACTTTTTCCTTAATCATTGACCATGTTGACTCTTTCTCAAAAATTTGAAAGTGTCATATCTTATGGTTTGTACTCTCGTCTTTACGTTCTGACCGTTTTCGGTAGGTGAATATACCTAATTTACCTTAAACCATTGAAAAGGTTCGTTTTACCCCTTTTTAGCTTTTACTCTTGTTCTATGTGTTCAAGACTAAATCAAACTGACTTTCCTTCATGAGCTCTCTATATTTTCTCATTTTAAATTCTTCTTTTCAGTCAGAATGATTCAGATCTTCATAATTTAGCCATCTGGCTCTTATAGCCCTTTTTCAACTTTTATGTTGCGTTTAAGTGTTAAAGCATTTCACTAACACTTAAATCTAGTAATTACTCTTCTTATGATTCAAATAACTTAATACAATGTTTGTACATGTATAAATCATAAGGAACAAGTTACATAAAAATATGGGTCTTACATAGGTTATGCTTGATTCATCACATTCTAGGTGGTTTCAACCAACAACACAAACACCAATCAACTCCTAACAACATCTAAATAAACATACTTAGAGTTGGTGTATTTGAAACTCACCTAGCTTGACTTTCCTCTTGTCCCAAATAAGAAGACTCCTTTCTCCTTCAATCCAACAAGTTGAATGTTGGCTCTAAGCTATGTTGTTCTCCTCCTTACAATAAATAACTTTGCTCTAATAACTTTTTCTCAAATCTTTTTGGAAGGGGGTGTATTCTAGAGTGAGAAAGCTTGGTCTTTTGGGTAAAAAATGGAGGAATGCGTTGATTTGGTGAAGAATGGCGTTTGGTAGTCAGGTTTTTATAGAGCAGGGGTGATGAGATCAATCTCCTAGGGTAAGAGATCGATCTTCCCTTGGTTAAACTATCGAAATATTCAGTTTGTAAGGGAGAGATCTATCTGCTATATGAGGAGAGATCGATCTTTGCTAGGCAGAAGTAATTGCAAATCGAGCTATTTCATGGGGAGATCGATATGCACTTTAGGAAGGGATCGATCCTTGCTAGGCAACTGGAGATCGATTTGCTCATGGGGAGAGATCAATCTGTTCTAAGCAGGAGCAAATGGAGATCGATCTGCTCATAGGGAGATCGATCTGCTCTTGGCATAATCAAATGGAGATCGATTTGCACCTAGGAAGGGATCGATCTATGCCTTACAGAATCATATGGGGTCGATTGCTTGAATGAAAGATCAATCTGCTTTGAATAAGAGATCAATTTGGCCTTTATTTGGAGCATTCCTATTGTATTTTCCCCAAATTTTTCAAAGGTAAACTCATATTGCATTACTCCAATACTCATTTTACATTCTAATCCCACTTAAAGCATGGAAAGGTTCATTTCTTATGATTCACATACAATGTGACTTGTGTGCATTGCTTGGAATCATAAAAGGTACTTAGAATTCACAATTCCTTGCATTATCATTTCATGTCTTTAAGTCTTTATATTCGGTCTGGTTGTTTGAGTTCCATTCGTTTAGTCTGTGGCCACTTCAACCCTTATTTAACCTCTACATGGATTCATTGATGTTCATTCATTCACTCTCTTTGCAACTTCATTCAATCCAAAATCTCTTTTTATGATTCAATTTAACATATAAAAATGTATTACATCATATGAATCATAAGGAATACATCACCAAAAGTGGGTGTTACACCAGATTTAATAAAAAAAGTGACAAGGTAATAGCTTACATTTTTACATAATTTAGATGATTCATTTGTTTATTTGACAAATGTATGTTAAATCTACTTTATTCTTATGTTGTCATGAATTTGTTAAAGTAATAAAAAAAATTATGAATTCATAACAATGATTGATGATATTTAAAAGGCTTACGATAAAAATGAGGAACTCAACATTACATGAAAATGGCCTGAAGCAAAAAGTATACAAAGTAGGCTACGCATGCACTTGAAGCGAAAAGTGCGTGAAGTAAGTTATGTTAAAGACAAAAATGCAAAGGCTTTAAGAGAAAATGTGCAAGTTAATCCGTGAACATAGATAAAAAAGGCTTAAAGAGAAAGAAAGGAGAAGTAACTAAAGACAAAATTGCAAAGGCTCAAGCAAAAAATATGCGAGGTAAGCCACACACACAGATGAAAAAGGCCTAAAGCAAAAAGTACGCAAAATAGTCTACGTATAGACTTGAAGCGACAAGTGCGTGAAGTAAGTCTTGCTGAAGACATGTGCGAGGTAAGCTACACACAAAGATAAAAGAGGCCTAAAGTGAAAAGTGCATGAAGTAGGCTATGCATGGACTTGAAGCAAAAAGACAACAGTGCAAAGACTTAAGGCGAAAAATGGACAAGATAAGCCAGCACATAAATAAAAAGGCCAAAAGCAAAAAGTATGTGAAGTACGATACAAATGGACTTGAAGTAAAAAGTGCCTGAAGTAAGTTATGCTAAAGACAAAAGTACAAAGGCTTGAAGCAAAAAATGCGCGATATAAGCCAGCACATTGATGAAAAAGTCCTGAATCGAAAAGTGCGCAAAATAGGCTATGTATGGACTTGAAGTGAAAAGTATGCAAAGTAAGTCATGCTAAAGAAAAAAAGGGAAAAAGCTTGAAGCAAAATGCGTGAGGTAAGCCACACACATAGATAAAAAAAAGGCCTGAAGTGAAAAGTAAGGGAAATAGGCTACGCATGGACTTAAAACAAAAACTGCGCGAAGTAAGTCATGCTGAAGGCAAAAGTTCATGGGTTCGAAGTGAAAAAAACACGAAGTAAATCACTTACATAGTTGAAAAAATCTTGAAGCAAATAGTGCGCAACGTAGTCTACACATGGACTTGAAGCTAATAGTATGCGAAGTAAGTCATGCTAAAAACAAAATTACGAAAAGCTTGAAGCGAAAAATTAGCGAACTAGGCCACAAAAAACAACAAAATTGCAGGGTTTAAAGTGAAAAATGTGCAAGGTATGCCACACACTCAAAGAAATAGGCTTAAAGTGAAAAATGCATAAGGTAAGCCAAGCACTCAAAGAAAAGGGCTTGAACTGAAAAATGCGCGATGTAAACCCTAAAGATAAAGTGATAGGGTTTAAAGAAAAAAATGTGCAAGGCAAACCACGCACATGAAGAAAAATAGTGCAAGGGCTTGAAATGAGTAATGTGCAAGATAGGGCATACAGGTGAAAAGAAATGACTTGAAGTAAAAAAAAAAAAAACATGTAATTCATGTGTAAATAGAATGACCTTAAGTAAAAAATGCTAGAAAGGGTCATAATTATGAAGGACTTGAAGGGAAAAATACGCAAAGTAAGATTATGAAATAAACGTTAAGTAAAAAAGCATGAAGACAAACTCAAAGAAGTTCTTTACAAAAGATTTCACACTTTTACAAAGAACTGAGGGCAACATGTACATGCATACAAATTAGAGTACGAAAATTAAAGCATGAAAGAGAAATTTGTTATTCATTCAACTCTAAAATTGTATTACAATGAGTATCTTTTAGATTGCAGTAGCAGCAGGAGTATATAACACAAATGAGGCACCATAGTGTCAGAAGCATGCCGCGCGATTAATATTCAGATTATCTAAATTATCTCAAGCCTGTGAGAGCCTCGACCACTTCAGGTCGAAGGCAAGGCTTCCAAGGCCGATGAGATTAGACAAGTTATCATAGGCCCCCCCTCCAAAAGTGCCTCAACACCCTCGAAATCGAGTTCATACTTAGTCTAATCTTACGTATTATTGGACCCCTCATGGTATCTACGTGCAAGTATACACGATCATAAAAGTAATATAGAGGTAAGTCTGGAATATTGCCCCATAAAGATTTTTGTAGCTTAATTGATTACCAGATAAATACATCCTAAAGTATATTTAGCCAATTATGAAGTCTATTAAAGTATGGTAAAACAAAAATATAAAAAAACCAAATAAAATAAAATAATAAACAAAAAATGAAACGAAAATAATAAGAGAAATAAGAAAAAGAGATACATACAAAGCCCAAATAGAAATAAAAAGCAATTGCAAAATAAAATAAGAAAATTTAAAATGAAAATGAAAATGGGCTAAAAATGCAAATAATAGAAAATATGAGCTTAAAATGTAAACATTGAAAATAATTCTAAAAAAAACTAAAATGAATAAAAAAATGCAATATCTAAATGACAATGAAATAAAAACTAATAAAAATGGAAAAAGAAAATAAAGTAATACATGTAATCTCTAAATGTACTTAAATGGATACATAACCCTATATTGCCCTAAATGGACTAAAATGCAAACACTAACTAAAGTAACACCTAAACTACTAATTACACTAAAATAATACATCAGAAATAAAATCTTTTTGGAATTTTTGAAGTTACAACAAAATAAGTGCTAATTATGCATGAAATGTAGCCTAACCCTAAACTAACCCTAACATTTAAATCCTTAACCAATGCAATTGAATGCCAAATTTAACCATAAAAATGCACCTTAAATAGCCTAGTAAAAATAGTAAATGCCAAATGCAATATTACCTAACTAATGCATGGAATTACTTATGCTAATGACCTAGAAACTTAATCAAACTTTAAGTAACTATTACCCTATACGAATGACACCCTAAGACACTAACAATGTGTGAGACCCGTATTTTGTATGACATTCCTTATGATTCATAGGTTATATGACATTGTTATATGTAATGGAATCATAAGACAGATGATTTTGATCATATAAATGTGAATGAAGTAATTAGACATGTACGTAAAATGTGAAAAAGGGTAAATAGGTCAAAAAGACCTAAAATTTGGTATCAATTTGGTAAGAAATTGTCATTTTAAACATGGATTTAGGAAATCTTAATCAATAAAGAAGAAATAATTGAATTTTGAGTCTAATTAATCAAGATACGAATTTATTACGATAACCCGAACTTTTCACCCTGAGAAATTATCTCGAAAATGTGGGAATAATACTTCAAAAAAATAATAAAATAAGATAAATCTATATATTTAATTAATTAAATATATAAATATATTTGTGTAAAAGATATTTGTGTAGAAATAATGTATTTTATTCTATAATAATATAATGTATTATATATAAAAATTTTTAAAAAAAAGACGAAATCGCGAAGAAAGAAAAAAAGCCTGAAGACGAATGAAACCGAGGGAAATGGTTTCCCTGCACCGACGAGCCAACTACAGAAGAGTAGGGCAGGCGAAGGAAGCCTGACCACTTGAAAGCCACCAAGCGCCATCACGAGCGCCGACGATGCCGAAAAGTGGAGATCGACGAGGGAGATTACCGAGGAGAGAAGGGAGAAATTCGGTAGCACCAACACCGATCGGTCCGATCGAAGGCCAGTCGAACGTTCCCCAGCCAAAGACGAGTTAAACATTGGCAGAGGGGAGCTAGGAAACGATTGGAAATGTCGTGAATGGCGAAGTGAGGACTGTACCGATACGGTCGGTTCAGTGAAAAGGGAACTATGCAAAACCGATCGAACCGGTTCAGCCAAGAAAGAAAAAAGAGAGAAGAAAAACAGGAAAAATAGAATGAAGAAAAAGGAGAAAAAATTCAGTGATCCAATCAAGATACGGTAAGCCGGTAAGGGGTCAAAATTAACTGATTTAATTTTTGGAATATTTAATTGAAATTATATTTGACCAAAATTGACCCGGTAATTATATAAATGTGTAGCTCGACGATTGGCAACAAACGATACCTCAAGTCAGCTTTGATTTGTATACCATCACAGAATCTCAGGTAAGTAAATCTCATTTACGACAATTTGTATAGTTATGCGCGTTAGAAATTCATCGCATAAGTTACGGATTAACTCTGTATAAAATGAATTATGTTTTGAAATTGGAAATCAATTGTCGTAAATAATTGTATAAGCTATTCAAAGTGCCTAGAACGAGACCTAGTAAGTGTTGATGGGCTCCATGAGCCTAATAGGCCTTAATGAAGAGAATAGTAAGTGAAAATGGGCGTAAGATCGATTATAGCCCATTAGGGTGCAATCGGGCCCAAATGCTTTAAATTAAGCTCTATAAAAGTGAAACATGGGTAAATATATTGTATTTAACCAGATAAAAGGTTATATACAGCTCCGAAGATTTAATTTGGAGCAAATTGGACTAAGCAATTTCTCAACATTGGAAAGTCAAACAGTACAGAGTGATTTGAGGTAAGGGAATTTCATAAGTGCTTAGAGATATCTATGTGTATTTTTGAGGGGATTTACAAACCCTAAAATTTTTTAAAGTATCTAGAAATGAAATAATAATTTTTACGAAAATCGAGTTATCAATGGAAAAATATCATTTTTCCCCTAGTTAGGACTTTTACAAAAAGGGTAGTAAGGCTAATAAATTGCATGAATAACATGTTTTTGATACTTTTATGAAATATATTACTTGATTTAAGCAATTTATCGATAGGCTGACTATTGATTTTCATGATTTGCATGAAAAGGGCACGTGTGAGGTGCCAATTATGATTTTGAAAGTGTTTTATCAAAATAAAAGCAGTCTATCAAATTTATATGAGCATAAATCGTGCTAGAGCCTTGCTCACACTGGATTTGATGTTTTGACTTACATACAGAGGCTTGAGCCTTGCTCACACTGAGTTTTATTGATTTATATGCATGAAAATCGTACTGGAGCTTTGCTCGTACGTAATTTTAAATTGATTTATTATATATAAATCCGTACTAGAGCTTTGCTTGTACATTATTTACATTGATTTATTTCACATGAAAGTCGTACTAGAGTGTTGCTCGTACGAGGATTTTTGTATGTACATAAAACCGTGCTGGAGCTTCGCTCGCACGAGATTTTAGATATCATGATATGCATGGCATCGTGCTGGAGCTTCACTCACACTAGACGTGATGCGACATGTATAGAGCCATGCAGGAGCCTCTGTAGACTCTGTGTCACAGTGAGATAATATGCTCGCACGTGTATTTTAAGACATGGGTTAGTTATCAACATGGTATGGGGTGGATAAGACCTATGGTAGGCACCCTCAGACTTTGATATGGGTTCATGGAGTACGTTGTACCGTGTATGTCACATGGAGTACGTGGTACCTGTGAGAACCCTGCTGCCAGCCCCACACCAGGTCACAGGCTTACAGGAACTCATCACCTCCACGTATTGTCCGCTTTGGGCTGGCCTACAGGCCCCCTCACGGTTTTGCTCCACTGGGGGGGCAAGCCCATCTCCCAGGAGACTCGTCACCCTCGAGGCTCGAACTCGGGTCTTCACCCTTGTTCTTGCACTCTTGGTACCATTGAGCTCAATGGTACCAAGAGTGCAAGAACAAGGGTGAAGACTCGAGTTCGAGCCTCGAGGGTGACGCGTCTCCTGGGAGATGGGCTTGCCCCTCCAGTGGAGCAAAACCGTGAGGGGGCCTGTGGGCCAGCCCAAAGCGGACAATACGTGGAGGTGATGAGTTCCTGTAAGCGTGTGACCTGGTGTGGGGCGGGCAGCAGGGTTCTCACATTAGCTCAATGGTACCAAGAGTGCAAGAACAAGGGTGAAGACCCGAGTTCGAGCCTCGAGGATGACGCGTCTCCTGGGAGATGGGCTTGCCCCCCAGTGGAGCAAAACCGTGAGGGGGCCTGTGGGCCAGCCCAAAGCGGATAATACGTGGAGGTGATGAGTTCCTGTAAGCCTGTGACCTGGTGTGGGGCGGGCAGCAGGGTTCTCACAGTACCGTGTAGTCATTACTATTAGATTGATGATTTGATATTCTGGCGAGTATGACTGACCCATATCCCGTTGCAGCCGTGATACCCCACACACCGGGATTCGTGTAGCTTGGGATCATAGGGACATAGTCCTAATTTTTCCTATACAATAACCTACATGCCTCACGTGATATCATATGGTCTAGATTGACCCGGCCAGGCCTGAAGGAGGGGTTACGCCTCGATTTGTGATTTTAAAACGAAATGTGGTTTTAATGATGCGTTGATGAGTTTTACTAAGTTTTGATAATGTGTTAAACCTTGAGGGGTTGTTTTATGATGAGTTTTCAATGTGTTGAGCCTGAGACGTTGACATGATTTTCCATGTTTACATGCCTATTTTCTTGTTTTCAGTACGTAATATATTTATATACATGTGGCATAGTTTTAATTATACATCATGCTCTAGATATAAATGATTTTTATATCATGACATTATAAGCATGTAGATAGTGTAGTTATCTACCTCCTTACATTATTCCCTTACTGAGCAAGTTGTACTCACCCTTTCACTTTCCACCCTTACAGAGCATCCATAGTAGTTGAGGGCAGGTAGAGACTGTATTCCTTGTTATACGTCGCTTCCCATCATGAATCAGGTATACATATTGTACAGTTTTGTAAACAAATATAATTATGAGGGATGTAAATATATGTAAACGTATGTACAGACAGTTTTATAACATATGCAGTTATCATTACGCTACATAAGACTCTAGTATCATTACCATAATAAAAATAATATGATTAAATGTAATAGGCATTGGGATTATTATTGGCTCATAGCCCAACTCGCCCAAAACGGAATTATCACGAGGAAGTGAGATGTACAGAAAAAGTGAAAAATTTGTAGTGATTTTTGGTAGAACGGGTCATCACAAAAGGTGGTATCAGAGTTAGTGTTGGTTTGATATAAGTCGATAATAATAGTTAAGAAATTACATCCTCATAATACTGTGCTTTGTTTAGATATAACTGTGTATATCAAGATGGGATTAAACTAGTAGATGGTTATGGATGCAGGAATTTAGGCATTATTCCTGTCACCCGCCGTGGTAGAGGGACAAGTGCACGTGCTAGAGGCCGTAGGGGTAGGCCTGAGAGTCGTGCAGAGCCAGAGACTGATCAGGCTCCACAAGACCCTGTTGAGAGACCAGGGGATACTGAGCCACGCTTCACTAGTATAGAGTGGAGTATTGAGAGCCTTGTTAAGATAGTCACGCAGGCATTAGGGACTAGTGATAGACGAGGTCCAGTCGAATAGCCTGCTGCTACTAGACAGAGAGTTGCAGAGAGACCTCAGACTACAGAGACCGTTACTGTCACGACCCAAATTACCTAAAAATCAAAGTAAATTTTTTGCTTTTTCATTTATTATTTAATTCTTACCTTTCTCTCATCGTGACCATCCTACAACACAGTTGGGCTATGATTCGGTGTTAGTCATCTCTCACCTATTTACCATTCCATTTCCATAATCCCATTCACATATCAGAGTTTACTATCTTTTGACTTTAATTAAAAACATACACCATGGTATTTATAACTCTACATCCCCGACATCATATCCGTTTATAGTACTGTGCATTACATATTTAGATACAAAACTATACAAATGTGTATACCTATCTCTCGATGGGAAGCAGAAGATAATCAGAATGCAAGTCTTTAGCCACTCACTAACTATTACGAGTGCTCTGAAAAGATGGGAAAATAAAAGGGGTGAGCAAACCACACGCTCAGTAAGGCAATTATGCAAGTAAGTAGATAGCTCCATTATCTAAATGCTCATAATGCCATGCCCTAAAAATCCATTTCTTTTCATTAAAATCTCAAGCACAAAATCATGTATTTCATCAATGACTTAGTTTATAAAACTGTTGGTGCATATATAAATCATGCTGCTTATGCATCAATGGCATTTTTTGTGACATCCTTAAATCATAATTAGTATGAAGTAAATCAAGATCATGCATTCTTTCATGTCATGTAAGACAAATCATGAATTTGAAATGAAAGCATGGAAAACATCATCATGCTACTGTATTTAAATCATTTCATTAAAACTACAGTATAAACTAACTCATCCGGGTGAATTATCTCATAAGATAATTCATTTAAATTCATTATAAAACTTCGGTTATAAAACCCCCTACTTTCAGGGTCACATATCATAAAATCCTCTAAAACATATATGTGCATAGTAGAAAATCATAAAATCGGGGGCCTGACCCCTCCCTCGGGTCTACCCTGGTCTATCGAGACCATAAGTTATATCATGTGAGACAAGCAGCTGATTATATGAATAACATCAAGGACTATGGCCATATCCTAGTGATCCCTGGCAACACGGTACCTAGTGTGTGGGGCATCACATCTGAAATGGGAGGTGGGTCGTCCTACCCGCCAGAACAACATAACACCAGGATTGCGAGGGCAAGGCTTGCTGCCTACTGGCAAATGCCACTCCACTCCAACAATCCCCACAGTACAGCATACTCTACGAGACATACACAGTACAACAAACTCCGTGAACCCAGGCTCAGTCAGGGTGCCTGCAATAGGTCTTATCCACCCATATCATCTTTGTCTCAGTACGCACGTGTGAGCATATCATCTCACTGTGACAAACAGTCTATAGGAGGCTCCAACACGGCTATATGCATGTAATATAAATCCATGTGCGAGTGAAGCTCTAGCATGGCTCCATGCATATTCATGATATCAGAAAATCTCTTGTGAGCGAAGCTCTAGCACGGTTTCATAGAAATCAATGAAATCTGTGTACGAGTAGCGCTCCAGTATGACTTAAAATAATTATAAATTCAAGTAAAATCCACGTACGAGCAATGCTCTAGTACGGATATGTATAAAAACTCAATGAAAATCTCATACGAGAAAATCTCTAGTATGGCTTTAAAATGAGTTATAAAACCATATAAAACTTCATACGAGCAAGTTCCAGCACGAATGAATGCTCCAGTAAATCAAATCTCGTGCGAGTTACACTCCAGCACGACTTTATGCATAAATAAATCAAATCTTGTGCGAGTTACACTCCAGCACGACTTTATGCAAATTTCATATCAAAATAGGATGCGAGCTAAGCTCCAGCACCTTTTTATACATATCAAATCATAAAACTAGTGCGAGCAATCACTCCAGCACCTTTTTATGCATATTTAGTCAAAACAGTCAAAATCGTCAAAATAGTCAAAACAGAGTGTGAGCTAGGCTCCAACAGCTTTCATGCATATCAAATCATAAAATCAGTGCGAGCCACCGCTCTAGCACATTTTATGCAAATGATGTCACACAAATCAGTGCGAGCAACCGCTCAAGCACATTTATGCACATTCACAAATGCAAATATAGTGCGAGCTATATACCAACACTATCTGTTTCCATATAAACTTGATAGTTGGCCCATTTTCCAAAGAAATTTCATTTAAATATAAATAACACCAACGTAGTGTTATCTTATGAAATTTATCAATTACTGGCCAAACTACTATTTTGCTTTACTTAAAACCACGAAAATCCCTTAAATCAGAAAATTCCTTAAATCATGCATTTCATGCATTTCATGCATGTCATGCTTTCACCATCCTTAGGTGAACTTCACTCAATAGGGGTAAAATAGTCTTTTCCTATTTCGAGTCCTTAAAATCTTTAAACCATTTTTAGGACCTTTGTATAATATTCAGTGTATACATACATATTCAGTGTATACAAAAACTATATAAATACGCGTAGCTACCTCTAGCTACTCACACAATTTCCTTACCTCATTTTTCTGTACAGTCTGACCTTTCCACTGATGACTCGTCATACAATCCGATTTGCTCCAAATCCAATCTCTGGAACTACGGATAAATATTCATCAGGTCAATTACAATACAATTAATTGTATTTCAGATTTTTTGGGCTTAATTTTAAATCATTGGGCCCGTTTACCCATATTGGGCCCGATTGCACCATAATGGGCCTTAATCAGCCTTAAGCCCGTTTTTCACTTACTATTTACATCATCGAGGCCTATTGGGCTCACTGGGCCCATTAGTGATTATTGAGCCTTGTTCTAAACTCTCGAATAGCTTAATTTAGTATTTACGACAATTTATCTCAAATTTCAAAATTTAATTCATTTAATGCGAAAATTAAATTCGTAATTTATGCTGTAAATTTTAACACACATAACGATGTAAAATTGTCATAAATAAGGATTACTTACCTGTGATTCCATGATAGTACGCAAATCGAGGATGTCTCGAGTTCTCGGTTGATGCCAGTTGTCGAGCTACACAATTTAATATTTTTTTGGGTAAACTTTCAGTCGAATATTTATCAAATTATATATTTCGAAATTTAAATTGGTCAATTTGACCGCTTACAGACTTACCCGTAGCTCGATTGCATCACTAGAATTTTTCCTCTTTTTCTTTCCTTCTTTTTCCTTTTCTTTTTGGCTGAACCGGTCCAGTCCGGTTCAACCTGGTTCAGACCATCAGTTGTAAGACCCGAATTTAATTAAAATACGGAAATTAAATAAGAAAAGATGGGGAAAGTATGAAGGAAGTTGGGTTAAATTAATCCCGAACACGTGCAAGGGTAAAATGGTCAAAAGATCAAAGGTCGGTATAATTTTGATAAGAAAATTTAATTAAAAATATGGATTTGAGAAATCTTGATCAATAAAGGTGAAATAAATTTATTTCGGGTTAAATTGATCAAGATATGAATTTATGAGAATTAATCGGGATTAATCAAAATTTTTAATTCGAAAAATAATCTCGAAAAATAATCAGAAATTATACCGGGAAGCCGAAATAATACCGAGAAATTAATTTATAGACTAAATGAATAAAATATAATTTTTTTAAGATATTTTGAATATTCTAGACTAATTTAATCAATTAAATAATATTAAAATAAATTGTTAAATAAAATAATAATTGAAAAAAAAGGGCTGGAAATCGCGAAAACGAGAAAGAAAAAGGGAAACGGAAGCCGCGACATCTGAGGAAGACCGGACCCCCCGTCCGGCGACCGACAGGCTCCAACGAGGCCACGAGGAGGTAGAGGAGAGACCGACGAGCACGTGGGCACCGGGATCGAACCGTGCAGTGGCCGGAGGAAGCCGATCGGAGGAGAGAAAAGGCGACGGGATTGAGGGGCTCGGTCCCGGCGAACGGCGGCGTCTTGGCTCCGATCCGACCCCGCAAAATGATCCCCAGGCCTAGACGATGCGATTGGTGGTGGTGGCAGCCACCGAAACCGATGGACGGCGTCGGAAACGGCAGAAGAAGAAATGGGTACCGACGACGAAGAGGAGAACAGCCGGACCGGCGGCATTCCGGCGAGCTTGACCCAAACCGAGGGCAGATTCGAGATACGGACGACCTTGCGAGCTACTGGCGGTGGAAGCCGGTGGAGAACCGGCCGGTAAGGTGGTGAACCGGGGGTGAACCGGCCGAACCGGAGTGAATCGGCGGTCTGAACCGGTCCGAACCGGACTGAACCGGTTCAGCCAAAAAGAGAGGAAAAAAGGAAGAAAAAAGTGAAAAAGAAAAAGAGAAAAAGTTGAGGAAAATTCCAGTGATGCAATCGAGCTTCGGGTAAGTCAGTGAGCGGTCGAATTGACCCGATTTAAGTTTCGGAGTATTTAATTTAATTAATTTTCGACTGGAAACTTACCCAGAAAAATTATGAAATTGTATAGCTCGACGATTGGCATCCACCGAAGGCTCGAGATAGCCTCGAATTTTGTACTAGCATGGAATCTAGGGTAAGTAACCCTTATTTACGACAATTACCTCGTTATGCGTGATATTGATTTAATTTCCGCATAAATTGAATTAAATTATGAGAATTTAGATAAATTGTCGTAAATATTAAATTTAGCTATTCGAGAATTAGAACGAGGCCCGATAAATTATTGGTGGGCCCAGTGAGCCCAATAGGCCTCGATAATGTGAAAATTAAGTGGTAAACGGGCTTAAGGCCGATGAAGGCCCATTAAGGTGCAATCGGGCCCAATAGGGGTGAACGGGCCCAATGATTTAAATTAAGCCCAGAAAATATTAAATACAATTAAATTGTATAATATCTGACCTGAGGAATATTAATACACAGTTTCGGGTATTTGATTGGGAGCATATCGGACTGCGCGACGAGACAACAAAGGAAAAGAAAAGGTCAGATTCGACAGGAAAATAAGGTAAGGGAATTCTACGGACTGCTAGAGGTAAACTCTACGAAATTTTAAATTCATATGCAGTCTTTAAAATTTATCTGAAGGGTCTAGAGGTCGAATAATAATTTTAGTGCCCCGAATGGGTAAATTACTAAAATACCCTTGTTAAGGGTAAAATCTAAAAATTTAGGAAAATTTGGGAGGAGCAAGGACAAGAGGTTCCTGCTCGTTCTGAAGGTATTTCGACACATGCATGAGTAGGCTGGCTCACTTTTAAAGAAAAATGCATAGCATTGCATATCTTAAACGATGTGATTTCTGTGAAAACTATTTGGAGATAACTGAGCCGCCTACGTGTTTTATTTACATGTGACGTGCTAGAGCTCAGCTCGCACGATGTTTGATTTGTGTGATGCATGCATTAGTGCTGGAGCGAGAGCTCGTACTAGAGTTTACATGCATAGGTGCTAGAGTATAACTCGCACCAGGTTTCACATTTGCTTTTCATGACACGGTGCTAGAGTCTAACTCGCACCAGATTTTACATGATTTACATACAGAGTGCTAGAGCTTAGCTCGCACTAGTTTTACTTGATTTACCGACAGTGTTAGAGCACCGCTCGCACTACTTTTCAGAGATCATACGATAAGCCGTGCTTGGAGCATCGGGTTGACTGTGTGTCAGCGATTAAATAGGCTCGCACGTGCATTTTGAGACATGGCATGTTAAAACAACCTGATGAGCCCGAACGAGGGATAAGGGTTAGAGATCCACCTGATGAGCCCGAACGAGGGATAAGGGTTAGAGATCCAGCTGATGAGCCCAAACGAGGGATAAGGCTGTGGGTCCACGGAGTACGATGTACCGTGCAAGTAGCATGGAGTACGATGTACCGTGTGGTATCTTTGTGATACGGGGTATCTTCGGATACGGCATCTTCGGATGCTTGAGATCGGATAAGACTGACGGGTTGGATTGACCCACCTCCCGGGCGGTTCCCGATCAGGGTGAGACCTCGCACACTAGGATCCGTGAAGCTAGAGGGACTCACGAGGACACATTGGCCAGTCCTGGTTATTGCCGTTATATAGATATTGCCTCATCTCGCATGTCGACGATTTCGATGATTTAAATTGGGATTTAAATTAAATATGCATGATGGTTATATTCCATGATTTTAAAACCCATATGTGATGTAAACGATTTTCATGATTTAGAGTGAGTCAGGATCACCCGAAGGAGGGGCCGAGTCCTGACTTTACTGTGAAATTTTAAACGAGAAATATATGATTTTGAATATACTTGCATGTTGAATTTTTCGTGCAAATGTGTTTTTCATAGCATCATAATGCATATCATTTGTTTTAAAATGTGTGGAGAAAGGGTGGTTTATGCATGGCACCACGTTCATGTAGGTAGTATGGTTACCTACTTGTTCGTAGGATTGCCTTACTGAGCTTGATGTGCTCACCCCTTTCATTTTCTCCCACAGATAATCTCCAGTTGAAGTTGCGACGACTCAGTACTGCATTCCGGAGATCCGCTGCTGCCCATCAACATAAGGTATATACACTTGTACATATTGTATCTACAGAAGCATAGCACAGTAACATGTTTGTAAGTAACTTTAGGGGATGTATAAATAATATAAACAATTATAAATGACTGGAGAATAAATAAGTTAGATGGTAATTGAATGGTGGGACTGGCATTGACGCACAGCCCAATTATTAGTGGAGTGTTGGTCACGATTCGAGGACAGGTAAGAATGTAAGTAAGAAAATAATAAAAAGCGAAAAATTAACTCTGATTTTTGGGTAGTTTGGGTCGTGACATATAAAGGTGGTATCAGAGCACAATTGGTCTGATGTGTGTCAGTGTCAGTAATTAGGAAATTATATCCCCGTGTTACTGTGCTTGGTTAGATACAATAGTGTATATCGAGATGGGTTTTGACTAAGAAATGGTTGAGAATGCAGGAATGCCTAATATGAGTCGCGTTAGATGAGATAGTGCACGAGGCAGAGGTCGTAGAGATAGACCTGAGTCTGCTAAGTCGTGCTGAGTTGACCTGTGAGAACCAGGATGAGATTGAAATGGAGGCTAATGTTAAGCATGCCCCACTGAGTCCGACAGAGAAATCGGACATTATTGAGACATGCTTCGCAAGATTGAAGCGGAGCATGGGAATTATTTTGAGGAGCTAATTGCTCAGATTATGAATAAGATCAGAGGGCGCAGCGGAACATTGGTGGAAACCCGCTCGACCCATCTTAAGTGTTAAACAGGCATAATTAAGATGAGAAATCTTATTGGATGTGTTCCGGTGACAGGATATCCCGGACATCATTTAAAGGAAAAATTTCTTACACTGCCCAGGAATACTAAATGGATTATGAGTATGAAACTCAGTTATATTCTTTGGTAGATATTACCTCGACACATGAACGGTGACAGTCGAGACGACTAAAAGTTTATGGAAGGGCTCATATTGTCAGTTAGAGTCTGATTAGCCCGTGAGATATTACTATACCGAGGCAGTACACAGATTTACAGTTGGGTAAATAAGAACATGAATTGCACGCCTCTGAGATTGGGGAAGGTAGTGAGGGCTGAAATAGAGACAGAAAAGAGAATCGAGAAATGACAAAGATGTTAAAATGGGAAAATGGTAATTGGTAAAAGATTTAATTTGACGAGTCATGGAGTAAGATAATTAGTAAGGCCCCAGTGCATCCAATTTTGGCACTCTTGAGGGGTATTGTGATTGGAGGACCCTGACCTGCTACGAAGCAGTGTAGCAGTGTAAGCACTGTAAGCAGTGTGGAATGTGTGGTGGATACCACGGAAGGAGGGTCTATACCTACACGGTATTGATGGAAATGGCCGTTAAGTGTGGTAAGACGGACCATTGATTTTGATTGCTCAGAGTTGGATGAGATTGCCCCACAGAAAAGTAAAGAGACAGAGAAAAACTTCGTTGCTATAACTGCAACGAAAAGGGAGGCGATGGCCGAAAAAAAAAAGGGAAAGTAGACGTTGGACGAAGGCGAGAGGATGTCTTGGACCAGGATACTATTGATGTTTCATGGATGTGGTGTAAGACACCACACTTGTTATGAATAATGAAGTACATATGTTCATTGATCCTAGTACCACACACTTATTCATACTGCCTTCATTCGCATATAAGTGAGTAAAAGGCATGAATGCCTACATCATTGGGCACAATACTGATAAATGAGTACCCCAATAGAGGTGGATTAATTAACGGAATATGGATATAGAGATTTTAAGTTAATAAAAAGGGGTGCAACAGTTGAAATTAAAGGAGTAAAGGATTATATTCACGGAATGAATAATGACAAGAGTTTTGTCATGATGGATATACGAAAGGAGATAATCTTTGAGATAAGATAGATCCTAAATACAAGATGTATTGGAGTAAGAGACATATGCTAGGTAAGGAATACCCTTAATATGTGAAGTCATTAGAGATTAAGCAATTAGTATCGAATACAAATTATGACCACATAGACTGAGATATTACGTAGTTGTGGTTAAGTCTAAAGGTTAATAAAGGTATTTCAAAATACCTCCCCGCCTGAAGACTTGACAGCGTCTAGATATATATATATATATAACCTATAACGGGAAATCGATCATCGTAATAACTACCTTTAGCATTAGGATACCATTACTAAGATGATAAGAATATAAAAAATTCGACAAATCATAAAAGTTAACATAGTAAAATTTAATAAGAGCCGTTAAGATAAGAAAAGGAAATGACGCAGGTTAGTACCTGAAAACGTAAGCGATTTTGAAGGATCTTATACGCTTATCCGTGGATAAGTCAAGGATTAGATCGATTTGTAATCATCATTATCGATGATATATTGGGTGTAGCTAAAGTCTAGGGCGATTTATAAGCAACAATTGGGAAATTGCTTTTGCAGATGGTTGTTGCGACTTCTAAAAAGGGTATACGTTGACACGTTTAATTATGAAAACGTGGTTTTTGGATGAGATGATAAATAAGATGATAGATGTGACATGGATTTCGGTGTAGTGAAGTATGAACTGACCACCGTGATTAATTTCACCATACCCAACAGCTCAAGAGGTTTTCAGTGATTATGGATACCTCAAAATAATGAAGGAGCTGTGCATTGATGTATAATGGGAAGATAGTCAATTATGGAGTCAGACAACTCCTTGATCATGAAATAAACTATCTGACCCATGATTTAAAGTTGGCAACAGTATTTGTACCGAGGATATGGTACTATCATGTACATGGTGAGAAATTATGGATATGCACTGATCATAAAGCCCGAGTATCTGTTTTCACAGAAAGAGGCGAATATGAGAATACATAGTGGGTTAGAGCTTCTGGGAGGTTTTGATTTGTGAAAATTGTACCACCCAAGAAAGGCTGATGCCTTGAGCATAAAGAGCCCGGGATGGTACCACATATGATGGTCAGGGAGCGTGAGCTGCTAGAGCAGTTGTGAACCTCGGTAGTGATGTGATCCCTTCTGATGATGACAGTGATTGGTATGATTATGTGATAGCTAGCCTGAGACTAGAACCGGATGAGAGTGCCCGAATTTGACAGGCTTAGCGTGATGATCGACAGGATGTCGATAGTTTGGGTCAGATTCAGAAGGGTACAGTGATAGAGTTCACAGAGTATGATAATGATTTACAGAGAGGTTCAGAGACAATATAAGTGCTCCCTAGGACCACAGTTGATGAGATAGTGATATTGTCAGAAGCTCACTCTTCGGGATATACAGTGCATACGGAAAGTAATAAAGATATATTGAAATCTTAAAAAAGGGTATTGGTGGTCAGATGAGGAAAGAGATATGATAGAGATTGTGGAAAAGTGCCTAGTATGTCAGCAGGATAAGGTAGAGTATTAAGAGTCTGCAGAGTTATTGCAGCACCTACCTATATCGACACGGCACGAAAAATGAGAGCAAGTCTCCATGAATGTCGTGATGGGTTACAGAAAACCCAGGTGAATTACGAGGCTATTCGGATGATAGTCGATAGAGTGACTAAGTCTACCCACCTTTTGGATATGAAATCCCCAAATACTCAGAGTATATATGAGGATTTATGTGTAAGGAAGATTGTGGAACATTATGTAGCGTTCCAGTGAGCATTGTATCAGATAACGATTCCCGCTTCACTTCCCACCTTTGAGGATATTTTTAGGAAGCTATGGGAACCCGACTGAGTGTTAGCACAGCTTTTCGTCCTCAGACAGATGGTCAGTCAGAGAGGACTGTACAAGTTCTGGAGGATCCGATGAAAGCATGTGCCATTGATTTTATAAGCTCCTGGAATGATCAGTTGATTTCTAATTGAAGTTGCCAATAACGACAGTTGGCAGTTGAGTATCGGGATAACAAGATATGAGGCAGCGTATGGCTGTAGGGGTTGTTCCCCAAATTGGATAAGAAAAAGTGGGTGACAGATAGAATTATTTTCGACTTGGATAATAAGTCTCTGAGGATGTTTAGTTAAGGATGTGAGATTAAGAACACCTCAGAGCAGGTAGAAAAGTATTGGAATTCACCCTTGGTGAATTAGTATGGTTGAAATGTTTCTTGTCCTAAGAGAATAAGGACATAGCGAACTTTTGGAAGAAGGTAAATTGAGTTGCGCTGGATGGAATATTTTAAGAGATTGGACAAGTGGGAGATAAGACCTGTAGGTTGGTGTTATCACTTGAATAAGCAGGCACCCACGATGTGTTCCATCTTTTGATACTTCGGGAATACTATCCAGATCCAGCATAGGTGATAGGATATGAGATCCAACAGTCCAGCGTAATGCAAATATAAGTATATGGAAGAAGATGATTCGGGCATTAAACAGGAAAGAGAAAGTATGGAGGTTTAAGATGATCTCCCTAATTAAAGTCCTTTGGTAGTAATACACTCCGGAGAAGGTCACATAAGAATTTAAGAGTATGATACGATAGATATACCCGGAGTTGTATATGGACTCATATGACTTGGTTCTAATTTGGAGGACCAAATTCTTTAAGTGGGGGAGAGTTGTAAGACTCGAATTTAATTAAAATACGGAAATTAAATAAGAAAAGATGGGGAAAGTATGAAGGAAGTCGGGTTAAATTAATCCCGAACACGTGCAAGGGTAAAATGGTCAAAAGATCAAAGGTCGGTATAATTTCGATAAGAAAATTTAATTAAAAATATGGATTTGAGAAATCTTGATCAATAAAGGTGAAATAAATTTATTTCGGGTTAAATTGATCAAGATATGAATTTATGAGAATTAATCTGGATTAATCGAAATTTTTAATTCGAAAAATAATCTCGAAAAATAATCAAAAATTATACCGGGAAGCCGAAATAATACCGACAAATTAATTTATAGACTAAATGAATAAAATATAATTTTTTTAAGATATTTTGAATATTCTAGACTAATTTAATCAATTAAATAATATTAAAATAAATTGTTAAATAAAATAATAATTGAAAAAAAAAAGGGCTGGAAATCGCGAAAACGCGAAAGAAAAAGGGAAACGGAAGCCGCGACATCCGAGGAAGACCGGACCCCCCGTCTGGCAATCAACAGGCTCCGACGAGGCCACGAGGAGGTAGAGGAGAGACCGGCGAGCACGTGGGCACCGGGATCGCAACCTGCAGTGGCCGGAGGAAGCCGATCGGAGGAGAGAAAAGGCGACGGGATTGAGGGGCTCGGTCCCGGCGAACGGCGGCATCTTGGCTCCGATCTGACCCCGCAAAATGATCCCCAGGCCTAGACGATGCGATTGGTGGTGGTGGCAGCCACCGAAACCGACGGACGGCGTCGAAAACGGCGGAAGAAGAAATGGGTACCGACGGCGAAGAGGAGAACAGCCGGACCGGCGGCATTCCGGCGAGCTTGACCCAAATCAAGGGCAGATTCGAGATGCGGACGACCTTGCGGAGCTGCTGGCGGTGGAAGCCGACGGAGAACCGGCCGGCAAGGTGGTGAACCGGTGGTGAACCGGCCGAACCGGAGTGAACCGGTGGTCTGAACCGGTCTGAACCGGACTGAACCAGTTCAGCCAAAAAGAGAGGAAAAAAGGAAGAAAAAAGGGAAAAAGAAAAAGAGAAAAAGTTGAGGAAAATTCCAGTGATGCAATCGAGCTTCGGGTAAGTCAGTGAGCGGTCGAATTGACCCGATTTAAGTTTCGGAGTATTTAATTTAATTAATTTTCGACTGAAAACTTACCCAAAAAAATTATGAAATTGTATAGCTCGACGATTGGCATCCACCGAAGGCTCGAGATAGCCTCGAATTTCGTACTAGCATGGAATCTCGGGTAAGTAACCCTTATTTACGATAATTACCTCGTTATGCGTGATATTGATTTAATTTCCGCATAAATTGAATTAAATTATGGAAATTTAGATAAATTGTCGTAAATATTAAATTTAGCTATTCGAGAATTAGAACGAGGCCTGATAAATTATTGGTGGGCCCAGTGAGCCCAATAGGCCTCGATAATGTGAAAATTAAGTGGTAAACGGGCTTAAGGCCGATGAAGGCCCATTAAGGTGCAATCGGGCCCAATAGGGGTGAACGGGCCCAATGATTTAAATTAAGCCCAGAAAATATTAAATACAATTAAATTGTATAATATCTGACCTGAGGAATATTAATACGCAGTTCCGGGTATTTGATTGGGAGCATATCGGACTGCGCGACGAGACAACAAAGGAAAAGAAAAGGTCAGACTCGACAGGAAAATAAGGTAAGGGAATTCTACGGACTGCTAGAGGTAAACTCTACGAAATTTTAAATTCATATGCAGTCTTTAAAATTTATCTGAAGGGTCTAGAGGTCGAATAATAATTTTAGTGCCCCGAATGGGCAAATTACTAAAATACCCTTGTTAAGGGTAAAATCTAAAAATTTAGGAAAATTTGGGAGGAGCAAGGACAAGAGGTTCCTGCTCGTTCTGAAGGTATTTCGACACATGCATGAGTAGGCTGGCTCACTTTTAAAGAAAAATGCATAGCATTGCATATCTTAAACGATGTGATTTCTGTGAAAACTATTTGGAGATAACTGAGCCGCCTACGTGTTTTATTTACATGTGACGTGCTAGAGCTCAGCTCGCACGATGTTTGATTTGTGTGATGCATGTATTAGTGCTGGAGCGAGAGCTCGCACTAGAGTTTACATGCATAGGTGCTAGAGTATAACTCGCACCAGGTTTCACATTTGCTTTTCATGACACGGTGCTAGAGTCTAACTCGCACCAGATTTTACATGATTTACATACAGAGTGCTAGAGCTTAGCTCGCACTAGTTTTACTTGATTTACCGACAGTGTTAGAGCACCGCTCGCACTACTTTTCAGAGATAATACGATAAGCCGTGCTTGGAGCATCGGGTTGACTGTGTGTCACCGATTAAATAGGCTCGCACGTGCATTTTGAGACATGGCATGTTAAAACAACCTGATGAGCCCGAACGAGGGATAAGGGTTAGAGATCCACCTGATGAGCCCGAACGAGGGATAAGGGTTAGAGATCCAGCTGATGAGCCCGAACGAGGGATAAGGCTGTGGGTCCACGGAGTACGATGTACCCTGCAAGTAGCATGGAGTACGATGTACCGTGTGGTATCTTTGTGATACGGGGTATCTTTGTGATACGGTATCTTTGTGATACGGGGTATCTTCGGATACGGCATCTTCGGATGCATGAGATCAGATAAGACTGACGGGTTGGATTGACCCACCTCCCGGGCGGTTCCCGATCAGGGTGAGACCTCGCACACTGGGATCCGTGAAGCTAGAGGGACTCACGAGGACACATTGGCCAGTCCTGGTTATTACCGTTATACAGATATTGCCTCATCTCGCATGTCAACGATTTCGATGATTTAAACTGGCATTTAAATTAAATATGCATGATGGTTATATTCCATGCTTTTAAAACCCATATGTGATGTAAACGATTTTCATGATTTAGAGTGAGTCAGGATCACCCGAAGGAGGGGTCGAGTCCTGACTTTACTGTGAAATTTTAAACGAGAAATATATGATTTTGAATATACTTGCATGTTGAATTTTTCGTGCAAATGTGTTTTTCATAGCATCATAACGCATATCATTTGTTTTAAAATGTGCGGAGAAAAGGGTGGTTTATGCATGGCACCACGTTCATGTAGGTAGTATGGTTACCTACTTGTTCGTAGGATTGCCTTACTGAGCTTGATGTGCTCACCCCTTTCATTTTCTCCCACAGATAATCTCCAGTTGAAGTTGCGACGACTCAGTACTGCATTCCGGAGATCCGCTGCTGCCCATCAACATAAGGTATATACACTTGTACATATTGTATCTACATAAGCATAGCACAGTAACATGTTTGTAAGTAACTTTAGGGGATGTATAAATAATATAAACAATTATAAATGACTAGAGAATAAATAAGTTAGATGGTAATTCAATGGTGGGACTGGCATTGACGCACAGCCCAATTATTAGTGGAGTGTTGGTCACGATTCGAGGACAGGTAAGAATGTAAGTAAGAAAATAATAAAAAACGAAAAATTAACTCTGATTTTTGGGTAGTTTGGGTCGTGACATCGGTTCAGTCCGGTTCAGCCGGTTCAGTGGCTCGCCGACTTGTTCTCCACTGGTTTCCGTCGCTAGTAGCTCCGCGGGGTTGTCCACAGCTCAGATCTGGTCTCGATTTCGCCCAAGGTCGTCTGAAAGTGGCCGGTTCGGCCCTTCTCTCCTCAGTCGGCAGTACCGTTTCTTTTCTTCCTCCGTTTCCAGCGCTGGTTGCCGTTCTACCCACCGGTACTGTCACAAATCGAACCGCCTATGCCAGGGGGACGCTCGGTCGGTGGTGGCAGACCTCGAATCTGCGTCGGTCACCGAGAATCCTCCTTTCTTCTTTCGGCTTCTATTTTTTCCATTTCGCCGACCGCCATTCGCCATTCGTCATTCCTTCGGGTTACTGGTGCCGGTGGCTGACCGCCTCTCACCTGGCTTCCATCGCCGGCCTCCAGGTCACCGGTCTCCGATCATCGGTAGAGGTAGAGGCCTCGGTCCTTGCTTTATTTCTCCTTCAAAAATTGTGAAACGCGATTTCTTTTTTTAATTTATTTTTATTATTATTTTAATTGATTAAAATATTAGTATTTTACCAAAATATCTGAAAAATTATATTTAATTCATTTAATCCGTAAATGAATTTATCAGTCTTATTTCGGCTTTCCAATATATTTTTCGATTATTTTCGAGATTATTTTTCGAAGTGAAAATTTTGATTTATTCCAATAAATTTATATCTTGATCAATTTAATCCGAAATTTAATTATTTCTTCGTCAATAATCAAGATTTCTCATTCTCATATTTTTAATTAAATTTTCTTTTCCCGATTAATACCGAATTTCAATCTTTAGACCGTTTTACCCTTACATGTGTTCGGGAATACTATTTCAATCCTTTTGCATTTTAAAATGCACTCGAAAATTTTTATTCATTCCATTTGCTCTTATGATAAAAGTCGGATCTTACAATCTCCCCCACTTAAGAAATTTGGTCCTCCAAATTAGAACCAAGTCAAATGGGTCCATACACAACTCCAGATACGTCTATCGTATCAAACTCTTTAATTCTCATGTAACGTTTTCTGGAGTGTAATCCTACCAACAGACTTTGAGTAGGGAGATCGTCTTAAACCTCAACACTTTCTCCTTCCGTTTAATACCCAAATCGATTTTCCAATCATACGTTATACTTTCATTGAGCTAAGCTGTTGGAGCTCATATCCGATCACATATGCTGGGTCCGGATAGTATTTTCGAAGCATCAAAATATAGGACACATTGTGGATGCCTGCTTATTCAAGTGGTAACGCCAACCTACAGGCCTTATCTCCCACTTTGTCCAATCTCTCAAATGATTCAATTTTTGAATCTCAATCCTGATTTACCCTCGGTGAATTCCAATGGTTTCTATCTCTTGTCAGCATAGCTTTTCTGTATGTTCTGAGGTGTTCTTAATCTCTCACAAATCAACTGAACATCCTCAGAGGTTTGTCTTACCAATTCGGAAACAATTATCTATCTGTCACCCACTTCTTCTTATCCAAGTCGAGGAACAATCCCTACGACCATAAAATGCCTCATATAAAGTCATCTCGATACTCGAGTGATAACAGTCATTATTGGCGAATTCAATTAGTAACAAATGATCATCCTAGGAGCTTATCAAATCAATGGCATACACTCTCATCACATCCTACAGAACTCGTACAGTCCTCTCTGACTGACCATTTGTCTAAGGATGAAAAGTTGTGCTAACACATAATCGGGTTCCCATAGCTTACAAAAACAATATTCCCAAAAGTGGGAAGCAAAGCGGGAATTCCAATATGATATCATGCTCACTAGAATGCTACATAATGTTTCACCATTTTCCATACACATAGTTCCGCCTACACACTCAGAGTATCTAGGGATTTCTTAAGTCAGAAGGTGGGTAGACTTAATCAATCTATCGACTATCACCCAGATAGCCTCGTGATTCATCCGGGTCCTCTATAACCCATCACAATATTCATGGTAACTTGTTCTCATTTTCGTGTCACTATAGGTAGAGGCTGCAATAATCCTGCAGACTTCTAGTACTCTACCTTAATCTGCTGACATACGAGACACTTTTCCACAACTCTACAATGTCTCTTTTCAAACATGACCACCAATACCCTTTTCAGAGATTTCGATATATTTATTATTTCCCGGATGCACTATATATCCCGAAGAGTGAGCTTCTGACAATAACACTATCTCAACAACTATGGTCCTGGGGAGCACTTATACTGTCTCTCAACCTCTGTAAGTCATCATCACTCACTGTGAACTTTGTCACTATACCCTTCTGAATCTAACCTACACTATCGACACCATAACGATCATCACGCTAATCTTGGCAAATTCAGTCACTCAAATCTGGTTTTAACCTTAGGTTAGCTGTCACAAAATTACCGTCATCATCAGAAGGGATCACATCACTACTAAGGCTTACAGCTGCTCTAGCAGCTCACTCTCCTTGATCATCATATGTGATACCATCCCGAGGCTCTTTCTACTCGAGGCATCGCCCATTATATTAGCCTTTCCTGGGTGGTACAATGTTCATAATCATAATCCTTAGAAGCTCTAACCCTCTTGGTTATCTCATTTCTACTCTTTTTGTGAAAACAGATACTCAGGGCTTTTATGATCAGTGCATACCCGAAGCTTCTTACCATTTAAGTGGTGGCGCCATACTTTTAGTGTAAACGCTACGGCTGCCAACTCTAAATCATGGGTCGGATAGTTTCTCTTATGGTCATTGAACTATCTGGATCCATAAATGACTATCTTCCCATTTTACATCAATACACAACCCAATCCTTATTTTGAGGTATCCATATACACTAAGAAACCTCTTGAGTTGTTGGGTATAGTGAGAATAATTACGGTGGTCAGTTTATTACTTCAATATACCAAAACTCATCGAAGCCATTTTCATACTTATAATCTCATTCGTATGAAATCTTTTTTCGAATGAGACGTATCAACTGAGTAGCCCTTTTCAAGAAACTCTCAATAACTCGTCTGTAAGACAGTTTCCTATTGCTACTCATGCTCTTCCCTGGACTTCGAATGCAACAAAATATCATCGCTCAAGATGACAACCACTCGGTCCAGGTAAGGTTTAAATACCTCATCGTAGTTAAGTTCCACTAAATATTTCAATCACCCATATCCTTGACCTATGTACGCATAAACGTATAATGCCATTTCAAAATCGCTTCTGCTCAAGATACTAACACACGTCATTTCCTTTTTCTTATACTAACGACTTTTATAAAATGTTAATTTTTTAAACCTTCATGATTAATCGAATTCTACCAGTAAAGGTACCAAAATTTTAAATGTATATATTACGACTATTTCAATTTATAGGTTATGTGCGCGCTTCTAGACGCTGTCAAATCTTCAGGCGGGGAAGTATTTTTGAAATACCTTTATTAACCCTCAGACTTGACCACATGGACTGGGTATGGATATATCCACCCCTTATACTTGGTCGCAATTCATGTTCACTACATATCACTAACCCAAATTAATTTACATATCAAAGATATTCTTACCTTGCATACGCATCTTATTCCAATATATCTCGTATTCAAGATCTATCACATCTCAAAGCTTATCTCCTTTCATATATCACTTATAACAAACTCTTTCATTACTTGTTAAAACTTACAATACACTTTTCAGTGATGTTTTCACCCCTATTTTCAACTTACAATCTCTATACCCATATTCAGTTAGTGATAATCATCTAACCATCATCATCTTGCTTAAGGGTATAGACTTCACATCTTTCACTCGCTTATAAGAAAATGAAGGCGGTATGAATAAATGCGCGGCACCAAGATCAATTAATATAATTACTTCATTATTTAAAACCAGTGTGGTATCTTCCACCACATCTGATGAAACATCAATAGTGTTATGGTCCAAGGCATACACTCGCCCTCATCTAACGTCTTATTTTTGTGGTAACTACCACACATCTTACATTGCTTACACTGTTACACTGCTTACACTGCATACACTGCTCTCACTACTACGGACCAGGTCGGGGTCCTCCAATCATAATACCCCTCAAAAGTATTGAAATTAAATACACTAGGGCCTTACCAATCATCTTACCTCGTGACTCATCAACTCTAATTTTTTACCAAACTATATTTTTTCCCGTTCTGACATCTCTGTCATCCTTTATTCTCTTCTGTTCAATTTTGGCCCTTACTACCTTCCTCAATCTCAGAGGCATACAACTCATGATCTTATTCACACAACAGTAGTCTGTGCACTGCCTCGGCATAAGTAGTGATATCTAACGGCCAATCGAACTCTTATAGACAATCTAATCCCTTCCATGAACTTTCAGACATCCCGACTCTCACTGTTCATAGTGTCAGAGTCATATCTGCCCAGGAATATAAACTGAGTTTCATACTCGTTAATCAACCAGTTCCTCTGGGTCAGAGTAAAGAATTTTATCTGTCATTTTCCTTTAAACAATGTCCAGGATATTTTGTCACCGAAATACATCTAGGATTATTTCTTATGTCAAGTCTGGATGTCTAACTCTTAAAATGGGTCAAGTGGACTTCCACCAATGCTCCGACTCGCCCTCAAATATCATACATACCCTGAGCAATTAGCACGTAAAATATTCTCCACACTCCGCTTCAATCTCGCGAAGCATATCTCAATATTGTTCGATCTCTTTGTCAGACTTTGTCTGATCTCTCTGTCAGACTATGTGGGGTATGCTCAACATCAGCTTCCACTTCAATCTCATCTCGAGTCTCATGTGGTGACTTAGTACGGCTCTCAGGCCTACCTCTACGGCCTTGAGCTCATGTACTCGCCCCTCTATCATAGCGGCTATCAGTTAATGAGTCTATTCTTGCAATCAAAGCCAAATTCTTAGCTGCACTTCCATCTCGATATACACAATTGTATCTAAATAATGCACAGTACATGGGGATGTAAACTTCCTTAACCACTAACACCGACTCATATCAGGCCAACTCAGCTCTGATACCATTAAACTTGTCACGACCCAAATTACCTAAAAATTATAGTAAATTTTTCACTTTTTCATTTAATATTTAATTCTTACCTTTCTCTCATTGTGACCATCCTACAACACAGTTGGGCTATGATTCAGTGTTAGTCACCTCTCACCTATTTACCATTCCATTTCCATAATCACATTCACATATTAGAGTTTACTATCTTTTGACATTAATCAAACACATACACCATGGTATTTATAACTCTACATCCCCGACATCATATCCGTTTATAGTACTGTGCTTTACATATTTAGATACAAAACTAAACAAATATGTATACCTATCTCTCGATGGGAAGCAACAGATACCCAGAATGCAAGTCTTCAGCCGCTCACTAACTATTGCGAGTGCTCTGAAAAGATGGGAAAATAAGGAGGGTGAGCAAACCACACGCTCAGTAAGGCAATTATGCAAGTAAGTAGATAGCTCCACTATCTACATGCTCATAATGCCATGCCCTAAAAATCCATTTCTTTTCATTAAAATCTCAAGCACAAAATCATGTATTTCATCAATAACTTAGTTTATAAAACTGTTCGTGCATATATAAATCATATTGCTTATGCATCAATGGCATTTTATGTGACATCCTTAAATCATAATTAGTATGAAGTAAATCAAGATCATGCATTCTTTCATGTCATGTAAGACAAATCATGAATTTGAAATGAAAGAATGGAAAACATCATGCTACTGTATTTAAATCAATTCATTAAAACTGCAGTATAAACTAACCCATCCGGGTCAAGTATCTCATAAAACAATTCATTTAAATTCATTATAAAACTTCGATTATAAAACCCCCTTCTTTCAGGGTCACATATCATAAAATCCTCTAAAACATATATGAGCATAGTAGAAAATCATAAAATCGGGGGTCTGACCCCTCCCTCGGGTCTACCCCGGTCTATTGAGACCATAAGTTGTATCATGTAAGACAAGCAGCGAATTATATCAGTAACATCGAGGACTATGGCCATATCATAGTGATCCCTGGCAACACGGTACCTAGTGCACGGGGTATCACACCTGAAACGGGAGGTGGGTCGTCCTACCCGCCAGGACAGCATAACATCAGGATTGCGAGGGCAAGACTTGCTGCCTCATGGCTAAGGCCACTCCACTCCAACAATCCCCAAGGTACAACGTACTCCGCGTGACATACACGGTACAACATACTCCGTGAACCCAAGTTCAGTCAGGGTGCTTGCAATAGGTCTTATCCACCCATATCATCTCTGTCTCAGTATGCATGTGTGAGCATATCATCTCACTATGACACACAGTCTACAGGAGGCTCTAACATGGCTATATGCATGTAATATAAATCCCTGTGTGAGCGAAGCTCTAGCACGGCTCCATGCATATTCATGATATCAGAAAATCTCGTGCGAGCGACACTCTAGCACGGTTTCATTGAAATCAATGAAATCTGCGTACGAGCAGCGCTCCAGTATGACTTAAAATAATTATAAATTCAAGTAAAATCCACGTACGAGCAATGCTCTAGTACGAATATGTATAAAAACTCAATGAAAACCTCGTATGAGAAAATCTTTAGTACGACTTTAAAATGAGTTATAAAACTATATAAAACTTCATGCGAGCAAGCTCCAGCACGAATGAATGCTCCAGTAAATCAAATCTCGTGCGAGTTACACTCCGGCATGGCTTTATGCATAAATAAATCAAATCTTGTGCAAGTTAAACTCCAGCACGACTTTATGCAAATTTCATATCAAAATAGGATGCGAGCTAAGCTCTAGCACCTTTGTATGCATATCAAATCATAAAACTAGTGCGAGCAATCGCTCCAGCACCTTTTTATACATATTCAGTCAAAACAGTCAAAATCGTCAAAATAGTCAAAATAGAGTGTGAGCTAGGCTCCAGCAGCTCTCATGCATATCAAATCATAAAATCAGTGCGAGCAACCGCTCTAGCACATTTTATGCATATGATGTCACACAAATCGGTGCGAGCAACCGCTTAAGCACATTTATGCACATTCACAAATGTAAATATAGTGCGAGCTATATGCCAACACTATCTGTTTCCATATAAACTTGATAGTTGGCCTATTTTCCAAAGAAATTTTATTTAAATATAAATAACACCTACGTAGTGTTATCTTATGAAATTTATGCAATTACTGGCCAAACTACTGTTTTGCTTTGCTTAAAACCACGAAAATCCCTTAAATCAAAACATTCCTTAAATCATGCATTTCATGCATGTCATGCTTTCACCATCCATAGGTGAACTTCCCTCAATAGGGGTAAAATAGTCTTTTCCTATTTTGAGTCCTTAAAATCTTTAAACCATTTTTAGGACCTTTGTATAATATTCAGTGTATACAAAAACTATTAAAATATGCGTAGCTACCTCTAGCTACTCACACAATTCCCTTACCTCAATTTTCTGTACAGTCTGATCTTTCCACTAATGACTCGTCACGCAGTTCGATTTGCTCTGAATCCAATCTCTAGAACTGCGGATAAATATTCACCAGGTCAATTACAATACAATTAATCGTATTACATATTTTTTGGGCTTAATTTTAAATCATTGGGCCTGTTTACCCATATTGGGCCCGATTGCACCATAATGGGCCTTAATCGGCCTTAAGCCCATTTCCCACTTACTATTTACATCATCGAGGACTATTGGGCTCACTGGGCCCATCAGTAATTATTGAGCCTCGTTCTAAACTCTCGAATAGCTTAATTTAGTATTTACGACAATTTATCTCAAATTCTAAAATTTAATTCATTTAATGCAAAAATTAAATCCGTAATTTATGCGATAAATTCTAACACGCATAACGATGTAAAATTGTCATAAATAAGGGTAACTTACCCATAATTCCATGATAGTACGTAAATCGAGGATGTCTCGAGCTCTCGGTTGTTGCCAATTGTCGAGCTACACAATTTAATATTTTTTCGGGTAAACTTTCAGTCGAATATTAATCAAATTTTATATTCCAAAATTTAAATTGGTCAATTCGACCGCTTACCAACTTACTCGTAGCTCGATTGCATCACTAGAATTTTTCCCAATTTTCCTCTTTTTCTTTCCTTCTTTTTCTTCTTTTTCCTTTTCTTTTTGGCTGAACCGGTCCAGTCCAGTTCAACTCAGTTCAGACCACCGGTTCAGTCCGGTTTGGCTGGTTCAATGGCTCACCGATCGATTCTCCATCAGTTTTCACCGCCAATGACTCCGCAGGGTCGTCCGCAACTCATATCTGGTCTCGATTTCGCCCAAGGTCACCGAAAAGTGGTCGGTTCGGCCCTTCTCTCTTCCGCTGGCAGTATCGTTTCTTTTCTTCCTCCGTTTTTGGAGCTGGCCGCCATTCTACCCCCCGGTACTAGCACAAATCGAGCCGCCTGTGCTTGGGGGACGCTCGGCTGGTGGTGGTCGGCCTCTAACCGGTGTAGGTCGTCGGGAATCCTCCTTTCCTCTTTTAGCTTCTCTTTTTTCCATTTCGCCAGTCGCTGTTCACCATTCCTTCGGGTCACTGGTACGGTGGCTGACTGCCTCTCGCCTGGCTTCCTTCGTCTGCCTCCAGGTCGCCGGTCTCCGATCGTCGGTGGAGGCAGAGGCCTCGGTCTTTGCTTCATTTTTCCTTTAGAAATCGTAAAATGTAATTTTTTTAATATATTTATTATTTATTTTTATTATGATTTTAATTGATTAAAATATTATTATTTTACCAAAATATCTGTAAAAATTATATTTAATTCATTTAATCCGTAAATGAATTTATCAGTCTTATTTCGGCTTTCTGGTATATTTTTTGATTATTTTCATGATTATTTTTTGAAGTAAAAATTCCAGTTTATTCCAATAAATTTATATCTTGATCAATTTAATCCGAAATTTAATTATTTCTTCGTCAATAATCAAGATTTCTCATTCTCATATTTTTAATTAAATTTTCTTGTCCCGATTAATACCGAATTTTGGTCTTTTGACCGTTTTACCCTTGCACGTGTTCGAGAACACTATTTCAATCCTTTTGCATTTTCAAATGCACTCAAAAATTTTATTCATTCCATTTTCTCTTACGATAAAAGTTGGGTCTTACAGTTACACCACCACTAGTTCAGGATACAACTTCTCCTGTCGCTCCACAGCTGAGCTATAGTGATCTGGGTTATAACTATGAGTTGGATAAGTTACGACAGTTCCAGAAGTTTAGACCTCCAGTCTTTAGAGGAGTCAAGGACTCAGTTGTTGCAGAGGATTAGATATATGAGATGGAGAAGTTGTATGGGTTCTTCAGGTGTACATCGATTGAGAGTGTTGCCATTACCATATTTATGTTGAAGGGCAAGGCAGAGCACTGGTAGAGATCCACAGTATCTATCCTGATAGCGCAACACCCAGAGATTACATGAGAGATATTTTTAGAGGCCTTTAGAAGGTAGTATATTTCGGCCACTGCACAGCGAAAGCTGCGGATAGAGTTTATGAGTTTGATTCAGGGGAACTGTTCTGTTGGTGAGTATGAGTCGAGGTTCATATCCTTGGGGAGGTATGACCCGGATACGTTAAGCAGTGAGACTTGGAAGGTCCATAAGTTCATGGATGGATTAAGATCAGCCATCAGATCTAGATTAGCTCTGTTTGACATCTCTGAGAAGGCAGTGCACAGGGTACAGTTGTGTAAGTGATAATTCTATATTTTTATAATTATTTATGCTTAATTTCCTAATTAATTATTTAAATCCCCAATTTATTTTTTTAATTATCCCTTTTATTTAATTAAAATTCTCATGTTTGCAGATAAATCAAATTCGGATGAATTTTGAATATTTCGATAGAAAATGGATCAGAATTGGGCTAAAATCAAGATTGAGCCACACGGACAACACGAGTCATGCCACCTTGCATATCCAATTGGACAAGAAGACCGATGACATGGAAATATCTTTTCAAGGAGCCAATGGTGTGAAGACAAGTGGCCAAAAAAATGCCAACTCATCAAGGATGTTGAAATTATAATTTTACCCCTAGTGTGTTTATAAATAGGAAAGGATGACAATTGAAAGAGGATGTAATTTTATGAGTAGGAGTAGAAGTAAGTAGAAGTAAGACTAAGTAGTGTTAGTGAAAAAGTAGTCTAGGGTAGAATTTAAGGTAGCTTTAGTTAGTTTTATTTTTCCTTTATTTTTAGAAGCATTTCCCGTTGGTTTTCTTTACAGCCATTTTTCTAATTAACTTTCAAGTTGTTAGATTTTATCATTTCTAGTTCTTTGTAGTTCACGTTTATGGCAACTTTCTTTTTTTTATGAAAAGTTTCATCACAAATTTTCATTTGTCAGTTGTAGTATTTTGAAGTTAATGATAACCATTTATATTTTTTCTTTTCTTTTCTTTTCCTTAGTCTCGGGTTGGCATCTTTCTTCTTTCTATTTCCTTGTTCCTGCTTGCTTATTGTTGGGCCGAGGAAGAGCTTGGTGACAGCAGCTTAATCCTCATTATTTTCTTCGTTTTCTATTTTATTTCATAGATATCATATTTTGAATAGGAATTTCAAGTTTAACTCTTAATGATGTTTTATTTAATAGAAAATTTAGATTATGTATTTCTTACTGTCATCATGTTATTCTGTTTTTATTCCATTTAATGAGTTGCTACCATCCCTTCTCAGTTTTGAGATTGTACTACCACTATCGTTGGTTGCTTGTCGATTTTCAGAGCTTAGGATGAGTACACCATAACAGTAAACTGGGATTGACAGTCTTCCTCTAGTTTGCATAACTACTCTATTATATTTCTTTGCTATCGGTGTTTGGCATGAATTGTCTAATGTTTTTTGGGTTGTTATATGGTCTTACCGGAGCTGTAGATGGGCTTTGTACTGAGTTCTTGGAATAGGTAGGATAGACAATAGCATCCTCTGCTCTGCCCTGTTATATTGATAATGTACTGTTCATTAGTTTCATTTAATCAGGAGCAGTGCGGGTTGTGTGTTGCTGCTACCTTCATTAGACATCTCTCGGTGTGATCTGCAATGCTCGATGATTCAACAACGCCATTTCTTGCACAGCTGGAATAGAATAGGAGATAGCATCAGTGCACAGTGTTGCTCAAGTTTGCAACTGACTGCAAAAGATGTATTGCAAAATGGATGCACTCCAGATGAGGAATAAGAGGAGCTGGGCATAAGGAGGCCGAAGATGATGCTGCCAACGGTACCAGGATCCAGTAAAGTAGATAGAACTAGAGGAGGTTTCTGCATTGTAGTGCAGTACAGGAGCCGGATAACGCCTGATGGACATAGCCACGGAAAACACTCAAACCTGGAAATGGAGAAGTAGCGAGAGTAGGTCTGGCCAGAAACTGTAGCAGTTGGTAACTTGATGTGTTGGATTTGTTGCAGGAATGGAGCCGAGCATGGAACCAAGGCAGAGTTGGTGTATGATTGCAGAGCAGGAGATGGGCATGTCTGGACAGCCACAAGAGCAAGCTGGACACACTTGGACAGACCGAAGAAAAATGAAACAAAGAAGATGTGTACAGTGCCATTTCCACAAGAAATCGAGGCAGCTCGCAAAATCGATTAAGGCCATGTTTGGCCATGTCATTTTCTTTGTTTAATTTCATATTTAATGCATTTTTATTATTTTGATTAGTTGTTAGTTTAGGATATTTGTTAATTGTTAATTGTTTTAAGTTGTTAATTTAATCTTTAGTTTAATTTTTAGTTAAAAGTTAATTTTATATTATATGTTTTAGGATTTAATTTTAGTTTAGTATTTTATGAGTTACATTTAGAACTAATTTAGATTAAATTAGTTTCCATCCATTAGTTAGATTTTATTGCTAAGTTAGTAATTAGATATAGTTAGGATTAATTTAGAATTAATATTTTAGATATGTAATTTTATAGTTATTTTCTTAATTTCCTAGGATTTTATTTTCATTAAGTTTTAGTTTAGTTTAATATGCATTTTTATTAATTAGTCTAATTACATGCATATTTGATTTTAGAGTAGTTTAATTGTAGTTTAATTAATCTTGTTTTTTGTTGTTTTCATATTTGCATTTTATTTTAATTGCGTTAATTAGTTTTAACTGTTTTAATTTTCTTTTGTAGGTTATTTTCCTTTAATTGCTTGCAGCACTGTAAGTAAATTTTGCTCGGTTTTATTTAGTTTTTATTATTTTATTGCTTTCCAGTAATTTTAATATTAGACTTAGTAGATCACCCACCTTAAATTCATAAATTGCTAGGATATACTTAGGGTAAGATTAACCAGTAGTTAATTAGGCTAACCAACTTCTCTGAGGGACGAGAACTTGGGACTTAAATCCTATTATTACTTGTACGACCCGTGCACTCGCGGACAATACCTTCAGGGCGCGTCAGTGAGTAGGATTTTGAGCGGAATGTTGCAGAGTTGGGGAAGGTCAACAGAGCCAGAGATAAAGAGCAGAAGAGATCTGGAGGTGATAGAGTGGGCAAGAGAGGAGGACGACTCTTTGCCAAGAAGCCGAAGATTGAGGAGATACAGGAGAGAGTTGTTAAACCATCTGTGCACCCGACTTTAGCTCCACCGAGGGGTATAGTCATTGGACGACCACAGCTTATTTCTGAGCAGTCTAGGAGATGTGGTAGATTTCATGGTACCAGGCCTTATCCGATGACTACTAGAGTATGTTTTCGTTGTGGGAAGCCAGGACATGTCTTGAGGAACTGCCCCAAGATGATTGAGACTGCCCTATAGAAGGACAAAGAGCTGGAGAGAGCTTCTGTTGAGACAGCTGCTCCGAGGAGGAGAGCTACAGCTGTGGAGAATAGGAAGCAGGTTGTAGGCAAAGGGTGAGTACATGCATTGGACCAGGACACCACAGACGCTTCAACGGATGTGATTAAAGGTACCATCCTAATTTTTTATTTAAAAGCCTTTGTGTTATTTGATCCTGGTGCCACGCATTCCTTTATATCTCCTTTATTTGAACGTAAGTTGTTAAAGTATGTAAAGCCCACATCATTAGATAGAATGTTATTGATCTCTACACCTATGAATGACAGTCAGTTGGCTGAATATGTATATAGAGATTGTAAGCTGAAAATAGGAGGAAATGATGTGTCAGCTGATCTTTTATTACTGAGTATGAGGGATTTTGATGTGATTTTAGGAATAAATTGGTTGACTGCAAATCATGTTATTTTAGACTGTTACGCTAAAACAGTAACGTTATTTATCCTTGAAAAGTGTATTGTAAGTTTTACTAAAAAGAAATAAAGGAATATGATGTTTGCAACTGGGAAAAGCATAGTTATAATTCATCATATCTATGAGGTGAATTTATTTATTTATAATGGATACTTATATGATGAATTATGTTACTAATGGTGGAAATGGTATTTTGAAGGGTTCACTGCATATGTGGCTGACATAGATAAGGCACATCCGAAATTGAGAGACATTTCAGTGGTTACAGAGTTTCTTGATGACTCTTTGGATGATCAACCAAGGTTACCGACGGACAAAGAGATGGAATTCTGTATTGAGTTGGTGCCTGGTAAAGAGCCGATATCTAGACCACCGTATAGGATGGCTTCGGTTGAGTTGGAGGAGCTGAAGAAGCAGTTGCAGGAGTTGCTTGAGAAGGGGTTTATTAGACTGAGTGTTTCACCCTGGGGAGCTCCAGTCTTGTTTGTGAGGAAGAAAGATGGGAGCCTCTGACTGTGTATAGACTACAGATTGTTGAATAAATCTACCATCAAGAACATGTACCCCTTTCCACGCATTGATGATCTGTTGGATCAGCTTTGGGGAGCACAAGTCTTTTCTAAGATAGATTTGCGATCTGGGTACCATCAGTTGAGGAAACGGAGTGGAGATGTACCCAAGACAGCATTTCATACCCGATATTGCCACAACGAGTTCTTGGTTATGCCAACGAATGCCCCCGCAACATTTATGGCTATGATCAACGATGTGTTCAAGCTATACCTAGACCAGTTTATGATAGCTTTCATTGATGATATATTAGTTTATTCCAAGTCCAGGGAAGATAATGAGTAACATTTGAGGATAGTTCTACAGACCCTCCAAAAGAGAGTTGTATATCAAGCTCAGTAAGTGTGAAATTTGATTAGAGCAGATATCATTTCTGGGCCATGTAGTATCGAGGGATGGGGTGTCATTAGATCAATCCAAGATAGGCAGTTGTTCAGTGGGAATGGCGCAAGCCAGCCACCGAGATCAGGAGCTTTCTAGGGTTGGCAGGTTATTATCGAAGATTTGTTGAGGGTTCCTCCAGACTAGCTTCTCTGTTGACACGTCTCACACAGAAGGATGTTGAGTTTATGTGTTGTGAGACGAGTTTTCAGGAGCTTAAGCGTTGGTTAACCACTGCTTCGATTCTCACCATCTTTACCAGCTCAAGAGGTTTTTCTGTGTATACGGATGCATCACACCAGAGACTGGGCTGTGTACTTATGCAGGATGGGAGGGTATTGCCTACGGATCTAGACAGTTGAAGGATCATGAGAGAAACTACCCGACCCATGATTTAGTGTTGGCGACCATGGTGTTTGCTTTGAAGATATGGTGCCACTATCTCTATAGTGAGAAATTTCACGTATTTACGGACTACAAGAGCCTCATGTATCTGTTCTTACAGAAGGAGCTAAATATGAGACAGAGAAGATGGCTCGAGCTCCTGAAGGACTATGATTGTGAGATCTTGTACCACCCGGGTAAGGCGAATGTAGTTGCTAATGCCTTGAGCAGGAAGAGTCTCAGGTTGGTATCATTAATGATGGTTCGAGAACATGAGTTGTTGGAGCAATTCATGAACCGCAGTTTGGATGTAGCCCCACCTGATACAGATAGGTTTGATGTTGTGGCTAGTATGAGATTGGAGCTAGAGTTGATATGTCGTATCTGACAAGCTTAGCAGAGTGATCGACAGTGTATCGACTGGTTGAGTAAGTTATAGGTAAGTATGGGTACTAATCTTGAGCTAAGTACAGATGGATTACTGAGGTTCAGGGGCAGAGTATGTGTTCCCGATGATCCAGAGATCAGGAGATTGATTTTATCAGAGGCTCATTCGACACGATATATGGTACGTCCGAGGAACATGAAGATGTATCAGAATCTCCTAAGAGTTTATTAGTGGTCTGGGATGAAGAGAGACATTGCAGAGTATGTCGCTACATGTCTCGTCTGTCAGTAGGTAAAGGTAGAGCAATAAAAGCCTACAGGACTGTTGTAGCCTGTACCGATACCAACATGGAAGTGGAAGCACGTGACCATAGATTTTGTGATGGGTTTACTGAGGAACTGTAGAGGTCATGATGCCATCTTGGTGATTGTGGATAGGTTAACGAAGTCAACCCATTTCTTAGCTATGAGAGCTACTGATACTCTGAGTACGTTGGCGAACTTGTATGTCCGAGAGATAGTACGGCTGCATAGTGTTCTAGTGAGTATTGTTTCTGATCGGGATGCCCGCTTAACTTCCCACTTTTGGGAACATTTTTAGGAAGCGATGGGGATCCAGTTGAGTTTTAGCACCGTTTTCCATACTCAGCAAATGGTCAGTTAGAGAGGACTATACAGACTCTGGAGGATTTTTTGAGAGCATGTGTGCTGGATTTTAGAGGCTCCTGGGATGACCACTTTCCACTAGCCGAGTTCATCTACAACAACAGTTATCACTCGAGTATCGGGATGGCACCATATGAGGCACTGTATGGACACAGATGTCGATCCCCAATTGGATGGGAGGAGGTTGGTGACAGACAGATTTTTACTCCTGACTTGGTTAGACAGGTATCTGAGGATGTTCGGGTGATATGTGAGAGGTTACAGACAGCTCAAAGTCGACAGAAGAGTTATGCTGATAGGAGATAGAGACCACTAGAGTTTACCGTGGGTGAGTTTGTATTTTTGAAGGTTTCTTCTTCCAAGGGTATTACGAGGTTCGGGAAGAAGGGTAAACTGAGTCCTCGTTATATTGGACCCTTTGAGATCCTGGAGCGAGTGGGACATAAGGCTTATAGGTTGGCATTGCCGCCAGAATTAACACGTGTTCACAACGTCTTCCACGTTTCTATGCTTCAGAAGTACCATCCGAATCCGACACACGTGATTAGCTACGAGTCGTTGGAGCTCAGTGAAAGCATGTCATATGTTGAGAGACTGATTCGAATATTAGAAAGGAAGGAGAAGGTATTGCAGTCCAAGACGATCTCTCTCGTGAAGGTTCTTTGGCAGTATCACACTTCGAAGGAAGCTACTTAGGAGTTGGAGAGTATGGTGCGGGAGAAGTACCCAGAGTTATTTACAGACTCATTTGGTTCTAATTTGGAGGACCAAATTTCTTTAGAGGGGGAACCTGTGAGACCTATATTTTGTATGACATTCCTTATGATTCACATGTTATATGACATTATTATATGTAATGGAATCATAAGACGGATGATTTTGATCATATAAATGTGAATGAAGTAATTAGACATGTACGAAAAATGCAAAAAAAGGGTAAATAGGTCAAAAAGACCCAAAATTTGGTATCAATTCGGTAAGAAATTGTCATTTTAAACATGGATTTAGGAAATCTTAATCAATAAAGAAGAAATCATTAAATTCTAAGTCCAATTGATCAAGATATGAATTTATTACGATAACCCGAAATTTTTACCCCGAAAAATTATCTCGAAAATGTGGGAACAATACTCCAAAAAAATAATAAAATAAGATAAATATATATATAATTAATTTAATATATAAATATATTGGTATAGAAGATATTTGTGTAGAAATAATGTATTTTATTCTATAAAATAATACTATAATGTATTATATATAAAATTTTGAAAAAAAGAGACGAAATCGTAAAAATTGCAAAGAAAGAAAAGAAGCCTGAAGATGAACGAAACTGAGGGAAATGGTTTCCCTGCATCGACGAGCCACCAACCAGAGAGAAGGGTAGGCAAGGGCCGACGAAGGAAGCCCGACCACATGAGAGCCACCAAGCGCTAGCACGCGCACCGACGACACCAGAAAGAGGATATCGATGAGGGAGATTGCCAGGGAGAGAAGGGAGAAATCTGACAGCACTAGCGCCAATCGGTCTGATCCAAGGCCAAACGAACATTCCCCAGCCAAAGATGAGTCGAACAGTGGTATAGGGGAGCCGAGAAACGGCTGGAAATGTTGTGAACAACGAAGTAAGGACTGAACCGTTATAGCCTGTTCAGTGAAAATGGAACTGTACTGAACCGGATCGGACCGGTTCAGCCAAGAAAGAAAAAAAGAAAAGAAAAAGAGGAAAAAGAAAAAAAAGGAGAAAAAATTTGATGATCTAATCGAGATGCGGGTAAGCCGGTAAGCGGTCAAAATTGACCGATTTAATTTTAAGAATATTTAATTGAAATTATATTTAACCGAAATTGACCCAGTAAATATATAAATGTGTAGCTCGACGATTGGCAACAAACGAGAGCTCGAGTTAGTCTCGATTTGTGTACCATCACAGAATCTTGGGTAAGTAATTCTCATTTACGACAATTTGTATTGTTATGCGCATAGAAATTCATCGCATAAGTTACAGATTAACTCCATATAAAATGAATTATGTTTTGGAATTGGAAATCAATTGTCGTAAATAATTGTATGAGCTATCCAAAGAGCCTAGAACAAGACCCAGTAAGTGTTGATGGGCCCCATGAGCCTAATAGGCCTTGATGAAGGGAATAGTAAGTGAAAATGGGTGTAAGACTGATTATGGCCCATTAGGGTGCAATTGGGCCCAATAAGAGTAAACAGGCCCAAATGCTTTAAATTAAGCCCTGTAAAGGTGAAACATGGGTAAATATATTGTATTTAACCCGATAAATGGTTATATGTAGCTTCAGAGATTTAATTGAGAGGAAATTAGACTAAGCGATTTCTCAACATTGGAAAGTCAGATAGTACGTAGTGATTTGAGGTAAGGGAATTTTGTAAGTGCTTAGAGATATCTATGCATATTTTTTAGGGGATTTACAAACCCTAAAATTTCCTAAAATAACTAGAAATGAAATAATAACTTTTATGAAAATCGGTGTATCGATGGAAAAAGATCGTTTTGCCCCTAGTTATGAATTTTACAAAAAGGGTAGTAAGGCTAATAAATTGCATGAATAACATGTTTTTGATACTTTTATGAAATATATTGCTTGATTTAATCAATTTATCGATAGACTGACTATTGATTTTTATGATTTACATGAAAAGGGCATGTGTGAGGTGCCAATTATGATTTTGAAAGTGCATTATTGAAAGAAAGTAGCCTATTAGATTTATATAAGTATAAATCGTGCTAGAGCCTTGCTTGCATTGGATTTTGATATTTTGACTTACATACAGAGTTCTAGAAACTTGCTCGCACTGAGTTTTACTGATTTATATGAATGAAAATCGTACTGGAGCCTTGCTCGTACATAATTTTACATTGATTTAATGTGTATAAAATTGTACTGGAGCTTTGCTCGTACATGATTTACACCGATATATTTCGCATGAAAGTCATACTGGAGCGTTGCTCTACGAGGATTTTTGTATGTGCATAAAATCTTGCTGGAGCTTCGCTCGTACGAGATTTTAGATATCATGATATGCATGGCGTGTAAGACCCGATTTTATTGTATTTCCTCATGATTCACACATTTTATGGAGATTGTTATATGTTAATGGAATCATAAGATGGATGATTTTAATCATATAAATATGAATGAGGTAGTCGAACATACGTTAAATCCGTAAACGGACAATTAAGGAATTTCAAATTAAATTTATGAGATTTTAATTGTCCGAACAGAGATACAAATTTTAAATGAGAGATTTTAGTGAGTCTAAGAAGGAAAGTTGGGCTAAATTGGTCCCGAAAGTGTAGAAGGGTAAAACGGTCAAAAGACCAAAATTCGGTGTAAATTCGATAAGAAAATTTTAATTAAAAATAAGGATTTAGGATATCTTGATCAATAATGAGGAAATTATCAAATTTCGAGTCCAATGGATCAGGATCCGAAATTATTAAGATTTACCGAAAATTCACTCGGGAAAATATCCCGAAAATACGGAGAAAATATACGAAAAAATGGTTAAAATAAAATAAATCAATTAAATAAATTAAATAAATTAAATAAATTAATTATTAACAAAATAAATAATTTATTAGATATTTTGGATTTTTTAGTATTTTAATGATTATAATATTAATAAAATAAATTATAAATAATAATAATAATAATAATAATAATAATAATAATAATAATAATAATAATAATAAAAGAATGAGCGAAAATCAGGAAAAACCCGAAATTGAAAACCGGGGAAAACGATAGTCGAGATCGAGGCCCACCCACGGCCATTGGCGATCGACGGACCCAAACGAAGATCTGAGGAGAGGCCGACGAACACGTTGGCATCGGTGAGGCGCGCCGATGATGGCTATGTCCGGCTAATGGAGGAGGAGAAAACTGCGAGGAAAACGGGTCCGATTCCGACGATCTACGACAGCTAGGCATAAGCGGAGGGCACCGACGTGATCAGGCGGATGAGGTGGTCCTTTTGAGACCGGCAGTGGCCGACGAATCGGTCGGAATCGTCGACGACGACAAAGACTAGAAAACGACACCGTTTGGCCGAAAGGAAAAGGAAGGAAAAAGAGAAGGAAAGGAAAAGAAAAGAAAAGAAAAGGGATAAAGGAAAGAAAAAATTATCGGGGACGACTCGAGATTCGGGTAGTTGATCGAGGGTCGAGATTGACCTACGGGTCAATTTCAAAAATTTATTTAATATTATATTTAATGAAAAATAACCTGGATTTACGTAATTGTGTAGTTTTATGACAGAGCCCGAACGAGAGCCGATTGAGCTCTGATTTTTGCACCCCGCATAGCATTGGGTAAGTAAATTTTACTTACGACAATTAGCGTCCTTAATGCAGAGTTAAGATTATTTTATGGGTTTTACGGATTAATTATGCATAAAAGGAATTTTATTCAAAATTTTAAAGTAATTACCGTTAATAGTATACGGGCTATCCAATGAGTTTGGAACGAAGCTCGATGATTAGTGGTAAGCCAAATGAGCCCAGTAAATCCGAAGAAGGGATTTAATAAGTAGAAACGGGCTGAAAATGGGTTGAGGCCCATTAAGGTGCAATCGGGACCAATAAAGTAAAACGGGCCCAGTACTTTAGATTCGATCAGTAAGAGTGGAATACTGATAAATATATTAGAATTGACCCAAATATGTGGTTATATGTAGCTCCATAGACTTGGTTGGAGCGAATTTAGATTGAGAGACCTGGTATCATTGAGACGAGATAAACTTGCGCGTGATTCCAAGTAAGGGAATTTTATAAGCTGCTAGAGGTAACTTTACGCAATTTCAACTTCATTTGTCGTCTTTTAAATTGTCTGAAGGGTCTAGATTTAAGATAAAAATTTTACTGCCCCGGATGGGTAAATTACCAAAATACCCTTGTTAAGGGTAAAATATCCAAATTTAGGAAAAATTAAGAGGAGCAAGAACAAGAGGTTCCTGCTTGTTCTTGAGGTGTTTTGACACGTGCATGAGTAGGTTGGCTAACTTTTAAATAAAAATGCATAGCATTGCATATTTTCAACAATGTGATTCGGTTGGAAATTGTTTTGAGATAATAGAGCCGCCTACATGATTTTATAGACATGTGACATGCTAGAGCTCAGCTCGCACGAGTTTTTGATTTGTGTGATGCATGCATTAGTGCTAGAGCGAGAGCTCGTACTAGAGTTTTACATGCATTGGTGCCGGAGTCTAACTCACACCAGATTTTCATATGATTTTCATGACAAGGTGCTAGAGTCTAACTCGCACAAGATTTTCACTTAATTATTAGGAAAGAGTGTTGGAGCCTAGCTCACACTAGTTTTATATGATTTTGACAGAGTGCTGGAGCTCAGCTCACACTAATCTTATGAGATTTTATGAAACGCGTGCTGGAGCTTGGCTCGAACGAGATTTTCCTTGATTTTATGAGAGTATTGGAGCATCGCTCACACTGGTTTTATGAGAACATACGATGAGTCATGGTTGGAGTGTCGGGTAGACTGTGTGTCACGCTGATTAAATAGGCTTGTACGTGCATTTTAAGATAGGGCATGAGTATGGATATGAGATATGGGTCCATGGAGTACATTGTACCTTGCAAGTAGCATGGAGTAGCTGTACTGTGGTGGGATTGATTATGTGGCATCTTCGGATGCGTGGCATCTTCAGATGTGAGTGGCATCTTCGGATGCGAGTTGCATTTTCGGATGTAAGTGATCGGGCAGGACCGATGGGATGGACTAACCCACCTCTCGGGGCGGTTCTCGATCGTGGTTAGACCCCACACATTAGGATCTGTGTAACAGTGGGATCACAAGGACATATGGCCATCGTCCTAGTTATTTGCCCGAGATATATATATCTATTGCCTAGTCTCGCATGTTGATGTTTTTGAGAAACATGTTTTGTGGATTTTTGCTTGAGTTTGGATCACCCGAGGGAGGGGTTGATTCCTGCCTGAGATGTGAGTTTGATGAGAATGAAACTGAGTTTTTAAACTAAACTTGCATGATGTTATTTTCAAACTATTTAAACCCATGAGTGATGTAAACTGGTTTTACATGACATTCATTGTATCGCATTTTATTATTGCTTCAAAAAGCATTTGACTTCATGATTTTATGTGAGTCAGGAAACACCCGAGGGATGGGTTGAGTCCTGGCTTTGTTGTGAAATTTTAACGAGAATAAAATGCTTTTAAATGGATTTGCATGTGGAGTTTTCCATGCTCTTTGAAATCCATATTTGAACTTGTTTTACATGACATCATGAGTTGTCGTATATGTTTTGAATGTGTGGAGAAAGGGTGATTTATGCATGGCACTACGTTCATGTAGGTAGTATGGTTACCTACTTGTTCGTAGGATTGCCTTACTGAGCTTGATGTGCTCACCCCTTTCATTTTCTCACACAGATCATCTCCAGTAGATTTTGAGTCAACTGAGTACTACATTCCTGATATCCGCTGCTGCCCATCATTTTGAGGTATATACACTTTTACATGTTGTATCTAAATAAGAATAGCACAATATCATGTTTGTAAGTAACTTTCGAGGATGTATAGATACTGTAAACACTTGTAAATGAATGGGAAAGAATCAATGAAAAACGCATGTGTTTACCTTTCATTTAATAAGGAATTAAGTTTTATGGTGATTGAATGGTGGGACTGGCATTGACGCACAGCCCAATTGTTAGTGGAGTGTGGTCACGATTAAAGGACAGGTAAGTATGAAAGAAAAACAAAAAAATTACTCTGATTTTGGGTAGTTTTGGGTCGTGACAAATGGTGGTATCAAAGCGAAATTGATCTGATGTGTGTCAATGTCAGTAATAAGGAACTTACATCCCCATGTTACTGTGCTTGGTTAGATACAATAGTGTATATCGAGATGGGTTTTAACTAAGAAATGGTTGAGAATGCAGGAATATAGGCATTATGCCTAATATTAGTCGTGGTAGAAGAGGTAGAACATGAGGTAGAGGTCGTAGAGGTAGGCCTGAGTCTACTAGTCATGCTGAGTCGACCTATGAGAACCAAGATGAGATTGAAATGGAGGCTGATGTTGAGCATGTCCCACGGAGAGATCAGACAGAGTTTGATGGAGAGATCGAACAGTATTGAGACACGCTTCGGAGGTTAGAGCGGAGTGTGAAGAATATTTTGGGAACTAATTGCTCAAAGTATGCATGGGCTTTAAGGGCGAGTCGGAGCATTTGTGGAAGTCCGTTCGATCCATCTTAAGAGATAGACATCTAGAGATGACATGAGAAATATTTTTGGATGTATTCCGATGACAGAATATCTCGGACAATGCTTAAAAGAAAATTACAGATAAAATTCCTTACTTTGACCCAAAGGAACTGGTTGATTAACGAGTATGAAACTCAGTTTATATTCCTGAGCAGATATTACCCCGACACTATAAGCAGTGAGAGTCGAAAAGCACAAAAGTTCATGGAAGGGCTCAGATTGTCAACTAGAGTTCGATTGGCCCCGTTAGATATCATTACCTTTGCTGAGGCAGTGCGTAGAATACAGTTGTGTGAATAAGATCATGAGTTGCACGCCTTTGAGATTGAGAAAGGTAGTAAGGGCAGAAATAGAGATAGAAAGAAAATAGAGAATGACAGAGATGTCAGAAAGAGGAAAAAGGTAGCTGGTAAGAGATTAGAGTTGATGAGTCACGGGGTAAGATGATTGGTAAGGCCCCAGTCTATCCAATTTCAACACTTTTGAGGGATATTGTGATTGGAGGACCCCGACCTTCTAAGGAGTAGTGTAGGATGTGTGGTAGATACCATGAAAGTAGGCCCTACACCTTATTGACTAAAATAGGTGTTAAGTATGGTAAGACCGGCCATTTATTTAATGATTGCTCAGAGTTGGGTAAGACTGCCTCACAGAAGGGCAAAGAGACAGAGAAAACCCTGTTGATATCTCTGCACCGAAAAAGAGAGGCCACAGCCAAAGAGAAAGGGAAATTAGGCTGTTGGACAAGGGCGAGTGTATGCCTTGGACCAGGACACTACTGATGTTTCAGATGATGCGGTGAAAGATACCACACTGGTTATGAATAATGAAGTAATTATTTAAATTGATTTTGGTGCCACTCATTTATTCATACCGCCTTCATTTGTATATAAGTTAGTGAAAGACATGAATGCCTACACCCTTGGGCACAATGCTGATAGTTAGCATCCCAATGAAGGAGGGTTAACTAATGGAGCCACCTGTAGACTCTGTGTCACAGTGAGATAATATGTTCGCACATGTATTTTGAGACATGGGTTGGTTATCGACATGGTATGGGGTGGATAAAACCTATGGTAGGCACCCCAAGACTGTGATATGGTTCATGGAGTACATTGTACCGTGTATGTCACACGGAGTATGCTGTACCGTGTAGTCATGACAGTAGATTGATGATTTGATATTCTGGTGGGTACGACTGACCCACCTCCCGTTGTAGCTGTGATGCCTCACACACCGGGATCTGTGTAGCCTAGGATCACAGGGACATAGTCCTCGATTTTTCCTATACAGTAACCTACATGCCTCACGTGATATCATATAGTCTAGATTGACCAGGGTAGGCCCGAAGGAAGGGTTACGCCTCGATTTGTAAATTAAAACAAAATGTGGTTTTAATGATGTGTTGATGAGTTTTGCTAAGTTTTGATAATGTGTTAAACCTTTAAGGGTTGTTTTATGATGAGTTTTCAATATGTTGAGTATGAGACGTTGACATGATGATTTTCCATGTTTACATTCCTATTTTCTTGTTTTCAGTACATGATATATTTATATACATGTGGCATAGTTTTAATTATACCTCATGCTCTCGATATAAATGATTTTTATATCAAGACATTATATGCATGTAGATAGTGTAGTTATCTACTTGCTTACATTATTTCCTTACTGAGCAAGTTGTGCTCACCCTTTCACTTTCCACCCCTACAGAGCATCCACAATAGTTGAGGGCGGGTAGAGACTCCATTCCTTGTTATCCGCTGCTTCTCATCACGAATAAGGTATACACATTGTACAGTTTTGTATCTAAACATATAATAGCACATTTTTGTAAACGAATGTAATTATGGGGGATGTAAATATATGTAAACTTATGTAGATACTGTTTTATAACATATTTAGTTATTATGCTGCATGAGACTATGGTATCATTACGATAATAATAATAATAATAATAATATGAGTAAATGGAATAGGCATTAGGATTATTACTGGCTCATAGCCCAACTCGCCCAAAATGGAATTGTCATGAGGAAGTGAGTTGTATAGAAAAAGTAAAAAATTTGTAGTGATTTTTGGTAGAACAGGTCGTGACAAAAGGGCGTGTTTTATGTAAAGGCCTGAGCCCGCCGCTCACCAGGTCACTCAAAGCCCCATACTCCATGTATTGTCCGCTTTGCACTGGCCCATTGGCCCCCTCACGATTTTGTTATTTTTGTCTTGGCTCTGACACCAACCTCAAGACGCGTCCCCAGAGGCTTGAACTCAAGACTCGAACTCAAAACTTGAACTCAGGACGCGTCCCCAAAGGCTAGGATGAAGTCCTGAGTTCGAGCCTCTGGGGACGTGCCTTGAGGCTGGTTTCAGAGCCAGGCCAAAAAAGAGCAAAACCGTGAGGGGGCCAGTAGGCAAGCTCACAGTGGACAATACGTGGAGTGTAGGGCTCTGCGTGACCTGGTGAGGGGCGGGCTCGGGCCTTTACACAATAGACCTAAAATAGTAGCTAAACATGATGCAACAATAGCAAAACAAACCTAGACCAAATTGCTAAAATAATGCAAATTAAATTCTAAAAATAATACAAATGCTATGAAAACTTAGTTAAAAATTACCTAAACTTTATCTACTAATTACAAGAACAAATTATGACCTAAATATTAATTAAATGTACCTATAAACTTCCTAGAATAGTGAACCAAGAAATTGGACAATCACTACTACGAAGGACACCTAAATGAAAAAGAAAGCTAAAATTTCATATAAAAATAACTTAACTATGTTCAAAATCTAAGTAATGAATGCATGACCTAATTAGCACTTAAATTATACCTAATTACTATGAAAATGCATGTCAAAGCAGTAGCAAAAAAAAAAAAAAAATGGACAGCTTACAAACTTCACATGTACAATGAAATTAAAATAAAAAATGCAATAAAAATGCTTAGAAAAGTTAATTTAATGCATCCTAAAATTAATCTAATGTATGAATGATCCTAAAAATAATTTAAATCATCTAAAGGAGACCAACAATTAATTAAAAACAAAATCTCAAAATTAACCTAATAAAAATGCCATAGTCAAGGAACATTAAAATGGATGGAAACTAACTTATCTAACTCCTAAAAATTCTCTAACATAATTATGACCCTAAGATGATTTTTATGCAACAAAATACTCGTGAAAATGGTATGAATCAAAAGCTACAAGACTCCTAAATAGTAACGCCACTTTGCCTGATCAATAAAACAAAAGCTGATGTTCTAGGCAATGCAAAAATGACATATATACTAGCATAATGCAAGCTTAAAAATTACTAAAATATAATGTACCCCTAAAATGATGTAGTAGCATCAAATGGACTTGAATCAAATAGAAAACAATATCATACAAAAGCCCAAAGTGACGTTAAATCAGAAAATATTCAGCCAAGTAAAAATGTGGCACTAAGTAATTTACTATATGAAAATTATGGTATTTAAACTTGTAAAACTAATTCAATACTTGAACAAACAACTCTAATTTATAGAAATAAAATTTAAAGCCACTTAAAGCAAACCTAAAACAGTAGCTAACAAATGAAAATAGTGATTAAAAATCAAAGATAACCCATATGGATCAAGCTTAATCAGGGAAAACTATGGAGGTAATTTTTCAACCTCCCAAGCTTTCATGAACTTAAAGCTCAATCAAAAATAAAAATGGAAGAAGAGAAATGGGAAGAAGATGAAGATTAATTGCTAGAAATTAAATAACATAATGAAAATAAACAAAAATTAAAAGTGCTTAAAGAAAAAGATTGAAAACTTTAATGAAATGTAAATAACAATTAAACAAATAAATGGTGGCTACTTTCTACTCTGAGAAAACAATAAAATGAACAAGAAAATAAACTTATTCCCTAATGTAGTCGATCCCCTTTTCTTCCCCATCAATTTTATAGATATACATAGGTAACTTAAGGGTAAAGGGGCGAAAACACATGGTAAATGAGTTGGAAATAAATTGCCATGTGTCCTAATGTAATTGGGTCTCCAAGGAAGACATTTCCACATCATCGAAGCTCTATAACCACCATTTGTCTTCTTGTTAAAGTGTCATCCTAGGTGGCCAACCCATGTAAAGTATATATGAAAACTCGTCATCATTTTCCAATAGCGAGTGAAATCAAGCCATGTGGTGTGTTAGGTGGCAACGAGTGAGTTGTACTAAAAGAAAATTTTGGTAGTTATGGAAGATGTCTTCTAGAACACTCAATCTCATTCTACATGGGTAAGCTCAAATGCCATCAAATTAACCTATGTTTTTTAAAAATTTTATTTATTTACATAATTAAAGAAAACTAATCAATTAAGGGGAAAATTAACATTTTCACAAGAGAATTAAGCAATAATCAAAGAAAATAAGTACATAAACAACCCTATAAAATAGAGAAAAATTTGTATGGCAAGCTAGACAAGTGTGAGTTCTAGTTAAGTGAGAAAGCATTCTTGAGTCACATAGATTTAAAAGACAAAGTATCAATGGATCAGTCTAAGATTAAGAGAGTGATTGATTGGGAGCCACCGATGAATGTTATGGAGATTCAAAGCTTTTTTGGATTTGTCAGGTACTATAGAAGATTTGTGGAAGGGTTCTCCAAGATAGGTTCACCATTAACTCGCTTTATATGAAAGAACGTTAAGTTTAAGTCGTCGAATAAGCATGAGAGCAACTTTCTAAAGTTGAAGTAAAGGTTGACCAGAGCATCGATCCTAACCTTACCTAGTGGATCAAGGGGTTTTATAGTGCATAGTGATGCTTCTCTTCAAGGGTTAGAGTGTGTGCTTATACAGCATTGTAAATTAGTTGCCTATGGGTCTCGACAGCTAAAAGATCACGAGAGGAACTATCTTATGCATAATTTGGAGTCTGCTACATTAGTATTTGCTTTGAAGATTTGACGACACTATCTTTATTGCAAGTAGTTTCAGATCTACACAGACCATAAGAGTTTGAAATACTTGTTTGAGCATAGGGTTCTTAATATGAGATAGAGAAGGTGGATAGAGTTCCTTAAGGATTACGACTATAAAATCTTGTATCATCCAAGCAAGTCTAATGTTATTGAGTTGAAAAGGGAAAGTATCCTCTATGATGGTCAAGGAATAGGGATTATTGAAGCAGTTCGCAGAACTTAGTATCAGTGTCAAACCTGTCGAGGATGGTTTGTTGGTTAGCCTTTGTGTTAACTTGAGTATAATAGAACAGATAAGAACAGGTTGAAGGAATGACTAGGAATTTGTAGAGATAGCCAATCGGGTGGATCTAACCTTGCAGTTAGATTATATGGTCAGTGAAGATGGATTACTTAGGTCTAAGGAAAGGATCTATGTGCCCAACAATGATGCCTTGAAGTAACCGATAATGAGGGAAGCTCACAATTCTCGATTCACTGTATACTGGGTAATACTTAGATGTACCACGATCTATGCTGCGTGTATAGATGGGTTGGAATGAAGAAGCATGTGGACGAGTTTGTAACTAAGTTTCTAGTATGCTAGTAAATGAAGATTGAGCACTAGAAGCCAGTTGGGTTGCTTCGACCTTTACCAATACCTACTTGGAAATGGAAGCATGTCACCATGGATTTCATCATAGGCCTACCGATGACCAAAAATGTGAGATCTGAGAATTTTAGATATATTTTAATGATGCAATGAGAACTTGAAGTGTAAATTATTGAGCTAGATGAATTGTGGGAATTATAATTGGAGATTTATATGTTGAGTGTGTAAAATAGGCATGAAGAATGAGGACAGATCGATCTGGAAGGAGAGATCGATCTGGTGAGTTAAAAAATGACGAGGAAAAGGAATTTGAGGAGCAGATCGATCTCTAATGGAAGAGATCGATCTCCAAATGATTCTGTTTGAGGAAGGATCGATCTCATGAGGAAGAGATCGATCTCCAAATGATTTTGTTTGGGAGAAGATCGATCTCCTTAGGAGCAGATCGATCTCATAAAGCCATAAAGAGATCGATCTCACCCCTCGACAGATCGATCTCCTAGGCATAAAATTGCCCAGATCGTCCCCAAAATTCAAACGCAGATCGATCTCACCCCTCGACAGATCGATCTCCTACCTCCAGCCTATATAAGGAACCCCTATTTTTCTCCTGCAAACTCACTTTCTCTCTCTTCCAACCCCATTTCCACCGAAAACCTAACTTTCTCACTCATCCAAAACACCCATTTCTGGCCAAATCAAGAGTTGTGGTAAGAAGGAAAGTTGTTCCTCATCAAAGGGAAAACAACATACTTGGAAATCGAAGGACGAATCGGATCGAGGCGTAGGTTGTGCGTCTCACAAGCTTTGGGTAATTTCTAAACCTCGATCTTGATTTTGAGATGATTTTGATGATATTGGTGGTTGTCATTGTGTTGTAATAGCTGAGAAATGATTAGGGATTGATGAAATTGCAATGTAGTTGGAGTAATGTTGATATTTGGCAATTTTGGTAATTTTAGGAATTTTGAGCTATAAATGGAAATTTAGACAAATGTGGTGAATTAGCATAGATAATTGGTATTAGAAATGTGGAACGTTGAGATGTTGTGAATGAGGTTGTAGTTTAGGGTAGAGTTATGAGAATCGAGAGAATTGAGGTGTTATGAGCAATTATGCTCGATTTTGAGAATTGAGGTTTATGAGATAATTGAGTATTGATGTTTTAACATCGTTTGGACAGCTCGGGAGTTCCAGAGTGGAATGCGAGGCTAGTCCATGATACGGGGGAAACGATTGCACTATACGAGGTGCAAAGAGGTAAGGGAAATCTAAACCATTTGTGTATGTGATTTGTAAACTATTATAGCATGATTTGTGGTTTATAAAACAAGCATGTTGAATGTTGTGTTGAGATTTAATTGCATACGATTTTTATAGCCGGTTGGAGCCCATAATTTTATGAGTTTATAAGCTGAGTGTGAAATTGCTTTATAAACCATTGAATTTTGTGTGAGTAATGAATTGGGCTCTACGTTAAGGCAATATCGAGATTTGAGAAATGTGTGCGTGTTTTGCCGGTTGGAACTCGATTTTATTACGTTTTGTGTTGAGTACAAAACGGCTTTCAATTGAGTTTTATAAGTGAAAAACCCCTATGAGTTCTACGTAAAGGCAAACCAGTCTTATGTGATAAGACTTAGGTGTAGTGGTGAGTACACACCGGGCATTGCTCTGGTAGCATGTAAGCCCGATTTCTTCTTCGTTCTGGTAACGTGAGAAACCCCCTTGGTGGCCGTTGCCACGTTATACCCCATTGGTGGCCGTTGCCACGTTATACCCCATTAGTTGCCGTTGCCACGTTGAGAAACCCCATTGGTGGCCGTTGCCCCGTGATACCCTACTTGGTGGCCGTTGCCACGTTATACCCCATTGGTGGCCGTTGCCACGTTATACCCCATTGGTGGCCGTTGCCACGTTGAGAAACCCCATTGGTGGCCGTTGCCACGTGATACCCTACTTGGTGGCTGTTGCCACGTTATACCCCAATTTGGTGGCCGTTGCCACGTGAGAAACCCAATTTGGTGGTCGTTGCCACGTGAAACCCTATTTTGTGGCTGTGCCACGTGTGAAATTAAATCAGTGGCTATGCCACTTGTGTTTAGTGGCCATGCCACGAGTGATTTTAAATCAGTGGCTATGCCACGTGTGTTTTGTGGCTATGCCACGTGTGAATTTAAATCAGTGGCTATGCCACGTGTGTTTAGTGGCTGTGCCACGTGCATTACTATTTCAGTGATTTTATCACGTGCATTGAGAAAGCGTTTATCGCATTGTTTTCACATGCTTTGTTATTGCTCTAGAGTGAGCTTTTTACTTCATGTTTTCACATGACTTGAGACATGAGAATGTCGTTTTGAGTACTTTCATGCTATGATTTTCAAATGAGTTTCACATATAAATAAACATTGTGTGATGTGCATTTTGGTTTATGAAATGAGTTCCTTACCCCCTTACTAAGCGATTTAGAAGCTCACCCTGTTTTCTTCCCCCCCCCCCCAGAGTTCTTCAAGTGAATAAGGACTTCCCTGTGACGTACGGAGTAGTGGCTAGTGGAGGACTCGAGCTCCAGGCCATATATATTGTATCTTGAGGTATATTTTATCTTTTCATGTACCCAGACTATTATTGTAATTGCAGACACTTGATGTATAACATTATATGGGATGTATTAGGATTACTTAACTTGAGATGGATTAATGTATTTGATATGATATATAAATTCTATTGATGAGATCCTGAGGAATGATAATTATGATGATGTATGACACTGCACAGGAATGCACCTTTAATTGTGAATTAACGAGTAAAAAGTTTTAAATTAGCCCTATTTTCCGTATTTTCGGGGCGTGACAAAAAAAGGGCATGATGCTATTTGGGTGATAGTGGAAAAATTTACAAAGACAGCTCGCTTCCTCGCCATTAAGTGCATTGATTCATTGAATTCATTGGCTGACTTGTACGTCCATTAGATAATTCGACTACATTGTGCTCCCGTGAGCATCACATTAGATAGGGATTCAAAGTTTTTCTCTATATTTTGAGATCATTTCTAGGAAGCCATGAGATCTCAGCTAAATTTAAGCACAACCTACCATTTTCAGACTGATGGTCAGTCCGAGTAGACTATTCAGAGCTTGAAGGACATGTTGAGGCCATATGCTCTAGATTTTAAGCTTTCATGGGATGATCATTTCCCATTGGCCAAGTTCGCATACAATAATAGTTTTCACGTTAGTATTGGGATGCCACCATATGAAGCTTTTTATTGAAGAAGGTGTTGATCTCTCGTAGCTTGGGAGGAAGTTAGTGACCGAAAACTTTTAGCTTTCGATCTAGTAAACCAAGCTTCTGAGGGAGTTAAGGTTATTTATGAAAGGCTCAGTACATCTCTCAGTCGGTAAAAGAATTATGCTGACGTACGTAAGAGGATAGTTGAGTTCAAGATAGGGGATTTTGTATTCTTCAAGGTGTCACTCAGTAAGGGTGTTATGTTGTATAGAAAGAAAGGGAAGTTAAGTCCCCGCTTTATAGGTCTATTCGAGATTCTGAAAAGAGTGGGAGATGCTACCTATCGACTTAACATGTCATCGAGTTAAGCAAGTATCATCCGGACCCTTCACATGTCATCGAGTACGAACCATTGGGCATTTAAAGAGACAAGAGCTATGTGGAGATGCCTATCTAGTTTTAGACTAAAAGAATAAGGTACTTCGATCTTAGACTATTTCATTAGTCAAGGTTCTCTAGCAGCATCATTTAATGAAGGAAGCAACTTGAGAGCTAAAGAGCTTCGTGAGGGAAAAGTATCATCACTTGTTTAATTATCTTAAGTGAATTTAAATGACTAAATTCCTTAAGGTGAGAAGGATGTGAAAACCCACACTTCTATGTACTTCATTTGAACTCCTGAAGTGTAATAAAACAAGTTTAGTGTATTAACTAATGAAATGCATTTGTTAAGGCAAAATGTTCATTTTTGGAATTAAGGTTGCATTTTATGGGTGAACAAGGCTTTAAAAAGGTTAATAAATGGAAAATGGATCAAATAAATGAATGATTATGAGAAATCAATCCAAGCAATTGTATATCGATATGTTTGATGTATTAGAAAGGTTAGACACATTAGATGATGGCTTAGAGTGAAATTTGTGTGGTTTGGGAATGATTTTCAAAGTGAAAATATACAGAAAAATACAGTTCTAGTATAAAGGATCGATCCCTTCTCGTGGATGACTGACCCTTTACAAAACAAATTGGACTGAACTATATTCTGCCAAGAAAGGACCAATCCCCAACTCAAGAACTATAAAAATTTAGATTCTACCAAGAGAGGACCGATCCCCTACCTATGTAGGATCGATCCCCTCTTTGTCGAGAGACCTTGGGAGTGCAAATTTGCCTATATGGATTGATCCCTCTATGCAAAGGATTGATCCCCTATGGCTTACCTGCTCCCACTTATCTTAAAATACTCCAAAATCAGTATGTAATTCATTATCCTCACTTGGAAACCAAAGGGAAATAGAGGAAAGGCATGAAAAAAGGAAAGAAAACGAGAAAATGAAGAAAGGAAAGGAACCCAACCCAAGATTCTTAAACCACTTTCTCTACTAGTCATTCTCTTAAGCATATCTTCATTTGAAGGCATTTGGAAGAGGATTGAGGGTTCAAATCCTAGAGATAAGTTGGAATATTTCAAGGTAAGCTAGATAGAAAAAGCTCTAATCTTCAAGATATGAATTTATGATGTTAATATGACAGTTCTAAGGTCATTTATGACATTTCCTTGTAATAAAGAAGCTTGGAAGAATGTCTTTTTGCTTAGTCAAACTTAAGGTTTGAAGGTAAGGTATTTTTATAAATTATGAATTTAATACATGTGTTGCTTTGTTGAAGGATCTATGATTTGGCTAAAGTGAGTTCTTGAATAAAAATAAGAAAAGTTGACTTAAGGTTTGACCATGAAAAATTAGGATTTGACTTATGATATATGATTATTATGAATTAAGTAGAATCTTAAACATGAATTTATGATGCTTTTGGGATGTTCGCATGAGTCATAATAAGCACTATGGTGTCAAATGTTGTCTATAAAGGGATGGTTAAGGTCATAGCATATAAGGAATAAGTATTTAAGTATGTTTATGAATAGAAGTATGATCCATTAAATTCATTTAACAGCTAAGCTAATTAAAAAGGCATTCGACTAAAAAGAGAAATGAGGGGTAAGGGGTATATATGGAAGTTGGTAGCAACCAACTATGATTGTTTTCTACGCATAAATGATGATAGTGATTGATTTTGGATAAAACTTTGGAACTTAAGTTTTGAAATGCATCCTTAGACCATAGGTTTTCTTAGATCATTCTTTCAAATAATGGTAATGGCGTTTTATCATGAAACAATGGTTTTATAACTTCTTGATTTTGTTTTAAATTATTTTATATGGTTTTGGGGTTGAAAAACCAAAAAAAATGAATAAATTGTGTATTAAGGATTGATCCCCTGGGTCATAGGATAGATCATTCTTCACGATTTTAAAAGCGTTTTACGTTCTGATTTCTTGGGATTGATCTTCTGACTATAAAGGACCTATCCCCACCCTTCCAATTGGTTTTAAAGCTAACAAACTCGTCTTTAAGGCACGACTCAGCCCCCTACTATTACGAAAGGTTTTGAAAGCTTATGCACTATGTTTTGTGGCTGTATTTTTGGTTTGAAATGAGTGGGTCATCTTATGAAGTATAAAATATGATTTCGAAACGAAGTTTTAAGACTTGGCACCCGTAGTTGATACTTGTGTGGCAAATTATGTGGTTGAGTATCTCCACGAGACAAGGAACATTCCCTATGGTTAGTTTTACCACACGAGGAGCACTAAATGGTGCCCATACATGTGCTTAACCCTAGTTTTGTGCTCAACCTATGCATGACATTTTTTAACTATGTTTTCAAACACTGTATGACCCTGATCCAGTCTACAGCATGACTATGGCCATTGGTTCACTTCTCCCTCAATTTGGGTTTTATGTTTTCAAAGAATGATTTCTCTATGGATATTGCCTAGTCTTTACCTATGATTTCGGACTACTATTTTTTTATATGATTTCGAACTCTGCTTTTAAATATGATTTTTGACTTTGCTTTCGGATATGATTTTGACCTATGCTTTTGGTTATGTTTTCGATGATATGTTTTTGGACATGATTATGCTCAATGTTTTTAACTATACTATGATTATGTTTTCGAAATTAACTTATTATGCATGTTTTAGTAATGGATGATTTCTAATTATAAGTTCATGTTTTTGCTATTTGTTACTGCATGTATTTCTTATTGGGCTTTTCCCATAGTTTACCCACTCCCAAATTCTTGCAGTGAGCCATGTGGAGTACATTTATAAAAGTATTTGTTATTATCATGTGAATGGGAATAAATGGAAAGGATGATAATATAAGTAACGGTAGGACATCACTAATCTTCTAACTGAGACCATTGACTAAAGTAAAGTAATTCATTAATAAAATTGGTAACTATTATCGAACTAAGTTAATCAAGTTCTACACTGAGTGTTAACAACTATAAGAACGAAAAGAAAAAATTAGTCCAAATTTTCTCTTCCAGAATGTTATAAGAAGTGTCAAACTTTGACTAAAGTGTTTTAAACTAGCAGAAGTGGAAGAGAACGCCGATTTGTATTACTCTAATGAGGCATTGTTAGCTTCCACTATATCAAAATGAGCTTGGAGACGAATCAATTTAAGGCTTAGATTTCCTTAACTCTTCTTGAAAGAAGGCTTAACCATTTTTTTCTTGGTAATCCATTCAGCCTTCTACTTCCATAATTAATCGAGCCCTCTTTCAACTTGTGCTTTATATGCTTAATGAAGAGCGTTACAAGCAATTATACTTTACACGGCCTACAAATGAATAAAGTCAAGTTGGACATGTTGTAAAAGCATGCATAAATAAAAAATCAAATGTAAGCTGAGAAGTTTACCGTCATGACTTCCTTACCAACTTAATCCTCTCCTTCTAAGAAGCTCTTGAATGACCCTGCCTTATCACGAGGAAGAATGGACTAGCACAAAATGGGAAGCAACGATGGGATTTTCTATTGAGTTGTTATTATTAACCCTCGAATAAATCTAGAAATCCTACATGTGAACGGCACTCCCTCATCCCTACGAAGTGATGAGTGATGAGAAGAGTAATTTAGGGAGCACAGACATGTCTATCATTGATAGCTCCGTAAATAATTACCTCCTATCTTTCATGAGAAGTTTGGATATATTGTACTTGACTCGATTCTGTCTGTGGGACTCTTCTAATTCCTTTTATTCATCGAAACTGATCTCTGAAGGTTCATGAGCAACAAGCTTACCTTTTTCATGGTTAAAGATAGAAAGGAACTGAATCCATCAAAATAAGCATGAAAGATGAGTAGGAACTCTAGTGTGTTCTAGAACCACAACTTGGAAGTGGACTTATTTTTTAGAACAAGAAACTTCAATCTAAGTTCTAGAAGTGCTCTCGATAGCTTTCCTCTTGAAAAGGGCTCCCTAATGAAATCCATTTTTGCACATGAAAAACGAAATGTGTAAGAATACTATCAAGAGGCTCAAGGCACTCTTCAAAAGACTTAATATTGTCCAAGGATTCCTTTGAACAAAGGGTTATAAAATGACTTTCAAAATCAAAGGGTCACAAAAAAACTTTCAAAATTTTTCTCCTTGGTCGTATTTAAGACCTTTCTCAAAAATATCATACTTATCTAAGGCATTTTCTCCCTCATCTCCTAAATAAAATCCTGTAACGAGCCTTGACCCTTGAAAATCGGGAAATTTGTTTTTTAACTTAATTTACCCACTTATTCCCTTATTCACTTAGACTGTATTCCTGTTCAGTGTCAATCCTTAAAAATATTCCATTTCATTTATTTTTATGCAAGTTTCATCCCGACACATTACTTTCAATAGATGTCTGTGCATACAAATATGTCTGGTAAATGAATGTAATTGTATACATTTGCTGCATGTACTAAAAGTAGCCTATGGTAGCTCTTTCCCACCAGCCTACGTTGTGTACGCGGCAGGTAACACCTATAGATTCACTGCAAATGGTCTGAAGGTAGAGGGGTGGGCTTTTGGGGAAAAGCCCAGTAAGATAATACTCTTAAAGCAGTCCTAATATATAAAAGCATGTGAAATCGTTCATAGAACCAACTTTAATGAAATACATAAACAGTCATTTCATGCATAATCATCATAAAAATCATAAAGTATGTGTGTCTTTAAACAAATGACATGCTTAACCATTTTGCAACTTTTCATAAACCTTTCATGAACATTTCATAATCATTTCGTAAACATTTCATGAATATTTCATAATCATTTCGTAAACATTTCATAAATCTTTCATAAACATTTCATAAATATTTCATGAAGCATATTGGTCGTAACCAATTATCGTGCATATCATGAAAACACCTATTCATTTATCATAGTCGATATTCATAATCAAATCGAGGAGACTAGGCTATAACTAAGTCATGTGATACGTGTCATTCTCCGTAGAGAGTCATCATACCTATGGCCATGGTAAGGGGGGCAGTAGATTGGATCAGGTTCGTACAACATTCATAATTATAAACATGGGTAGTATCTTCTTATTTCTTATCATATACTAGCACATAGCTAGGGCACGGGCACCTGTGGCACTCACCGTGCGGGGAACATTCATATGTGCTGCGCGGGCATGAGATACTACCAAAACATCATCATAAGCCACAAGTAGCATGACATCTTCCACACAGGTTGAGTCAAGTGCTAAAAGGGGCCATACGTACCGACACCCAAGTGGTGTAGCTGGAACACCACAAGAAGTAACCATGCATGAAGCCTATAGCTTAAAATAGAGTTTTCAAAATCTTTCTTGGGTTTTATGACCCATAAACTCATATCGAGTAATAAAATTGAATTCCTTGTAATCTGAAAACTCTTTCATAAAACAGAAAGACTGTGTGGCACTTTGTTCCCGTAGGACTCAAGAGGTAGCCCCCATAGTCCCCTTTCGAAAACAAATTTCTTTTCTTAAATACTTTTGAAATTGTTGAAAGTTTCTTTAATAATATGGATATAAAAACATAAATAAATGTAAAACATCCATACACTGCATACCTTAGGAAATTCATTTCACAACATGGAAGGTACTCGGAGAATATTTCGACAAATTAAAACATGCTTCGTAAACAGTTTCACAAGTATGAAAGCATTGACAAATCATTTCAAATCATATCCTCTTTCATAAAATCATTTATCGGTGAAACAAGAATGCATTATAGGAACTAAGTTAAATAGTACCCCTTACTTCGATTTAACAAAAATCCTGAATTTGAGTGGTGACACTTCCAAGTATCTCCCTTAAATACTTCTACGATTCTCCTACATCGAAATTTGTATTCTTAGTATCCTATTTATTCGAATTACCTATGATGCGTCGAAATCGTAAAATTCACTTGAAAATTCACTTGAAATCATAAAATATGTACCGTTATCTCCAAAACTTGAATAAATTTCTTACCTCGGTGTCGTCTGTAATCCTTGATTGTTCAACTTAGTGAGTCGGTAAGTCCAGTCCACTTGATTTTATTTTCTCGAAATTTCGTACCAATATCTTCGAAATTTTAAACCAATATTTTCGACTGTCTTTTTCCCGGTTTTTTTTCCCAAATTCTAGGAGTACTTTCTTTTCTCTTTAATAATTATTCTCTTCTCTAGTATACATATATATTTAATATATATATATATTCTTTTTTTTTCTTCTTTGGTTTTCTTCTACGTTGGCACTGTTCATTTCTTTCTTTCTTCTCTGTTTCCAAATTTTTGGCCTTGTTTCACCGCATCACCGGTTGCCATCTCCTCCTTCATCGTTCCTGGTTTCAGTTCAGCTTTGGTGACCCATCCTCCGTTCATTCCGTTACCAGCTCCTATGTCCGGCCTCCGCCGTTCTTCACCTCTGCCTCCTCTCGGTCCCTTGCTCTGTTTCGTTCCCTGTTTTCGCCATCAACCGAACCAGTCGTCGGTTTCCTCTTCAGCTCTGTTCTGACTTCCTTCTTCTCCTTCACCGGACAGGAGCTGCTGCTCTGCCATCCTTCATTTATGTCACGACCCAAATTACCTAAAAATTACAGTAAATTTTTCACTTTTTTATTTATTATTTAATTCTTACCTTTCTCTCATTGTGACCATCCTACAACACAGTTGGCCTATGATTCGGTGTTAGTCACCTCTCACCTATTTACCATTCCATTTCCATATCACATTCACATATCAGAGTTTACTATCTTTTGACTTTAACTAAATACATACACATTGGTATTTATAACTCTACATCCCTGACATCATATCTGTTTACAGTACTGTGCATTACATATTTAGATACAAAACTATACAAATGTGTATACCTGTCTCTCGATGGGAAGCAGCGGATACCAATGCATGCAAGTCCTCAACCGCTTACTATGTCACGACCCTCAACTTACCAAAATACGTACAAATTTTTCGCATTTTCATGCATCAATCCTTAATCATCCTTACTCGATCATGAACAACCACACACTTAACAGTTGGGCTGTGTATCGACGTCTAACTCACTCCACCATACCAATTCAATTTGAAACATTATTTATGAGTAAACACTTGTATAAATGTATATATATCAGAGTTGTTATATGTGTTTACATTGTTTTACATCCCCAGTGGTTACATACAAAATGCTACTGTGCTATGTCTAGTTTAGATACAAAATAATCAAGGTGTGTATACCTTTAGCGATGGGATGTAGCGGAATTACCAAAAAGGGAACGCCTCCAGTCACGCTCAATCTATACTCAAATCTCTGTAGAGAGGGGGGAAAATAAGGGGGGTGAGCAAACCACACGCTCAGTAAGGCAATCATGCGAACAGGTAGATACTGTACTATCTACGTGATCGTGATGCCATGCTCAAAAGCATTTAATTCAATGTTTATCTCAAAACATGAGTGTATGATTGTGTTAATGGTATGTAAAGCATTCATGCTATAGAAATCAAGTGCACATGTCAACTCAAAGCATGGTATAAATCATCATGCATAGTTCACAATAAAAGCATGGCATTAAACATCATGCATTTTCACGATAAAGCATGGCATTAAACATCTTGCATCTGTGCACTTTTAAAAACCATTAACAAAATCAATTCAACGTCAGGTCCCAGCCCATCCCTCGGGCTTTCCTGACCACAATCACTTCAAACATGGATTTATTCTCAAATAGCATTAGACATGTGAGATAGGCAGTTTCAACAATAGATAATAACCTCAAGGCCTATGTACATAACATGTGATACCGGCTACACGGATCAGGTGTGCGGGATATCACCACCATCTGCTTCCACGCGGGAGGTGGGTCAAATCCTACCCGCCGGTCCATAGCAGATCTCGTCCGAAGACGACACATCACATCACACATGGTACATTGTACTCCATGCTACATGCACGGTACAACGTACTCCGTGGACCCCCAGCCTTATCCCTCGTTCGGGCTCATCAGCTGTTCCTCCAACCCTTATCCCTCGTTCGGGCTCATCAGGTGGATCTCCAACCCTTATCCCTCGTTCGGGCTCATCAGGTTGTTTTAACATGCCATGTCTCAAAACAATGCACATGTGAGCCTATTTAATCGATATGACACCAAGTCTACTCGAAGCTCCAAACACGGCAACATGCAAGGTGGGCATCCAGTGCGAGACAAACTTAAGCACAATGCCAAAACAATATGAAATCCATGTGAAAACTAGTGCCTCTTGCACTCTTTCATACTCACGAAATCATGTAGGTGGCTCAAAACTTGCAAAGTATGGTTAACAAAACCAAAACACACTCATTTCTTTTGCAAATCATTTCAATGTTAGCCAACATACTAATCATTTTCTAAAAAGCAATAAAACATGATTTTCAAAGCAATATGTTTTTGTTTTCATGCACATTTCTCAAAACTCCCAACTTTTACCCTTCAATCACCCAACAACAACATTTCCTAATCTCATGCATTCTAGCAAAACATTTATGCGCCCAAATTGCGCACAATATCTCTAAGAGTCCACACAATTCCCTTACCTCGATTTACTTGGTGTGACTCCTTTCCTTTTAGCTTCTCACGTTCTTGGCTCAACTCGCCTCGGCGTATCCTCAGAAGCTGCGATTCATTCATTAAATCGATTGAGTTAACGTATTTAACCCATAATTGACTTCACTAGTCAACATTATTTACTTATGCATTTTACAAATGCCTTAACCCTCATTTTACCTCTTTTAGGTAAACCTCACAATTTATCCACTAACCACATCTTAAAATCATACCACAATCACTATTAATGATTTCTACATATCTCATTCATCATTAATCTCCATCAATTTCACTTTCTCACACTAAACCATTTCTAGGTCATAATCATTCCAATGCATTCTAGATAGTTTCTAACCATCCATACTCATGCCAAACAACTCCAAAATCAATTAAATAAACAATGTACCATAGTTGGAGTGTTAGAATCTTACCAAATTTGATTTCTCTTCTTGCTCCAATGGCAATGCCCTTAACTCCTCCAATACCAACAATGGGAAAATGCTTTCCAACTATGTTGTTCTTCTCTTTGATAGGAACAACTTTGTCTCTAATGATCTCTCTTCAAACCTCACTGAAAATGGCTGATTTTTGAGAGAGAATGTTAGGTTTTTTGGGTTGAAAGTGGAAAGTTTGTGTTTTTCCTGAAATTTTCTGATTTCCAGCACTCCTTATATAGAAATAGCTTGAGGAGATCGATCTGGTCCAAGAGGAGATCGATCTGGTCCCTTAAAATCCCTCTTTTTCACGACATTTTTAAGCCTGAGATCGATCTGTCGAAGCATGAGATCGATCTGTCAAGGCATGAGATCGATCTGTCGAAGCATGAGATCGATCTGCTCCCAAACAGAGAGCTAAGGAGATCGATCTGGTCCATTGGAGATCGATCTGTTCTATTCTCTCGCCCAAATAAGAGCATTCTGGCTCTTCCAGATCGATCTCTCATCCCATGAGATCGATCTGCCCTTCAAAATTTCCAGATTTCCTCTGCAACAACACTTACCAAACATCCTTAATTTGCTACCATGATCATTTCCTCATTCATTCATCTTTGAGACTTGAAGATGACATCCATCCTCACTTCATACACATTAAAATTTGTGTAGGATCTTTGTATGACCAATGGTACTTAATGTAAACTAAAATGGAAATGCACATCTTATGCAATTTATACTTCCATTTTACCAAGCTATTCAAAATCCATTCTACACACATTCTCCACATGTTTAAGTCCATTACTACACATTCATATATAATGAAACTTGTATGTACGATTATCACTCTCATTACAAGTGTGTACATTACTTGTGGACTTACATCACATATACTTCACTCATGAATTCATAGTACAACTCTATTTACACTTCTATGTGCATATATACCCTTATACATATACGGGGTCTCACATACTAATTACTGTGAGTGCTCTGAAAAGATGGGAAAATAAGGGGGGTGAGCAAACCACACACTTAGTAAGGCAATTATGTAAGTAAGTAGATAGCTCCACTATCTACATGTTCGTAATGCCATGCCCTTAAAATCCATTTCTTTTCATTAAAATCTCAAGCACAAAACCATGCATATATCAATGACATAGTTTAAAAAACTGTTCGTTCATATATAAATCATATAATTCATGCATCAAAGGCATTCTATGTGACATCATTAAATCATACTTAGCATGAATTAAATCAGGATCATGCATTCTTTCATGTCATGTAAGACAAATCATGAATTTGAAATGAAAGCATGGAAAACACCATCATGCTACTGCATTCAAATCATTTTATTAAAACTGCAGTAAAAACTAACCCTTTCAGGTCAATCATCTCATAAAACAATTCATTAAAATTCATTATAAAACTTCAGTTATAAAACCGCCCCTCTTTCAGGGTCGCATATCATAAAATCGGGGGCTTGAAGCCTCCCTCGGGTCTACCCTGGTCTATCGACCAATAGTTATATCATGTGAGACAAGCAGCTGATTATATCAATAACATCGAGGACTATGGCCATATCCTAGTGATCCCTGGCAACACGGTACCTAGTGTGCGAGGTATCACACCTGAAACGGGAGGTGGGTCGTCCTACCCACTAGAACAGCATAACACCAGGATTGCGAGGGCAAGACTTGCTCCCTCGTGGCTAATGCCACTCCACTCCAACAATCCCTACGTACAATGTACTCCGCGTGATATACACGGTATAACATACTGCGTGAACCCAAGCTAAATCAAGGGTGCCTGCAATAGGTCTTATCCACCCATATCATCTCTGTCTCAATATGCACGTGTGAGCATATCATCTCACTATGACACACAGTCTACAAGAGGCTCCAACACGGCTATATACATGTAATATAAATCCCTGTGCGAACGAAGTTCTAGTACGGTTTCATAGAAATCAATGAAAACTACGTACGAGCAGCGCTCCAGTACGACTTAAAATAATTATAAATTCAAGTAAAATCTACGTACGAGCAATGCTCTAGTATGGATATGTATAAAAACTCAATGAAAACCTCGTACGAGAAAAACTCCAGTACGACTTTAAAATGAGTTATAAAACCATATAAAACTTCGTGCGAGCAAGCTCCAGCATGAATGAATGCTCCAGTAAATCAAATCTCGTGTGAGTTACACTCCAGCACAGTTTTATGCATAAATAAATCAAATCTCATGCGAGTTACACTCTAGCACGGCTTTATGCAAATTTCATATCAAAACAGGATGCGAGCTAAGCTCCAGCACCTCTCATGCATGTCAAATCATTAAAACTAGTGCGAGCAATCTCTCCAGCACCTTTTTATGCATATCAGGTCAAAATAAGTCAAAACATGTCAAAATATATCAAAACAGAGTGCGAGCTAGGCTCTAGCACCTCTCATTTCACAATAATAAAAATCAGTGTGAGCACCCTGCTCTAGCACATTTCATGCATATGATGTCACACAAGTCGGTGCGAGCAACCGCTCAAGCACATTTATTCACATTCACAAACGTAGATATAGTCCGAGCTATATGCCAGCATTATCTGTTTCCATATAAACTTGATAATTGGCCCGTTTTCCAAAGAAATTCCATTTAAATTTAAATAACACCTACGTAGTGTTATCTTGTGAAATTTATGCAGTTACTGGCCAATCTATCGATTTGCTTTGATTAAAACCAATAAAATTCCTTAATTTGAAAAATTCCTTAAATCATGCATGTCATGCTATCACCATCCTTAGGTGAACTTCCCTCAATTGGGGTAAAATAGTCTTTTCCTATTACGAGTCCTTAAAATCTTTAAACCATTTTTAGGACCTTTATACAAAATCAAGGTATAAATTCATATTCAGTGTAGAGAAAAAGCTATTAAAATATGCGTAGCTACCTCTAGCTACTCACACAATTCCCTTACCTCATTTTTCTGTACAATCTGACATTTTCCATTGATGACTCGTCACACAGTCTGATTTACTCCGAATTCAATCTCTGAAACTGCGGATACATATTCATTAGGTCAAATACAATACAATTAATTGTATTTCATAATTTTCTGGGCTTAATTTAAATCAATGGGCTCGTTTACCCATATTGGGCCCGATTATACCATAATGGGCCTTAATCAGCCTTAAGCCCCTTTTTTCACTTACTATTCACATTATCGAGGCCTATTGGGCTCATTAGGCCCATCAGTATTTATTGGACCTCCTTCTAAATTCTCGAATATCTCAATTTAGTATTTACGACAATTTATTCAAATTTCCAAAATTTCATTCATTTATGCGAAAATTAAATCCGTAATTCATCAACACGCATAACGATCCAAATTGTCGTAAATAAAGGTTACTTACCCGATATTCAATGATCGTACACAAATCGAGATTGTCTCGAGTCCTCGTTTGACGTCAATCGTCGAGCTACACAATTTAATATTTTTTCGGATAAATTTTCAGTCGGATATTAATAAAATTAAATATTACGAAATTCAAATCAGTCAATTCAACTGCTTACCGACTTACCCGTAGCTCGATTACATCATTGAAATTTTTCCCAATTTTTTCTCTTTTACTTTTTCCCTTTTTCTTCCTTTTCCTCCTCTTTTTGGCTGAACCGATTTGGTCCGGTTCAATCCAGTTTAGACCGTCGGTTCATTCCGGCTCGGTTTAACTATTCAGTCCGGTTCAACCGATTCAGGCATCATTTTATCCTTCCGGTGCCGTCCGGCCGGTTCTCGGTGCCTCACCACCGTCGTTCGAAGCACCATCGCCTGGGCTTCCATAATCGGGCCTTGGGTTAGACAAAATCGGCGTCGATGGCTGCCGATTCCCTTTCTCTCCCGTGGCATCTCCCTCAATCGATCTGCCGATTTCGACCACCTCACCGTGCGTTGCGTTTGCCGATGGGTTGTGCGGCTGTCGGGCCTCCTTCGTCGGCCCTCGCCTGGGGTTCTCGACCGCCGGTGGCACGCCGGAGAGTCTCTTCTTCCTCGGTGGACCTTCACGTTTTGGGTTTCACCATTTTCCTCTGTTACCGTGATTTTCAATTCAGTTTTCGTTATTTTTTTTAATTTTATTATTATTTTTTATTTATTTATAATTTATTTTAATATTATTTTAATCATTAAAATAATATTAAAATCTCAAAAATATCTAAAAAAAATATTATTTTATTCATTTAATCCGTAAATGAATTTTTCAGTTCGATTTTACCTTTTCGGTATATTTTTCGATTATTTTCGGGATAATTTCCCGAGGTAAAAATTCTGGTTTATTCCAATGAATTCATATCTTGATCAATTTAACCCGAAATTTAATTATTTCTTCATTATTGATTAAGATTCTCAAATCCATTATTTTTAATTAAATTTTCTAATCGAAATTATACCGGGTTTCGATCTTTTGACCGTTTTACCCTTGCACGTGTTCGGTAGTTCCATTTAATCCTTTTTGCATTTTTAAATGCACTCAAAAATTTCTATCCATTCCCTTTTTTGCTTTTACGATAAAAATTGGGTCTTACAATTTATTTCCGCTTCATGTTCTTCCTGACACCAGCAGCATCCTTCAAACTCTTCTTCCTCAGTTTGCTTCTCCCTCAACAAGTGCTGTATATTGTTTGGTCTCGTTTCCAATAATTGAAATAAAGGTGCACTACCCCGGTCCTAAAGTTCCTTGTCCCGTTTTCTTTCTTCAAGCTTTCAGTTCTGTTTTGAGCAACAACTCCCAGCTACTGCATCTACATAGCTCGATCCTCTGTTACACAATAGCTTCATGCACCGATTGGCGATGTACTTCACGGTTTGGCTCTATTTTCTGCTTCAGTTTACGTTTTAGCTTTTCGATTCCTTCCTACAAGTAATTAGCGATTGTACTCTTCTCACCGGTTCTACTTGAGTCACAATCGGCTATGAAGAAGCCTTTCACTCCAGGGATTGCTCTCCGTCTCTCGGGGTTTTGCTGGCCTTCAATAAACTATCTTAACTATTTCTTTCCCTCTCTCCATTTCTCGTTTCTCGCTTTTATGAATGTACGGGACTGTAGCAGAGAAGACGTGCTGGTGAGAGGTCGGTAGCATGAGCGTGGAGAAGGAGCAGGGATAGGCACGACAAGTGCTTCCTTCTGTTTCCTATCACTCTGATTTTGCTCTTAATTTACTCAACTACAATATGGGAGCAGCAGACTAGGCTTAATAGACATCTACCCGTTCCTACCTCTGCTCCAGATTTTTTTTTCTTTTCCTTCACGTTTCCTTTCATGTCTTTACCTTCCACTGACAGCAACATTACATTATATGTACTGTGTACCTACATATTTCTTAATACTTTCACCCCTTCCTTCTCTGATTCCATTCCCTGCCGTGACATTTCCTGCCTCGTGTATTTATTTATATAACTTGCACATAATACTGAAGAAAGCTCTCGACTCACATGTATGTATACTTATACATATACATACACTTATATATATATATATATACATTTCTATACATGGGTACATTTATTCTTATATATATAATTATCTCTGTATAATTGTATACCTTTGCACATGTATTTTAATCTTGAGAAATAAATTAAACATTGCATATATATATATATATATAAATACATGTATGTCTACGTATTTGATTAAATTCTCCATGTATATATACACGTATCGTTCACATATGCTGCCTATCTTCATACTCCTATTCACTCTGCATTTGTACACATAAATCATGTATGCGTGTGTGTGTGTGTATATATATATATATATATATATTTATTTATATATCTACAACGGCACGTACAAATGTATATATATGTATATATACATGTGTATTCTCATCCATGTATTTCAAATAAATTCTCATTTATTTACTAATCAATTCTAGGTAATTATTTAATATTCCATCATGTATATATGTATATACATGTAAAAGAAAATTTGTAAATCAACCTCGTCTAAGTCTGAGTCTCTCGTATTAACATTAAGATATAATCTTGTTTGTTTGTTTTTTATTTATTTATTTTTTTTGTACCACAGGCATAATTTAATCCCAATCAGTATCACTTAAAACCAAGTACAGAAAAATTTTGTGGGGTTTACATTCTCCCTACCTTAGGAAATTCGGTCCCCAAATTTAGGAGTACCTTAGTCCTTAAACAATGTAGGTACTTCTCTCGCATTAAATTTTCTAATTCCCACTTGGCCTCTTTCAAAGCATGGTACTGCTACAGAACTTTGACCAAAGGAATCGTCTTAGACCTCAATGCCTTTTCTTTCATGTTCAAGATCCGAATCGATTTCTCCACGTGTCCTATCCTCTTTCAATTTCAGTGGTTCGTACTCAATCACGTGTGTCGGATCTAGGTGATACTTGCATTGCATCGATACATGAAGGATATAGCGAATACTTGATAATTCTATCTTCAAAACTCAATAAATTATTAGTACCAATACTCAAGCTAGTTATAGCACCTATCTGGGTCTGATTACCTACATCAATACGGTATTTATTAATATGCTGAGCTTGCTTGATTCGATCAATCAATCCCAATTTTCAACTCTCTGACTCACTACCACGAAATAAATGTCAATATCAGAAAGGAACCACATCCAGTTGAGGGTCACTAAATATTTCAATAACTCATGTCCTTGACTAATGTACATGACGCCATCCCGTATTCACTTCTGCTCAAAGTACTAACCCGAGTCATTTCCTTCTCCGTGTATTAGACGGCTATTGTGAAATTTAATATATAAACCTTCTTGATTTGTGGAATTCCATAATTCTTTACCGCACAAGTAATGACATCCTGATTTCAAACACAAATATTTCGACTGTCAATTTCAATTTATAGGTTATGGGAACTTCTAGACGCTGTTAAGTCTCTCAGGTGGAGAGATATTTTGAAATACCTTTATTAGCCATCAGACTTGACCACATGAACTAGTTATGGATATAAGGATTCAAGGTTCAGTCCCAATAGAAAGTAGGATACCATAATTTATCACAACTTCACATTTATTCTTTAGTCATAACTTATTCTCAATTCATATCACTTGATTCCGAATCACTTCACATAACAGAAATATTCTTATTTTACATACACCTCTTATTCCAATGTAACTTCTATTCAAAATCTATCACATTTCAAACTTGTCTCATTTCGTACATCAATTATATCAGAACTCTTTCCTCATTCCAATTAAGTCTCACAATCGAAACATGAGCAATTCACAATCTTTAGACTCGATACATAATTCATATTCTAAGGTCTTCCTATATCTCAAACTCTGAATCATCTTAAAGAGCTTTGGGTCTTTCCTACTGATCCATAATTACTTCTTTGGGAGGATCTAATTAACTCTCGTTCTTGACATATCGTGACCCAGAAGACTCTGGGTCTCCTTAACAATTAATGCCAGTACACTCTAAGGTGGATCACTCAGTCTGATAATTTTTTTATCATATAATTCCTATAATTACTTTTTCAGCACTTCAAATTCAATCGAAATTGTTCAATACAATGGTTTGAATAATAAATTCGATATAAAGTACTAGATCACTTCCAAAACTTCAACTTCCAATTTAATGGCAACTCTGATAGATCATCCGAATACGTGTCAAAAATTTCTCTGTCTATTAGGTGTCCCTTTACTCCGAACACATCCTATCTTTATCAATTATGTAAATAGTGTGACCTTCACATATGCCTTTAGCTCTGTAATCTCATCTTTTCAGTTATAGTGACTTTACTTTATCATTCTCATTGCTTCCATCGTACATCTCTTTTCTGTTACACTCTTTACCTTATCATTTTCTTAGTAACCTCGAAATATACATTTCATATCCTCATATTGTGTTTTGTGCACTGTTCGCTCAAAATAACATCAAGTGGAGCTAACTTAGCTTGATTAAGGATCCCAGTACCTCCTACGAGTTTCCTGGATTTCCTCTGTTTCACATCTCTACTTATCTAGATTATTCTTCTTCCCAAGCTATAAATTTAATTTCATAATCATCCATAGACTTGTTACTTTATGTTCGATTGCAATCATTTCATCCATAATTGCCATTTTATTTCATTTGGAATGTAGTGTTGTCTAAGGACCTTCAGAATATATCTTATGAAATTTTCTGATGTCAGCTCCCGGATTAAATCGGGGAACTTCCCTCCGAGTTTGACTTCCCATTTCGATACTGGTGCTACAAAGGCTACTTTCTTTATTGTAGCACACTCTGAAAATCCATATAGCTTCTTCAATTCTTTAACGTAAAAATTACAAAAGCAACTTTCTTGGTAGAGTTACTTCTAAAATCATCAAGCTTTTCTATCTCATTCATCCAACACTCTGAACCACTGGATTCTTAACCTTGTTGAAAAATGGAGACTTAAACTCTCGAAACTGCCCCCGTCTATTATGCTCACAGTCACATTGTAATAATCCATGCAAGTTTTCCAATTTAATAATTATTTTTTTTCAGTTTTTAATTACAATTGGATTCTTAAATCCAGTATGTAATAGCACACTATCCTCCAAAATCAGCTCGATATCCATCTGTTAGTGAACTTATAGACATTTCTTAACTTCACTGCCCATAACATTAGGTCATACCTTTTCAGGGATATAATTCATAATTCATACTCATAGACAAATCAGTTTCCTTGTGCTAGACCCATAAATTCCATTCGTAGTTTCCTTAATCTCATTCATTCAGTTCTCTATAACTACCGGGTCCTTTATCCCATTTATCAATGACGATCTGCAATCCTTAAACTGTCTCATCTAGTGTAGCTCCTACTCCTAACTCAAGTCATCATCATTCTGTTGTGGAGCTACAGGAGCAGGCATATTTATAGTTCTGAAATATCTCTACAGGTTGTGCGGACGTATCAGGAGTAATCTGTCTGTCTATTCTTCCGTCTAACCCATCACCTAACATAGGCTACATCCCAATTTTCCATAATATGCTCAATACTCCACTCAACCTTAGTAGAGTGTGTCTTAATACCATCTGTCCTTTCTACAGGACCTGATGGAGCACGCTCAACATCAGTTTCAATCTCGGTATCATTTATGAGTCTCATATGATGACTCTGCATGATTCTCAGGCCTATCTTTGCGACCTCTAGCTCGTGATCTAATTTCTCACGTAGACCAAACATTAAGTCTTAACTTCATTAGGTATACTTAGTCTACAACCAGACAAGCACAGACATTTGGGATGTAATCTTATCCCTATTATTGACACTGACAGTACTAGACAACTTTTGCTCTGATACCACTTAAACTGTAACGACCCTTGACCCTTGAAAATCGGGGAAATTTTTTTTTAACTTAATTTACCCACTTATTGCCTTATTCACTTACACTGTATTCATGTTCAGTGTCAATCCTTAAAAATATTCCATTTCATTTACTCTTATACAGGTTTCATCCCGACACATTACTTTCAATAGATGTCTGCGCATACAAATATGTTTGGTAAGGGAATGTAATTGTATACCTTTGCTGCGTGTACAAAAAGTAGACTAGGGTAGCTCTTTCCCACCAGCCTACGTCATGTACGTGGCAGGTAATGCCTATAGATTCACTGTAAATGGTCAGAAGGTAGAGGGGTGAGCTTTTCGAGAAAAGCCCAGTAAGATAATACTCTTAAAGCAGTCCTGATATATAAAAGCATGTGAAATCGTTCATAGAACCAACTTTAATGAAATACATAAACTGTCATTTCATGCATAATCATCATAAAAATCATAAAGCATGTGTCTCTTTAAACAAATGACATGCTTAACCATTTTACAACTTTTCATAAACCTTTCATGAATATTTCATAATCATTTCGTAAACATTTCATGAATATTTCATAATCATTTCATAAACATTTCATGAATATTTCATAATCATTTCGTAAACATTTCATGAATCTTTCATAAACATTTCATAAATTTTTAATGAAGCATATTGGTCGTAACCAATTATCATGTATATCATTAAAACACTTATTCATTCATGATAGCCGATATTCATAATCAAATCGAGGAGACTAGGCTATAAATAAGTCATGCGATATGTGTCATTCTCCGTATGGTAAGGGGGGTTGTAGACTGGATCAGGTTCGTACAACAATCATAATTATAAACATAGGTAGTATCTTCTTATTTCTTATCATATACTAGCACATAGCTAGGGCACGGGCACTTGTGGCACTCACCGTGCAGGGAACATTCATGCGTGCTGCGCGGGCACGAGATAATACCAAAACATCATCATAAACCACAAGTAGCACGACATCTTTCACACAGGTTGAGTCAAGTGCTCAAAGGGGCCATACGTACTGGCACCCCAGTGGTGTAGCCGGAACACCACAAGAAGTAAACATGCATGAAGCCTATAGTCTCAAAACAGAGTTATCAAAATCTTTCTTTGGTTTTATAACCCATAAACTCATATCGAGCAATAAAATCGAATTCCTTGTAATCTGAAAACTCTTTCATAAAACAGAAAGACTGTGTGGCACTTTGTTCCCGCAGGACTCAAGAGGTGGCCCCCACAATCCCCTTTCGAAAAAAAATTTCTTTTCTTAAATACTTTTGAAATTGTTGAAAGTTTCTTTAATAATATGGATATAAAAACATAAATAAATGTAAAACATCCATACACTTCATACCTTAAGAAATTCATTTCACAACATAGAAGGTACTCGGGGAATATTTCGACAAATTAAAACATATTTCGTAAACAGTTTCACAGGTATGAAAGCATTGACAAATCATTTCAAATCATATTCTCTTTCATAAAATCATTTATCGGTGAAACAAGAATGCATTATCAGAACTAAGTTAAATAGTACCCCTTACTTCGATTTAACGAAAATCCTGAATTCGAGTGGTGACGCTTCCAAGTATCTCCCTTAAATACTTCTACAATTCTCCTACATCAAAATTTGTATTCTTAGTATCCTATTTCTTCGAATTACCTACGATGCGTCGAAATAGTAAAATTCACTTAAAAATTCACTTGAAATCATAAAATATGTACCATTATCTCCAAAACTTGCATAAATTTCTTACCGCGGTGTCTGTCCGCAATCATTAATTGTTCGACTTAGCAAGTCGGCAAGTCCAGTCCATTTGATTTTTTTTCCCGAAATTTTGTACCAATATCTCCAAAATTTTAAACCAATATTTTCGACTGTCTTTTTCCCGAATTTTTTTCTCAAATTCTCGGAGTACTTTCTTCTCTCTTTAATAATTATTCTCTTCTCTAGCATACATATATTTATATATATACATATATATTTAATATATATATATATTCCCCATTTTTTTCTTCTTTGGTTTTCTTCTACGTTGGCACTGTTCATTTCTTTCTTTCTTCTCTGTTTCAAAATTTTTAGCCTCGTTTCACCGCATCACCGACTGCTATCTCCTCCTTCATCGTTCCTGGTTTCAGTCTGGCTTTGGTGATCCCCCTCCATTCATTCCATTACCAGCTCCCACGTCTGGCCTTCGCCGTTCTTCACCTCTGCCTCCTCTCGGTCCCTTGCTCTGTTTCATTCCCTGCTTTCACCATCAACCGAACCAGTCGTCGGTTTCCTCTTCAGCTCTGTTCTGGATTCCATTTTCTCCTTCACCGGACAGGAGCTACTGCTCCACCATCCTTCATTTATTTCTGCTGCATGTTCTTCCTGACACCAGCAGCATCCTTCAAACTCTTCTTCCTCAGTTTGCTTCTCCCTCAACAAGTGTTGTATATTGTTTGGTCTCGTTTCCAGTAATTGAAATAAAGGTAAACTGCCCCAGTCCTAAAGTTCCTTGTCCTATTTTCTTTATTCAAGCTTTCAGTTCTGTTTTGAGCAACAACTCCCAGCTACTGCATCCACATAGCTCGATCCTTTGTTACACAACAGCTTCACGCACCGGTTGGTGATCTACTTCACGGTTTGGCTCTATTTTCTGCTTCAGTTTACGTTTTAGCTTTTCGATTCCTTCCTACAAGTAATTATCGATTGTACTCTTCTCACCGGTTCTACTTGAGTCATAATCGGCTATGAAGAAGCCTTTCACTCCAGGGATTTCTGTCACGACCCAAACTACTCAAAAATCAGAGTTAATTTTTCGCATTTTATTATTTACTTAAGTTCTTACCTGTCCTCGAATCGTGACCACACTCCACTAATAATTGGGCTGTGCGTCAATGCCAGTCCCACCATTCAATTACCATCTAACTTATTTCTTCTCCAGTCATTTATAATTGTTTACATTATTTATACATCCCCTAAAGTTACTTACAAACATGTTACTGTGCTATGCTTATGTAGATACAATATGTATAAGTGTATATACCTTATGTTGATGGGCAGCAGCGGATATCCAGAATGCAGTACTGAGTCGTCACGACTTCAACTGGAGATTATCTGTGGGAGAAAATGAAAGGGGTGAGCACATCAAGCTCAGTAAGGCAATCCTACGAACAAGTAGGTAACCATACTACCTATATGAACGTAGTGCCATGCATAAACCACCCTTTCTCCACACATTTTAAAACAATGCTATGCATTATGATGAAATTTAAAACACATTTGCACGGAAAATCAACATGCAATTATTATAAATTATTTCTTTCTCAATTAAGATTTTCACAATAAAGTCAGGACTCGACCCCTCCTGCGGGTGATCCTGACTCACACAAAATCATGAAAACGTTTACATCACACGTGGGTTTTGAAAAGCATGGAAATACCATCATGCAATTTAGTTTTAAAACCCAGTTTAAATCATCATAAAAGTCATCAACATGCGAGACTAGGCAACGTCTGTATATAGGTAAATAACTAGGACTATGGCCACATCTGTCCTCGGGAGTTCCACAGCTACACGGATCCTAGTGTGCGGGTTCTCACCATGATCGGGAACCGCCCGGGAGGTGGGTCAGTCCATCCCGTCAGTCTTATCCGATCCCCGGCATCCGAAGATGCTGCATCCGGAGATGCCGTATCCGAAGATACCACACGGTACATCGTACTCCATGCTACTTGCACGGTACATCGTACTCCGTGAACCCATATAATATCTCTAGGTACTCCAGCCCAATTGGCCTGCTTCCCACAGAGGTTTTGTTTCTCAATACTCATGCCATGTCTCAAAACGCACGTGCGAGCCTATTTAATCGGTGACACACAGTCTACCCGATGCTCCAAGCACGGCTCATCGCATATTCTCATAAAATCAGTGCGAGCAATGCTCAGCACTCTCATCAAATCACGTAAATCTAGTGCGAGCTAAGCTCTAGCACTCTGTATGCAAATCGTATAAAAATCTGGTGCGAGCGAAGCTCTAACACCCTGTCTCAAAATCATATAAAAATATGGTGCGAGTTAGACTCTAGCACCCTGTCACGAAAATCATATATATATGTATACAAATCTGGTGCGAGTTGGACTCCAGCACCTATGCATGTAAAACTCTAGTGCGAGCTCTCACTCTAGCACTAATGCATGCATCACACAAATCAAACATCGTGCGAGCTAAGCTCTAGCACGTCACATGTAAATAAAAACACGTAGGCGGCTCTGTTTCCTCAAAACAGTTTTCAAAACAATTTCACGTTGAAAGTATGCAATGCTGTGCATTTTCTTTCAAGGTGAGCCAGCCTACTCATGCATGCATCAAAACACCTCCAGAATGAGCAGAAACCTTTTGTTCTTGCTCCTCCCAATTTTTCCTAAATTTTTAGAATTTACCCTTTGCAAGGGTATTTTAGTAATTTGCCCATTCGGGGCACTAAAATTATTAATTGACCTCTAGACCCTTCAGATAAATTTTAAAGACTGCATATGAATTTAAAATTTCGTAGAGTTTACCTCTAGCAGTCCGTAGAATTCCCTTACCTTATTTTCCCGTAGAGTCTGACCTTTTCTTTTCCAATGTAGTCCCGTCGCGCAGTCCGATATGTTTCCAATCCAATGCTCGGGACTGCGTATTAACATTCCTCAGGTCAGATAACATATAATTTAATTGTACTTAATCTTTTCTGGGCTTAATTTAAATCATTGGGCCCGTTTACCCCTATTGGGCCCAATTGCACCTTAATGGGCCTTAATCGGCCTTAAGCCCGTTTACCACTTAATTCTCACTTTATCGAGGCCTATTGGGCTCAATGGGCCCACCAATAATTTATCGGGCCTCGTTCTAATTCTCGAATAGCTAAATTTAATATTTACGACAATTTATCTAAATTTCCATAATTTAATTCAATTTATGCAGAAATTAAATCAATATCACGCATAACGAGGTAATTGTCGTAAATAGGAGTCACTTACCCGAGATTCCATGCTAGTCTGTAAATCGAGGCTGTCTCGAGCCCTCGGTGGATGCCAATCGTCGAGCTACACAATTAATTACATTTTCGGGTAAACTTTTCGGTCGAAATTTAATTAAATAAAATATTCCATCATAGGAATTTTCTCCAATTTTTTCCTCTTTTTTTCTTTTTCCCTTTTTCTCCTTTTTTCCTCCTCTTTTTGGCTGAACCGGTTCAGTCCGGTTCGGACCGGTTCAGACCGCCGGTTCACCCCGGTTCGATCGGTCCACCGCCGGTTCACTGCCTTGCCGGCCGGTTCTCCACCGGCTTCCACCGCCAATCGCTCCGCTGGGTCGTCCGCAGCCCGAATCTGCCTTCGGTTTGGGTCGAGGTGGCCGGAACGCCGCCGGTTCGGCCTCTTCTCTCTCGGTCGTCGGACCCATTTTCTTCCCTTGGCCGTCGCCGGCGTTTCCCGCCGTTTCGTCGGCTGAGACCGGTGCAGAAATGATCGCAGTTGCCTGGGCTTTCGAAATCGGACCTTGGTTTCGCCTGGATCGCCGCCGTTCGTCGCCGGTGGCCTTCTCTTTCCCCGCGGCTTCTCCTCCCGATTTCGGCCTCCTCCGGCGTCGGTTGGCTACACCGCCGGTACCATCGTGCTCACCGACGTCCCCTCTTCCATTTCCGACCCTTGGCCCGGTCATCGGCCGCCGGACAGCTCGTCGGGCTTTTCGGTCAATTGCCTCCGTTTTTCTTTCTCTCTCCCCGACCACTCTCTCTCTCTTCCCTTTTTTTTTGTTTCAGATTCATTTTTCATTCATTTTTTCATTTTTTTTGTTTATTTTATCAATTATTATTATTATTATTATAATCATTAAAATACATTAAAAATACCCAAATATCCCCTAAAATATCCTTAAAATTATAATTTTATTCTAATTTAATTAATTTAATTTAATTTAATTTAATTTATTATATTTCAACCTCTTTTTTAGGTATAATTTCTCGATTATTTTCGGGATTATTTTTCCAAACTAAAAATCCCGATTAGTTCCCATAAATTAATATCTTGATCAATTTAACCCAAAATAAATTTATTTCATCTTTATTGACCAAGATTTCTCAAATCCATATTTTAATTAAATTTTTCTTATCGAAATTATACCGACCTTTGGTCTTTTGACCATTTTGCCCTTACACGTGTTCGGGATTAATTGAACCCGACTTCCTTCACAATTACTCCTTTATTTCATATTTACTTTTCTTATTTTAATTAAATTCGGGTCTTACAACTCTCCCCCACTTAAGGAATTTGGTCCTCCAAATTAGAACCAATTCATATGAGTCCATATACAACTCCGGGTACATCAATCATATCATACTCTTAAATTCTTATGTGACCTTTTCCCGAGTGTATTACTACCAAAGGACTTTAATTAGGGAGATCGTCTTAAACCTCAATACTTTCTCTTTCCTGTTTAATGCCCGAATCAATTTCTTCAATATACTTGTATTTTCATTAAATTGAACTTTTGGAATTCATATCCTATCGCCTACGCTGGATCTAGATAGTATTTCTGAAGCATCAAAAGCTGAGACACATTGTGGGTGCCTGTTACTTCAGGTGATAACACCAACCTACAGGTCTTATCTCCCACTTGTCTAATCTCTCAAAATATTCCATCCAGCGTAACTTAATGTACCTTCTTCCAAAAGTTCGCTATGTCCTTATTCTCTTAGGACAAGAAATATTTCAATCATACTGATTCACCAAGGGTGAATTCCAATGCTTGTCTAGCTGCTCTGAGGTGTTCTTAATCTCTCATCCTTAACTAAACATCCTCAGAGACTTATTATCCAAGTCGAAAATGATTCTATCGGTCACCCACTTTTTCTTACCCAATTTGGGGAACAACCCCTACAGCCATACACTGCCTCATATCTTGTTATCCCGATACTCAACTGCCAACTGTCGTTATTGGCAACTTTAATTAAAAATCAATTGATCATTCCAGGAGCTTATAAAATCAGTGGCACACGCTTTCATCGGATCCTCCAGAACTTGTACAGTCCTCTCTGACTGACCATCTGTTGAGGATGGAAAGCTGTGCTAATACTCAGTCGGGTTCCCATAGCTTCCTTAAATATCCACAGAGGTAGGAAGTGGAGCGGGAATCCCTATATGATACCATGCTCACTGGAACGCTACTTAATGTTCCACAATCTTTCTTATACCTGAATCCTCATACACACTTTGAGTATTTGGGGATTTCATAACCAGAAGGTGGGTGGGCTTAGTCATTCTGTCGGCTATCATCCAAATAGCCTCGTAATTCACCTGGGTTCTCTGTAACCCTTCATAAAATTCATGGAGACTTGTTCTCATTTTTCGTGCCGTGTCGATATAGGTAGGTGCTGCAATAACTCTGCAGCCTTTAATACTCTACCTTACTCTGCTGACACACTAGGCACTTTTCCACAATCTCCACAAATATCTCTTTCCACATCTGACCACCCATACCCTTTTTTGAGATTTTAATAAATTATTATTACCTTCCGTATGCACTGTATATCCCGAAGAGTGAGCTTCTGACAACATTACTATCTCATCAACTATGGTCCTGGGGAGCACTCATACTGTCTCGGAATCCTCAGTAACTCATTATCATACTCTGTGAACTCTGTCACTGTACCCTTCTGAATCTGACCCATACTATCGACACCATGCCGATCATCACGCTAAGCCTGGCAAATCCGGGAACTCTCATCCGGTTCTAGTCATCAGGCTAGCTGTCACACAATCACTGTCATCATCAGAAGGGATCACATCAATACTGAGGCTCATAACTGCTCAAGCAGCTCACGCTCCCTGACCATCATATGCAAAACCATCCCGAGGCTCTTTCTACTCAAAGCATCAGCCTTTCCTGGGTGGTACAATTTTCACAAATCAAAATCTCTCAGAAGCTCTAACCCATTATGTATTTTCATATTCGCCTCTTTCTGTGAAAACAGATACTCGGGTTTTATGATCAGTACATATCCATAATTCCTCATCGTGTACTTAGTAGTACCATATCTTCAGTACAATACTGTTGCCAACTTTAAATCACGGGTCAGATAGTTTATTTCGTGATCAAGGAGTTGTCTGACTCCAAAATTTACTATCTTCCCATTATACATCAATACACAGCTCATCATAATTTTGAGGTATCCATACTCACTGAGAACCTCTTGAGCTGTTGGGTATAGTGAAATTAATCACGGTGGTCAGTTCATACTTCATTACACCGAAATCTATATCACATCTATCGTCTTAGTTATCATCTCATTCCAAGACCACGTTTCTTAGTTAAACGTGTCAACAAGGTATATCCTTTTAGAACTCGCAGCAACCATCTGCAAAAGCAATTTCCCAATTGTTGCTTATAAATCGCCCTCGACTTTAACTACACCCAATACATCATCGATAATGATGATTACAACTCGATCGAATCCTTGACTTATTTACGCATAAGCGTACAAGATCCTTCTCAACCGCTTACGTTTTCAGGTACTAACCTGCGTCATTTCCTTTTCTTATATTGACGGCTCCTACTAAATTTTTCTATGTTAGTCTTTATGATTTGTCGAATTTTAATATTCTTATCGTCTTAGTAAGGGTATCCTAATGCTAACGGTATTTCTTACGGTGATCGATTTTCCGTTATAGGTTATATATATATCTAGACGCTGTCAAGTCTTCAGGCGGGGAGGTATTTTGAAATACCTTTATTAGCCTTCAGACTTAACCACAACTACTGGTTATGGTTATACCCATCTTTATCCTTGGTTATAATTTATATTCCTTACTAATTGCTTTGATCCTAATGACTTCGCATACGCACTCTTACTCCAATACATCTTATATTTAGAATCTATCTTATCTCAAAGATTATCTCCTTAGTGTATCAATTATAATGAAACTCTTGTCATTATTCATTCTGTGAGTACAATCCCTTCCTCCTGTAAATTCAACTGTTGCACCCCTGTTTTTAACTTAAAGTCTCAATATCCCTATTCCGTTTATTAATCCTCCTCTATTGGGATACTCATTTATCTGTATTGCGCCCAATGATGTAGGCATTCATACCTTTTACTCACTTATAAGCGAATGAAGGCGGTATGAATAAATGTGTGACACCAGGATTAATGAACATATGTGCTTCATTATTCATAACAAGTGTGGTATCTTACACCACATCCATGAAACATCAATAGTGTCCTGGTCCAAGACATCCTCTCGCCTTCGTCCAACAGCCTACTTTCCTTTTTCTTTTCGGCTATTACCTCCCTTTTCGTTGCAACTATACCAACGAAATTTTTCTCTGTCTCTTTACCTTTTCTGTGGGACGATCTCGCCCAATTTTGTGCAATCAAATCAATGGTCCATCTTACCACACTTAACGGCCATTTTCATCAATACAGTGTAGGTATAGACCCTCCTTCCGTGGTATCTACCACACATCTCACACTGCTTACAGTGCTCACACTGCTACACTGCTTTATAGCAGGTCGGGGTCCGCCAATCACAATGCCCCTCAACAGTGCCAAAATTGGATGCACTAGGGCCTTACCAATTATCTCACCCCATAACTCATCAAATCTAATCTTTAACCAATTTCCATTTTCCCATTTTGACATCTCTGTCATTTCTCGATTCTCTTTCTGTCTCTATTTCAGCCCTCATTACCTTTTCCAATCTCAGAGGCATGCAATTCATATTTTTATTTATCCAACTGTAAATCTGCGCACTGCCTCGGTATAGGTAATATCTCGCGGGCCAATTAGACTCAAATTGAAAAGTTGAGCCCTTCCATAAACTTTTAGATATCTCGACTGTCACTTTTCATAGTGTCGAGGTAATATCTGCCCAGAATATAATCGAGTCTCCATACTCGTCAATAAATTAAATCCTCTGGGTCAGAGTAAGGACTTTAATTCGAAATTTCCTTTAAATCATGTCCGGGATATCCTGTCACCAGAATATATCCAAGATATTTCTCATATCAGCTCTTAAGATGGGTCGAGCGGGTTTCCACCAATGCTCCGCTGCGCCCTCTGATCTCATACATAATCTGAGCAATTAGCTCATCACAATAATCTCCACACTCCGCTCCAATCTCGCGAAGTGTGTCTCAATACTGTCCGATCTCTCTGTCGGACTCTGTGAGGCATTCTCAACATTAGCCTCTATTTCAATCTCATACTGGTTCTCATAGTCAAACTCAGCACGACTTAGCAGACTCAGGTCTACCTCTACGACCTCTGCCTCGTGCACTATCTCATCTAACGCGACTCATATTAGGCATTCCTGCATTCTCGACCATTTCTTAGTCAAGCCCATCTCGATATACACTATTGTATCTAACTAAGCACAGTAACACGGGGATGTAATTTCCTAATTACTGACATTGACACACATCAGACCAATTGTGCTCTGATACCACCATTATATGTCACGACCCAAACTACCCAAAAATCAGAGTTAATTTTTCGCATTTTATTATTTACTTAAGTTCTTACCTGTCCTCGAATCGTGACCACACTCCACTAATAATTGGGCTGTGCGTCAATGCCAGTCCCACCATTCAATTACCATCTAACTTATTTCTTCTCCAGTCATTTATAATTGTTTACATTATTTATACATCCCCTAAAGTTACTTACAAACATGTTACTGTGCTATGCTTATGTAGATACAATATGTATAAGTGTATATACCTTATGTTGATGGGCAGCAGCGGATATCCGGAATGCAGTACTGAGTCGTCGCGACTTCAACTGGAGATTATCTGTGGGAGAAAATGAAAGGGGTGAGCACATCAAGCTCAGTAAGGCAATCCTACGAACAAGTAGGTAACCATACTACCTACATGAACGTAGTGCCATGCATAAACCACCCTTTCTCCACACATTTTAAAACAATGCTATGCATTATGATGAAATGTAAAACACATTTGCACGGAAAATCAACATGCAATTATTATAAATTATTTCTTTCTCAATTAAGATTTTCACAATAAAGTCAGGACTCGACCCCTCCTGCGGGTGATCCTGACTCATACAAAATCATGAAAACGTTTACATCACATGTGGGTTTTGAAAAGCATGGAAATACCATCATGCAATTTAGTTTTAAAACCCAGTTTAAATCATCATAAAAGTCATCAACATGCGAGACTAGGCAACGTCTGTATATAGGTAAATAACTAGGACTATGGCCACATCTGTCCTCGGGAGTTCCACAGCTACACGGATCCTAGTGTGCGGGTTCTCACCATGATCGGGAATCGCCCGGGAGGTGGGTCAGTCCATCCCGTCAGTCTTATCCGATCCCCGGCATCCGAAGATGCTGCATCCGGAGATGCCGTATCCGAAGATACCACACGGTACATCGTACTCCATGCTACTTGCACGGTACATCGTACTCCGTGAACCCATATAATATCTCTAGGTACTCCAGCCCAATTGGCCTGCTTCCCACAGATGTTTCTCAATACTCATGCCATGTCTTAAAACGCACGTGCGAGCCTATTTAATCGGTGACACACAGTCTACCCGATGCTCCAAGCACGGCTCATCGCATGTTCTCATAAAATCAGTGCGAGCAATACTCAGCACTCTCATCAAATCACGTAAATCTAGTGCGAGCTAAGCTCTAGCACTCTGTATGCAAATCGTATAAAAATCTGGTGCGAGCGAAGCTCTAACACCCTGTCTCAAAATCATATAAAAATATGGTGCGAGTTAGACTCTAGCACCCTGTCACGAAAATCATATATATATGTATACAAATCTGGTGCGAGTTGGACTCCAGCACCTATGCATGTAAAACTCTAGTGCGAGCTCTCACTCTAGCACTAATGCATGCATCACACAAATCAAACATCGTGCGAGCTAAGCTCTAGCACGTCACATATAAATAAAAACACGTAGGCGGCTCTGTTTCCTCAAAACAGTTTTCAAAATAATTTCACGTTGAAAGTATGCAATGCTGTGCATTTTCTTTCAAGGTGAGCCAGCCTACTCATGCATGCATCAAAACACCTCCAGAATGAGTAGAAACCTTTTGTTCTTGCTCCTCCCAATTTTTCCTAAATTTTTAGAATTTACCCTTAGCAAGGGTATTTTAGTAATTTGCCCATTCGGGGCACTAAAATTATTAATTGACCTCTAGACCCTTCAGATAAATTTTAAAGACTGCATATGAATTTAAAATTTCATAGAGTTTACCTCTAGCAGTCCGTAGAATTCCCTTACCTTATTTTCCCGTAGAGTCTGACCTTTTCTTTTCTAATGTAGTCCCGTCGTGCAGTCCGATATGTTTCCAATCCAATGCCCGGGACTGCGTATTAACATTCCTCAGGTCAGATAACATATAATTTAATTGTACTTAATCTTTTCTGGGCTTACTTTAAATCATTGGGCCCGTTTACCCCTATTGGGCCCAATTGCACCTTAATGGGCCTTAATCGGCCTTAAGCCCGTTTACCACTTAATTCTCACTTTATCGAGGCCTATTGGGCTCAATGGGCCCACCAATAATTTATCGGGCCTCGTTCTAATTCTCGAATAGCTAAATTTAATATTTACGACAATTTATCTAAATTTCCATAATTTAATTCAATTTATGCGAAAATTAAATCAATATCACGCATAACGAGGTAATTATCGTAAATAGGAGTCACTTACCCGAGATTCCATGCTAGTCTATAAATCGAGGCTGTCTCGAGCCCTCGGTGGATGCCAATCGTCGAGCTACACAATTAATTACATTTTCGGGTAAACTTTTCGGTCGAAATTTAATTAAATAAAATATTTTAAATTTAAATCGGGTCAATTTGACATCTTATCGACTTACCCGAAGCTCGATTGCATCATAGGAATTTTCCCCAATTTTTTCCTCTTTTTTTCTTTTTCTCTTTTTCTCCTTTTTTCCTCCTCTTTTTGGCTGAACCGGTTCAGTCCGGTTCGGACCGGTTCAGACCGCCGGTTCACCCCGGTTCGACCGGTCCACCGCCGGTTCACTGCCTTGCCGGCCGGTTCTCCGCAGGCTTCCACTGCCAATCGCTTCGCTGGGTCGTCCGCAGCCCGAATCTGCCTTCGGTTTGGGTCGAGGTCGCCGGAACGCCGCCGGTTCGGCCTCTTCTCTCTCGGTCGTCGGACCCATTTTCTTCCCTTGGCCGTCGCCGGCGTTTCCCGCCATTTCGTCGGCTGAGACCGGTGCAGAAATGATCGCCGTTGCCTGGGCTTTCGAAATCGGGCCTTGGTTTCGCCTGGATCGCCGCCGTTCGCCGCCGGTGGCCTTCTCTTTCCCCGCGGCTTCTCCTCCCTATTTCGGCCTCCTCCGGCCTCGGTTGGCTGCACCGCCGGTACCATCGTGCTCACCGGCGTCCCCTCTTCCATTTTCGACCCTTGGCCCGGTCATCGGTCGCCGGACAGCTCATCGGGCTTTTCAGTCAATTGCCTCCGTTTTTCTTTCTCTCTCGCCGGTACCATCGTGCTCACCGGCGTCCCCTCTTCCATTTTCGACCCTTGGCCCGGTCATCGGCCGCCGGACAGCTCGTCGGGCTTTTCAGTCAATTGCCTCCGTTTTTCTTTCTCTCTCCCCGACCACTCTCTCTCTCTCTTTTCCCTTTTTTTTGTTTCAGATTCATTTTTCATTCATTTTTTCATTTTTTTTTGTTTATTTTATCAATTATTATTATTATTATTATAATCATTAAAATACATTAAAAATACCCAAATATCCCCTAAAATATCCTTAAAATTATAATTTTATTCTAATTTAATTAATTTAATTTAATTTAATTATTATATTTCAACCTCTTTTTCAGGTATAATTTCTCGATTATTTTCGGGATTATTTTTCCAAACTAAAAATCCCGATTAGTTCCCATAAATTAATATCTTGATCAATTTAACCCAAAATAAATTTATTTCATCTTTATTGACCAAGATTTCTCAAATCCATATTTTAATTAAATTTTTCTTATCGAAATTATACCGACCTTTGGTCTTTTGACCATTTTGCCCTTACACGTGTTCGGGATTAATTTAACTCGACTTCCTTCACAATTACTCCTTTATTTCATATTTACTTTTCTTATTTTAATTAAATTCGGGTCTTACAATTTCTCTCCGTCTCTCGGGGTTTTGCTGGTCTTCAGTAAACTGTCTTAACTATTTCATTCCCTCTCTCGATTGCCCGTTTCTCGCTTTTATGAATGTACGGGACCGTAGCAGAGAAGACGTGCTAGTGAGAGGTCGGTAGCGTGAGCATGGAGAGGGAGTAGGGATGGGCTAGGCAGGTGCTTCCTTCCGCTTCTTGTCACTTTGATTTTGCTCTTAATTTACTCAACTACAATATGGGAGCAACTACAATATGGGAGCAGCAAGTATAGGGGTAAGACGGTTAATTGACCGAAATCCGATATAAATATGATGAGACAATTTCATAAAAAATATGAAATCGAGAAATCTTGATCGATAACGAGGAAAATATTGAATTTCGAGTCCAATTGATCAAGATATGAATTTAATTAATATTTTTAGAATTTTTATCTCGAAAAATGAGCCCAACAATCGTGGAAAAATATACTTGAAAGGTAAAATCGGATTGATAAATTTATTTACGGACTAAATGAATTTAATAGGAATTTTTGGGATATTTTTGGGATATTTTAGGATTTTTAATATTATTTTAAGGATTAAAATAATATTAAAAATATATTAAAAAACGAAATTCTGAAATTTGGAATTTTCGGGGAGAGAGAAGGAAACAGAAACGTGCAAACCGACGAGAAGAAGAGCTTGCTGGACCAGCCACCACCGACGACCAGCAGTCGAGCCAGCTACCGAAAAAGGAAGCCACTCAACCTGCGACCTCCCAGCCACTGCTAACGCGCTCCACCGGCGCTGGAAAGGGGAGATCGGCGAGGTTGAAGCCGCGGAAGGAAAGAAGGATTTCGACGACCACCGGCGGTGCTAGGCTCTGATCAAGCCCAGCCGAACGTTCCCCAGGCTGTGGCGCACCGAACAGCGGCAGCAGCTCCCGGAGAACCAGTCGGACGACTCCGGCATGGCTAAATCACCCCTGAATCGGTCGGCGGTTCAGGGCAGAACCTTCTAAACTGAACCGGATCAGACCGGTTCAGCCAAGGAGAAAAGGGGAAAAAGAGGAAAAAGAAAGAAAAAAGAAAAGAAAAATTTTTGAGATTTCACCGGACTTCAGGTAAGTCGATACAAGGTCAAAAGTGACCAATTTAACTTTCGATAAATTTATTTAAATTATATTTAATCGAAAATTGACCAGGAGTTAAATATACGAAATTGTGCAGTTCGACGATTAATTTCGAACGAAAGCCCGATTGAACTCTGATTCACGTACCATCGCACAATCTCGGGTAAGTAAAGCTCATTTACGACAAATTATGTGATTTATGCGTATTTAAGATTTAATTTACGCATTTCGGATTAAATTTCAGATTTAGTGAATTATATTCGAAAAATTGAATAAAATGTCGTAAATGATATACGGGCTATCCAAAGAGCTTGGAATAAAGCCCAATGGGTATTGATAAGCCCAATGAGTCGATAGACCCTGATGATTGGGCTTAATACGGATTAAGGCCCAATAAAAGTGTTTAAGGCCCATTAAGAGTAAACGGGCCCATTTAAGTGAAATGAACTGTATTAAATGTGTAATATAGTAGGAAAAGTGTAATTAACTCAGTGATTGATTAAATGCAGCTCCAGAGTGATATTGAGAGTTGACCGGACTGCCAGATTAGACAGCACAAAGGAAGAGAGGTCACACGACGTGATCCGAGGTAGGGGACTCTTGCAAGTAGCTAGAGATATCTGTGCATATTTTCGTCGGATTTTACATTCACTGAAATTGTTTGAGGGTCAGAGAAAATCGATAATATTATAGGGACCCGATATGGGTAAATTACGATTTTGCCCCTAGTTAGGTAAAAAGTTAAATTTTGGGAAAAGTTTTAAAAAGCATGAAAATAATGTTTTGAGTGGTTTTTACTGCTGTGTAGCATAAGAGTAGGTGGATGAGCTAATGTTTCGAGGTCGATGTAAACTAAGCACATTTTATAGTGCTGATTTTAATGATTTTAAATATCCCTATTTTTAAAGAGTCATCTATCGAATTATGTGGAAACAATCGTGCTAGAGCACAACTCGCACTTGATTTCAGATGTTTTTCTCATACATTATTGCTGGAGGTTTACTCACACTACATTTATTTGACATGCATGATAGAGTCATAGAGCATTGCTCGTACTCAGTTTTTATGTGATTTGTGCATGATAGAGTGCTGGAGCGATTAACGCGTACTTGAGTTTTACATTAGATGCATGACAGAGTGCTGGAGCGTTGCTCACACTCGATTTTTCATGATTTGTACATGACATTGTACTTGAGCGATTTGCTCGTACTTGATTTGCAATGAGAACTATGCATGACCTGTTGCTAGAGGTTTACTCGCACTAGTGTTGATATTTTGACATGCATATACAGTGTTTTGAGGCGGATTGTTGACTGTGTGTCACACTCAAGACGCGCACTGTAGTTTTTCGTGATATATACAGATGTTAGAAAAACCATGACGATTTCCTCCGTGTAGACTGAGTGTCACACTGTTGAGATGTTCTCACGTGGATTTAGAGATGTGGCATTGATTCCATAGTATGAGGGCTAAGACCTATGGCAGGCACCCCGACTATGATGTATTTCCATGGTATGAGAGGCTAAGACCTATGGCAGGCACCCCGACCATGATGTATGGGTCCACGAGTGTACGTTGTACTGTGCGTGTGGTATGGAGTACACTGTACCGTGTTTTGTGTTGTGGAATTGTGGAGGAGAGTTGTTGATAGCTGGCGGTTGTGATGGATTGACCCCCCTCTTGTTACAGCAGTGATAACCCGCACACCGAGTACTGTGTTGCCTGGGATTTCACCACATGTTAGGATATGTACATAGTTCGGAGATGTTCTCTTACGGTAAGATCTTTAAGCCCAACATCCTTAAGCCAGAGTGGGCGGGGAGGCTCTGTTCGGCGGGGAGGCTCTCTTACATAGTCTAGAGAGATTGCATTTAGCCACTGAGTCTCGCATGATATATCACATGTGTTTTATGATAAGGGTAAACCTAAGGGATGGGTCGAAACCCAGTTTATTTGTGTTGTGATGAGAAATGCCATATTTACTGTGTTTTGAATGTAAATGGCATATTTTATATAAAGGCATTCTTAAATGATTAAATATGCACTGTTTTGCATGAATGCCTCTGATTGATAAACCAGCATGTGTTTAGTACATGGGATTTTAAATCTGTACTATATTATATATATTTTAAACATGCTTTTGAAATGAGAGAAGGAAAGGCAAAGCACTATTTTCAGTAGATAGTATGGATGTCTATTTGCTTACCTGATTTCCTTACTGAGCGCATTGATAGCTCATCCCATTCATTTTCCCCCCATCTCTACAGATTCTCGTCAGTAGATCGAGTCGACCAGGGTATTGCATTCATTTGATCCGTTGCTATCTAGCGAAAGATATACACGCGTACTCTTTTGTATCTGAACAATGCATAAACACAGTGATGTACACATTTTAATATGGGGGATGTAATGATATAATTATATTTAAGTATACGAATTTACTTATGATATAAATGTCATGTATGTATGATACGAAAAAGAATGGTAAGGTATGTCTGGATGAGGAGACTAACGCCTATTCACAGCCCAACTGTTGAGGAGATAAAGGTAAGTAAAAAGTGAAAAATTTATTATAATTTTTGGTAAAGTTGCGTGTGGGAGGAGGGCGTGACATATCACTTGCTATGATTTTTCAAGAAAAAATTTATAATGCAGAATAACATTTTATATAAAGACAACAAATAATATGTCATAACATTTTTTTAGACTTAGGCCACTAGACATTAAATACATGGACTTACCATCAATTTTTTTTCTGATATGATTGGTCACCTATTCAATCTAAGGGCCAATCATTTGTCTAGTCTAAAGTATTAGGGTCCAAGAGTTCGATTATATATGGGAAAGGATTAGCATCCCTATTACGCCTATCTAAGTCAGAACCACTTAATTTTGTGATTTTTAAGATTTTTGATTTAACGGTCTTTATTAGGTGTATTATTTAAATTTGGACAAATTCTTACGTTCTCTCCATCACTCTAGAAGAACCCTGGACTTTTCCCTCAGCTCAAAAGTATCCAAAAAATCTCATTTGTCTTTCCGAAGAGGCTCCGTCTCTGATTTATTAAATGCTTTTCCCAAATTCTATTTTTTATTTCTAGTAGTACTTTTTAATTATTATTTGATGTTATTTTTTCTCTCTTAAATTTTATTATTAATTTTTATTAATTTAATTTTATAAATATCAATTATGAATATGGAACATCTAAATTATTCTCATTCCAAAAATATCAACTATTCGTGACATTGTGAATTCCATTATTGAGATAATTTCAATTTATTCACTAATTATAATTTTATAAAAAAAATTATAAATATATACTTTTTAATATTGAATATTTTCTAAGAATTTTTCATCATTCTGACAAAATTCATGAAGAACATTGTCACTTAAAAATTCTTGAAAAGTCAACCATTCATGGCATTTAAAGTTCCATCATCGAAATAATTTTATATTCATCTCCATAATTTATTGAATTTATTATTAATAATATTTTACTTTCAATTGTATTATGAATCATTTAAAAATCTTTAAGCTTTTAGAAATAAATATCGATCATTAATATCGAACATTTTTCTTAAATTTTTCATCATTTTCGATGAAATGCAAAGTAAACATTCTTACCTAAGAAGTTTTATAATGTCAACCACACTTGAAATTCCATCCTCGTATAATCTCCATTTAGTTCTCCTATTTGTTAATGATTTATTGATGATTTAAATTTATGAGGATTTCAATTTACAATTTTTTTTGACAAGGAAATTGCTTTAACTTTTATTACATGAAAGAGTTTACATCATCAATAATAACATCATGCAAAAAAGAAGGATAATCTTCAATCCAAACAACTCCATCCATACTATTTAAGCCAAACTTAGCACAGTTGTGAGCTGCTCCATTGCCAGTACGCTTGGTGTACATGAATAGAAAAGGAGGAAGCTTTATGTCTTATCTCATCCACCAATATTCTGATAGCAGAAGGATCAACTGACCCTAATTGGACTTTTGAATTAGTCCCAATGCATCTCCCTCTGATTTTATTTCTCTAGACCCTATCGACTAAGCAAAGTCTAAAGCTTTTACTGCCGGTAGAGCTTTACCTACCTCAGCTTTTGTAACCTAAAGTACTCATGTAGCTAAGGCCCTTATTACCTCCCCCCTTGAGTTCTGAATGAGGCTATTTCACATCGTACAATCCTCCCTTTTAGCTATATTAAACTCGTCTATGTAGCCCTATCAGAATTGCCATAGCCTTTAAAATCAAAAGTTTACTAGTTCTGCAGTTTAATAGTTCAAAAATCCACATGTTCTAAAAGGAATCATAAAAGTTATATTAAGCTTTCTTTCAAAATCATATGTGCATATGCAATTTTGCTATATGCTATTTCAAATTCAAAGTTGAAATTCAATAGGTTCACTTATTCAAATAAGTTAAAGTTCCAATGTATGGGTTTAAACCAATGCATAGTTCCAAAATCTCACATTTATGTAATGCAATGCTTTAAGTCCATGCACCAAAGCATGTTCCAAAAACACAAATGATATGTTTAAGCAACAGTCAATGCAGCTACTACGTAAGAATCTCATATCTCATCAATAATGGTGTAAAATATCATCTTATAACTCAATATCATCACAGTAGCCTTAAGGCTCATCACAATATATTACAGTTTTATTCCATCCATCACATGAACCACCTGAGCTATTATGCCCTCATTATGCAATAAGATCATATAGGAGTCATATATACTATTAGATATATAATTATGCCCAATCCATAAAAAAAAATCAAAATCATCAACTATCAATTGCACTGTTCATATATCTTCAAGATTTCAAAGTTTCCATATACAATATTTCAGAGGCATATCAATTACTTTTACATCTCAATATCAATAATAAGACACCTACCATCATTATGGATCCTCTTAACATTCCACGAGTATTTAAATATTACTTCAGTAATATTTAACAATAATTCTAAAATCATTCAAATATTGATGCAATAATTTAAGACCTAGTCCGAGGACCTATTCATAATCATATAATCACAATATCTTCATCACTTACTTATTTCCTTTGTTGCATAATCATTTTTCGATTAATACATAATCATACCAAGCACTTAACACTTTAATACCACTTGATAACCCATTTTTTATCTACAATGTACGGTAAAATACATTTGTACATTTATCTTATCAATAATTTAAACTTAAAACTAAAGCTTCTCCCAACAATTGTCAAAGATGCCCCATTGACAATATAAAATATTCCAACAACATCATATCAACATTTCCATACCAATTTATTGATATTCTATCAATAATCTAATAATGTCACTTCATTGATAGGCCCTAAGGGTATTACCGCAAGTGCACGGGTCGTACAAGTAATAATGGGATTTGAGTCCCGAGTTATCGTCCCTCAGAGAAGTTAGTTAGCCTAATTAACTACCGGTTAATCTTACCCTATGGTATATTCTAGCAAATTATGAAATTAAGGTGGGTGATCTACATAGCTAGAATTAAAAATACTGAAGCAATAAAATAATAAAAACTAAATAAAACCGAGCAAAATTACTTACAGTGCTCCACGCAATTAAAATAAAAAACCTACAAAAGAAATTAAAACAGTTAAAGCTAATTAACGCAATTAAAATAAAATGCAAATATACTAAAATGCAATTTAAACTAAACTAGAAATCTAATAAAAATGAAGACTAAACTAAAAATGCATGAAACTAACCTACCAATATGCAAAGTTAAATTAATATGCAAAGTTATTAAAACTAACCTACCAATTACTAACAACTAATAAAAAATATAAACAACTACAAGCATGAAATAACAATTTAGATGGCCAAACAAGGCCTTAACGAATTTAAATAATCCAAAGCCCTCCATTCACTGTTCACGTGTCTTTCTTTTTTTATTTTCCATTTCCAGGCTGTGCTCACGGGTATGGCTACTGTCCCTACTGCATTCTGCTTTTGGTTCTGACTACACACTACGCCAGCCGCTGTCCGTGCTGCATCCAGGCTGCTGTTCATGTTGACTCCAATCGGCATGCTGCACTCTGCTTCTCGGTTCTGCAATCTCACTAACTTTGCTCGATTTTGTGTGTAGCCTCATGTCCCTCCAATGAGTCCAACACGGCACCTTACCAACTGCTTCATGCCTACCCAGACCGCTACTTGCTTTTACTGCCCAGGCGTTCTACATAAAAATGAAATGAACATTAAAAGTAAATTGTAGCTAACGGAAAACTAGACTAAAAGAAACAAGAAAAAATAAATCCTAAGATTAATTCTAACACTATACTACTCCTAACTTACATTACATTACGCTACTCCTACTCCTAAATTACATCTACTCCTAAAAAATTACATCCTCTTTCAATTGTCATCCTTTCCTATTTATAAACACACTAGGGGTAAAATTGTAATTTCTACATCCTTGATGAGTTGGCAATTTTTTGGCCACTTGTCTTCACACCATTGGCTCCTTGAAAAGATATTTCCATGTCATTGATTTTCTTGCCCAATTGGATGTGCTAGGTGGCATGACTCGTGTTGTCTGCGTGGCTCAATCTCGATTTTAGCACAATTTCGATTCATTTTCTACTGAAATATTCAAAATTCATCCGAATTTAATTTATCTGCAAACATGAGAATTTTAATTAAATAAAGGGGATAATTAACAAAATAAATTGGGGATTTAAATAATTAATTAGGAAATTATGCATAAATAATTCTAAAAATATAGAATTATCACACCCCCAAACTTGAGCTTTTGCTTGTCCTCAAGCAAAACAAAATGATTGTAGGAATGACAAGTACAAAACATAATAATTTCTCCAATATCATCTTTAAAGAAAAAGTACAAACTATGAAGTCAAAGACTCACAATTACAAGTCCAGCACTTAGAATTATTCAATCATAAGTCCTAACCTAAATTGGACTCCTCGTGACTGTGTGAAAAATGTCCAAGTCACTTCACAATATATTACCCAGATTAGATTATGCAACACAGTGAATGCAAAGTTAATGACATGTGATCATTCCCATAAGTTTGCTTTTCACTTCTCTCTCCACTAATGTAGTCACACTTAACCAAATATCAATAGGACTTCATTAAGCTTGTAATGTAAGGCTGGGGCTAAGGTATGATAAAGTCGATTTAGGTTTAATTACCCCTTAACATGTATTACTTCTAGGATCTTAATGTAAGAGCTTAAATTTATTTCCCCCAAACTTATTTCTTTTGCTAAACATTTTTTTTGAATTTTTCTTCTTTCTTCTTTTCTTTTTCTTTTTCCGTTTCTTTCTTTTTCATCATTTTTTTATACATACTCTTTCAATATCACTTAATACCCATATAGCTCACAATATATCCCAATGACTTTTCATGCTTTTGGGGTAAGGGATAGGAACAAAGTATTTAAGCTAAGGAAAATAACACAAGTATATTTATAGAGAAAAGCTTATTTGGCCCAGATGGGTGACTAGGGGTAGAATATGTACAAGGATAGCTAAAAAGGCTCAAACGATCCAAAGATGGCCTAAATCATCTCTCTAATTAAGTGTGATCTAATATTTTACCTCGAGATTAGATCAAAAAAATTCTAGAATATGATACACAAAATCAACTAAACAAATGCAATCCTAAGTTCACATAAGCTTTCTCTAAATAAATATACAGATTCATGACATGACATGTGCATAAGATGAGGAAATCACAATCAGAATCAAGATAAATTCAAGAATTCAACTTCATGTTTTTCCTATAATCATGCTTCTTAGTCAATCAAAATCAGACTTAATCATCGGGTCATATCATCGGAATATAGGAAAACTACATGCTAAGTACTAAATCATCCCAAAATCAAGCAATTTAAGCTCATATTATCGAAAAAATTTTAAAAATTTTTTCTCAGATTTTTGAAAAATTTTGAAAATTTATCCAATTTTTCACAAAATAGCTCAAGTGATATCTCCTCCCCCAAACTTAAAGTACACAGTATCCTCAGTGTGCAGATAATATAAGAATTTAAGCTCAAGAATAGAGTACTCCCCTTTCTGATGATGATGATGAACAACTGAAACTTTGATTGAAAGCATAATACTAGAAAAGAAACCTGCAACACAAACAAAGAAAGACACAACAGAAAAGAAAAAGAAAAACGATAAAAAGTGAAAAGGAAAACACAACCACTTCAAATGCAGCTGAAGAAGATAACACTCAGCAGCAGGGCGAAGAGTAGGAGGATTAGCTAGAATGGTGATAGAATGTTAACAGTTAAATCCTCCTGAGCTCTATCTACTTCCTTCTTTCTCTCAGATTTCCTATGCTTAAGCCTTATATTCTCCTCAATCTCCATCTTAAAACATTCTTGAGAGTGATTGGGGAGCTTCAAAGGTTTGAAAACATTAAACTTCACTTCCTGATCTAGGACTCTCATAGTTAACTCCCCCTTTTGTACATCAAGTAAAGTTTTACCCGTAGCTAGGAAAGGTCTGCCTAGTACAATGGGGACTTCCCTGTCTTCTTCCATGTCCAAAACGATAAAATTCGCAGGAAAAATAAACTTGTCCACCTTTACTAAGACATCCTCAATGATCCCCTTTGGATATTTAATTGATCGATCAGCCAACTGGAGGGTCACTGTGGTGGGCTTGGCATCCCCTACTCCTAACTTATGATAGACAATGGCATCAAATTTATACTAGCTCCTAAATCGCACAGGACTCTACCAAAGAATAAATTTCCAATAGTGAATGGTATGGTAAAACTCTCGGGATCCTTGAGCTTGAGGGGTAATCTTCTCTGGACAATGGCACTACATTCCTCAGTTAAGGCCACCATCTCATAGTCTTCCAGTCTTCTCTTCCTTGAGAAGATATCCTTTAGAAACTTCATATAACTTGTCATTTGATCTAAGGCATCTGCGAAAGGAATGTTGATGTGAAGTTTCTTAAAAACCTCAAGAAATTTAGCAAATTGTTGTTATAGTTTATTTTGGAACCTCTGAGGAAAAAGTACTGGTGGTCTAACTAGAGGCAATGTAGTGGGAACCTGTGAAGAATTAGAGGACGAGGAAGGCAATGAAGAAGAAGAAGGTATAGATGAAGAAGTGCCTAGCTTGGATTCTTTTGCAGCTTGATCCTAATGTTCCTGCTCTTTCTGAACTGCTTGTTTAGAACTTATGGATTCTTCAACTATTTGTTGTTCAGGTTAGGACTTAACTTGTAGCTCCTCTAGCTCTTTGCCGCTCCTAAGGATGATGGATTTTACATGTTCTTTACCCTCCCTTTGCCTAACAGGATTAGCTTCAGTGTTACTAGGAAGGGTCCCTTGAGGACGTTGGCTAAGAGCATTTGCTATTTGTCCTACCTGAACCTCTAAGTTCTTAATTGAAGCAGCTTGATTTTACAGGATCGTTGAGAACATTTCCTCAAGCGAGGGCTTCTTCTCAGCTGTTGGTGCGTGGTAGTGTTGGGGCTGCATAAGTGGTGGTGGTGGTGGTGATTGATGGAAGTGAGATGGATGATGCTAAAATTGTGGTCGGGGTGGTTGATGAGGCGGGTGATATGGAAATTGCGATTCTGGTGGTACCTGAACCGGTGGAGCTTCAAAACTAGGGGGTTCTACAAGTCTATAGCTTAAAGTTTGCCCTTGGTTTTGGCTCTAGGAGAAGTTATGATAGTTCCTCCACCCTGGGTTGTAGGTGTTTGACAAGGGGTTGCTCTGTTGCTTCTGAAGTTGAGCAACATACTGAACCGATTCTAAGTTAAGTGGACACCTATCCACAGAGTGTGTACCACTACACAGATCGCATGAAGGGAAAGGACTTTGGACAGAATAAATCAGATTAGGACTGGTAGAAGTATTATGCTGGGTACTGAGCGACTCTACCTTCTTCGTAAGATTAGCGATTTGAGAGGTCAAGGTAGACAGTGTGTCGAGCTCATAAATACCCGCCGGCTTCTTTGGCAATTAACTCTCCAAGGACCATAAATAGTTGTTAGCCGCCATCTTATCTAAAAGTTCGTAAGCTTCCTCCTCTGTTTTGCACATCAGGGCTCCACCCGCAGCAGCATCAACAATGGTCCTATTTTGGCTTGTAAGTCCGTTGTAGAAGGTTTGGATTTGCAACCACAAAGGTAGGCCATGGTGAGGGCACTTCATAAGAAGCTCCTTATATCGTTCCCATGCTTCGTAAAGAGATTCAGAGTCGTACTGGGCAAAGGAAGATATATTACTACGGAGTTGGGCCATTTTAGAGGGAGGAAAAAACTTAGATAGAAATTGATGGGCTAACTCGTCCCATGTAGAAATAGATCCTGGAGGTAGGGAGGTTAACCGGTGTCGTGCCCTATCCCTAAGCGAGAAGGGGAATAATCTAAGCCTAAGCGCATCATCAGATAATCCATTGTGTTTAAACGTGTTGCACAAGTCCAAGAATTGCCCAAGGTGAGCATGTGGGTCATCATGAGAGAGCCCACTGAACTGCAATGAAGTCTGGATCATCTGGATGATTGCGGGCTTAATTTCAAAATTGTTAGCAGGGACAGCTGGTGGCCTAATGCCGGTATAATATCCTCCAATCTTCGGCATTGCATAATCTCCAACGGTTCTAAATTCCCTATTTTCTACCATGATGTTTTGCAGCGGAGCTAATAATTTCCTAGAATCCTTTCGAATTTTTCTAAGTGTTCAATTTCAGGATTTAAAGGAAAGCAATCATAACTCCTGGATTTACGCATGCAATCATTAAAAAGTCCTTAGAAAATTTTTTTAAGTTTTTTAATTTTTTAATTTTTTTATGAGAAAATTAACTAAACTAAACTAAGGATCTAAATATTTACAACCTAAATATTTACAAGCTAGAATTACACCTAAGCATAATTTCACCGATATTAACTAATGGCTAATTAAGACTTCCCTGGCAACGACGCCAAAAACTTGATAGGCCCTAAGGATATTACCACAAGTGCACGAGTCGTACAAGTAATAATGGGATTTGAGTCCCGAGTTATCGTCCCTCAGAGAAGTTGGTTAGCCTAATTAACTACCGGTTAATCTTACCCTATGGTATATTCTAGCAAATTATGGAATTAAGGTAGGTGATCTACATAGCTAGAATTAAAAATACTGAAGCAATAAAATAATAAAAACTAAATAAAACCGAGTAAAATTACTTATAGTGCTCCACGCAATTAAAATAAAAAACCTACATAAGAAATTAAAACAGTTAAAGCTAATTAACGCAATTAAAATAAAATGCAATTTAAACTAAACTAGAAATCTAATAAAAATGAAGACTAAACTAAAAATGCATGAAACACATTAAATCTAAATTAATTCTAAATACCACTAATAAAATACTAAACCAAAATACAATCCTAAACATGTAATATAAAATCAACTACTAACTAAAAATTAACACTTCAAATTAAATTAATATGCAAAGTTATTAAAACTAACCTACCAATTACTAACAACTAATAAAAAATTAAAACAACTACAAGCATGAAATAACAATTTAGATGGCCAAACAAGGCCCTAACGAATTTAAATAATCCAAAGCCCTCCATTCACTGTTCACGTGTCTTTCTTTGTTTATTTTCCATTTCCAGGCTGTGCTCACGGGTATGGCTACTATCCCTGCTGCATTCTGCTTTTGGTTCTGACTACACACTACGCCAATCGCTGTCCGTGCTGCATCCAGGCTGTTGTTCATGTTGTCTCCAATCGGCATGCTACACTCTGCTTCTCGGTTCTGCAATCTCGCTAACTCTGCTCAATTTTATGTGTAGCCTCATGTCCCTCCAATGAGTCCAACACAGCACCTTACCAACTGCTTCATGCCTACCCAAACCGCTACTTGCTTTTGCTGCCCAGGCATTGTCTTGCCCACTGCTGCACATCCTCAGCTCTCGGTTCTGCAAGTGATGTCTTACTGCTCAGCAGATTGCGTCCACGGCATGCACTGCTTCAACAATGTCCTCGGCCTGACCAGCATCCCTCTGCTCCAGCAGTGTTCGGCACTTACTCCTTCTTCTTTTCCTGATACACAGCTCATGTCTCTGCATAACTAGCATCGGTTTCAGCTGCACCCAACGTTCCTACTGATGCTGCCATTCTTCGGCTCTACTGCACTGCTCTATCCTGCTGCTGGTTATGCTCAATGACTAGACGTTCTATTACAAGGAAGGCAGTTGATGCATGATGGAGCAGCAGCAAGGCAGGAGCATGGACCAGCAACTGCAGCAACCGAGTCTTCAACAGCAGTTGCTCCACTTCCTGCTAACCGAATGAAAATCTGAAAAATGACAATGAACAGTAAATGACAACTGAAACATGGGAGAGCAGAGAGTGATTAGTGGATCTCGGTTATGGCTACTTCTGCTGCTCTCGGGTTCCACTTCTGCTGCTCTCCATTCGCTTCTTTTCTTGGCTTATGAGATAAAAAAACTCACCACAACTTTGAGTAACGATGACAACTAATGAAATGAAAAAAATAAAACTACATGGGAAGCAAACCGAGAATCATTGAACAAAAACAAAATAAAAACAAAACTTAAAAATTAAGGAAAACTGAGAGCTACCACTAAGAATGAAGAACTATGCATATTAAAACTTGAAAACAAAGGAGTTGAATATAACCAAACTGAGAAGCATGAATAAGCAAATTGATTGACATGAAAATGAATTATCCAAGAAGAACATAAAAAAGAAATGAACATTAAAAGTAAATTGTAGCTAATGGAAAACTAGACTAAAAGAAACAAGGAAAAATAAATCCTAAGATTAATTCTAACACTATACTACTCCTAACTTACATTACATTACACTACTTCTACTCCTAAATTACATCTACTCCTAAAAAATTACATCCTCTTTCAATTGTCATCCTTTCCTATTTATAAACACACTAGGGGTAAAATTGTAATTTCTACATCCTTGATGAGTTGGTATTTTTTGGCCACTTGTCTTCACACCATTGGCTCCTTGAAAAGATATTTCCATGTCATCGGTCTTCTTGTCTAATTGGATGTGCTAGGTGGCATGACTCGTGTTGTCCGCATGGCTCAATCTCGATTTTAGCCCAATTCCGGTCCATTTTCTACCGAAATATTCAAAATTCATCCGGATTTAATTTATCTGCAAACATGAGAATTTTAATTAAATAAAGGGGATAATTAACAAAATAAATTGGGGATTCAAATAATTAATTAGGAAATTAAGCATAAATAATTCTAAAAATATAGAATTATCATTCATCACTTAATCATGCTATCGCAATTTCATTAACATAATATCACTATTCTAACATCAATTCGACCAAGATACTATTCTTATTATATTTATATTCCACAATCATTTCATCTAGTTATTTATTCCTCTGCTATCGCTTACAAACAATCATTAAACTCCTCATATTCAAACGACACTCTGAAATTCCCAATTACATTTCAGCAATAATCCACAACATAATATCATCACACTTGACCATTTATATCAACACCAACGCATATCCATGTCCCCTGAGCTCATTTAATCACACTTTCAACAATTCTCAATTTTTTTTCTATAATACTCACATCAATTAGCTTAACACAATATAACAATACCTTTAACTTATATAAATAATCTTACCTCAATGCTTGAAGCTACAAATTTAGCATCTCAAAAGTCCGACCTAGCCTCATATCAAACCTTTTAAAATCTCTACAAATCAATAAACACACATTTACACTTGGAGAAAATTAAATAAAACTATATGAAAATTTATTAAATAGCTATACTTTTTTTCACCCATTTCAAGGCTAAAAAGTCTAGGAAAATTCCATGGTTCCTCTCTTTCTTTTTCTCTTCCTTTTCTTTTCCTTTTGTTTTCTTTTCTTGCTCAGGCAGCAACTGTTCAAGCTTGGTTCAGCCCTTCAAAACTAATATCCAACCCTATCTTTTTGCCCTTCTTCAGTAGCTAAAACCCCAACTCTCCACCACCTCCACACCCCAATTTCCACCTCGTTCAGTAACCAAACACCCAGCTCAGTTTGAGCCCTGTATAGCACCTATCTTAACCTCAAGCACCACGCTATCTAGCCTTATCGGCCTTTACTCAACCATTCAACCTCCTCTATTCCAGCACTCAATGCTTAGACTCAGTCCCTTTTTAGAGCTCTGGTTTGTAGCACTAAAATTACCCAATGTGGCATCGTTAATCATCCAAATCAGTGCCTACTCCTAGCCTTAACCAGCCCTGCTTCTCATCTATCCCTGTGCCCTTGTAGGCGTCCAAGAAACCCAACTATCCTCTGCCAGACACCTCTGTTTTAGCTTTATTTTACCCCTAAATGTCCTTGTCTCCTCGTTCCTCTGCACGATTCTGTTCTATAGCACAAAGAGGCCCTTGGCTCCAACCTTCTTTCCCTTTTCGACCTGATTCAGCCCCTTTCACCCTTTATCTTTCCTCCTCCGCCTCCATCTAGCAACCTTCTTCTTTCTCTTTCACCGTGTATGCTTTTCTCTCTTAGGTTCACTTTCACCGAAAGTCCCCTGCTTGTTTTCAGCTTCTTTTCTCTCTCACATGTCTCTCCTTTACCGACCCTTGTTTTTAAATTCTTTTCTTTCCTTTCATTAATCTACTACAAAGCAGACAATTAGGTGAGAGAAATCCTATCGAATCACCATTTTCTAAATTTTTTAATATTTATTTTTGTTGTTACTCAGGTACAACAGTTACGAATTGCTTATGTCATCACTTTAATTTTTGTATCACATGCTACCAAAAACTCCGCAAGAAAAAAGAATGATCAGAGGGACACAGGGGTTGTTCCTTGCATAAGCACTCCGATACTTAAGTTAGCCAGAGAATTTGACATAGTTTCTGTAAACAAAATAGAGTCTTAATTTCATGAATTATACTTGCCCATATTTATAGGGATTTTTATGCCTGTAATTATGTAATTATCCACTGTTTCCAAGGCGGTAGACCCGGTCTCCCACTTGTTTTCTTCTTGTGCCACATTGATCATTCTTCGTATGTCACATGGCGCACTTTATTATTTTATTTTATTTTATTTTATTTTATTATTCCTTTTATCATGCACAACATTTGTTCCCCACTCTTTCGCTAGGTATAACCTTGTAGAATAGTACATATATTCTCGCTGTTGTCTCACGTTAAACTCTGAATTCAATGTTCTAGCGTTAAATTCTTAAGCCAAACTCTGGCGTCAGATTCTCTCTCAGGCTAAATCTTAAGGTCAAATTCTGAGGTCAAATTCTCAAACTAAATTTTGAGGCCAAACTCTCAAACTCTCCTGCTGAGGATATCTGCTTGGTTTTTTATTTTTTTGAATCGTTAATTTTATTGTTCTCCAATGATTTGACAAGGTAGCAAAAAATTAATTTTATGTTCCTCTTCCAAGCCTAGGAAATCTGACCTTCGGTCGACTCGTAGCATTTTTCCTCTTTTAGGCTCCCAACTAAGTGTACAACACGTTTTAGTAGCAGCGTCTTTGTACATCAGTCCTCATATAGATTTCGCTTTCTTTCATGAGTGTGGCTTATTTTGAGAGAGTTATTTTTCTTGCACACTTTTTACTTTAAGCCTTTGTTAATTTGAGTGCATAGCTTACCTTACACATTTTTTGCTTCAAACCCATATTTGGGTGTGTAGCTTACCTCGCTCATTTTCGCTTCAAGCCCTTATTTGAGTGCTTAGCTTACCTCGCGCACTTTTTGCTTCAAGCTCTTGCACTTTTTCTTCATGGCTTACATCGCGCACTTTTCGCTTCAAGCCCTTTGTTTGGGTGCGTGGCTTACCTCGCGTACTTTTCACTTCAAGCTCTTGCACTTTTTCTTCGTGGCTTACCTTGCGCATTTTTTGTTTCAAGTCCTTTGTTTTAGTGCTTAGCTTACCTCGCACATTTTTCGCTTCAAGCTCTTGTACTTTTTTTCGTGGCTTACCTCGTGCATTTTTCGCTTCAAGCCCTTGCACATTTTCTTCATGGCTTACCTCGCACATTTTTCGCTTCAAGCCCTTATTTGATTGCTTAGCTTACCTCGCAGACTTTTTGCTTCAAGCTCTTGCAGTTTTTCTTCATGGCTTACATTGCACATTTTTCGCTTCAAGCCTTTTGTTTGAGTGCTTAGCTTACCTCGCGTACTTTTCACTTCAAGTTCTTGCACTTTTTCTTCGTGGTTTACGACGCGCATTTTTGGCTTCAAGCCGTTGCACATTTTCTTCGTGGCTTACCTCGCACATTTTTCGCTTCAAGCCCTTTGTTTGAGTGTTTAGCTTACCTCGCGCACTTTTCACTTCAAGCTCTTGCACTTTTTCTTCGTGGTTTACCTCGTGCATTTTCCGCTTCAAGCCTTTGTTTGTGTCACACCCCACTTTCGGGTGTCCTTCATCCATACATATACTACTATCGGTTGGGATGTAAGTCAATGTAATTACTAAATTTTCCATAAATTTATAGTGAAAATATTTAAAACTTTAATTCACACTTCCAGGTGTGTGTAGATATACAAAATCAACTGTATAATATAATACCTTTAAATAACATCCCCATAAAACTGTTTACAACTTGAATTCATAACTGTTCGATACATTATAATAGAAATAAAACTCGTGCATATACAAATTTTTATACCTTTGCAACTGGTGGGAGTTGCCCAATACAAAAGGGATCTCGAGACCACCGCATTGTCATACTTCTCAATATCTGTAGGGGGAAAAGTAGTAGGATGAGTAAACCACAGCTCAGTAAGAAAATGGATGCTAACAAGTAGATATTGTACTATCTACATAGCCCATGCATGCATAAACAAAACCATGTTTCAATGTAAATGGAAATATTACTAGAAAATGCATTCAAACATTACTTCTCACATAAGCATTTTCAGGAAAACAAGTATAGGATATTCTCATTTGAAAACATGTCATAAACAGTGCTATCAAAGCACAAGTATTCAAATCAAGAGATTTATCAAATCATAAAACCTCTTTGCTTTTCTCAAATCATTTCTTTTCTGAGTTTCTTAATTTCACTTATCTCTGAGATAGGTATGGAATTCTCGGCAATCTCATATCCACGACATAAGGCTATAGTCAGTGATCTCAGGCCTCATTGATTAGGTGTACACAGGGCATCACTTCTCCTAAAGGGGGATGGGTCAGTCCTACCCTCTGGCTCATCTCAATCAACCTCAGCTCCCTCATCATATCACATATACTCACGGTACAAGGTACGCCATGTGTCATCTACGCGATACTCGTACTCACGTGCACCCAACACGGTACATAGTATACCAACAGACAACTACACAATTCAATGTGTAAACACAGCCCATCGCTAACACAACCAACTCCAATGGACCAATCATCCTAAACCATGTCTCATATACCAGGCGAACAAATCGACGTGACACACAGTCATCGCAAGGCTCCAGCGCAGTATCTCTCTGTGCGAGCAACAACTTCCAGCATTGTATTATCTCAACTCAATAAAAGTTAGTGCAAGCAATGCTCCAGCACTTTTCTCAAAATCCATCGTGCGAGTTAAACTCCAGCACAACATATCAAAACCATAGAAACATGTGCGAGCTAAAACTCCAACAGATTATCATTATAAAACCATGTGCGAGTCACGCTCCAGCAAGGTTTATCAAACATGTAGACAGATGCGAGTGAAACTCTAGCATAGTCAAAATAAATAAAACGGGTGCGAGGTAGAGCTCCAACACCAATTCACATCTCAAATTCGATAGGTGGTTATTTTCTCTTTTAAAAACTCAAAACAAGTTTATTTACATAGCATGTCATCCCATGATAAACATGTAAAACTAGCCAACCTATCCATCATCATTTCTTAATCTCAAAATTAATACATAGTTGAGAAAACATCGAAAACATGCATATCATGTTATTTCCTTACCACGTCCCATTTTCATAATACATATATATATATATATCATACTACATTTCATGATTTCATATAATTTCATAGTTCCATAGCTAAACGTAGTAATTCTAGTGTCATAACTACTGAAATCCCTATAAAAATACGTATGAATATCTCTATCGCTAACACACAGTCCCTTTCCTTGAATCGCGCTCATACTTCCTTCGTCTCATTTGCTCCGTTCGCGATCTGGGTTAATCGTGTTCCACGTATTTCAATCTACACGTGTAAATCATTAGGTTATTTTCTTTTCTTTCTCTTGGACATATACATTTCACTTATTTAGCTACTTATGCTTCCTAAGCTTCTTATCATATTTCATTTTTCCCTACTAATCTCTTTATACCTTCTCTTAAGTTCTCCATCACATTCCCATAGATCTCCCTTCATAAATCCCTCTTAATATTACTCACCCATCACTACAATCATCTTTCCTATCAATATTTCACATATTATTCAACCCATTTACTGCCTAGAAATCCATATTTAATGCTTGAAGGTTAAAGAGCTTACCCATTTACTTAGTCACGGTTGTGGTAGCCAAAACTCCTTCCCTTGGTCACACCAATATGTGATTTTTGGGTATGTTGTTCTCCTTGTTTCAAGGAATAACTTTCCCTTCTTGAGCTTCTTCAGATTCTGGCTGGAATGTAGTGATTTTCAGAGTGAGAAAGCTTGGGTCTTGAGAGAAAATGGCAAGCACGAGTTTAGTGGGAGGGAAATCTGATTTGCAGTCCAAATCCCGTGCCCTTTTTATAGACGCAGAGACATGAGATCGATCTCGTCCTTGTGGATATCGATCTCTGTAAGGTTTAGTAGTCCTTTTTACCAAACACAACTACTACCAGATCGATCTTCTTCCATTATAAGATCGATCTGTTTGTAAGCAAACCTCTCCTTGGAGATTGATCTGCCTCTTTAGGAGATCGATCTGCTTCTTATAGAACCTTAAGGAGATCGATCTGTCGCTTAGGGGAGATCGATCTGTTTTTGGTCGAGAGTTAAGCAAATCGATTTGTGCCTTGTGAGAGATCGATTCCTTCCATGCAAAGACTTAAAGAGATCGATCTGCCTTCCCATAAGATCAATCTACCTAGTTCCATTCGACAAATTCTGGGCATTTCATGAGGGGTGATCGATCTCTCCTTCATATGAGATCGATCTCTCATCCCCTGCACCCTCATTTTTTGTAGTTTTCTGCAGATTTCTCAATGTGCATTCATCCTTATTTGCGTCACACCTCAATTTACAATCCGTGCACAATCAATACACAATGGCATCCATTCCACATAGTTCATAGTTAATGAAACTTGTGCTCACTACTTGAAATCATGGATGTTTCATTAAATTTCCAAAATACTTACATCCTCCTAACATTCTTACTCATGTTTCAATACATATACATACCTCGTAGCTTCTCAAGCTATTTTTGTAACAATGAACATTTACATTATATCTGCATAAAAATAAATACGTGAGAATTTACGGGTATTACAGTTTGGGTACGTGGCTTACCTCACGCATTTTTCGCTTCAAGCCCTTACACATTTTCTTCGTGGCTTACCTCACACATTTTTTGCTTCAAGCCCTTATTTTAGTGCGTAGCTTACCTCGCGCACTTTTCGCTTCAAGCCTTTTGTTTGAGTGCTTAGCTTACCTCACACGCTTTTCGCTTCATGCCTTTTGTTTGAGTGCTTAGCTTACCTCACGTACTTTTCGCTTCAAGCTCTTGCACTTTTTCTTCAAGCCCTTTGTTTGGGTGCGTGGCTTACCTCACGTATTTTTTGCTTCAAGCCCTTGCACATTTTCTTCGTGCCTCGTGCATTTTTCACTTCAAGCCCTTGTTTGTGACAATGTAATGCCTTGATGATTAACGATTCCACTCTGCTCCTTTTCGGTATTCATATCACCTTCAAAAACCAATGGAAATTTTTCATAATCAAAGCATCTAAAGAAAAAAGCTATTTACCTGACTGGAAGTTGAAATAACAGGATCTCTCATAAGCTTTTTAGAAAAAGGACATCTAAACTCTTCAGGACATGACACGGCGTCATGCAACATCAAGGACGATGTCGTAGTGGTTGTCATGGATCTTTTATTGAACTTAAGCTCTCTCAAGGCACAAAGAACATCTTTAGCTTGATCATGTTGTGGATGCTAAAATCCTCATCATCGACGAAGAGTGTCTGCAGCCCCTTTTTATGCCATTCGTCTAAAAATAACTACAAATTTTTTACATTTTTCCTTTCCCTTACCCGGTCGCGAACATTCTTACCACTACACAGTTGGATTGTGAGTCAATAATAATCATCATTTCTCAATTCACTTTCACTTAATCAAAAAGAATGTCATACGTTAAAGTTAAGTCATAAACTTATACATAGCATGTTATCTAACATTTACATCCCCCATATTACAGTTCAAAATGACTATTATGCCTTTACATGTTTAGATACAAAAAGAATCCCTGTGTGTATACCTCTTGGCGATGGAGTGCAGCGGATGTCCAAATATAATGCCTCAGTCCTCACTGGGCTACTATGTACACTCTATAGAGGGGGAAAAATAGAGGGATGAGTAACCACACGCTCAGCAAGGCAATAATACAAGCATGGTAGATAACTACACTATCTACATGCTGATAATGCCATGGCATAAATCATTTATAGTCAGAGCATGAGGAAATAAAACTATGTCGTATGTATATACAGATATCATGTACTAAAACATGGAAATAGGCATGTAAAACATGGAATAATCATCATGTAAAACTTCTCACGCTCATCGTTATTAAAACTCATCATAAAAAGGGAAATTCATTAAGAAACATCCTTTACGATATATCATTTTCTCAACAAACGTCAAATTTCATCATAAATAGCATATCATTTCTTTAAACAAATCACCCAAGGCTCGACCCCTCCCTCAGGTCTACCCTGGACAATCACGCTCAGTGTATAAAATCATGTGGAACTATGTAATATTATATGAGATAGGCGATCACTATATCTCAAAGACTATGTTGGCTAACTATGTCATAATCATCCCAGATCACATGGATCCCAGTGAGCGGGGCATCATGATGGAATGAAGGTGGGTTAGTTCTTCGCCAAACTTTTCAAATCATTGTCACAACGACGCGGTACAGCGTACCCCATGTGATATACACGGTACAACGTACTTCGTGGACCCATATCATGGTTGGGGGTGCCAGTTGTAGGTCTTATCTACCCCATGCCATGTGTAACCTATACAGTCTCAAGTGCCCATGGAAGCTTTTCGTCTTGTAAGAGAACCTCACCACCCCAACGGGCTTAAGGATCCAACTGTAAGAAAGCATCCCCACCGTACAGAGCCTCCCCACCCGTCAGGCTTAAGGATGTAGGGCTTGAGGATCTTACCAACTCCACGACATCATACATACCACAGTGTGAAAACCTGTGCAAGCTAAGCTCTAGCACAATTCATGCATCATCAGTAAATCTCCTTGTACGAGCAACACTTTGGTACGGCTTTATGCATAAAAATCATGAAGAAATCACGTACGAGCTTATCTCCAGTACAGTTATATGCATAAGAAAGTCAATCAAAATCCTCGTATGAGCCGAAGCTCCAGTACGATTTGTAAAACATCACCACAATTCAAATCAAGGTGCGAGCTAAGCTCCAGCACGTTTCATACATGTGAAAACACCAAAATCTAGTGTGCGCGATACTCTAGCACGATTTAACTCACGTAAACATGATAGGTGGCTCTGTTTCAACAAAATATTCTCAAAACAATAGTTAGCACCTCATTTGTGCCTTTTCACAGAATCAAGAAATCACTAACCAGCCTATTCGTCATTTTGCTTAAACTAAAGCAATTGTGTTTTCATAAAACATTCAAACATGTGATTTATACCATTATTAGCCTTACTATCCCTTTTTTATAAAGTCCACTTCAAAACCAAATCCTATACAAAATACTTATAACCATTCACACATACCATCAATCATTTTCTTAAACAATTACAACATCTTATATTCACCCATAAAATATGAGCAGCTATCTCTATATACTAGAAAAATTCCCTTACCTGGGATCGCGTCGTGTGATTCCACTTCCTTAAAGCTGCTTGATTGCGCGGTTTGATTCTCCTCCAACGAGTCCTCCGGGACTGCACAAAATCATTTACCACATTAATTAGGACTAACGTGACGCAACCCTTGCGTTTACTATAGTAGATTTGCCCTATAGTTTCCATTAACGCCTATAAGGCTTCATTTAATTACTCAACTCTTATCTCAAGAGTCTATTGATTCTCACTAAATTGATATTTAACCTCATAATGTTTCTATTTCATCATTTACTTCACTATGGCAATTGTCAAGCACCTTATATACTCATTCACTTAACTAGGCCAATCTAACAATGTGGCTTCATTCAACCTTCTAACAATCATACACACTACCTCATGAAAACTTTAGCATAATCCATTTATCATCAACTCAACTATATCACATTTTCTCACTCTAGACTTATTCCAGGCTTCACTTATTCCATTCAATTCTATGTAGTTTTAATCATCAATACAAATACCAATCAACTCCAAAATCAATAACTACACAAATGTACTTGGGTTTATGGATTAGAAACTCACCTACCTTGATTTCCTTCTGGCTTCAAATGAAAACACTCTTTGCAACTTGAATCCAACCAATGGGGTATTGTTTCTAAACTATGTTGTTCTTCTCTTTAAGATGAACAACTTTGCTCTAATGATCTTTCCTTAAATCTTTATGAAAATGGGGTGATGTTTGAGTGAGAAAGCTAGGTTTTTAGATTGGAAATGGAAGGATAGCTAGTTTCTCGTGAATTGCAGATCCAACTGCTCCCTATCTATAGAATTGGCTTGATAAGATCGATCTGCATAGGGTGGAGATCGATAACGTCCTATTAAATTCCTCATTTTCACAACATTTTAAAGGCATGAGATCGATCTGTAGAATGAATGAGATCAATCTGCTTCAATGAAATGAGATCGATCTACTCAATGAAACAGGATTGATTTGTCTCAAGCAGAGAGCTAAGGAGATTGATCTGTCCTCAAGGGGAGATCGACCTGCTCTAACCCGAGCGTAATGGAGATCGATTTGCTTGAGTGAGGGATCGATCTCCCTCTTCCAACACGCTTGATTTTGCATTTTCCTGGCCACAAGATCGATCTCTCCTTGCATGGGATCGATCAGGCCTTCATTTTACATCATTTTTACTGTAATTTCCTTATTCTAACTCATACTTAATCACTTCCACATTCATTTATCATTCCTTCACACTTAGATCTTCAAAAACATTTATTCTTATGATTCATACATAATTCAACTTGTTTGTACATCACATAATTATATACATTACATCAAAAATTAAGGGTCTTACAATCCTCCCCTCCTTCAAAGAATTTGGTCCTCTAAATTGGAACCAAGTTAATCTGATAATAACGTCGGGTATTTCTCTTACATCATGCTTTCTAACTCCCATGTAGCTTCCTCCAGAGTGTGATATTGCCAAAGGACTTTCACTAATGGAATTGTCTTTGTCCTTAACACCTTCTCTTTCCTATCCAATATTTTAACCGACTTCTCAATATACGTCATACTCTCATTGAGCTCAAATGGCTCATATCTTATCACATGTGTCAGGTTCGGCTAATATTTCTGAAGCATGGAGACGTGGAAGATGTTATGAACACTTACCAAGTCTGGTGGCAACGACAATCTATAAGCTCTATCTCCCACTCTCTCCAGAATCTCGAAGGGTCCAATATATCGAGGGTTTAACTTTCCCTTCTTACCAAACCTCATAATCCCTTTAGAGGGAGAAACTTTCAAAAATACCGACTCACCCACATCAAACTCAAGTGGTCTCCGTCTTCTGTCAGCATAACTCTTTTACCGGTTCTAAGCTGTCCATAATCTCTCACATACCAACTGGACGTCATCAGAGGCCTGCTGCACTAAATCAGGAGCAAAAATCTGTCTATCACCAACCTTTTCCCATCCAATAGGGGATTAACATCTACATCCATATAGTACCTCATATGGTGCCATTCTGATACTCACATGATAACTATTATTATAGACGAACTCGGCTAATGGTAGGTGATCGTCCCAAGAGCCTCCAAAATCTAGCACACATGCTCTCAACATATCCTGTAGGATCTATATAGTTCTCTCAAACTGACCATCTGTTCGAGGATGAAAAGCGGTGCTAAAGCACAAATGGGTCCCCATTCCTTCCTGAAAATGTTATTAGAAATGGGAAATGAAGTGAACATCCCGATCAGAAACAATGCTCACTGGTACACCATGTAACCGAGCTATCTCTCGAACATACAAGTTCACCAACTGACTCAGAGTATCAGTAGCCCTCATGGCTAAGAAATGGGTTGACTTCGTTAATCGATCCACAATAACCCAAATGGCGTCATGACCTCTACGGGTCCTCAGTAATCCTATCATAAAATCCATGGTGACGTGCTCCCACTTCCATGTCGATATCGGTAGAGGCTGTAATAATCTTGCAGGCTTCTGATACTCTACCTTCACTTACTGACAGACAAGACATCTAGCGACATATACAACAATGTCTATTTTCATTCCCGACGACTAATAAACTTTTCGAAGGTTTTGATACATCTTACTACTCCTTAGATGTATCGTATACTTCGATGAGTGAGCCTCTGTTAAAATTAACCTCCTGATCTCTGAATCCTCAAGAACACATACTTTGCCTTTGAACCTCAACAACCCATCTATACTCAGCTCAAAACCTTTATCCACACCTGTATGTATCTAACTCAACCAATCGATACACTGCCGATCGCTCTGTTGAGCCTGTCGAATCTAACAAATCAACACTGGCTTCAGTCTCAATCTAGCCATAATATCTAATCCCTCTGAACTAGCTGGGGTTACATCCAAACTGAGATTCGTAAATTGCTCCAAGAACTCGTGTTCCAGAACCAATATATATGACACCAACCCGAGGTTCTTCCTGCTCAAGGCATCGGCAACTACATTCGTCTTACCTTGGTGGTACATGATCTCACAATCATGATCTTTCAGGAGCTTGAGCCATCTCCTCTATCTCATATTTAACTCTTTCTGCAAGAACAAGTACTTAAGGCTCTTACGATCTATATAAACCTGAAATTTCTCTCCATAGAGATAGTGGCATCATTTCTTCAATGCAAACACTACGACCGCCAACTCTAAATCATGGATCAGGTAGTTCCTCTCATGATCCTTCAGCTGTCTAGATCCATAGGCTACTACATTTCCATCCTGCATAAGTACACAGCCTAATCCCTGGTGTGATGTATTCGTATACACAGAGAAACCTCCTGAGCTGGTAGGAATTGTGAGAATCGGAGCAGTGGTCAACTGACGCATAAGCTCCTGAAAACTCCTCTTACATGCCTCATCCCATATAAACTTAACATCCTTCCGAGTGAGGTGTGTTAAAGGAGTAGCTAGCCTAGAGAAACCCTCAACAAATCTCCAATAATATCCTGCCAATCCCAGAAAACTTTTAATCTGAGTAACTGTCTTGGGCTATTCCCATAGTACAACTGCCTCAATCTTGGATGGATCCACTGATACCCCATCCTTTGATACAACATGGCCCAGAAATAGGATCTGCTCTAACAAAAAGTTACACTTACTGAGTTTGGCGTACAATTCCTTCTCTCGGAGGGTCTGCAGAATTATCCTCAAGTACTGCTCATGATCTTCCCTGAACTTGGAATAAACCAAAATGTCATCAATAAACACAATCACAAACTGGTCCAGGTATGGCTTAAATACATCATTCATCAGTGCCATAAATGTTATGCGGGCATTCGTCAATCCGAATGACATAACCAAGAACTCGTAGTGGCCATAACAGGTACGAAATGCTGTCTTAGGTACATCTCCACTCCGTATCTCCAACTGGTGGTACCCAGATCACAGATCTATCTTAGAAAATACCTGTGCTCCTCGAAGCTGATCCAACAAATCATCGATGCGTGGAAGGGGGTACTTGTTCTTAATAGTGGCCTTATTCAACCACCGATAATCTATGCACAGTCGGAGGCTTCCATCCTTCTTCCTTACAAATAGAACCAGAGCTCCCCAAGGTGAGATGTTCGGTCTAATAAACCCCTCCTCCAGCAATTTTAGCAACTGCTTCTTTAGCTCTTCCAACTCAATCGGAGCCATTCTATACGGTAGTTTCGATATCGGTTCTGTACCATGTACTAACTCTATGTAAAATTCCATTTCCCTATCGGGTGGTAGCCCTGGTAATTCATCTGAAAAGACATCAAGAAATTCTGTCACTATTGGAATATCTCAATTTCGGGTGTGCCTTATTTGTGTCAACCACGTAGGCAATGAACCCTTCACATTATCCATTCCACCGTTAGCAACACAATTCATCAAATTAACATAAATAAATGATAATTGAATTCATCTCTCAAATATAATAGAATAAAATTGTACTATTTTCATTTATAATAATCATATTTTTCATTTCTTTTCAACAAAGCTCACAACAAGATTGTCTATCTCTGAAAACTTCAATGTCTTAACAAGACAATCCATAACAACATGATTTGCAGCCAACTAATCCATTCCTAGGATTACATCAAAATCGCTCATATTTAATAAAATTAAATCGGCTACCATTTCTTTTCCTCCTATCCTCAACTTACAACTCTTATACACATACTCAGTCAATTGGCTATCATTCATAGGGGTAGATATCATCAACATTTTATCTAGCAAAGCGGGTTCTACATGCTTCAACAATTTATGTGCAAAGGAAGGTGATATGAAGGAATGCATGCCACCAGGATCAAACAATAAAAATGCTTCTAAATAAAAAATTAGGATGGTACCATTAATCACATCCGTCGATACGTCTACTGTGTCCTGGTCCAATGCATACACCCGTCCTCTGCTCATGCCAACTGCTAGTTTCCTTTTTTCCTCAACTGTAGCCCTCCTCCTCAGAGCAGCTGTCTCTACTAGAGCTCTCACTGGCTCCTTGCCCTCCTATGGGGCAGTCTCAATCAATTCGAAACAATATCTCGTAATATGGCCTGGCTTCCCACATCTATAACATGTAACAAGGGGCGTCTGACAAGGCTTAGTCCCATTAAATCTGCCTCATCTCCTACATTACTCAGTAGTAGGTCGTGATCCTCTAATAACCATACCTCTCAGTGCAGTCAAAACCGGATATAAAGGAGGTCTAGCAACTCTCCTGCACCTCCTCAATCATTGGTCTCTTCTCAAATAGTCTCTGACCTCCTCTCCTGGCCACTCTATCCAACCCGGATCTCTTCCGAACTCTATCTTTATTGACACTAATCTTTCCAAGCTCGGAGGCATTCTGCTCAAAGTCATGTTCACACAATTGTGCCTTATGCACAGCCTCCTCGTAGGTATGAATGTCAAAGGGAGGTAACTTAGTGCAGATGGCTAATCTCAATCCATCCATAAACTTCTGGACCTTTCAAGTCTCACTATTCATCGTATCCAGGTCATATCTCCCTAAAGATATGAATCTCGACTCATACTTGTCCACAGAACGATTCCCTTGAACCAAGTTAATAAACTCCATCCGAAATTTCATTTGTGCGGTGGCTAAAATATATTGCCTCCTAAAGGCCTCTAAGAATATCAACCAAGTGATCTCGAAGTGTTGGGCTCTCAAAATAGCTTCGGTGGATCTCCACCAGTGCTCTGCCTCGCCCTTCAGCATAAATACGACGAAGGCCGCTTTCTCAACCGATGAGCATCTGAAGAATCTGTACAATTTCTCCATCTCATACACGCAATCCTCCGTAATAACTGGATCCTGCACCCATTTGAATACTGGAGGTTTCAACTCTTGAAATTGTCTCAACCTTCCCAGTTCAAAATCATACCCCAAGTTACTGTCGCTCGGCTGTGGAACGATAGGAGAAGCCATATCTTGTACTGGGGGTGTAACAGTCTCTGTAGTCTGAGGCCTCTCTACCTCCGCAGCTGTCTGTCCAGTAGTAGTAGGTTGTGCTGTGGGAACTTGTCCATCACCGACACCCAATGCCTATGTAACTATCTCCACTAGGCTCTCAATACTCCGCTCTATCCTAGCGAAGTGTGTCTCAGTATCCTCTGGTCTCTCAACAGGTCCTGTGGAGCCTGGTCAGTCTATGGCTCCGCATGGCTCTCAGGCCTACCTCTACGGCCTTTAGCACATGTACCCGCCCCTCTACCTCAGCGTGTAACAGGCATTATGCCTAACTTCCTGTATCCATAACCATTATTAGTCTCATTCCATCACAGTATACACAGTTATATCTAAACAAAACCACAGTAATATGTGGATGTAACTTTCCTACTTATTTAAACTGACTCACATCAGGACAACTCAGCTCTGATACCAATCTCTGTCACGACCCTTTTTATCCAATTCGTCTAAAAATCACAACAATTTTTTTGCTTTTTCCTTTCCTTTACCCAGTTGTGAACATTCTTACCACTACACAGTCGGGCTGTGAGTCAATAATAATCATCATTTCTCAATTCACTTTCACTTAATCAAAAACAATGTCATACGCTAAAGTTAAGTCATAAGCTTATACATAGCATGTTATCTAACATTTACATCCCCCATATTATAATTCAAAATGACTACTGTGCCTTTACATGTTTAGATACAAAAAGAATCCCTACGTGTATACCTCTTGGCAATGGAGTGCAGCGAATGTCCAAATATAACACACCAGTCCTCACTGGGCTACTATCTCTGCTCTGTAGAGGGGAAAAAATAGAGGGATGAGCAACCACATGCTCAGTAAGGCAATAATGCAATCATGGTTGATAACTACACTATCTACCTACTGATAATGTCATGACATAAATCATTTATAGTTGGAGCATGAGGAAATAAAACTATGTCGTATGTATATTCATATATCATGTACTAAAACATGGAAAAAGGCAAGTAAAACATGGAATAATCATAATGTAAAACCTCTCATGCTCATCGTTATTAAAACTCATCATAAAAAGGGAAATTCATTAAGAAACATCCTTTAAGATATATCATTTTCTCAACACACGTCAAATCTCCTTATAAATAGCATATCATTTCTTTAAACAAATCCCACAAGGCTCGACCCCTCCCTCAGGTTTACCCTAGACAATCACACTCAGTGTATACAATGTGGTACTACGTAATATTATATAAGATAGGCGGTCAATATATCTCAAAGCTATGTTGGCCAACTATGTCATAATCATCCCAGATCACACGGATCTCGATGTGCGGGGCATCATGCTGGAACGTAGGTGGGTTAGTTATTCGCCAGACTTTTCAAATCATCGTCACAACCACATGGTACAACGTACCCCATGCGATATACACGGTACAACGTACTCCGCGGACCCAAATCATGGTTGGGAGTGCCAGCCGTAGGTCTTATCTATCCCAAGCCATGTGTAACCTATACAGTCTCAAGTGCACTTGGAAGCTTTTTGTATTGTAAGAGAGCCTCCCCGCCATCAAAGCCTCCCTACCCCAACGGGCTTAAGGATATTGGCTTAAGGATCCTACCGTAATAGAGCCTCCCTACCCTGTCATGCTTAAGGATGTAGGGCTTGAGGATCTTACCAACTTCACAACATCATACATACCACAGTGTGAAAACCTATGTGAGCTAAGCTCTAGCACGATTCATGCATCATCAGTAAATCTCCTCATACAAGCAACGCTCTAGAATGGCTTTATGCATAAAAATCATAAAGAAATCACGTACGAGCATAGCTCCAATATGGTTATATGCATAAGAAAGTCAATCGAAATTCGCGTATGAGCCGAAGCTCTTGTACGATTTACAAAACATCACCACAATTCAAATCAAGGTGCGAGCTAAGCTCTAGCACTTTTCATACATGTGAAAACACCAAAATCTAGTGCGAGCAATACTCTAGCACGATTTAACTCACGTAAACACGATCAATGACTACGTTTCAACAAAATATTCTCAAAACAATGGTTAGCACCTCATTTGTGCCTTTTCACAGAATCAGAAAATCACTAGCCAACCTATCCGTCATTTTGCTTAAACCTAAGCAATTGTATTTTCATAAAACATTAAAACATGTGATGTACGTAATTATTAGCCTTACTATTCCTTTTTTATAAAGTCAACTTCAAAACCAAATCCTATACAAAATACTTATAACCATTCACACATATCATCAATCATTTTCTTAAGCAATCATGCATTTTACAACGCCCTATATTCACCTACAAAATATGAGCAGCTATCTCTATATACTCGTGAAATTCCCTTACCTGGGATTGCATCGCGTTATTCCACTTCCTTAAAGCAGCTTGATTGCGCGATTCGATTCTCATCCAATGACTCCTCCGGGACTGCACAAAATCATTTACCACATCAATTGGGTCTAACGTGATGCAACCCTTGCGTTTAATATAGTCGATTACTCTACTCTTATCTCGAGAGTCTATCGATTCTCACTAAATGGATATTGAACCCCATAATGTTTCTATTTCATCATTTACTTCACTATGGCATTTGTCAAACACCATATATACTCATTCACTTAACTAGAACAATGTAACAATGTGGCTTCATTCAACCTTCTAAGAATCATACACACTACTTCATGAACACTTTAGCATAATCCATTTATTATCAACTCAACTATATCACATTTCTCACTCTAGACTCATTCTAGGTTTCACTTGTTTCATCTATGTAGTTTTAATCATCAATACACATACCAATCAACTTCAAAATCAATAGCTACACAAATGTACTTGGGTTTGTCCATTAAAAACTCACCTAGCTTGATTTCTTTCTGGCTTCAAATGAAAACACTCTTTGTAACTTGAATCCAACCAATGGGGTATTGTTTCCAAACTATGTTGTTCTTCTCTTTAAGATGAACAACTTTGCTCTAATGATCTTTCCTCAAATCTTTATGAAAATGAGGTGATGTTGGAGTGATAAAGCTAGGTTTTAAGATTGGAAATGGAAGGATAGCTTGTTTCCCGTGAATTGCAGATCCAACTGCTCCCTATTTATAGAATTGGCTTGATGAGATTGATCTGTATAGGGTGGAGATCGATATGGTCCTCTTGAATTCCTTATTTTCATGACATTTTAACAGCATGAGATCGATTTGTCAAATGCATGAGATCGATCTGCTTTAATGAAATGAGATCTATATGCTCAATGAAACAGGATCGATTTGTCTCAAGCAGAGAGCTAAGGATATCAATCTGGCCTTAAGGGGAGATCGATCTGCTCCAACTCGAGAGTAATGGAGATCGATCTGCTTGAGTGAGGGATCGATCTCCCTCTTCCAACATGCTTGATTTTGCATTTTCCAGGCCACAAGATCGATCTCTCCTTGCATGGGATCGATCTGGCCTTCATTTTACATCATTTTTGCTGCAATTTCCTCATTCTAACTCATACTTAATCACTTCCACATTCATTTATCATTCCATTCATACTTAGAACATCAAAAACATTAATTCTTATGATTCATACATAATCCAACTTATTTGTACATCACATAATTATATACATTACATCGAAAATTAAGGGTCTTACAATCCTCCCCCTTCAAAGAATTTGGTCTTCCAAATTAGAACCAAGTTAATCTAAAAATAACTCTGGGTATTTCTCTTGCATCATGCTTTCTAACTCCCATGTAGCTTCCTCCAAAGTGTGATATTGCCAAAGGACTTTCACTAATGGAATTATCTTTCTCCTTAACACCTTCTCTTTCCTATCCAATATCTGACCCAGCTTCTCAACATACGTCATACTCTAATTTAGCTCCAGTGGCTCATATCTTATCACATGTGCCGGATCCAGGTAGTACTTCAAAAGCATGAAGACGTGGAAGACGTTATGAACACTTGCCAAGTCTGGTGGCAACGCCAATCTATAAGCTCTATCTCCCACTCTCTCCAGAATCTTGAAGGGTCCGATACATCGAGGGCTTAACTTTTCCTTCTGACCAAACCTCATAATCCCTTTAGAGGGAGAAACTCTCAAAAATACCAACTCACCCACATCAAACTCCAGTGGTCTCTTTCTTCTGTCAGCATAACTCTTTTATCGGCTCTGAGCTGTTTGTAATCTCTCACATATCAACCGGATGTCCTTAAAGGCCTGCAGCACTAAATAAGGAGCAAAAATCTATCTATCACCAACCTCATACCATCCATTAGGGGATTGGTATCTGCTTCCATATAGTGCCTTATATGGTGCCATTTCGATACTCGCATGATAGCTGTTATTGTTGACAAACTCGGCTAACGATAGGTGATCGTCCCAGGAGCCTCCAAAATCCAACACACACTCTCTCAACATATTCTCTAAGGTTTGTATAGTCCTTTCTAACTGACCATCTGTCTGAGAATGAAAAGAGGTGCTAATGCTCAAGTGGGTCCCTATAGCTTCCTAAAAGTGTTACTAGAAATGGGAAGTGAAGCGGGCATCCCGATCAGAAACAATGCTCACTGGTACACCATGTAACTGAACTATCTCTCGAACATACAAGTTCGCCAACTGACTCAGAGTATCAGTAGCCCTCATGGCTAAGAAATGGATTGACTTCGTTAACTGTTCCACAATAACCCAAATGGCATTATGACCTCTATGGGTCCTCGGTAATCTTATCATAAAATCCATGGTGACATGCTCCCACTTCCATATCGGTACCGGTATAGGTTACAATAGTCCTGCAGGCTTCGGATGCTCTACCTTCACTTGGTGATAGACAAGACATCTAGCGACATATTCAGCAATGTCTCTTTTCATTTCGGACTACCAATGAACTTTCTGAAGGTTTTGATACATCTTAATACTCCTTGGATGTATCGTATACTTCGATGAGTGAGCCTTTGTTAAAATTAACTTCTTGATCTCTGAATCCTCAAGAACGCATACTTTACCTTTGAACCTTAATAACCCATCTGTACTCAGCTCAAAATTGGTACCCACACCTGTATGTATCTAACTCAACCAAACGATACACTGTCTATCGCTCTGCTGAGCCTATCGAATCTGACAAATCAACTCTAGCTCCAGTCTGAAACTAGCCATAATATGAAATCCCTCTGAACCAGTTGGGGTTACATCCAAACTGAGGTTTGCAAAGTGCTCCAACAACTCGTGTTCCCGAACCAACATATAAGATGCCAACTCGAGGTTCTTCCTACTCAAGGCATCGGTAACTACATTTGCCTTACCCGGGTGGTACATGATCTCACAATCAGAATCTTTTAAGAGTTTCGGCCATCTCCTCTGTCCCATATTTAACTCTTTCTATGAGAACAGGTACTTAAAGCTCTTATGATCTGTATAAACCTAAAATTTCTCTCTATAGAGATAGTGGCGCCATATCTTCAATGTAAACACTACGACTGCCAGCTCTAAATCATGGGTCGGGTAGTTCCCCTCATGATCTTTCAGTTGTCTAGATCCATAGGCTACTACCTTCTCATCCTGTATAAGTACATAGCCCAGTCCCTAGTGTGATGCATCTGTATACACAGGGAAACCTCATGAGCTGGTAGGAATGGTGAGAATCGGAGCAGTGATCAACCGACCCTTAAGCTCTTGAAAACTCCTCTCACATGCCTCATCCCATACAAACTTAACATCCTTCCGCTTGAGGCATGTCAACGAAGTAGCTAGCTTGGAGAAACCCTCCACAAATCTCTAATAATATCATGCCAATCCCAAAAAACTTCTGATCTCAATAATTGTCTTGGGCTGTTCCCACAGTACAACTGCCTCAAGCTTGGATGGATCCACTGATACCCTATCCTTCGATACAACATGGCCCAAAAATGAGATCTACTCTAACCAAAAGTTACACTTACTGAGTTTGGCATACAATTCCTTCTCTCGGAGGCTCATAATCTTCCCTATACTTGGAATAAACCAAAATATCACCAATAAACACAATCACAAACTGGTCCAAGTATGGCTTAAATACATCATTCATCAGTGCCATAAATGATGTGGGGGCATTCGTCAATCCGAATGGCAAAACCAAAAACTCGTAGTGGCCATAATGGGTAGGAAATGTTGTCTTGGGTATATCTCCACTCCGTATCTTCAACTGATGGTACCTAGTTCGTAGATCTATCTTAGAAAATACCTGTGCTTCCTAGAGCTGATCCAATAAATCATCAATGCGTGGAAAGGGGTACTTGTTCTTAATAGTGGCCTTATTCAACAACCAGTAATCTATACACAGTCGGAGGCTTCCATCATTCTTCCCTACAAACAGAATCGGAGCTCTCCAAGGTGAGACGCTCGATCTAATAAACCCCTTCTGCAGCAATTCTAGCAGCAGCTTCTTTAGCCCTTCTAACTCAATCGGAGCCATTCCCTATCGGGTGGTAGCCTTGGTAATTCATCTGGAAAGACATCAGGAAATTTTGCCACTATTGGAATGTCTCTCAATTTCAAGTGTACCTTATTTGTGTCAACCACGTAGGCAATGAACCTTTCACATTATCCTTTCCACTGTTAGTAACACAATTCATCACATTAACATACATAAATGATAATTAAATTCATTTCTCAAATATAATAGATTAAAATTATACTATTTTCATTTACAATAATCATATTTTTCATTTCTTTTCAACAAAGCTTATAATAAGATTGTCTATCTCTAGAAGCATCAATGTCTTAGCATGACAATCCATAACAACATGATTTGTAGCCAACCAATCCATTCCTAGGATTACATCAAAATTGCTCATATTTAATAAAATTAAATCGGCTGCCATTTCTTTTCCTCCTATCCTTAACTTACAACTCTTATACACATAATCAGTCAATTGGCTATCATTCATAAGGGTAGATATCATTAACATTTTATCTAGCAATGTGGGTTCTACATGCTTTAACAATTTATGTGCAAAGGAATGCGATATGAAGGAATACGTGGCACCAAGATTAAATAATACAAATGCTTCTAAATAAAAAATTACGATGGTACCTTTAATCACATCCGTCGACGTGTTTGCTGTGCCCTGGTCCAATGTGTGCACCCATCCTCTACTCACTCCAACCGTCTATTTCCTTTTTTCCTCAACTGTAGCCCTCCTCCTCGAAGCAACTATCTCTACTGGAGCTCTCTTTACCTCCTTGCCCTTCTGTGGGGCAGTCTCAATCAATTCAAAACAATATCTCGTAATATGCCTTGGCTTCCCACATATATAACATGTAACAGGGGGCGTCAAACAAGGCTTAGTCCCATGAAATCTGCCACATCTCCTACACTGCTCAGTAGTAGGCCATGATCCTCCAATAACCATACCCATCGGTTCAGTCAAAGTCGGATACACGGGAGGTTTAGCAACTCTCTCCTGCACCTTTCTTAATCTTTAGCCTATTCTCAAACAATCTTTGGCCTCATCTCCTGGCCACTCTATCCAACCTAGATTTCTTTCAATCTTTGTCTTTCCTGACACTAATTTTTCAAAGCCTGGAGGCATTTCGCTTAAAGTCCTGTTTACACAACTATGCTTATGCACTATCTCCTTGTAAGTATGAATGTCAAAGGGAGCTAACTTAGTCCGGATGGCTAATCTCAATCCATCCATAAACCTCTGGACCTTTCGAGTCTTCCTATTCATCGTATCCGGGTCATATCTCCCCAAAGACATGAATCTCGATTCATACTGGTCTACAGAACAGTTCCCCTGAACTATGTTAATCAACTCCATCAACAATTTACTTTGTGCTGTGGTCGAAATATATTACCTCCTAAAAGCCTCTAAGAATATCTCCCATGTGATCTCGGAGTGTTGGGCTCTCAAAATAGCTTCGGTGGATCTCCACCAGTGCTCTACCTCGCCCTTCAACATAAATACGATGAAAGCCACTTTCTCAACTGATGTACATCTGAAGAATCTGTATAATTTCTCCATCTTGTACACCCAATCCTTCGTAATAACCATGTCCTTCACTCCTTTGAATATTGGAGGTTTCAACTCCTGAAATTATCTTAACCTTCCCAGTTCACAATCATACCCCAAGTCAGGGTCGCTCGACTATGGAGCGATGGGAGAAGCTGTATCTTGTACTGGGGGTGTAACAGTCTCTATTGTCTAAGGCCTCTCCGTCTCTGCAGCTGCCTGTCTAGTAGTAGTAGGTTATGTTGCAGGACCTCGTCTATCACCGACACCCAATGCCTGTGTGACTATCTCTACTAGGCTCTCAATAATCTGTTCTGTCCTAGCGAAGCATGCCTCGATATCCCCTGGTCTCTCAACAGGGTCATGTGGAGCTTGGTCAGTCCAGGGCTCCGCACGACTCTCGGGCCTACCTCTATGGCCTCTGGCACGTGCACCCGCCCCTCTACCTTGGCGTGTAATAGGTATTATGCCTAACTTCCTATATCCATAACCATTATTAGTCTCATTCCATCACAGTATACACAGTTATATCTAAACAAAAGCACACTAATATGGGGATGTAACTCTCCTACTTATTTATACTGACTCACATCAGGCTAACTCAGCTCTGATACCAATCTCTATCACAACCCTTTTTATCCAATTCGTCTAAAAATCACTATAAATTTTTTTCATTTTTCCTTTCCCTTACTCGATCGCGAACATTCTTACCAATACACAATTGGGCTGTGAGTCAATAATAATCATCATTTCTCAATTCACTTTCACTTAATCAAAAACAATGTCATACGTTAAAGTTAAGTCATAAGCTTATACATAGCATGTTATCTAACATTTACATCCCCCATATTACAATTCAAAATGATTATTGTGCCTTTGCATGTTTAGATACAAAAAGAATCCCTGTGTGTATACCTCTTGGCAATAGAGTGTAGTAGATGTCCAAATATAATGCCTCAGTCCTCATTGGGCTACTATGTGCGCTCTGTAAAGGGGAAAAATAGACGGATGAGGAACCACACACTCAGTAAAGTAATAATACAAGCATGGTAGATAACTACACTATCTACATGCTGATAATGTCATGGCATAAATCATTTATAGTCGAAGCATAAGGAAATAAAACTATGTCGTATGTATATACATATATTATGTACTAAAACATGAAAATAGTCATGTAAAACAAGGAATAATCATCATGTAAAACCTCCCATGCTCATCGTTATTAAAACTGATCATAAAAAGGGAAATTCATTAAGAAACATCCTTTAAGATATATCATTTTCTCAACACACTTCATATCTCATCATAAATAGCATATCATTTCTTTAAACAAATCCCACAAGGCTCGACCCCTCCCTCAGGTCTACCCTGGACAATCACACTCAGTGTATAAAACCATGTGGTACTATGTAATATTTTATGAGACAGGCGGTAACTATATCTCAAAGACTATGTTGGCAAACTATGTCATAATCATCCCAGATCACACGGATCCTGGTGTGTGGGGTATCATGCTGGAACGAAGGTAGCTTCGCTAGACTTTTTAAATCATCATCACAACTACGCGGTACAGTGTACCCCATGTGATATACACAGTACAATGTACTCCGCGGACCCATATCATGGTTGGGGGTGCCAGTCGTAGGTCTTATCTATCTCATGCCATGTGTAACCTATATAGTCTCAAATGCACGTAAAAGCTTTTTGTCTTGTAAGAAAGCCTCCCCACCACAACGGGCTTAAGGATGTTGGCTTAAGGATCCTACTGTAAGGGAGCTTCCCCACCGTACAGAGCCTCCCCACCCCGTCGGGCTTAAGGATGTAGGGCTTGAGGATCTTACCAACTCTACGGCATCATACATACCACAGTGTGAAAACCTGTACGAGCTAAGCTCTAGCACGATTCATGCTTCATCAGTAAATCTCCTCATACAAGCAACGATCTAGTACGGCTTTATGCATCAAAATCATGAAGAAATCGCGTACGAACATAGCTCCAGTGCGGTTATATGCATAAGAAAGTCAAACAAAATCCGCGTACGAGTCGAAGATCCAGTACAGTTTATAAAATATCACCACAATTCAAATCAAGGTGCGAGCTAAGCTCTAGCTGGTTTCATACATGTGAAAACACCAAAATCTAGTGCGAGTGATACTCTAGCACGATTTAACTCAAGTAAACACGATAGGCGGCTCTATTTCAACAAAATATTCTCAAAACAATGGTTAGCACCTCATTTGTGCCTTTTCACAAAATCAGAAAATCACTAGCCAGCCTATCCGTCTTTTTGCTTAAACCAAAGCAATTGTGCTTTTATAAAACATTAAAACATGTGATTTATGCTATTATTAGCCTTACTATCCCCTTTTTATAAAGTCCACTTCAAAACCAAATCCTAGACAAAATACTTATAACCATTCATGCATACCATCAATCATTTTCTTAAACAATCATGTATTTTACAACGCCCTGTATTCACCCACAAAATATGAGCAGCTATCTCTATATACTCGCAAAATTCCCTTACCTGGGATCGCATCGTTTGATTCCACTTCCTTAAAGCTGCTTGATTGCACGGTTTGATTCTCCTCCAAAGAGTCATCCGGGACTGTACAAAATCATTTACCACATCAATTGGGTCTAACATGACACAACCATTGCATTTACCATAGTCGATTTGCCATATAGTTTCCATTAACGCCTATAGGGCTTCATTAGATTACTCTACTCTTATCTCGAGAGTCTATTGATTCTCACTAAATTGATATTTAACCTCATAGTGTTTCTATTTTATCATTTACTTCACTATGGCATTTGTCAAACACCTTATATACTCATTCACTTAACTATGCCAATCTAACAATATGGCTTCATTCAACCTTCTAAAAATCAAACACACTAACTCATGAACACTTTAGCATAATCCATTTATCATCAACTTAACTATATCACATTTTCTCACTCTAGACTCATTCTAGGTTTCACTTGTTCCATTCAATTCTATGTAGTTTTAATCATCAATACACATACCAATCAACTTCAAAATCAATAACTATACAAATGTACTTGGGTTTGTGCATTAGAAACTCACCTAGCTTGATTTCCTTTTGGCTTCAAATGAAAACACTCTTTGCAACTTCAATCCAACCAATGGAGTATTGTTTCCAAACTATGTTGTTCTTCTCTTTAAGATGAACAGCTTTGCTCTAATGATCTTTCCTCAAATCTTTATGAAAATGGGGTGATGTTGGAGTGAGAAAGCTCGGTTTTAAGATTGGAAATGGAAGGATAGCTTGTTTCTCATGAATTGCAGATCCAACTACTCCTTATTTATAGAATTGGCTTGATGAGATCGATCTGTATAGGGTGGAGATCGATCTGGTCCTCTTGAATTCCTTATTTTCATGACATTTTAAGGGCATGAGATCGATCTATCGAATGCATGAGATTGATCTGCTTCAATGAAATGAGATCGATCTACAGATCGATCTACTCAATGGAACAAGATCGATTTGTCTCAAGCAGAGAGCTAACGAGATCGATCTGGCCTTAAGGGGAGATCGATCTGCTCCAACTTGAGAGTAATGGAGATCGATCTGCTTGAGTGAGGGATCGATCTCCCTCTTCCAACATGCTTGATTTTGCATTTTCCAGGCCCCACGATCAATCTCTCCTTGCATGGGCTCTCATACTTAATCACTTCCACATTTATTTATCATTCCTTTCACATTTAAAACTTCAAAAACATTTATTCTTATGATTCATACATAATTCAACTTGTTTGTACATCACATAATTATATACATTACATTAAAAATTAAGGGTTTTACAGCTTTCATACATCACTGATCTTTCTCCAGGTTCTTCCTCAGATGGTCTAAAATAACCTTTCTATCGAACAGCTCTTTGTCTACTGCCTCAGTCCTTGCAGTCATGGGAACATAATCCAATAATGAAGGTGGATCTCCTCCAAACACTGCTCTAAATGGTGTCATACAAATGGAGGCATGAAAGCAGTATTATACCATAACTTTGCCCAATGTAATATCATACTCCAGCTTGTAGATCGCGCACTTCAAGAGAGCATTACGAAATCGATCTACATAGCTTTTCAACGATTCATTATTCCCTTACTTCATGGTAAGCAGGTAAATGGCCTCCTTTCTCTTCTGGCTATTTATCACGAAGGCCTTTAAAAACACACTCCTCAATTGATCAAAGGACGAAATGGACCCTTCCGCAAACTATTGAACCACTTCAGCACGTGACCAATTAAGGTTAGCGAGAATGCCTTACACATAATCTCATCTTCTCATTCATCTAATAGCATTAACGATTCATTATTCTGAATAGGGGTCTGTCTTTTCAATACATGTTATCTGTGGCATCTTGAATTTTAGGGGCAATGGTTGCCTCATGATCGTTGCACTAAATAATACTCTTCTCCTCTGGTTCTCTTTAGTCGAAACTAACCTTTTTTCCTCCAAGATTTGTTCCACCATTTTCTTCATATCTATAGCTTTTTGCGCAATGGGCGCAGATCGATTTTGTATCATTTCGGTGTCACTTGAATCAGTCTGACCATTGTCAATAACATATTTTCCTTTACCTTGTAGGTTATGAGATTGCTTCTGAGGAGTCTGGGGTGGTAAGTTTACCATTTTTGCTTCAGGATTCCAAGTTGGATCCATTTTCGAGTCACTTCTCCAGGTTTAAGACCCTGTCATTCCAACACCTCCTACATCATTATTTTTTTAAATTTTTTTTTACAGGCCATTAGTCTTTTGACACCATGGTCCTATAATACTCTGATACCTCAAGTCTGCTGCAATCTCATGCATGAGGTCTTTCACAACCTCAGGTCTCAGACCTATCGTAGTCTCAGGCTGGAGGTCTCTAGCAGCCCTATGCCTCTGATGTCTCAAGTCTGTTGTAGTCTCACATAAGGGGTCTTTCACAGCCTCACATCTCAGACCTATCATAGTCTCAGGCTGGAGGTCTCCCATAGCCTTATGCCTCTAATATATCAAGTCTGCTGCAGTCTCACGTAGGGGGTCTCTCGCAGCGTCATGCCTCAGACCTCCCACACTCTCTCGATGGGGGTCTCCTGCAGCCTCACGGCTCAGACCTCCCCCAGTCTCACAGCGAGAGTCTCCCGCGGCCTCACGTCTCAGGTCTCTCGCAGTCTCACGCTAGTTGTAACTTTGCGGAAGAGTATATTTTATTTACTATTATTATTATCTTTCATCTCTAGCAGCCTGAGGTGTTATTCTGTTCGTGGGAGTCCGTACACCCTTCGGCAGGTATATATGTATAGTGAGAGTCGGCCTATCCTTTTCATTCGTGTATTTTTTTCTCACGACATACCCTCACGGCATACCTTCATGGGGTATCATCATAACATTCATACCCTCACGGTGTAAGCGTGTACCCTCACGGCATTAAGACCCTTACAGCATAAGCATACCCTCAAAACAGTATTACCCTCACAGCATAGGTGCATACCCTCACGACATTCTGACCTTCACGAAAAGTATTACCCTTACGGCAGTCAAACCCTCATGGCAACACTACCCTTACGACAGCATTAACCTCACGGCATAAGTGCATACCTCATGGCATAAGCATACCCTCACGACAAGTATTACCCTTACGGCAGTCAGACCCTCATGGTAGCAGTACCCTCAGGCATAGGTACATACCCTCATGCATAGGTATATACCCTTTTGGCATAGGTACATACCCTCACGACATAGGTACATACCCTCACAGCATAAGCATACCCTCACAACAAGTATTACCCTTACGACGGTCAAACCCTCACGGTGGCACTACCTTGACGACATAGGTGCATACCCTCACGCATAGGTACATAACCTCACGACACAGCTACATACCCTCACGACATAAGCATACCCTTATGGCAAATATTACCCTTACAACAGTCAGACCCTCATGGCAAGCATACCTTCATGGCATTTTGACTCTCACGATGGGGGTCTCCCGTAACCTCACGCCATGACTCTCCTACAGCCTGACGACAAGGCTCCCCACCACCTTTGCCAATTATTGTAGAGCAGTAAGTTTTTTTTTCGATTCCCACAGACTGTGCCAATTGTTGTTGCTCATTTACGAATTGCTTACGTCATCGCCTTGATTTTTGTATCACGTGCTATTGAAAACTCTCCAAGAAAAAGAATGATCAGAGGGACGCAGGGGTTGTTCCCTGTGTAAGCACTCCGATGCTTAAGTCAGCCAGAGAATTTGATAGAGTTTCTATAAACAAAATAGAGTTTTAGCTTCATGAATCATACATGTCCCTTATTTATAGGAATTTATTCTATTTGTAATTACGTATTTATCCACTGTTTCCAAAGCGATAGACTCGATCTCCCAGCTGTTTTCTTCGTAAGTCACGTGGCGCACTTTATTATTATTTTTATATTATTTTATTATTCTTTTTATCATGCACGAATATTTTATATCAATATTCTTTATTTAATGTATATATTTTATTAATATCATTTAATATATATATATATATATATATACATAATATAGGTATTTGTTTATTATGTATATTTATATATATATATATATATTTCTTCATTAATTTAATATATATGTTGTACATATCTAATTGATTTATGTCTCTATTATTTATTTATCATGTATAGTTATCATATACACCCAAGAAATTAAATCGTTAATTTCTTTATGAGGCTGAAAATTCTCATACTTTAGGAATAAATTATCTAGCTTAATCTCATGAACATTATCCACTAATAGAGTCTCCATTTCATTACAAGATATCCCTTATCAGTCTTTAATTCAATCATTCTCAAGAACTACATAAATTGAAAAGCTACAATAGTAGTCTAGATTACTCGCTCAGTATCGAAAATTGCGATTGTCACATTCTTCCTACTTTAGAAAATTTGGTCTTCCAAATTGATCAAGGTCATCTCAAAAGTTAGGATGCTTTTCTTTATTATATTCTTTATATCTGTATAATCCAAGGTCTGCTAACTCTCTATTTCTAATCCTAAAGATCATATCCACTTCATATTAACCTTAAAGCTCAACTATTTGATCCATTCTCAACTCGGATGCATCTCTTTACATCACTTTACAACGCACATTCTTTTATAATTTAGGAATTATTATACCGAGCTAAGAATAATTGTCATAATAGGATATTTTTTAACCTCTCGTCTCGCACCTTCTCTTTACAAGCATTTAAACACTATATTTATTATTGATAATAACTTTAAGAGAGTGCTAACATGCAGTAGATGTTCTAAAGATTCAAGCTCTAAGTTCAACTTCCTAGCAAGTAAAGTTGACAAGCATGATTACATAAAGCTAACACCGATTAGTATAAAAACCTTAAAGTTATTAGTCGAAAGCTTACCCTAATTGGTTGAAGTGGATGATGCATCTACAGCCCTATGATCCAAGGCAAACAAGCTGCCTCGAGTTACTAGCCCTTTGCCTTTGTCTATTGGCTTTTTACTTTTTTATGCGACTTGTCTTAGATTACCTCTCAAAAACTTTCAATATTAAGCAATTTCAGATCTTATGCCAAGTTTTACCAGATTTAAAACAGGTTCCACTGCCCTGATAGCAAGGCCTTGTACCATGATTCGTGCCACATCTAGGGCATGTTTGATCCAACCTAGGTTGACAGCAGGTATGCAATGTACCTTTTGTCACGACCCAATTTATCTTTTCTTCAACCAAAAATCACTATAAATTTTTCGCATTTTTCTACCTCCTTACCCGGTCGTGAACTAACTCACCACCACACTGTTGGGCTATGAGGCAGTAATAATCATTCTTTACCATCCATTTCCCAAATAAATCAAAAATATTTTCATAAATTCAAAGGTTAAGTTGTATGTTCATACATACTATGTCTTCTAATATTTACATCCCCCATATTACAAATTCAATAATCACTGTGCTTTTACATCGTTTAGATACAAAAAGAATCCCTATGTATATATACATCTGAGTGATAGAGATGCAGCGGATATCCAAACAAAACGCCTCAATCCTCACTGGGCCACTATGCACACTCTGTAGAGGGGGAAAGTAGAGAGGGATGAGCAACCACATGCTCAGTAAGGCAATAATGCAAGCATGGTAGATAACTAATCTATCTACATGCTGATAGTGTTATGCATAAATCATTATAATCGGAGCATGAGAAATTAAAACTATGCCATATGAGTATACATATATCATGTATTTAGATCATGGAAATTGGCATATGAAACATGGTAAAATCATCATGTACAATTCATCTCATGCTCATTATTGTCAAATCTCATAATAAAAGAGAAATTCAATTTGAAACATCCTTTTAAATTTATCTCGTTCTCACATACATCAAAATCCTATCACAATCACAAACATCATTCTCTTTTCTAAATTAAAATCTCGCAAGGCTCAACCCCTCCCTCGGGTCTACCCTAGGCAGTCAAAATCACACTTATATATCGAAACCATGTGGTATTATGTAAATCGAATGAGACAGGTCACTATATCTCAAAGACTATGTTGGCTAACTATGTCTCAACTTATCGTAGACCACACGAATTCGGATGTAAAAGGTATCATGCTAGAACAAAGGTGGGTTAGTTCTCCGCCAGACTTTCTCATCAATATCTCAATCGCATGGTACAGTGTACACCATGTGATATACATGGTACAATGTACTCCGCGGACTCATATCGTGGATGGGGGTGCCAGCTATAGGTCCTATCTACCCCATATCAAGAGTTTTTCGTACCCAAGTAGGAGAGCCTCCCTGTCGAACAGAGCCTCCCCACCCCTCTAGGGCTTAAGGATCCTACCTAAGAAAGCCTCCCCACCGAACAAAGCCTTCCCGCCTCCTCTAGGGCTTAAGGATGTTGGCTTAAGGATCTTACTATAAGAGAGCCTCTCCGCCTTCCTCTAGGGCTTAAGGATGTAGGGCTTGAGAATCTTACCAACTTTCACGACATTATACGTACCACAATATGAAAACTTGTGCGACCAAAGCTCTAGCACGATTCATACATTATAAGTAAACCACCTCGTACGAGCAACGCTCAAGTACGGCATTTATGCATCAAACTATGAAGAAATCCACATACGAGCAGAAGCTCCAGTACGGTTTATAAAACGTCATCATAGTTTCCAAATCAAGGTACGAGCTAAGCTCCAACACGTTTCATACAAATAAAGGCATCAAAATCTAGCATGAGCTAGGCTCTAGCGTGATTTACATCACACAATTACGATAGGTAGCTCATACACAATCAAAACAATCTAAAAAATTGGGTTTAGCACCTCACAAATGCTATTCCACAACATCATTAAAACACTAGCCAACCTATCCATTTGTTGCTAAAAAATAATGCATTGTGTTTTGTGAAAACAGTCAAAACAAGTGATTTATGCAATTATTAGCATTACTATCCCATTTCTTTATAATACCATTTCAAACAACCAAATCTCATACCCATACTCGCAGTAATTTCCATACATTGTCAAACACATTTCTATAAACTCATGCACATTTCCAAAGCCCTATATACCCATAAAATACGAGCAACCACCTCTATATACTCATAAAATTCCCTTACCTAGATTCGAGTCGCGTGATTCCACTTCTTTAGTGTTGCTTACTTGTATGGCCCAATCCGTCTCTAACGAACTCTTCGAAGCTGCACATAATCGTAAATCAAATCGATTTAGTCCATATAACACAACTCTTGTGTTTTCTATAGTCGATTCAACCTATAGCCTCCATTAATACTTATAAGATCTCATTTCAATTCTCTATTCATATATCGAGTTTATGGTTCCCTTTAGGCCCAAGGGTTCATACAAAACTGATATCAAATCGATATTAAACCCATAGTGTTCATATTTCATAAATTTCTTCACTATGGCATATCATCAAACACTACATGTGTTGATTTCTCATAACTTCCCTCAACCCACAATTTAGCTTGTAAAATTGCATAAACTAGTTAAATCTACACTAAATCTATAAACAATCTAAGTAGATCGAGAGTTTAAGGACAAAAGAATCGAGAACAACTAAGGAAGCAGCAATGAAAAAATAAACAACGCAGCAAGGCATGGGAAAAGCTTTGGCTAAATAACGCTTCTTCCTCTGATCCGCCAATGTCTTTCCATTTTGCCAACAGTGCAGGAACAATGCCTAGCATCAAACTTACATCAAGGCACCAGAACAAGACAATGGCAATCACAGTCGAAGCATAACAGAGTTGTTCAAGCTATATATGCATGGCCAGTAGAAAAACATTAATGAAAACAGAATAAAAAGCAACCCGAATGAGGAACAAAAAAAAAAGGAGAAAAAAAAAACAAATACAGTAAAAAAAAATCACTAGCTAAATTTCTATAACAATAGAGGCTATAACGAAACTAACATGACTTTTAATAAAAATGGAAATTTTTGTGAACAATAACATAAAGAAATGGTGGCTGCCAAATGAAAAGTAGAACAAACGGGAAAGCTAAAAAAAATACTAGAAAGGAAATAACCCTAAAAACTACTCTACCTACACTACTCCTATTCTACCCTAACTACTTCCTACACTACTTACCCTACTTCTACTTTATTTTTTTTTTCAATTGTCATCATGTTCTATTTATACACACATTTAGGGGTACAATGGTAATTTTTTCATCATAGATGAGTTGGCATTGTTTGGCCACTTGTCTTCATTTTATTTGCTGCAAAGTAGATATTTCCACGTCAATCGTCTTTTTGTCCAATTGGCTGTGCAATGTGGCCCGACGTGTGTCTTCCAGAAGGTTGGCGCGGTGTCCGTCGATCTTATCGTTACAGAGCAAATAAAATACGGACACCTGATATCACGCATGTCCAGACGACTGGTGACTCGATCTGCAAATTGGAAGTGGTTCAGTCTCCTTTAGCACATTTTCAGCCCAATTTTGACTGAAACTATTGAGTTTCATCCGAATTTAATTTATCTGCACATTAAAGAATTTTAATTAAATAAAGAGGATTATTAATAAAATAATATGGGGATTAAATAAATAATTAGGAAATTAAGCACAAATAATTCTATTAAAAATATAATTATCACACTCCCAAACTTGAGCTTTTGCTTGTCCTCAAACAAAACAAAATAATTGTAGGAATGACAAGTACTAAACACAATAATTTTCCCAATATCATCCTCAAAGATAAAGTACAGACTATGATCTCAAAGACTCACAATTACAAGTCCAACATTCAGAATCATTCAATCATAAGTCCTAACCCAAATTGGACTCCTCGTGTGTGTGTGAAAATGTCAAAGTCACTTCACAGTACATTACTCGAATCAGATTATGCAGACATAGTGAATGCAAAGTCAATGATATGCGATCATTTCCATAAATTTGCTTTTCACTTCTCTCTCCACTAATGTAGTCACACTTAACCAAAGATCAATAGGACTTCATTAGACTTGTAATGTAAGGTTGGGGCTAAGGTATGATAAAGTCGATTTAGGTTTAATTACCCCTTAACATGCATTACTTCTAGGATCTTAATGTAAAAGCTCCAATTTATTTCCCCCAAACTTATTTATTTCATTAGGCATTTTATTCTATATTTGTATTTTTCTTCTTCTTCTTTCTTCTTCTTTTTCTTTCATTTTTTTTCATTTCTCTTTTTTTTTTTTGAATTTTCACTATCACCAGATACCCATATGTACAAAGCTCATAATATATCCAAATGACTTTTCATACTTTCGAGGTAAGGGATAGGAACAAAGTATTTAAGCTAAGGAAAATTATGCAGGTGTATTTACAGAGAAAAGCTTATTTGGCTTAGATGGGTGACTAGGGGTAAAGTATGTACAGGGATGGCTCGAAAGGCTCAAACGATCCAAAGATGACCTAAATCATCTCCCTAATTAAGTGTGATATAATATTTCACCTCGAGACAAGATCAAGCAAATTTTAGAATATGATACACAAAATCAACTGAGCAAATGCAATCCTAGGTCCACATAAGCTTTCTCTAAATAAATATACAGTTTCATGACATGACATGTGCATAAAATGAGAAAATCACAATCAGAATCAAGACAAATTCAAGAACTCAACTTCATGCTTTTCCTATAATCATGCTTCTTATTCAATCAAAGTCAGACTTAATCATGGGGTCATATCATCAGAATATGGGAAAACTACATGCTAAGTACTAAATCATCACAAAAATAAACAATTTAAGCTCAGATTTTTGAAAAAAATTTCAATTTTTCCAAAAATTGCTCAAGTGATATCCCCTCTCCCAAACTTAAAGCGCACAGTGTCCTCAGTATGCAGATAATGTAAGATTTGAAGCTCAAGAACAAAGTACTCCCCTATCTGATGATGATGAACAATCGAAGCTTGATTGAAAACATAAAACTAGAAAAGAAATCTGCAAAATAAACAAAGAAGAAACAACAGAAAAGAGAAAAGAACTATCCAAAAAGTGAAAAAGAAAAATAAATTCACTTCAAATGTAGCTAAAGAACACAACACTCATCAGCAGGGCGAAGAGTAGGAGGATCAGCCAGAGTGGTGACAAAATATTAACAGTTAAATCCTCCTGAGCTCTATCTACTTCCCTCATTCTTTCAAATTTCTTATGCTCAAGCCTTATATCCTCCTCAATCTCCATCTTAAAACACACTTGAGAGTTATCAGGGAGCTTCAAAGGTTTGAAAACATAAAATGTCACCTCCTGATCGAGGACTCTCATAGTCAACTCTACCTTTTGCACCTCAATCAAAGTCCTACCAGTATCTAGGAAAGGTCTGCCTAGTATAATAGGGACTTCCCTGTCTTCTTCCATGTCCAATACAATAAAATCCGTAGGAAAAATAAATTTGTCCACCTTTACTAGCACGTCCTCAATGACCACCTTCAGATATTTAATGGATCAATCAGCCAGCTGAAAGGTCACTGTGGTAGGCTTGACATCTCCTATTCCTAACTTTTGGTAGATAGACAAAGGCATTAGATTGATACTGGCTCCTAAATCACATAGGGCTCTACCAAAGAATAGATTTCCAATTGTACAGGGTATGGTAAAACTCTCGGGATCCTTGAGCTTGGGGGTAATTTCCTCTGGATAATTGCACTACATTCCTCAATTAAGGCCACCATCTCATATTCTTCTAATCTTCTTTTCCAATAGAGGATTTCCTTCAAAAACTTTACATAACTCGACATTTGCTCTAAGGCATCTACGAAAGGAATGTTGATGTGAAGTTTCTTAAAAACCTCAAGAAATTTGGCAAATTGTTGATCTAGTTTTTGAGTTTGGAACCTCTGAGGAAAAGGTACTGGTGGTCTAACTGGAGGGGATGTAGTGGAAACAGATATAGCATCAGAGTACGAGGAAGGTTGTGAAGAAGAAGAAGGTAAAGATGAAGAAGCGCCTCTCTTTGTTTCCTTTGCAGCCCGATCCTGATGTTCCTGCTCTTTCTGAGCCACTTCTTTAGAACTTATGGGTTTTTCAACTATGGGCTCTTCAGATTTGGACTTAACTTATGGATCGACTAGCTCTTTGCCACTCCTAAGGGTGATGGATTTCACATGTTCTTTACCCTCCCTTTACCTAACAGGATTAGCTTCAGTGTTACTAGGAATGGTCCCTTGTGGACGCTGGCTAAGAGCATTCGCTATTTGTCCCACCTGAACTTCTAAGTTCTTAATTGAAGCAGCTTGATTTTGTAGGATCGTTGAGAACATCTCCTCTAGTGTGGGCTTCTTCTCAGCTGCTGGTGCATGTAAATGTTGGGGCTGCATAAGTGGTGGTGGTGGTGGGGTTGGATGATGTTGAAATTGTTGTGGGGATGGTTGATGATTAGGTGGATGGTATGGAAACTACTGATGTGGTGGTACATGAACCGATGGAGCTTGAAAACCAGGGGGTCCTACAGATATGGAGTTAGAAGATTGCCCTTGATTTTGGCTCCAGGAAAAATTAGGATGGTTCCTTCACCCTGAATTGTAGGTGTGTGAAAAGGGGTTGTTCTGTTGCTTTTGAGATGGGGCAACGTACTGAACCGATTCTAAGTTAAGTGGACACCTATCTACAGAGTGTGTACCACCACACTGATCACAGAAAAGAAAAAGACTTTGTACAGAATAGACAGGATTAGGACTGGTGGAAGGATTATGCTAGGTACTGAGTGACTCTACCTTCTTCATAAGGTTAGCGATTTGAGAGGTCAAGGTAGACAGCGTGTCGAGCTCATAGATACCCACCGACTTATTAGGCAGTTGCCTCTCCGAGGACCATAAATAGTTGTTAGCTGCCATCTTGTCTAACAATTCGTAAGCTTCCTCCTCTATTTTACACATTAGCGCTCCACCCGTAGCAGCGTCAACAATGGTCCTATTTTGGCTTGTAAGTCCGTTGTAGAAGGTCTGGACTTGCAGCCACAAAGGTAGGCCATGATGAGGGCACTTCCTAAGAAGCTCCTTATATCGTTCCCATGCTTCGTAAAGAGATTCCCAATCAAACTAGGCAAAGGAAGATATGTCACTACGGAGTTTGGCCATTTTAGAGGGAGGGAAAAACTTAGCTAAAAATTAATGGGCTAACTCGTCCCATGTAGAAATGGATTCTGGAGGCAAGGAGGCTAACCAGTGTCGCGCCTTATCCCTAAGCGGAAGGCAAATAATCTAAGCTTAAGCGCATCATCAAATAATCCATTGTGCTTGAATGTGTTGCACAGGTCCAGAAAATTGCCCGAGGTGAGCATGTGGGTCGTCATGACGAAGCCCATTGAACTGTAAAGAGGTCTGGATCATCTGGAGGATGGAAGGCTTAATTTCGAAATTATTTGTAGGGACAACTGGTGGCCTAATGCTGGTATAATAACCTCCAATAATTGGCATTGCATAATCTCCAACGGTCCTAATTTCCCTATTTTCTACCATGATGTTTTGCAGCGGAGCTATAAATTTCCTAGAATCCTTTCGAATTTCTCTAAGTGTTCGTTCAATTTTAGGATCTAGAGGGAAGCAATCATAACTCTTGGCTCTACGCATGCAAACATCAAAAAGTCCTTGGAATCAATTTTTTTAATTAGATAAAGAAAATTTAACTGACCTAAGTAAGGCTCTAAATATTTACAACCTAAATATTTACAAGCTAGAATTACACCTAAGCATAATTTCATTGATATTAATTAATGGCTAATTAAGACTTCCCCGGCAACGGCGCCAAAAACTTGGTACGAACTATGCCCACTATGAGTGACCTAGATGTTCTATCCATAAGTGCACGAGTCGTACAAGTAATAATGGGATTTGAGTCCCGAATTATCGTCCCACAAAGAAGTTGATTAGCCTAATTAACTACCCGTTAGTCTTACCCTAAGTATATTCTAGCAAATTATGAAGTTTCAATGGGTGATCTACTAAGGCTAATTAAAATTATTGAAAAACAATAAAATAATAAAAACTAAATAAAACCGAGCTAAGATTACTTACAGTGCTTCAAGCAATTAAAAGGAAGTACCTATAAAAATAATTAAAACAGTTAAAAATTCATTAACGCACTTAAAATAAAATGCAAATATGGAAATAACGAAACAAGATTAATTAACCTAAAATAAAATATGCATGTAATTAAACTACTTAATAAAAATTTTAAATTAAACTAACCTAAAATTTAATGAGATAAAATCTTACAAAATTAAGAAAATAACTACAAGTCTAAATGTCTAAAATATTAATTCTAAATTAATCCTAATTATATCTAACTAATGCATGAGAAAAACATTTTTTTGGATTTTTGAAATTAAACTAAAAACTAACTTAAAATTGCATGAAATACATCTATCATTAATCTAATTCTAAATGCAAGATATTAACACTTAATTAACTAACAACCTAATTAAAACTAAATTTATATTAATAAGCAAGGAATTGATAAAATGCAATTTAAATAAAAACTATTTTTACCTACATTAACCTAAGCTAAAAAAAAATACAACTAAAAGGAATAATAAAATAACAAATGTGCATGAAAAGGGATAGTGGCTGAATTGCAATGGCCAAACGGGGCCTTAACCGAAAATTCCTAGCTGAGTGGTCCCGAACTGGCACTGTTACAGGTTCTTCTCCAAAATGCATTTCTAGGTACTCTCGGTCCTGTCCTCTCCTCCAAGTGTTGTCTTCAGCTGTGCATCCCGTATTTCTGTCCGCTTCTGCCTTCAGCTTAGCATATCCCAACTGCTGTCCTGCACTGCTGCATCAGGCGCTAGCAGCGTCCTTTCCAGGTGCTGTTCTTGCTCTCAGTTTTGTCCTTTCCCGCTGGTGTTCATGCACGTTACCAGCCGCCGCCCACATCCTGGCTATGTATCCCTTACACAGCAGCTCTGCTTCGTGCTCCCTGCGATCTACTTCCAAGAACACTGACATACCACCTCCAGCGTCTGTACAACATTCGGTCAGCCTATGCAGCTCCTCTAAACGGTGCCTCCAAAGAACAACACAGCAACCACAACTCAGTCCTGCAAACCAAGCATCCTAAAACAAAACTTTGGATATAAACTAACTGGTAAAACAAAAACAAATAGCAGCTGATCAAACTATTACCAAAGCATCAACACCATGGAAAAATGCACAAAACCAGAAAAATGAAAATGAACAATGAATAACACATGAAACAGAGCATAACAGAGGATAGTCTGTGATTCCTGTCCACTGCAACAGTGCCTTCCAATCTTGATTCTGCACCGAATGGCTTTAGTCTCCCCATCCTGCCAACTCCATGCACAACGAAGCCACCCGCCAGTTCAAGCAAGCTACGTCTTTTCTACCAGCACAGCAACTGGCAGCACTACATTCAACCCCGACTTCTAGTATCATCACGCATCAGGCAGACACAGCAAAAGATTTAAAAGAAGAACTGAATAATATGCAGAACAAAGAACAACTAAACACCAATTAAATTGATACAGAAAAGGTAAGAAGCGACACAGAACATGATCAATGAACCAGAACTTGAATTTTAAATCAAAACTTGAAGAAACTTAAGCATAAAAATATCAAAAGGCAGTAAACTAATGCAAAACTAGAACATTGAAGAATAAAATAAAAACTGAAAATTATTTAATCTAAGCTATAAAGAAACTTGAGTTTTAATGTAAAATTGCATAAACTAGTTAAATCTACACTGAATCTATAAACAATCTAAGTAGATCGAGAGTTTAAAGACAAAAGAATCGAGAACAACTAAGGAAGCGGCAAGGCATGGGAAAAACTTTGGCCAAATAACGCTTCTTCCTCTGTTCCGCCAATGTCTTTCCATCATGCCAACAGTGCAAGAACAATGCGCAGCATCAAACTTGCATCAAGGCACCAGAAGAAGACAATGGCAATCACAGTCGAAGCATAACAAAGTTGTTTAACCTATATATGCATGGCCAGTAGAAAAACATTAATGAAAACAGAATAAAAAGCAACCCGAATGAGCAACAAAAAAAAAAAAAAGAGAAAATGAAAACAAATGCAGTAAAAAAATCAGTAGCAACTGAAAATAAACTTTTTCATCTAAAGAAGTGAAATGGAAGCTTGTAAATTTCTATAACAATGGAGGCTGCAACGAAACTAACATGACTTTTAATAAAAATGGAAATTTCTGTGAACAATAACATAAAGAAATAGTGGCTGCCAAATGAAAAGTAGAACAAACGGGAAAGCTAAAAAAAATACTAGAAAGGAAATAACCCTAAAAACTACTCTACCTACACTACTCATATTCTACCCTAACTACTTCCTACACTACTTACCCTACTTCTACTTGATTTTTTTTTCAATTGCCATCATGTTCTATTTATACATACACTTAGGGGTACAATGATAATTTTTTCATCCTAGATGAGTTGGCATTGTTTGGCCACTCGTCTTCATTTTATTTGCTGCAGAGTAGATATTTCCATGTCACTCATCTTTTTGTCTAATTGGCTGTGCAATGTGGCTCGACGTGTGTCTTCCAAAAGGTTGGCACGATATTCATCGATCTTATCGTTTCAGAGCAAATAAAATACGGACACCTGACATCTCGTGTGTCTAGACGACTGGTGACTCGATCTGCAAATTGGAAGTGGTCCAGTCTCCTTTAGCTCATTTTCAGTCGAATTTCGATTGAAACGATTGAGTTTCATCCGGATTTAATTTATCTGCACATTAAAGAATTTTAATTAAATAAAGGGGATTATTAATAAAATAATATGGGGATTGAATAAATAATTAGGAAATTAAGAACAAATAATTCTATTAAAAATAGAATTATCAATAATATTATATATATAAAAACAAAAAAAATTATTATTGGAGTTGGTGGGAAAAATCCACTAACTCTGCCAGGCTTCCTTTGTTAACAAAGGAAGTAAGGAACCGAGACAAACAGGGAAAAAACAAAAGAAATGGGAGGGGGAGAAATTAAAGGGAAAAAGAGAAGAAGGAGGAGAGAAAGGAAGGAAAGGAGAGAGAGAGAGCTGTGGCTGGAGGGGGGGAGACCCCGTCAGCGCTGGCGAGAGGAACGCCAAAGAGTCGCTGGCGACGTTAGAGAAGGAGCAGATCGGCTGGGAGAAAATAGAGCAGCGCTGCCGAGGAAGAGCATGGTCGAACCGGCCACTTTTCAAACAGCCCAGCCTTGCCCCAGCCAGCCACAGGTGTCGCGCAGCCCCGCGAAGCCGCTGAAAGTGGAAGCTAACAAAGAACCGGTCGGCAGAAGTGTCTCGACCAAAAAAAAAAAAAAGAAAAAAAATAGGAGTAAATGCAGTGATGCCCTGGGTCTAAGGATAAGCGAGTAACCGATCAGATTTGACCGTTTTAAACTTTGAAAAATTTATTTAAATTTATATTTGACCGAATTTAACCTGGTTTAAATATATGTAAATATGTAGCGTGACAATAGGCGAAGAGCGAGCGGTTCAACCTCAATTTGCGTGCCAACATGGAAAACTCGGGCAAGTGAATCTCACTTGCTATGGTTTCGATAATTAAACGAGTTAGAAATCATCGCATAAGTTACGTATAAATTCGATGTAGATTGCTTTATATTTTGTAATTGAAAAATTAATTATCGTAAATGATTGTGAACTAGATGAAGACGTCTGTAGACCTTAAAAATCGATTTGAAATAGGAAAAGTAATGAATCAACTGGATTGAGAATATACATTGTTTTCTGACTTGCAGGTTGGGTAACGAACAATTTTTACCCGGTCTTATTGTAAAATTTTGGTAAATTATCAGTAATTCAAATTAAAACCTCTATGCTATCGAAAACGCAATTTTGATTCATGTTGACACGTTTTCGAATCTCACGATGATTTTTAGGACATTAAAATCATTGTATGGTATTTTACGGGAGATTTAGAAGTTTATACATATCTTATCTGTACAATCTCATTCAAACTGTTTGAACTAATTTGAGCATAAGACTTATTTAGCCTACGATTAGTGATTTAAGTATAAACTGCATTTCGTCTCGACATCAATATGACTTCTTGGAAAACACAATTTTTAGACATTTAGCTTTATGGGCGATCTAACTATGTTGCTTCTGATAGAATATATGAAGATAACCCTAAGTTTTATGATTCTTTTCTGGGCAGTTTGGCTTGCTTACCCTATCGTGACAAGGTTCAATTTTAATTACCCATTGAGATTAGAGACTTTCAAATCGGTGAACATAGGAATCACCCTAGTCTCCGGAGTATTTTCAGCTCACTAATAGCTACAAAAGTAAAGTATTTATTGGAAAATAATGATGAACATCACTTATATACGTATGATTCAATTATCAATTTTATGAATTAGATATCGAACTATATGGTTTCAGATCGTTATCGAAGATGATACGATTTAATCACTGTGATGCAAGACAACACTGAACGAAATAGATTGAGTCCTAGGGTTAGTGTAAGACCCGATTTTATTTAAAACATGAAAGGAGAAAAGATCAAATGAAGGATTGAAATGGTAGTCCCGAACACGTGCAAGGGTAAAAAGGTCAAAAGATCAAAATTCGGTATTTATCGTGACAAGAAAATTTAATTAAAAATATGGGATTGAGAAATCTTGATAATAACGAAGAAATAATTAAATTTTGGGTTAAATTGACTAAGATATGAATTTATTGGAATTAATCAAAATTTTCACCTCGAAAAATTATCCCGAAAATAATTGAAAAATATATTGGAAAGATGAAGTAATACCGATAAATTCATTTAAAGATTAAATGAATAAAATAGAAATTTTTTTAGATATTTTTGAGATTTTTAATAATAAAATAATGATTTAAATAATAATAAAATTTAATTATAAATAAATAAATTAAAATAAAGAACAGAAAGGAACCCGCGAAACGGAAGGCGACCCGACGAGAGACCAAGGAGAATCACTGACCGAGGAGGCCTGACGACCACCGAAAAAGGAAGAGGACGTCTGCGTGACCCCCTGGTACTGGCGACGCGCCCCACCGACGTCGAAAACTAGGGGAGAGGCCGCATGAGAGAAGCCTAGATCGGCTGCCATCTGCGTCGATTTGACCAGCCTCGAGGCCCGATGATGGAAGCCCAGGCGATGGTGCGCCAAACGGCACCGAAAACGGCCTGAGAACTGGTCGGACGGTGCCAAAATGGTAAAGTTGAGCCTGAACTGGTACGGACCGGTTCAGCGTGGTGAGGGTATGCTGAACCAGACCGGACTTGTTCAGCCAAAAAGAAAAGGAAAAAAAAAGAAGAAAAAAAAGGAAGGAAAGAAAAAGAGGAAAAATTGAAAAAAATTTCAGTGATGCAATCGAGGTACGGGTAAGTTAGTAAGCGGTCGAAATGAACCGATTTAAATTTTGAAATATTTAATTTGATTAATATCCAACTGAAAGTTGACCCGAAAAAATATATAATTGGGTAGCTTGACAATTGACGTCAAACGAGAGTTTGAGATAGCCTCGATTTACGTACTATCATGGAATCTCGAGTAAATAAACCATTATTTACGACAATTTACATCGTTATGCATGTTAGATAAATTACAGATTTAATTTCTGCATAAAATAAATTATATCCTGGAATTAGAGATAAATTGTCGTAAATAATTCATTAAGCTATCTGAGAGCATAGAACGAGATCTAATAAATACTGATGGGCCCAATGAGCCCAATAGGCCTCGATAATGTGAATAATAAGTGAAAAACGGGTTTAAGGCCGATTAAGGCCCATTATGGTACAATCGAGCCCAATATGGGTAAACGAGCCCAACGGTTTAAATTAAGCCCAGAAAATATGAAATACAATTAAATTGTATTGTATTTGACCTGATGAATATTTATCCACAGTTCCAGAGATTGGATTGGGAGAAAATCGGACTACATGATGAGACATCAGTGAAAGGTCAGACTGTACAGAAAAATGAGGTAAGGGAATTGTGTGAGTAGCTAGAGGTAGCTACGCGTATTTTAATAGCTTTTATATACACTGAATATGTATGTATACACTGATATTGTATAAAAGTCCTAAAAATAAATTTAAAGATTTTAAGGACTCGAAATAGGTAAAAGTCTAAGCATGACATCCATGAAATGCATGATTTAAGGAATTTTCCGAATTAAGGAATTTTCTTGGTTTTTAAACAAAGCAAATCGGTAGATTGGCCAATAATTGCATAAGTTTCACAAAATAACACTACGTAAGTGTTATTTATATTTAAATGAAAATTCTTTGGAATATGGGCCAACTATCAAATTTATATGGAAATAGATAGTGCTAGCGCATAGCTCGCACTATATCTGTGTTTGTGAGTGTGTATAAGATGTACTTGAGCGGGTTACTCGCACCGACTTGTGTGACGTCATATGCAAGAAATGTGCTAGAGCGGTTGCTCGCACTGATTTTATTATTGTGAAATGCATGAGAGGTGCTGGAGCCTAGCTTGCACCCTGTTTTGACTGTTTTGACGATTTTGACTGTCTTGACTTGATATGCATAAAATGGTGCTGGAGCGATTGCTCGCACAAGTTTTAATGATTTGACATGTATGAGAGGTGCTGGAGCTTAGCTCGCATCCTGTTTTGATATGATACTGCATAAAAGTCGTGCTGGAGTGTAACTCGCACGAGATTTGATGTATTTATGCATAAAGCCGTACTAGATCATTGCTCGTACAAAGTTTTGATTTACTTGAGCATTCATCCGTGCTGGAGCATTGCTCGCACATGATTTTATATAGATTTATAACTCATTTTAAAGTCGTACTGGAGTGCTACTCGTATGCAGACTTTACTGATTTTTATGAAACCATGCTAAAGCTTCGCTCACACGAGATTTTTAGATATGATAAATATGCATGGAGCCGTGCTAAAGCTTCGCTCACACAGGGATCTATATGACATGTATATAGCCGTGTTGGAACCTTCTGTAGACTGTGTGTCACAGTGAGATGATATGTCCACACGTGCATACTGAGACAGAGATTGTATGGGTAGATAAGACCTATTGCAGGCACCCCTAACTGAGCTTGGGTTCATGGAGTACATTATACCATGTATGTCACGCAGAGTACGCTGTACCGTGGGGATTGTTGGAGTGGCATTAGCCACGAGGCAGCAAGCTTTGCCCTCACAATCCTGATGTTATGTTGTTCTAGTGGGTAAGACCGACCCACCTCCCGTTTCAGGTGTGATACCCCGCACACTAGGTACTATGTTGCCAGGGCTCACTAGGTTATGGCCATAGTCCTTGTTATTACTGATAGTCACCTACTTGTCTCACATGATATAACTTGTGGTCTCGATAGACCAGGGTAGACCTGAGGGAGGGGTCAGGCCCTCGATTTTATGATTTTTTACTATGCTAATATATGTTTTAGAGGATTTTATGATATGTGACCCTGAAAGAAGGGTGGTTTTATAATCGAAGTTTTATAACGAATTTTAATGAATTGTTTTATGAGATGATTGACCCGAAAGGGTTAGTTTATACTACAGTTTTAATGAAATGATTTGAATGCAGTAGCATGATGATGTTTTCCACGCTTTCATTTCAAATTCATGATTTGTCTTACATGACAGGAAAGAATGCAAGATCTTGATTTACTTCATGCTAATTATGATTTAAGGATGTCACATAAAATGCTATTGATGCATAAATTACATGCTTTCTATATGCACAAATAGCTTTGATAAACTATGTCATGGATATATGCATGATTTTGTGTTGGAGATTTTAATGAAAAGAAATGGATTTTAAGGGCATGGCATTATGAGCATGTAGATAGTGGAGTTATCTACTTACTTGCATAATTGCCTTACTGAGCATGTGGTTTGCTCACCCCTCTTATTTTCACATCTTTTTAGAGCACTCGCAATAGTTAGTGAGCGGCTGAGGACTTGCATTCTTGGTATCTGCTGCTTCCCATTGAGAAACAGGTATACATATTTGTATGGTTTTGTATCTAAATATGTAAATGCATAATACTGTAAACAGACACGATATCGAGGATGTAAGGTTAAGTAAATCCAATTGTGAATGTATTAGTTAAAATCAAAGGATAGTAAATCCTGATATATGAATTTGATTATGGAAATGGAATGGTAAATAGGTGAGAGGTGACCAACACCGAATCATAGCCCAACTATTTGTAGAATCGTCACGATGAGAGAAAGGTAAGAATTAAATAATAAATGAAAAAATAAAAAATTTACTCTGATTTTTAGGTAATTTGGGTCATGATAGTTTTTGGTATCAGGACTAAGTTGGCCTGATATGAGTCGGTGTTAGGAAGTTTATATCCCTATGTACTGTGCATTATTTAGATACATTTGTGTACATCGAGATTGAATTGCAACTAAGAATTTGGTTTCAAATGCAAGAATATAGACTCATTAACTGATAGCCGCTATGGTAGAGGGGCAAGTACACGAGCTCGAGGCCGTAGAGGTAGGCCCGAGAGTCGTATTGAGTTGCCACATGAGACTCAAGATGAGATTGACGTGGAGGCTGGTATTGAGTATACCCCACAGAGTCTGACAGAAAGATCAGACAGTGTCCGATCAAGAGATCGGACAGTATTGAGACATGTTTCGCGAGGTTGGAGCGGAGTGTGGAGAATAGTATGAGAGCTAATTGCTCAAAGTATGTATGAGATTTGAGGGCGAATAGGAGCATTGGTGGAAGTTCGCTTAACCCATATTAGGAGTTAGACATCCAGAATGGACATGGAAAGTAATTCTAGATGTATTTCGGTGACAGAATATCTCAGACACTACTTAAAGGAAATTACAGATTAAAATTCTTTACTCTGACCCAGAGGAACTGGTTGATTAACGAGTATGAATCTCAATTTATATACCTACCCAGATATGACGCCGACACTATGAACAGTGAGAGTTGAGATGTCTGAAAGTTCATGGGAGGGCTCAAATTGTCGATTAGAGTCCGATTGACCCTGTTAGCTATCACTACCTATGTCGAGGCAGTGCGCAAACTATACTTGTGTGAATAAGATCATGAGTTGCACGCCTTTGAGATTGAGAAAGGTAGTAAGGGCCGAAATAGAGACAGAAAGAGAATAGAGAATGACAGAGATGTCAGAACGGGAAAAAGGTAGTTTAGTAAAAGCTTAGAGCTGTTGGGTCACGGGGTAAGATGATTGGTAAGGCCCCAGTGTATCCAATTTCAGCACTTACGAGGGGTATTGTGATTGGAGGACCTCGACCTGCTACGTAACAGTGTAGGATATGTGGTAGTTACCACGAAAATAAGATGTTGGACGAGGGCGAGTGTATGCCTTAGACCAGGACACTACTGATGTTTCAGCTGATGTGGTGGAAGATACCACACTGGTTGTGAATAATGAAGTAATTATTTTAATTGAATAATGAAGTAATTATTTTAATTGATCCTGGTGCCACGCATTTATTCATACCGTCTTCAGTTGCTTATAAGCTAGTGAAAGATGTGAAGCTTGTACCCTTAGGCAAGATTATGATAGTTAGCTGATTATCACTAACTGAATATTGGGTATAGGGATTGTAAGTCGAACACGGGGGAAAAGGATATGTCAGCCGATTTTATTCAATGGAATATGAATAATTTTGAAGTAATATTTAAGAATAGATTGATTCGGCTGCAAACTATGATGTTTAGATTGCTATCCTAAGATAGTGATGTTTTCACCCCTGAAAAGTATATTGTAAGTTTTAATAAGTAATGAAAGAGTTTGTTATAAGTGATATATGAAAGGAGATAAGCTTTGAGATGTGATAGATCTTGAATACGATATATATTAGAATAAGAGGCGTATGCAAAGTAAGGATATCTTTGTTATGAAAAGTAATTTGGATTAAGCGATATGTAGTGAATATGAATTGCGGCCAAGGATAAGAGGAGGATATATCCATAACAAGTCTATGTGGTCAAGTCTGAGGGTTAATAAAGGTATTTCAAAATACCTCCCCACCTGAAGACTTGACAGCGTCTAGAAGCGCACATATAACCTATAAATTGAAATCGACAGTCGTAATATATATACATTTAAAATTTAGATACCTTTACTGGTAGAATTCAATTAATCATGAAGGTTTAAAAATTAGAATTTTATAAAAGCCATTAATATAAGAAAAACGAAATGACGTGGGTTAGTATCTTAAATGGAAGCAATTTCGAAATGACATTATACGTTTATGCGTACATAGGTCAAGGATATGGGTGATTGAAATATTTAGTGGAACTCAACTACGATGAGGTATTTAAACCTTACCTGGACCAATTGGTTGTCATCTTTAGCGATGATATTTTGATGTATTTGAAGTCCAGGGAAGAGCATGAGTAGTAACTAGAAACTGTCTTACAGACGAGGTGTTGTGAGTTTCTCGAAATGGGCTGCTCAGTTGACACATCTTGTTCGAAAAAGATTGTATGTCAGTAGGATGATAAGTATGAAAGTAGCTTTGGTGAGTTTTGATGTATTGAGGAATGAACTGACCACCGTAATTATTTTTACCATAACCAACAACTCAAGAGGTTCTCAGTGTGTACAGATACTTCAAAATAAGGATTGGGCTATGCATTGATGTAAAATGAGAAGATAGTCATTTATGGATCCAGATAGTTCAAGGACCATAAGAGAAACTATCCGACCCATGATTTAGAGTTGGCAGCCATAGCATTTACACTGAAAGTATGGCACCACCACTTAAATGGTAAGAAATTTCGAGTATGCACTGATCGTAAAAGTTCCGAGTATTTGTTTTCACAGAAAGAGTCGAATATGATAACAAAGAGGGTTAGAGCTTCTAAGGATTATGATTGTGAATATTATACCACCCAGGAAAGGCTAATGTAATGGCTGATGCCTTGAATAGAAAGAGCTTCGGGATAGTATCACATATGATGGTCAGGGAGCGTGAGCTGCTAGAGCAGCTGTGAGCCTCAGTAGTGATATGATCCCTTTTGATGATGACAGTGATTTTGTGACAGCTAGCCTGAGGTTAGAACCAGATTTGAGTGACTGGATTTGCCAGGCTTAGCGTGATGATCAGCATGGTGTCGATAGTGTGGGTCAGATTCAGAAGGGTATAGTGACAGAGTTCACAATGAGTGATGATGACTTACAGAGGTTCAGAGACAGTATAAGTGCTTCCCAAGACCATAGTTGCTGAGATATTGTTATTGTCAGAAGCTCACTCTTCGGGGTGTACAGTGCATCCGAGAAATAATAAATATATCAGAATCTCTGAAAAATGTATTGGTGGTCAAACATGAAAAGAGACATTGTAGAGTTGTGGAGAAGTGTCTCGTATGTCAGCAGAGTAAGGTAGAGTACGAGAAGTTACAGGGTTATTGCAGCTTCTACCTATAGTGACACGAAAATAGGAATAAGTTACCATGAATTTTGTGATGGGTTACAGAGGACTCGGAGGAATCATGAGACTATCTGAGTGATAGTCGATAGATTGACTAAGTCTAACCACCTTCTGGCTATGGAAATCCCTAGATACTCTAAGTGCGTAGGTGAAACTATGTGTATGGAAGATTGTGAAACATTATGTAGCGTTCCAAGGAGCATTATATCAAATAGGGATTTTCGCTTCACTTTCCACTTTTGGGAACATTTTTCAGGAAGCTATGGGAACCCAATTGAGTGTTAGCATAGCTTTCCATCCTCAGACAGATGGTCAGTCAGAGAGGACTGTACAGGTTATGGAGGATATGAGAAGAGCGTGTGCCATTGATTTTATAAGCTCCTGGGATGATTAGTTGTTACTAATCGAATTCGCCAATAATGACAGTTGTCACTTGAGTATCGGGATGACTTTATATGAGGCATTGTATAGCCGTAGGGAGTTATTCCCCAATTTAGATAAGAAGAAGTGGGTGACAGATAGAGAATTATTCCTGAATTGGTAAGATAAACCTCTGAGGATGTTTAGTTGATTTGTGAGAGATTAAGAACACCTTAGAGCAGACAGAAAAACTATGCTGACAAGAGACAGAAAACCATTGGAATTCACCGAGGGTGAATTAGTATTGTTGGAAGTTACATGCCCTTAGGACATAGCATAAGGACATAACGTGTCATGACTCAAATTACATAAAAATCAGAGTAAATTTTTCGCTTATTTTTCGTTTATTATTTAATTCTTACCTTTCTCTCATCGTGACCATCCTACAAACAGTTGGGCTATGATTCGGTGGTAGTCACCTTTCACCTATTTACCATTCCATTTCCATAATCACAGTCACATATCAAAGTTTACTATCTTTTGACTTTAACTAAGTACATAAACAATGGTATTTACATGACCTTACATCCCCGACATCATATCCATTTACAGTACTGTGCATTACATATTTAGATACAAAACTATACAAATGTGTATACCTTCTCTCGATGGGAATCAGCGGATACCAAGAATGCAAGTCATCAGCCGCTCACTAACAATTATGAGTGCTCTGAAAAGATGGGAAAATAAGGGGGTTGAGCAAACCACACGCTCAGTAAGGCAATTATGCAAGTAGGTAGATAGCTCCACTATTTACATGCTCATAATGCCATGCCCTTAAAATCCATTTCTTTTCATTAAAATCTCAAGCACAAAATCATGTATTTCATCAATGACTTAGTTTATAAAACTGTTCGTGCATATATCATTCATACTACTTATGCATTAATGGCATTTTATGTGACATCAGTAAATCATACTTAGCATGAATTTAATCAAAATCATGCATTCTTTCATGTCATGTAAGACAAATCATGAATTTGAAATGAAAACATGGAAAACATCATCATGCTACTGCATTCAAATCATTTCTTTAAAACTACAGTATAAACTAACCATTTCGAGTCAATCATCTCATAAAACAATTCATTATAAAACTTCGGTTATAAAACCACCCTTCTTTCAGGGTCACAAATCATAAAATCCTCTAAAACATATATTAGCATAGTAAAAAATCATAAAATCGGGGGCTTAACTCCTCCCTCGGGTCGACCCTGGTCTATCGACCAATAGTTATATCATGTGAGACAAGTAGGTGACTATCAGTAACAACATAGGACTATGGCCATAACCTAGTGATCCTTGGCAACACGGTACCTAGTGTGCGGGGTATCACACCTGAAATGGGAGGTGGGTCGGTCCTACCCGCCAGAACAATATAACATCAGGATTGCGAGGGCAAGGCTTGCTGCCTCGTGGCTAATGCCATTCCACTCCAACAATCCCCACGGTACAACGTACTCCGCATGACATACACGGTACAACGTACTCCGTGAACCCAAGCTCAGTCAGGGGTGCCTGCAATAGGTCTTATCCACCTCTATCATCTCTGTCTCAGTATGCACGTGTGGGCATATCATCTCACTGTGACACACAGTCTACAGGAGGCTCCAACACGGCTATATGCATGTCATATAAATCCCTATGCGAGTAAAGCTCTAGCACAACTCCATGCATATTCATGATATCTGAAAACCTCGTACGAGCGAAGCTCTAGCACGGTGTCATAAAAATCAGTAAAATCTACATACGAGTAGCACTCCAATACGACTTAAAAATGAATGAGTTATAAATCCATATAAAATCATGTACAAGCGAGCTCCAGCATGGTGTTATGCATCAATAAATCAAATCTCGTGCCAGTTACACTCCAGGACGACTTTATGCATAAATAAATCAAATTTCGTGTGAGTTACACTCCAGCACGGCTTTTATGCAATTATCATATCAAAATAGGATGCGAGCTAGGCTTCAGCACCTCTCATGCACATCAAATCATTAAAACTAGTGCGAGCAATCGCTCCAGCACCTTTTTATGCATATCAGGTCAAAACAAGTCAAAACATGTCAAAACAGAGTGTGAGCTAGGCTCCAGCACTTCTCATGCATTTCACATGAATAAAAATTAGTGCGAGGAACCACTCTAGCACATTTCATGCATATGATGTCACACAAGTCGATGCGAGCAACAGCTTAAGCACATTTATGCACACTCACAAACGCAGATATAGTGCGAACTATGTGCCTGCACTATCTGTTTCCATATAAACATGATGGTTGACCTATTTTCCAAAGAAATTTCATTTAAATCTAAAGAACACTTACGTAGTGTTATATTACGAAATTTATACAGTTACTGGCCAATCTATCGATTTGCTTTGCTTAAAAACCCAAAAAATTCCCTAAATCAGAAAATTACTTAAATCATACATTTCATGCATGTCATGCTTTCACCATCCTTAGGTGAACTTCTCTCAATAGGGGTAAAATTGCCTTTTCCTATTTCTAGTCCTTAAAATCTTTAAACCTTAAAATATTTCAAGACCTTTATACATAATCAGGGTATACATACATATTCAGTGTATAGAAAAGCTATTAAAGTACGCGTAGCTACCTCTAGCTACTCACACAATTCCCTTACCTCATTTTTCTGTATAGTCTGACCTTTCCACTGATGACTCGTCACGCAGTTCGATTTGCTCCCAATCCAAATCAAATCTCTGGTACTGCGGATAAATATTCATCAGGTCAAATATAATATAATTAATTATATTTCATAATTTTCTGGGCTTAATTTAAATCATTGGGCTCGTTTACTCATATTGGGCCTGATTGTACCATAATGGGCCTTTATCGACCTTAAGCTCGTTTTCCACTTACTATTCATATTATCGAGGCCTATTGGGCTCATTGGGCCCATGAGTATATATTGGACCTCGTTCTAAACTCGTAGAAAGTTAAATTAAATATTTACGACAATTTATCCCAATTTCCAGAATATAATTCATTTAAAGCGGAAATTAAATCTGTAATTTATGCGATAATTTTTAACACACATAACGATGCAAAATTTTCGTAAATAAGGGTTACTTACCCGATATTCCATGATAGTATGCAAATCGAGGCTATCTCGAGCTCTCGGTTGACGTCAATTGTCGAGCTACATAATTAAATATTTTTTCGGGTAAACTTTCAGTCGGATATTAATCAAATTAAATATTTCAAAATTTAAATTGGTCAATTCGACCGCTTACCAACTTACCCGTAACTCGATTGCAACACTGAGATTTTTTCCCAATTTTTTCTCTTTTTCTTTTTCCCTTTTTTCTTCTTTTTCCTTTTCTTTTTGACTGAACCGGTCCGGTCCGGTTCAGACCCGATTCGGTCCAGTGGTTCAGTCCGGTTGGTCCAACAGTTTAGTCCGGTTCGGTCCAGCGGTTTAGTCCGGTTCGATCGGTTCAGGCATCATTTCGCCATTTCAGCACCATCCGGCTAGTTCTCAGGCCGTTTTCGATGCCGTTTGGCGCGCCATCGCCTGGGCTTCCAAAATCGGGTCTCGATGTGGCTTGAATCAGCGCCGATGGCCGCCGATTGCCTTTCTCTCTTTTCGGCCTCCCTTCCGTCGATCTCCTCTTTCTGGCCTCCTCACCGCGCGTCGCGACCGTCGATGGGTCTCTCAGTGGTCGGGCTCCTCTCCCGGTCATTGCCCGCACCTCTGCCTCGCCGGTGGCTTGCAAAACGGAGGGAATTTGGTTCCCTTGTTTTTGGCTGCTTTGTTTCGCCTGTTTCGTTTCAGAAAATCGTATTTCACGATTTTTTTTGTTTTTTTTAAATTAATTTATTTTTATTATTTATAATTAAATTTTATTATTATTTTATTCATTAAAATATATTAAAATCCCAAAATATCCAAAAAATTCATATTAAATTCATTTAATCCATAAATGAATTTATCAGTCCGATTTTACCTTTTCGGTATATCTTTTCAATTATTTTCAAGATAATTTCACAAGGTAAAAATTCTTATTAATTCCAATAAAATCATATCTTGATCAATTTAACCCGAAATTTAATTATTTCTTCGTTATTGATCAAGATTTCTCAATCCCATATTTTTAATTAAATTTTCTTATCCCGATTAGTATCGAATTTTGATCTTTTGACCGTTTTACCCTTGCACGCGTTCGGGAATATCATTTCAATCCTTCATTTGATTTTTTTTCTCATTTTGTATTTTAACTAAAATTGGGTCTTACAATCTCCCCCACTTAAGAAATTTGGTCATCCAAATTAGAACCAAGTCATATGGATCCATAAACATCGCCGGGTACGTCTATCACATCAAACTCTTTAATTCACATGTGACTTTTTTCGGAGTGTAATACTACCAACATGCTTAACTGGGGAGATCATCTTAAAACTCAACACTTTCTCTTTCCGTCTAAAACCCGAATCGATTTTTTTCTAACATACATTATACTTTCATTGAGCTAGCTGTTGGAGCTCATATCCAATCACATATGCTAGGTCTGGATATTATTTTCGAAGCATCAATAGATGGGACACATTGTGGATGCCTGCTAATTCAAGTGGTAACGCCAACCTACAGGCCTTATATTTCACTTTGTCCAAACTCTCAAAGGATTCAATCAATACTGATTCACCCTCGGTGAATTCCAATCGTTTTGTCTCTTGTCAGCATAGTCTTTTCTGTCTGCTCTGAGATATTCTTAATCTCTCTCAATCAACTGATCATCCTCAAAGATTTGTCTTATCAATTTGGGAACAATTCTCTATCTGTCACCCACTTCTTCTTATCCAAGTCGGGGAATAACCCCTACGGCCATACAATGCCTCATAAAATGTCATCCTAATACTCAAGTGACAACTGTAATTATTTACGAATTCTATTAATGACAACTGATCATCCCGAGAGCTTATAAAATCAATGGCACACGCTCTCATCATATCCTCTAGAACCTGTACAGTCCTCTTTGACTGACCATCTGTCTGAGGATAGAAGCTGTGCTAACACACAATCAAGTTCCCATAGCTTCCAAAAACAATATTCCCAGAAGTGGGAAGTGAAGTGGGAATCCCTATCTGATATCATGCTCACTGGAACGCTACATAATGTTTCACAATTTTTCGTACACATAAATCCTCCTACGCACTTAGAGTATCTGGGGATTTCCATAGCCAAAAGGTGGGTAGACTTAATCAGAAGGTGGGTAGAGTTAGTCAATCTATCGACTATCACCCAGATAGCCTCGTGATTCATTCGAGTCCTCTGTAACCCATCACAAAATTCATGGTAACTTGTTCTCTTTTCCATGTCAATATAGGCAAAGGCTGCAATAACCCTGTAGACTTCTCGTACTCTACCTTACTCTGCTGACATACGAGACACTTTTTCACAATCTCTACAATATTTCTTTTCATATCTGACCACCAATACCCTTTTCAGAGATTCCAATATATTTATTACTTCCCGGATGCACTGTATATCCCGAAGAGTGAGCTTCTGTCAATAACACTATCTCATCAGCTGTGGTCCTGAGGAGGACTTATACTGTCTCTGAACCTCTGTAAGTTATCATCACTCACTATGAACTCTGTCACTATACCCTTCTGAATCTGACCCACACTATGATACCATGTCGATCATCACGCTAAGCCTGGCAAATTCGATCGCACAAATCTAGTTCTAACATCAGGCTAGTTATCACACAATCACCGTCATCATCAGAAGGGATCACATCACTTCTAAGGCTCACAACTGCTCTAGCAGCTCACGCTCCTTGACCATCATATGTAATACCATCTCGATGCTCTTTCTGTTCAAGGCATCAACCATTACATTAGCCTTTCCTAGGAGGTACAATGTTCACAATCATAATCCTTAGAAGCTCTAACCCTCTTGGTTATCTCATTTTCTACTCTTTCTGTGAAAACAGATACTCGTGGCTTTTATGATCAATGCATACCCGAAATTTCTTACCATTTAAGTGGTGCCGCCATACCTTAAGTGTAAATGCTATGACTGCCAACTCTAAATCATGGGTCAGATAGTTTCTCTAATGATCCATGAACTATCTGGATCCATAAACGACTATCTTCCCATTTTACATCAATACACAGCCCAATCCTTATTTTGAGGTATCCATACACACTGAAACCTCTTGAGCTATTGGTTATGGTGAGAATAATTATGGTGGTTAGTTTATTCCTTCAATATACCAAAACTCACTGAAGCTACTTTCATACTTATCATTCCACTAGTAGATACTCTTTTCCAAACGAGATGTGTCAACTGAGTAGCCCATTTCAAGAAACTCACAACACCTCGTCTGTAAGACAGTTTCCAGTTGCTACTCATGTTCTTCTTTGGACTTCGAATACATCGAAATATCATCGCTAAAGATGACAACCAATCAATCCAGGTAAGGTTTAAATACCTCATCGTAGTTGAGTTCCACTAAATATTTCAATCACTAATATCTTTGACCTATGTACGCATAAACGTATAATGTTATTTCCTTTTTCTTATATTAATGGCTTTTATAAAATTTTAATTTTTTAAACCTTCATGATTACTCGAATTCTATATTTCTTTATCGTACCAATAAAGGTACCTAAATTTTAAATGTATATATACGACTGTCGATTTCAATTTATAGGTTATGTGTGTGTTTCTAGACGTTGTCCAGTCTTCAGGCAGGGAGATATTTTGAAATACCTTTATTAACCCTCAGACTTGACCACATAGACTGGTTATGGATATATCCTCCTCTTATCCTTGGTCACAATTCATATTCACTACATATCGCTTAATCCAAATTACTTTACATATCAAGATATTCTTACCTTACATACGCCTTTTATTCCAATATATCTCGTATTCATATATCACTTATAACAAACTCTTTCATTACTTGTTAAAACTTACAATATACTTTTCAGGGGTGAAAACATCACTATCTCAGGATAGCAATCTAAACATCATAGTTTGCAGCTGAATCATTCTATTCTCAAATATTACTTCAAAATTATTCATATTCCATTGAATAAAATCGGCTGACATATCCTTTTTCCCCCGTTTTCAACTTATAATCCCTATACCCATATTTAGTTAGTGAAAATCAGATAACTATCATCATCTTGCCTAAGGATACATGCTTCACATCATTCCCTAACTTATAAGCAACTGAAGGTAATATGAATAAATGTGTGGCACCAGGATTAATTAAAAAAATTACTTTACTATTCACTACCAGTATGGTATCTTCCACCACATCAGATAAAACATCAGTAGTATCCTGGTCCAAGGCATACACTTGCCCTCGTCTAACATCTTATTTCTGTGGTATCTACCACACATCTTACACTGTTCACTCTTGCTACACTGCTACACTTGTTACACTGCTCTGTAGCCGGTCGGGGTCTTTAAATCACAATACCCCTCATAAGTGCTAAAATTGGATACACTAGAGGTTTACCAATCATCTTACCTCGTGACTCATCATCTCTAAGCTTTTACCAAACTACTTTTTTCCCGTTCTAACATCTCTGTCATTCTCTATTCTCTTTTTGTCTTAATTTCGACCCTTTACTACCTTTTCCAATCTCAGAGGCGTGCAACTCATAATCTTATTCACACAACTATAGTCTGTGCACTGCCTCGGCATATGTAGTGATATCTAACAGCTTAATCAGACTCTAATTGACCATCTGAGCCCTTTCATGAACTTTTGGACATCTTGACTCTCACTGTTCATAGTGTCGGAGTCATATCTGCCCAGGAATACAAACTGAGTTTCATACTCGTCAATCAACATGTTCCTCTAGGTTAGAGTAAAGAATTTTATATGTAATTTCCTTTAAACAGTGTCCGAGATATTCTGCCATCGGAATACAGCTAGAATTATTTTCCATATCCATTATGGATGTCTAACTCTGAAGATAGGTCGAGCGGACTTCCACCAATGCTCCGACTCGCCCTCAAATCTCATGCATACTTTGAGCTATTAGCTTCCAAAATGTTCTCCACACTCCGTTCTAACCTCGCTAAGCAGGTCTCAATACTATTTGATCTCTCTGTCAGACTCTGTCCGATCTCTCTGTCGGACTCTGTGGGGCATGCTCAACATCAGTCTCCATTTCAACCTCATCTTAAGTCTCATGTGGTAACTCAGTTCGACTTTCAGGCCTACCTCTACGACCTCGAGCTCGTGTACTCGCCTCTCAACCATAGCGACTATTAGTTAATGAGTCTATTCTTGCATTTAAAACCAAATTCTTAGCTGCAATTCCATCTTGGTATACACAATTGTATCTAAACAATGCACAGTACATGGGGATGTAAACTTCCTTAACCACTAACACTGACTCATATCAGGCCAACTCAGCTCTGATACCATTAAACTTGTCACGACCCAAATTACCTAAAAATCAGAGTAAAGTTTTTGCTTATTTTTCGTTTATTATTTAATTCTTACCTTTCTCTCATCGTGACCATCCTACAAACAGTTGGCTATGATTCGGTGTTAGTCACCTCTCACCTAGTTACCATTCCATTTCCATAATCACAATCACATATCAGAGTTTACTATCTTTTGACTTTAACTAAGTACATACACAATGATATTTACATGACCTTACATCCCTGACATCATATCTGTTTACAGTACTGTACATTACATATTTAGATACAAAACTATACAATTGTATATACCTGTCTCTCGATGGGAAGCAGCGGATACCAAGAATGTAAGTCATCAGCAACTCACTAACAATTGCGAGTGCTCTGAAAAGATGGGAAAATAAGGGGGTGAGCAAACCACACGCTCAATAAGGCAATTATGCAAATAAGTAGATAGCTCCACTATCTACATGCTCATAATGCCATGCCCTTAAAATCAATTTCTTTTCATTAAAATCTTAAGCACAAAATCATGTATTTCATCAATGACTTAGTTTATAAAACTGTTCGTGCATATATCATTCATACTACTTATGCATCAATGACATTTTATGTGACATCAGTAAATCATACTTAGCATGAATTTAATCAAAATCATGCATTCTTTCATGTCATGTAAGACAAATCATGAATTTGAAATGAAAGCATGGAAAACATCATCATGCTACTGCATTCAAATCATTTCATTAAACTACAGTATAAACTAACCCTTTCGGGTTAATCATCTCGTAAAACAATTCATTAAAATTCATTATAAAACTTCGGTTATAAAACCACCCTTCTTTCAGTGTCACAAATCATAAAATCCTCTAAAACATATATTAGCATAGTAGAAAATCATAAAATCGGGGGCTTGACCCCTCCCTCGGGTCTACCTTAGTCTATTGACCAATAGTTATATCATGTGAGACAAGTAGGTGACTGTCAGTAACAACATAGGACTATGGCCATAACCTAGTGATCCTTGGCAACACGGTACCTAGTGTGCGAGGTATCACACCTGAAACGAGAGGTGGGTCGGTCCTACCCGCCAGAACAACATAACATCAGGATTGCGAGGGCAAGGCTTGCTGCCTCGTGACTAATGCCACTCCACTCTAACAATCCCCACGGTACAGCGTACTTCGCGTGACATACACGGTACAACGTACTCCGTGAACCCAAGCTCAGTCAAGGGTGCCTAAAATAGGTCTTATCCACCCATATCATCTCTTTTTCAATATGCACGTGTGAGCATATCATCTCATTGTGACACACAGTCTATAGGAGGTTCCAACACGGCTATATACATGTCATATAAATCCCTGTGCGAGTAAAGCTCTAGCACGGCTCCATGCATATTCATGATATCTGAAAACCTCGTGCGAGCAAAGCTCTAGCACAGTGTTATAAAAATCAGTAAAATCTGCGTACGAGTAGCACTCCAGTACGACTTAAAAATGAATGAGTTATAAATCCATATAAAATCACTTGTGAGCGAGCTCCAGCACGGTGTTATGCATCAATAAATCAAATCTCATGCGAGTTACACTCCAGCACGACTTTATGCATAAATAAATCAAATCTCGTGCGAGTTACACTCTAGCACGGCTTTTATGCAATTATCATATCAAAACAGGATGCGAGCTAGGCTCCAGTACCTCTCATGCATTTCAAATCATTAAAACTAGTGCGAGCAATCGCTCCAGCACCTTTTTTATGCATATCGGGTCAAAACATGTCAAAACAAAATGCGAGCTAGGCTCCAGCACTTCTCATACATTTCACAAGAATAAAAATCAGTACAAGCAACCGCTCTAGCACATTTCATGCATATGATGTCACACAAGTCGGTGCGAGCAACTGCTTAAGCACATTTATGCACACTCACAAACGTAGATATAGTTCGAGCTATGTGCTGACACTATCTGTTTCCATATAAATTTGATAGTTGGCCTATTTTCCAAAGAAATTTCTTTTAAATCTAAATAACACTTACGTAGTGTTATGTTGTGAAATTTATACAGTTACCTTTATACATAATCAGGGTATGCATACATATTCAGTGTACAGAAAAGCTATTAAAGTACGCGTAGCTAGCTCTAGCTACTCACACAATTCCCTTACCTCATTTGTTTGTACAGTCTGACCTTTCCACTGATGACTCGTCACGCAGTCCGATTTGCTCCCAATCCAAATCAAATCTCTGGCACTGCCGATAAATATTCATCAGGTCAAATACAATATAATTCATTGTATTTCATAATTTTCTGCGCTTAATTTAAATCATTGGGCCCGTTTAACCATATTGGGCCTGATTGTACCATAATGGGCCTTAATCAACCTTAAGCTCGTTTTTCACTTACTATTTACATTATCGAGGCATATTGGGCTCATTGGGTCCATCAGTATATATTGGATCTCATTCTAAACTCTCAAATAGTTAAATTAAATATTTACGATAATTTATCTCAATTTTCAGAATATAATTCATTTAAAGCGAAAATTAAATCCGTAATTTATGCGATAATTTTTAACATGCATAACGATGTAAAATTATCGTAAATAAAGGTTACTTAACCAATATTCCATGATAGTACGCAAATCGAGGCTATCTCGAGCTCTCAGTTGACGTCAATTTTTGAGCTACACAATTAAATATTTTTCAGATGAACTTTCACTTGGATAATAATCAAATTAAATATTTCAAAATTTAAATCGATCAATTCGACTGCTTACCAACTTACCCGTAGCTCGATTGCATCATTGAGACTTTTCTCCAATTTTTCCTCTTTTTCTTTTTCCTTTTTTTTTCTTCTTTTTCCTTTTCTTTTTGGCTGAACCGGTCCGATCCTATTCAGCCTGGTATGATCCAGCGGTTCAGTCCGGTTTGGTCCATCGGTTCAGTCTGGTTCGACTGGTTCAGGCATCATTTCACTGTTTCGACGCTGTCATGCTGGTTCTCGAGCCGTTTTTGGTGCCGTTCGACGCGCCATCGCCTGGGCTTCCAAAATTGAGCCTCGGTGTGGCTCGAATCGACGCCGATGGCTGTCGATTACCTTTCTCCCTTGTCGGCCTCCCCTCCGTCGATCTCCTCTTTTCGGCCTCCTCACCGGGTGTCGCAACCATCGATGGGTCTCTCGGTGGTCGGGCTCCTGTCCCGGTCGTTGCCCGTACCTCTACTTCGTCGGTGGTTTACTGGACGGAGGGAATTTGGTTCCCTCATTTTCAGCTGCTTTGTTTCGCCTGTTTCGTTTCAGAAAAATCGCATTTCGCGATTTTTCTGTTTTTTTAATTAATTTATTTTTATTAATTATAATTAAATTTTATTATTATTTTATTCATTAAAATATATTAAAATCCCAAAATATCCCAAAAATTCATATTAAATTCATTTAATCCGTAAATAAATTTATCAGTCCAATTTTACCTTTTCGGTATATTTTTTATTATTTTTGAAATAATTTCCCGAGGTAAAAATTTTGATTAATTCCAATAAATTCATATCTTGATCAATTTAACCCAAAATTTAATTATTTCTTCGTTATTGATCAAGATTTCTCAATCCCATATTTTTATTTAAATTTTCTTGTCTCGATTAGTACCGAATTTTAATCTTTTAACCTTTTTACCCTTGCACGCATTCGAGAATACCATTTCAATCCTTCATTTGATTTTTTTTCTCATTTCGTATTTTAACTAAAATCGGGTCTTACATAACGAGATTCGAAAAGAAGGCAAATTGAGTTTCGTTAGATTAAATCTTTTGAGATTGGATAAAAGTGGAAGGTAAGACCTGTAGGTTGGCGTTACCACCTGAATTAGAAGGCATCCACAATATGTCATATCTTATGATGCTTCAGAAATACTATCCGAACCCAACTTATGTGATCAGATATGAGCTCCAATAGCTCAGCTGAAGGGAAGTATAACGTATGTTGAAAAATCGATTCGAGTATTAGACGGGAGGAGAAAGTGTTGAGGTTTAAGACGATCTCCCTAGTCAAAGTCATTTGGTAGTATTACACTCCGGAAAAAGTCACATGAGAATTAAAAAGTATGATGAGATAGATGTACCCGGAGTTGTTTATGGACCTATTTGACTTGCTTCTAATTTGGAGGACCAAATTTCTTAAGTGGGGGAGATTGCAAGACCTGATTTTATTTAAAACACAAAATGAGAAAAGATCAAATGAAGGATTGAAATGGTAGTCCCGAACCCGTGCAAGGGTAAAACGATCAAAAGACCAAAATTTGATATTTATCGTGACAAGAAAATTTAATTAAAAATATAGAATTGAGAAATCTTGATCAATAACGAAGAAATAATTAAATTTTGAGTTAAATTGATGAAGATATGAATCTATAGAAATTAATCAGAATTTTCACCTCGAAAAATTATCCTGAAAATAATCGAAAATTATTCCAGAAAGACTAAGTAATACCGATAAATTCATTTAAAGATTAAATGAAGAAAATAGAATTTTTTTTATATATTTTTAGGATTTTTAATAATAAAATAATGATTTAAATAATAATAAAATTTAATTATAAAGAAATGAAATAAAATTAAAAAAAAAAGAGAAACGAACCCGCAAAACGAAAAGCGACCCGACAAAAGACCGAGGAGAATCACTGACCGAGCCACCACCGGTGACCGAGGAGGCTTGACGACCACCGAAAAAGGAAGAGGACATCCGCGCGACCCCTTGGTACTGGCGACGCGCCCCACTGACGTCGAAAATGATGGGAGAGGCCGCGAGAGAGAAGCCTAGATCGACGGCCATCGGCGCCGATTCGACCAGCCCCGAGGCTCGATGATGGAAGCCCAGGTGATGTTGCGCTGAACGACATCAAAAATGGCCCAAGAACCAGCTGGAACGACAAAGTTGAGCCTGAACTGGTACGGACCGGTTTAGCGCAGTGAGGGTTTGCTGAACCGGACAGGACCGGTTCAGTTAAAAAGAAAAAAGAAAAAAAAGAAGAAAAAAAAGGAAGGAAAGAAAAAGAGGAAAAATTAAGAAAAATCCCAGTGATGCAATCGAGCTACGGGTAAGTCAGTAAGCAGTCGAAATGGATCGATTTAAATTTTAGAATATTTAATTTGATTAATATCCGACTGAAAGTTGACCCGAAAAAATATATAATTGTGTAGCTCGACAATTGGTGTCAAACAAGAGCTTGAGACAGCCTCGATTTGCTTACTATCATGGAATCTCAGGTAAGTAACCCTTATTTATGATAATTTACATCGTTATGCGTGTTAGATAAATTACAGATTTAATTTCTGCATAAAATGAATTATATCCTGAAATTAGAGATAAATTGTCGTAAATAATTCATTAAGCTATCTGAGAGCTTAGAACGAGGTCTAATAAATACTGATAGGCCCAAGGAGCCCAGTAGGCCTCGATAATGTGAATAATAAGTGGAAAATGGGCTTAAGGCCGATTAAGGCCCATTATGGTACAATCGGGCCCAATATGGGTAAACGGGCCCAATGATTTAAATTAAGCCCCGAAAATATGAAATACAATTAAATTGTATTGTATTTGACCTGATGAATATTTATCCGTAGTTTCGGAGATTAGATTGGGAGAAAATCGGACTGCATGATGAGACATCAGTGAAAGGTCAGACCGTACAGAAAAATGAGGTAAGGGAATTGTGTGAGTAGCTAGAGGTAGCTACGCATATTTTAATAGCTTTTGCTTACACTGAATATGTATGTATACACTGATATTGTATAAAGGTCCTAGAAATAAATTTAAAGATTTTAAGGACTCGAAATAGGTAAAAGTCTATTTTACCCCTTTTGAGGGAAGTTCACCTAAGGACGGTGAAAGCATGACATGCATGATTTAAGGAATTTTCCGAATTAAGGAATTTTTTTGGTTTTTAAGCAAAGCAAATCGGTAGATTGGCCAATAATTGCATAAGTTTCACAAAATTAACACTACATAAGTGTTATCTATATTTAAATGAAAATTCTTTGGAAAATGGGCCAACTATTAAATTTATATGGAAACATATAGTGCTCGCGCATAGCTCGAACTATATATGTGTTTGTGAGTGTGCATAAAATGTGCTTGAGCGGTTGCTCACACCGACTTGTGTGACATCATATGCATGAAATGTGCTAGAGCGGTTGCTCGCACTGATTTTATTATTGTGAAATGCATGAGAGGTGTTGGAGCCTAGCTTACACCCTATTTTGATTGTTTTGACGGTTTTGACTGTTTTGATGTGATATGCATAAAATGGTGCTGGAGCGATTGCTCGCACCATTTTTAATTATTTGACATGCATGAGAGGTGCTGAAGCTTAGCTCGTATCCTGTTTTGATATGATACTGCATAAAAGCCATGCTGGAGTGTAACTCACACAAGATTTGATGTATTTATGCATAAAGTTGTACTCGAGCGTTGCTCGTACGAAGTTTTGATTTACTTGAGCATTCATCCATGCTGGAGCATTGCTCGCACATGATTTTATATAGATTTATAACTCATTTTAAAGTCATACTGGAGTGCTACTTGTACGCAGACTTTGCTGATTTTTATGAAACCGTGCTAGAGCTTCTCTCACACGAGATTTTTAGATATCATGAATATGCATGGAGCCGTGCTAGAGCTTCGCTCGTACAGGGATTTGTATGACATGCATATAGCCGTGTTGGAACCTCCTGTAGACTATGTGTCACGGTGAGATGATATGTCCACATGTACATACTGAGACAGAGATGGTATGGGTGGATAATACCTATTGCAGGCACCCCTGACTGAGCTTGGGTTTACGGAGTATGTTGTACCGTGGGGATTGTTGGAGTGGAGTGGCATTAGCCACGAGGCAGCAAACCTTGTCCTCGCAATCCTGATGTTATGCTGTTCTGACGGGTAGGATCGACCCACCTCTCATTTCAGGTGTGATACCCCGCACACTAGGTACCGTGTTGCCAGGGATCACTAGGTTATGGTCATAGTCCTTGTTGTTACTGATAGTCACCTACTTGTCTCATATCATATAACTTGTGGTATCGATAGACTAGGCTAGACCCGAGGGAGGGGTCAAGCCCTCGATTTTATGATTTTTTTACTATGTCAATATCTGTTTTAGAGGATTTTATGATATGTGACCCTAAAAGAAAGGTGGTTTTATAACCGAAGTTTTATAATGAATTTTAATAAATTGTTTTATGAGATGATTGACCCGGAAGGGTTAGTTTATACTGCAGTTTTAATGAAATGATTTGAATGTAGTAGCATGATGATATTTTCATGCCTCCATTTCAAATTCATGATTTGTCTTACATGACATGAAAGAATGCATGATCTTGATTTACTTCATGCTAATTATGATTTAAGGATGTCACATAAAATGTTATTGATGCGTAAATTACATGCTTTCTATATGCACAAATAGTTTTGATAAACCATGTCATGGATATATGTATAATTTTGTGTTGGAGATTTTAATGAAAAGAAATAGATTTTATGGGCATGGCATTATGAGCATGTAGATAGTGGAGCTATCTACTTACTTGCATAATTTCCTTACTGAGCGTTTGGTTTGCTCACCCCCTTATTTTCCCATCTTTTCAGAGCACTCACAATAGTTAGTGAGCGACTGAGGACTTGCATTCTTGGTATCTGTTGCTTCCCATTGAGAAACAGGTATACACATTTGTATGGTTTTGTATCTAAATATGTAAATGCACAGTACTGTAAATGGACACGATGTCGAGGATGTAATGTTAAGTAAATCCAATTGTGAATGTATTAGTTAAAGTCAAAGAATAGTAAATACTGATACATGAATGTGATTATGGAAATGGAATGGTAAATAGGTGAGAGGTGACTAACACTGAATCATAGCCCAACTATTTGTAGGATGGTCACGATGAGAGAAAGGTAAGAATTAAATAATAAATGAAAAAGCGAAAAATTTACTCTAATTTTTAGGTAATTTGGGTCGTGACAGTTAGAGTGAATGATATTCAAGGATACTAGATGATATAAGTATGTAAGAGTACCGGCAATAAGATTTTCGGGAAGGATATGTTCTAATGTGAATATTATTTTGAATTAAAAATTTGTATGTGAATGCATATTATGACTATTAAGATTTGGAAAGCTTGCATGGTTTTTGTAAAACATTTTGAAACAAATGCGTATTATGATTATTGAGATTTGGAAAGCTTGTATGGCTTTTTTAAAATATTTTGAAATGCAACTGGCTACGCAGAAATGAAGTTTTATAAAATAATGTTTATGCACATGAAATGAAAGTAGAACTATGATTCTACGAAATTATGGGTTAATGAGCCCGAAAAAGAGATTTAAAAGTTTTGTTTCTAGACTAAGGCACTATAACACGTGAGTTAGGGTAAACCTAGGGTCGATGTTGTGGGCCTAAGAGGGGTGGCCATGACCGATCAAGGAATCCTAGCCGATAGCCTATGAACGGGCTAGGCCTTGACAAGGACATGCGTAATTCTATGTGACTGTTATGTCACCTTCGTGGTATTTTTTGTATCCGTCTGTGACATCTGTCCTCCTGTGTGGCATTTCTATATCTGTCTGTGTGATACTTGCCCGCCTGTATGGCATTATCTGTGATGCTGTAAGACTCTGGCCCAGTCAACAGCTCCCATGGCCATGGGTATTCTATTCCCTCTACGGAGGCTGCCCTCTTTTGAGGATGATATTTTCTGTTCTGTGTGACAGTTACATGGATTTTGCCTAGTCTCCATGTTTTCAGTATATGAATGATTTGAATTACGAAAGTAAGCTTTGCTAAATCATGTACGAAAAGTTCTGAAAGCATATGAATCATGATTTCTCATATATTTTTTGATGATGGGTTACAATAGTGTGTATATGAAATATGTTTCGAAATTCAAGATATACTTTGAAAAGTGTTTTGAAACATGAAATGTATTTTGAGAAACGAAAAGTGTTTTGAAAACATGAAATGTATTTTGAGAAGTGAAAAGTGTTTTGAAGTACGAATTACATTTTCGAAAATACTTTATAAACATGAATATGGTTCATTGAACATATCCTAATGATGTGAAATAAACATGTGGTTGCCCGACTAACGAGGATAATAATAGTTAGTAATGGTGTCTTAACTGAAGAGATAATGATAGTCAGTAGTCTGCCTACTAACGGGTAAAATAGTTAGCAAAAGTTAATGTGGAATATAATTCAAGTTGTGAAATGTGTTTTGAAATAAGTACTATGTTATCGAAATGTGAAAACGAGTTTGGATTATGAAATATGGTTCGAATATAAGAATTATGTTACAAATGTAAATATGTTTCGGATGTGAGACCTATTCCAAATAAGGAATTTGCTCCTTTATAGATGATGTCTTGCAATATGACAAGTTTTGAAGTGTAATAAGTTTTGAATACAAGTTATAGTTTGAATAATAAGTTTCGGATACTGGTTATGTTTTGAATAAGTGATGGTTTCGATATATGAATATCTGATATGTGGTATGATTTGGAATTACGTGATATGATTTGAGAATGGTTGTGTCTGAAGGATGAATGTGGACTACAATAAGTTTTGGTTATATGCTTTTAACTATGTTTCGAATTTTTAACCCTTATAACCATCATTAGTTCGGATGGTTAGGTTCGATGGCTAATTAAGGTATTTTAAAATACTTCCCTGCCTGATAAAGTTGGCAGCGTCTAGATAACAGTCTAATTCAAAAACCCAAAGAGAAGTGTGATCATCGATAAATTTTTGAACTGGAAAGTATGTTTTGAGATAAAGTATGTTTTAAAATATGATAAGTATCGAGTTGTGATTCTAATAAGAAATAAGAAAGAATGATCGAATGGAAATACGATAGACATGCATTAGAAATTTAGTATCGAGTAGGTTATTACCTCTGTACTTGTGTGGTTTACTTACTGAGCTTTCCCCAAAGCTCACCCCTTCTTCTTTCCATCACAAGTTCAGACCAGAGTTGCATTGACAATGATATCAACATCAGCTTCGAAGTTAACGCTTCGAGATTTCACAGCTCATAACGGTACAATTACTTATACTATTTAATTGTACTTTCTCAGACAGTTATTTTACAGTGTATGTATTGGGATGTGTATTAAATTAAGGAATGATTACAAAAGTTATTAAGAAGTTAGATTGGGACCTTAGGTTCATACCTTTAACCAAGTTAGGTAGTTTGAAACCTATAAATAGTTATGACTATACTCACAACACAAACAATGTGTGGAAAAAAATAACTCACATTTTTACACTTCCACAATAAATCAGTGAGAAGTTTACAGTTTCAGGTCGTGACATGTTCTAAGATTGAATTTGGGTGATATATTAAAGCTAAAAGCTTGAGGAGAAGAGATGGTTTGGGTTGGTAAGAAGCTTTGATTCTTAAATGTTGGTGTTTAAGTTGCTTGATTTCTATGCTAGAATGATGTTTGAATTTGTGGTTTGTGAAATGGCATGTTAAGATTACCGCTTAGGGTTTCATCCAAGAAGAGCTTTTAAAGTTAGGATGATGCTAAGTTGGGGTTGGATATGTTGGTGTAATTGTGAGATTTAAGTAGGTTGAATTATAATGATTTGGTGATGACATGAAGAGAAAACCTTGTAATGTCTACTTTGGGGTTTCATCTACCTTAGAGTTTTAAGGCTAGTTAATTTTAGTTTAGGGTTATGCTGAAGTTTTAAATTAAATAAGTCTATGTTAAGACGAATTTTGGGGTTAAAGGTTAAAAGAAACAATTATTAGGCTAAGTGATGCAATGAAGGCTGAAGTAAAAGAATTTATAAAACACGAATTATGTTTATGGAATTGCAAGACTAATAAGGCTTTAATTTAGTTAAATAAAATGAATTATGATAATGATTAAGTATGATGGGTCAATTGGCCAAGTTAAAGGAACTGAAAAATCAAATTATGTAAAGTGAGCTATATAATATGCTTAAGGAAAGGAATAAGTTATGGAAAATATATTTGAAAAAAATATATTTTTGGATAAGAGAAATAAATAAATTATTTAATTGTTGAATTCATTAAGTATGTTTAAGGAGAAATTAAAATAAGGAAATTAATTAAGAAATTCGTTTTGAAAATGTAGATAAGATCATTCGGAGAGGAGTGATGGAGTAGGCTATATATATGCATAGTTGAAAGTAGTCTTTGAAGCCAGATCGATTCTTTGCACTGCAAATCTAGGTAAGGGATGTGTGCTCTAGAAATCTTAGTTTCAAGACCTAAATCAAGAAATTGATTTGGTTAAAAGTACACGATTTTCAATTAAGCTTTTTCAATTTAAATTAAATTAAATTTATTTAAATTTTCGTCAATTTCTAAGAATACTTTCTAGGATTACAATTTAAGACTTAAGCTATGTTTTTCTGCATGAACCATGCATAAGTATAAGAATTTGTTTTAAGCTAAGTTAAAGTTTAAGTACTCAATTTATAAAAAACCGAAAATCCCACTAAGTGCATTAAAATGTTACACTTTAATAAGTTGCATAATTTTAAATAAAATATCATATATATGATTTTTAATTGATTTCAAATGAAATAATTATTTGATTTCTTTCCTCAATTTTAGCATCGCTTTCTTAGTGGGTCATCGGGATATGATTATGAATAAGTTTTACTAAAGGGACGATGATCCTAGTTTCTAAGAACTATGATTATGGTTTAAGCTTTTAGGTAACAGGACGACAATTCCGATTTTTAAATATTTATGCTAAGATTAAGTTTAAGCTTTACAAAGGGGTTAAAAATCCCAAGTTTTAATAATTATGTTTTAAGCATAAGTTATTTAAGGGAATAATAATCCCAACTTTAAGAATTAAGCTTTTAATAAGTTTTTCCATAAAGATATGACAAATCCCAAATAATTATGCTTTTAAGTTATTGTTTTGAGGCTATAGGCTTCCCTAGTACATGGACCTTTAGTAGTGCACAACCAACCACTTTGTTACCTAGGCATATGTATTGCAACTATGATTATGTTAAGCTAAGTGGTTCTGATACTTGGACACGTCTCTAGCCTTCTAGTACTCACCTGTCTAGTGGGAATGTAGACCTTGATCATGGCCATTAGATCACTTCCTTTATTGGAACGTAAGTTATGATTGCATGTTACTACTTGGATATATGCCTCATCTCACATATGCTATGACTATGTTTTATGTATGAAATCTTAAGTTATGAATCAATTATGACTATGCTTTTAAGCTATGGATTTGTTATGAATTATGTTTTAAGCATGATTATAAAAGTAAGAATTTAAGTAAGCTACAAATTTTCCTATTATGAACTATGTTTCTGATCACTTCTGAATAAAGTTTTGATCATTTTTAGATAAAAAACCATATGAATGATTTAATCTGCATATATTATCCTACATAATATGTTTTATGAATTTGAGCTTGCCCCTACGTTTTATATGCTTTTTTTGGTATACGTACTTTACTGGGCATAAGCTTACCCCTTTTTCTTCTTGCCCTTTAGATTACCTGTAATAGATCGGGTATTTTTTAGTGTAGGGCATCGGAGGATGTGTCTTCCACCTGCCATTAATATTTTTGTTCAAAGGTATATATATCCTTATAGTACGTTTCAGTTTTCTAGACACTTATTAATGCACAGTTTATGTATATTTATGTCTGAATGTAAACACTATAATATTTTAGGATGCATTAAAGGTTATAATGGATATCTAATGCAGTAAGCTTAACTATATTGAATGTCAATTATAGCCTCATAAAAGTGTGATGTGTTATATGCATGTTTTGGGATCTACAACTCTTTGAAACCTGATTATGTTATGAATTAAAGGTTATGTTTAAGTGAAAAGTAATTCAAAAAAATTATGAAATGATTTTATGAAATCACACCATATTCTAAGACTGGGACTAAAGCAATAGTGACTCGATAATAAATTGGCAAAATAAAAATCTACACTGGAAAGTAGACAAACCTAAGTAAGGAAAAATGAAAAATTTGTACGAAAATTTTAAGAAAATCGGTATGTGACACCATGTCAATATGGTGATTAGAGTAATTGAGAAGATGCCCTTTCACCTCATCTTTCCAAAACAACATCAAACCTCCCCCTTGACCAATCGAAATGTCATGCCCTTCTCTCACACGCGACCTACCAAAAATCACCACAAATTTTTCGCATTTCCCTTACCTCTTCTTCTGTCATCACTCCACACCAATTTGTTGGGCTGTGATTCGATATTAGTCACCCATTCACATTCACTCACAATATACATAGAATTTAATATTCTTTTCTATAATGTAAGCTCTTATAATTAAAACAAGTATTTGTACATATACATCCCCGATCATACAATCGTTTACATAACTATGTTGTTACAATGTTCAGTATAAAATATAAAGTGTGTATACCTCTCGTAAGATGGATAGGTAGCAGATCAAAGTCTACAAATCTCCAACCGTGTCCACCTACTGTGGATTCTCTATAAAAAAGGGAAATATTAAGGGGGTGAGCTCACAGCTCAATAAGGAAATCAGGCAAGCAAGTAGATAACCACACTATCTACAAAATACTATGCTTATGCCTCGAAATCATTTCCTTATCCATTTGTATCTAAAGCATGCATTTTGCTTAAAGCCTTTATGCAATATATATAGATACAAAACATCAGTTATAAAACTGGTAATATGTTGGTTTAACAACCTCAACAATTTATGCACAATATTGTATTTCTCATGTAATTTCACTTAAATCACATTTTATCATGCCATTCAATTAAATAAAAATACTAAGGCATATCGTCATGTTTAAAACATGGAAATTTAGTCCTCACCCATCCCTCGAGTTACCCTTTTCACAATTCACAAATTCACATGTTCATATCATAAAACCATGTGATAGTTCATTCAATAAATCTCAATTTACATTGCATGAAAATAAAACAACAAGATAGGCAACTACATGTTCTGAGATTATGATCATAACTCATTTTTGGTTATCCCATGATACACAGTACTCAGTGTGCGAGGTCTCACAATTTGTTGTAACGGAAGGTGGGTCAAATCTCTACCATCAGCTCTCAACAAAGGACCTGATCCCGGAGCACACCAAATCCCACTGGATCCCGCTCCCACTGCTAACTAGTCCTATCATAGTATATTCAAGTACTCATGGTACAACGTACTCCATGTGATATACACGGTACACAGTACTCTATGGACCCTATCTTAAGGTGTGATGCTCGCCATGAGTCTTAGTCCTCATACCTTGGATATATCTCATAGTCGGGATGCTCACCATGAGTCTTAGTCCTCATACCATGGGTTCTATAAATAATGCACGTGTGAACATATAATATTGGTGCGACACACAGTCAGCACAGGCTCCCAACACGACTGTTTCATGCCCTTTTCAAAATTGGTACGTGCAAGTAAACTCCCAACACGACTATATCACAATATCACAACCCTAGTGCGAGCAATGCTCCCAGCACTATGTCATGTAAAAACTCGAGTATAAGCATAGCTCCCAATACTCTATGATGTATAATCAATGAAAACTAAGTACGAGCGAATCTTCCAGTACTCTATCATGTAAAACTGAGTATGAGGAAAGCTCTCAATACTCTATAATGCATCAATCACAAAAATTGAGTACGAGCAATGCTCCCAGTACTCTAACATGCATAAATCGTATTTAAAATCTAGTACGAGAATACTCTCAAGTACTATGTGATGTATATCTCAAAATCAAGTGCGAGTATTCTCTAGCACTTAGGGTTTTCACACAAAACCCGATAGATGGCTTATTCAAATCACAATTCACCCAAGTAAATCAAATGGGCACTCAAATGTGCTGTTTTCGTATATACATGAAAACATTAGCCATTCTATCATGCAACCATGAATTTTAGTCATAACATGCTTCTAAGGTATTTTCACCCTATTTTTGGATAAAATCACACTTTATCGCATTGATTCCTATCACCACATCATGCCTATTCAAGGGAATTCATATAGAATATAATATTGAAATTCTATTAAATTTATGTGTAGCTATCTCTAGCTACTCACAAAATTGCCTTACCTCAGATCACATCACGTGACCTCTCTTCCTCGGCGCTGCTCACTCTCGCAGTCCAATCAGCTTCCACGATGATTTTCGAAGCTGTTATAATTTTCTATGTTAGTATATCGTAATATACTTATTTCATTTGGCCAAATCTCAATTCAATACATCCATCTCATCACTTTTTCCCATTATGGTGTTATACCATATTTCTCATATATCTCCTTTCATTTCTCCTCATTTCTAATTTATGCATTTTACAAAACTACCTTACAATATTCCATACATGCATATTCCATCATTTAATTCATGTTAACACAACTTCTTCATAATTTTCTCACTTTCATGCCAATAGCTAGGTCATTATGATTTTTCTTGATCCTTTTGTTTTCCACAATTTATACTTATACAAATTAACTCACTAATACACCTAGTTTAACATACATCAAAGGGGTGTATTCAATCTTACCTAGCTTGAACTTTCCTCATTTTCACCAAATGTGGCAAAATCCTTCTTGCTGTTTTAATCTTTGATTCCAACTTCTTGTTTCCAATTATGTTGTTCTCCTCTTTAATAAGAACAATTTTGCTTAACTGAATCTCATTCAAAGCTGATTACAAACTGAAGTTTTCTAGTGTAGGAAGTTAGGTTTAAACATTGGTTCTTGAATGGAATAGTGTTTCTCGTGAAACAGAGGTTGCAGAGGTCAATATTTATAGAATTGGCTCTTGGAGATCGATATGCTAACCACATGAGATCGTTCTGCCCTACATTTTTCTCCTCAGAACCGACCTTTCAGGCCTAATGAGATCGATCTGCCCCTAAGCATGATATCGATCTGCTTCACACAAAACCTGAAGGAGATCAATCTGGCCTTGCAATGAGATCGATCTATGGTAACCTGAGCCTTAAGGAAAGCTATCTGCTTCAGCCAAATCTTTCTCCAGATCGATCTGCATCATTGAGGGACCGATCTGCTCTTGCTAAGGGATCGATCTGCCTCTTGCAGATACCTTATTTTTGCATGTTAAACCTATGAGATCGATCTATATTGTCGAAGAGATCGATCTTCTCCTCTCAAGAAGCAGTTATGCTGCACTTTTCCATGCCAAATCACTGTTACATTGATATTTGATTTACTTAACCACCCATTTTACATTTCATCCACATTTACAACTTCAAAACATCTATTCCTCATAATTTATATCCATTGTGACTTGTCCATACATCACAAAATCATAAAGGTTACATGTTAAATCACAGGTCTTACAATCCTCCCCACCTTAAGAAACTTGGCCCTCCAAATTAGAACCAAGTTACTGTACAAACAATTGAGGATATCTCCCTTGTATCAGACTCTCTAGCTCCCAAGTAGCTTCTTATGAAGTGTGATACTGCCAGAGAATGTTCACTAACCCGAAGGTCTTATTTCTGAAGACTTTCTCCTTTCTATCCTGAAGACTTTCTCCTTTCTATCTTATATTTGGATTGGTTTCTCTATATAGGTCAAATCATCTTTGAGCTCCAATGGCTCATATCGAATTACATGATTTGGATTTGGATGATATTTCCTCAGCATAGAAATGTGGAAGACATTATGCACTCCCGATAATTCTAGTGGCAAAGCCAATCTATATGCCTTATCTCTCACTCTGTCCAGTATCTCAAAGGGTCGATGTAGCGAGGACTCAACTTACCTCTCTTTCTAAATCTCGCTATACCCTTGGAAGGAGAAACCTTCAGAAATACTGACTCACCAACTGCGAACTCAAGTGGTCTCCGTCTCTTATCAGCATAACTCTTTTGTCTACTATGAGCTATCCTCAATCTCTCAACAATTAATCGAACATCCTCAGAGGCTTGTGTAACAAAATCAAGAGCAAATATTTTCCTGTCACCCACTTCTTCCCAACCGATAGGGGAACGACATCTACGGCTATATAAAGCCTCATACGGTGCCATCCTAATACTCGCATGATAACTGTTGTTGTAGGCGAATTCATCTAGTGGCAAATGATCATCCCAGGAGCCTCTAAAATCTAGCACACACGCTCTCAACATATTCTTCAGAGTCTGTATAGTCCTCTCTTACTAACCATCTGTCTGAGGATGAAATGCGGTGCTTAAACTCAACTGGGTTCTAGTGGCTTCCTGAAAATGTTCGCAAAAGTGAGAAGTGAAGCGAGAATCCCTATTCGAAACAATGCTCACTGGAATACCATGTAACCTCACTACCTCGCATACATACAGCTCTACTAATGAACTCAGAGTATCGGTAGCTCTTATAGCTAAAACGTGCGCTGACTTCGTCAGTCTATCAACTATCACCCATATTGGTCATGATTCCTCCGGGTCCTCGGTAAACCCATTATGAAATCAATGGTGATTTACTCTCATTTTCATGTCGGTATAGGTAGAGGTCGCAATAACCCTATAGGTTTCTGATGTTGTACCTTCACTTGCTGACTTACGAGACATCTTGCCACAAACTCTACCACATCGCTCTTTATACCTGACCAGCAGTACACTTTCTAAAGATTCTGATACATCTTATTACTCCCCGGATGTAACGTGTACCTCTAGATGTAACATGTACCTCGACGAATGAGCTTTTGTTAATATCAATCTCCTGAGCTCTGGGTCCTTGGGAACACACAATCCGCTTCTGAACCTCTGAAGTCCATCAGAACTTATCTAAAAATCAGTCACTGTGTCCTTTTGTATTTGACCAGTCATGTCAATGCAATACGGATCAGTCTGCTAAGCCTGTCTGATCCTGTCCAATAGATCCAGCTCCAAGTGTAGACTAGCTATCATACAGTCTGTATCCATGTCAGAAGGTAAAACTCGTAGACTGAGGCTAGCAAACTACTCTAGCAACTCATGTTCCCTGACCATCATATACGATACCATCCCAAGGCTCTTTCTGCTCAACGCATCAGCTACAACATTAGCCTTACTCGGATGTTAAAGTATCTCATAGTCATAATCATTCAGAAGCTGTAGCCATCTTCTCTGTCTCATGTTCAATTCTTTCTGTGAGAACAGATACTTAAGGCTCTTGTGGTCGGTGAATATCTGAAACTTTTCACCATACAAGTACTGGCGCCATACCTTCAACGCAAACACTACTGCTGCTAACTCCAAATCGTGGGTCGGATAGTTCTTCTCATGATCCTTAGCTATCTGGATCTATAAGCAACTACCCTCCCATCTTGTACCAATACACAGCCCAGTCCCTGATGCGAAGCATCGGTATACACTGAAAATCCTCTTGAGCTAGTAGGGATAGTGAGAATCGGAACGGTAGTCAATCAACTCTTCAACTCCTGAAAACTCTTGTCACAATCTTCATCCCATACGAATGCTACACCATTCTGAGTGAGACATGTCAACGGAGCAGCTAACTTTGAAAATCCTTGAACAAATCTCTGATAGTATCCTGCCAAACCCAAGAAACTCCTAATCTCGATAACTGTTCTCAGCTGTTCCCACTGAACTACAGCCTCAATCTTGGATGGATCCACTGATACACCATCCTTTGACACCACGTGTCCCAAAAATGAGATCTGTGACAACAAAAAATCACACTTATTGAGTTTAGCATAAAGCTTTTGCTCTCATAATGTCTGCAGTACAATCCTGAGGTGTTTCTCATGCTCTTCCTCGTATTTCAAATATTCCACGATATCATCTATGAAGACGATAACAAACTTATCCAAATATGGCTTGAACACATCGTTCATCAAAGCCATGAAAGCTGTGGGAGCATTCTTCAATCCGAATGGCATAACCAAAAATTCATAGTGGCCATATCGAGTCCTAAATGTTGTCTTAGGCACATCTTCACTCTGAACTCTCAATTGATGATACCCATACCTCAGATCAATCTTAGAAAAGACCTGTGCTCCCCGGAGCTGATCCAACAAATCTTTTATACGTGGAAGGGGATACCTATTCTTGATGGTAGCCTTATTCAACAATCTGTAATCTATACATAATAAGAGGCTTTCATCCTTCTTTTTCACAAACAAATCGGTGCTCCCCAAGGTGAAACACTCGGTCTGATGAAAACCCTATCCAACAACTCTTGTAATTGTTTCTTAAGCTCCTCCAGCTCAACTAAGGCCATGCGATACGGTGGTTTCGCTATAGGTTCAGTACCAGACACCAAATCTATACAGAACTCCATCTCTCTGTCTGGTGGCAACCCTGGCAATTCATCCGAAAATGCCTCTAGGAATTCACTAACCACAGGAATATCTGCCGACTCCGGATGTACCTTATTCGTATCAACCACGTACGCAATAAAACCTTTAACATAGTCATTCCTCAGTCAGCATAGTACATTATCAATTACAACCATAACTATCACCTTTATTTCTTTTCATCAAACTTTACAACTTATTTTTCAGGATTAGGAAACATAACTGTCTTAGCATAACAATATAAAATAGCATGGTTTGACGATATCCATTCCATTCCTAAGATTACATCAAAATCACTCATACTTAACAATATTAGATTGGCTGTCATGTCCTTTTCCCCTACTCTTAACTTACAATCATTTAACACATACTCCATTAGCTAACTATTATCCATAAGCGTACTAATCAACATTATCCTACTCAAAGGTGTACGTTCTAGATGCTTTTCTAATTTACATGAAAATGAAGGTGATACAAATGAATGCATGGCACCAGGATCAATTGAAACATGTGCTTCTAAATCATATATCAGGATGTTAGCTCTAATCACATCCGATGAAGCATCAGTTGTTCCCTGGTCTAAGGCATGCACTCGCCCTCATCCCATAACTTGCTTCCCTTTCTCCTCTACCATCGCTCTCCTCCTTGGAGTAGACATATCAGCTGGAGCTCTCTCAGCCTCTTTACCCTTCGGTGGGACAATATCTATAACCTCTTGGCAAACTCTGGCCATGTGTCCTAGCTTCCCAAATCTGAAGCATAATCCACTATAGACAGGACAAGGTTTACCTCCATGGAATCTACCACATCTACTGCACTACTTAATGGTAGGCGTCAGTCCTCCAATCACTACTCCTCTAGCTGGAGCTATAGCCGGGTATGCAGGAGATCTAACAGTCTTCTCCTATACTTCCTCTATCCTTGGTCTCTTACCGAAGAGTCTCTTCCCTCCTCGATATCTAAAACCTCGAGCGCTGTCACTCACCGGCCTCTTCCTATCTCTATCTCTACCCTTTTCGACTATCCTAAATTCTGAGATATTCCTCTCATAATCTTGCTCACAAAGTTGCACCCTGCGCACTGCCTCATCATAGGTAGAGATGTCAAATGGAACCTGTTTAGACCGTAATACTAGTCTCAGTCCATCGATGAATTTGTGAACCTTCCTAGTCTCCTACTCATGGTGTCAGGGTTATACCTCCCCAAGGATAAAAATATGGTCTCATACTTATCTATTGAATGACTCCCCTGGCTTAACCCTAAAAATTTGGCCTGCAGCCTCCTCTGAACCGTATCTAGAATAAACTGCCTCCTGAAGGCATCTAGAAATATCTCCTAACTAATCTCTATATGTCGGGCTCTCAATATGGGTCGGGTGGACTTCCACCAATGCTCTGTCGTCCCCTTCAGTAGGAACGTAGCAAATGCGACCATCTCTGAAGTCGTACACTCAAATAATCCATACAACTTCTCCATTTCTCCTATCCACTCCTCCGCCAAAATTGGGTCCTTAATCCCATAAAAAGTTGGAGGTCCAAGTTTCTGGAATTGTCAGAGTCTATCAAGATCACAACCATACCCCAAAATATTACCGCCCTGTTGTGGAGCAACATGAGACAGCGAATCTTAAACTGATGGGGGTGTAGGTGTATCCATAGGCTGTGGCACATGTGCTGGCTGTGCAGGCGTACCAGGTGCAGCTGCCTCTCCAAGCGCAGTCTCTGCATCTTGTCTCTGTCCTCCTGGCATAGTTTGTGCTGGTATCTCCACTATGGTCTCTAGGCAATACTCTAACCTCTCGAAATGTGCCTCGGTACTCTCGGGTACCTCAGTAGGGCCTGTAGTCTCATTTCGCGTCTTTGGCCTACCTTTATGGCCTTGAGCCCTACCTCTAGCCCTTCTACCACGATGAGTAATAGCCATAATAGCTAAATCCCTACAGCATAACCATTAATTAGTATGATTTTCATCTCGTATACACAATTGTAACTGAACAAAGCACAGTACTATGAGGATGTACACTTTCCTAATTACTAATATCGATTCACATCATACCAACTCTACTCTAATACCATTCTGTCACGCCCTTCTCTCACATGCGACCTACCAAAAATCACCATAAATTTTTTGCATTTCCCTTAACTCTTCTTCTGTCATCACTCCATACTAATTTGTTGGGTTATGATTCGATATTAGTCGCCTATTCACATTCACTCACAATATACATAGAATTTAATATTCTTTTCTATAATGTAAGCTCTTATACATTAATACAAGTATTTATACATATACATCCTCGATCGTACAAATGTTTACATAACTGTGCTGTTACAATGTTCAGTTCAAAATATAAAGTGTGTATACCTCTCGTAAGATGGATAGGCAGCGAATCAAAGTCTACAAATCTCCAGCCGTGTCCACATACTGTGGATGCTCTATAAAGAGGGAAAAGAGTAAGGGGTGAGCTCACAGCTCAGTAAGAAAATCAGGCAAGCAAGTAGATAACCACACTATCTATAAAATACTATGCTCATGCCTTGAAATCATTTCCTTATCCATTTGTATCTAAAGCATGCATCTTACTTAAAGCCTTTATGCAATATATATATAGATACAAAACATCAGTTATAAAATTGGTAATATGTTGGTTTAACAACCTTAGCAGTTTATGCACAATATTGTATTTCTCATGTAATTTCACTCAAATCACATTTTATCATTCCATTCAATTAAATAAAAATACTATGGCATATCGTCATGTTTAAAACATGAAAATCTGGGCCTCCCCCATCCTTCGGGTTACCCTTTTCACAATTTACAAATTCACATGTTCATATCATAAAACCATGTGATAGTTCATTCAATAAATCTCAATTTACATTGCATGAAAGTAAAACAACGAGATAGGCGACTACATGTTTCGAGATTATGATCATAACTCATTTTTCATGATCCCAGGCTACACAATACTCGATGTGCAGGGTATCACAATTTGTTGTAACGAAAGGTGGGTCAAATCTCTACCATCAACTCTCAACAGAGGACCTGATCTCGGAGCACACTAGATCCCACTGGATCTCGCTCCCACTGCTAACCAGTCCTGTCATAGTATATTCAGGTACTCATGGTACAGCATACTCCATGTGACATACACGGTACACAGTACTCCATGGACCCTATCTCAAGGTAGGATGCTTGCCATAAGTCTTAGTCCTCATACCTTGGATATACCTTATAGTTGGGATGCTCGCCATGAGTCTTAGTCCTCATACCATGGGTTCTATTTTCGATAGCCCTCGGTCGTATCTCAAAATAATGCAAGTGTGAGCATATAATATCAGTGCGACACACAGTCAGTACAAGCTCCCAACACGGCTGTTTTATGCTCTTTTCAAAACTGGTACGTGCAAGTAAACTCCCAACACGACCATATCACAATATCACAACCCTAGTGTGAGCAATGCTCCCAGCACTATGTCATGTAAAAACTCGAGTATGAGCATAACTCCGAATACTCTGTGATGTATAATCAATGAATACTGAGTACGAGTGAAGCTCCCAGTATTCTATCATGTAAAACTGAGTATGAGCAAAGGTCTCAATACTCTATAATGCATCAATCACAAAAACTGAGTACGAGCAATGCTCCCAGTACTCTAACATGCATAAATCGCATTTAAAATCTAGTATGAGAATACTCTCAAGTACTATGTGATGCATATCTCAAAATTAAGTACGAGTATTCTCTAACACTTAGGGTTTTCACACAAAACCCGATAGATGGCTTATTCAAATCACAATTCACCCAAGTAAATCAAATGGGCTCTCAAATGTGCTGTTTTTGTATATACATGAAAACATTAGCCATTCTATCATGCAACCATGAATTTTAGTCACAACATACTTCTAAGGTATTTTCACCCTATTTTTGGATAAAATCACACTTTATCGCATTGATTCCTATCACCACATCATGCCTATTCATGAGAATTCATATAGAATATAATATCAAAATTCTATTAAATTTACGTGTAGCTATCTCTAACTACTCACAAATTTTCCTTACCTCAAATCACGTCACGTGACCTCTCTTCCTCGGCGCTGCTCACTCTCGCAGTCCGATCAGTTTCCATGTTGATTTCCAAAGTTTTTATAATTTTCTACGTTAGTATACCATAATATACTTGTTTCATTTGCCAAATCTCAATTCAATACATCCATCTCATCACTTTTTCTCCTCATTTCCAATTTATGCATTTCATAAAACTACCATACAATCTTCCATACATGCATATTCCATCATTTAATTCATGTTAACACAACTTCTTCATCATTTTCTCACTTTCAGGCTAATAGCTAGGTCATGCTCATTTTTCATGATCATTTTATTTTCCACAATTTATACTTATACCAATTAACTCACTAATATACCTAGTTTAACATATATCAAAGGGGTGCATTGAATCTTACCTAGCTTGAACTTTCCTCTTTTTCACCAAATTTGGCAAAATCCTTCTTGCTTTTTCAATCTTTGATTCCAACTTCTTGTTTCCAATTATGTTGTTCTCCTCTTTGCTAAGAACAATTTTGCTTAACTGAATCTCACTCAAAGCTGATTGCAAATTGAAGTTTTCTAGTGTTGGAAGTTAGGTTTAAACTTTGGTTCTTGATTGGAATAGTGTTTCTCATGAAATATAGGTTGCTGAGGTCCAATATTTATAGAATTGACTCTTGGAGATTGATCTGCTAACTACATGAGATCGATCTGCCCTGCATTTTTATCCTCGAAACTAACCTTTCAGGCCTAATGAGATCGGTTTGCTTCACACAGAACCTTAAGGAGATTGATTTGGCCTTGCAATGAGATCGATCTATTGTAACCTAAGCCTTAAGGAAATCCATCTACTTCAGCCAAATCTTGCTCCAGATCGATCTGCATCATTGAGGGATCGATCTGCCTTTTGCAGATACCTTATTTTCACATGTTAAACCTATGAGATCGATCTATATTTCCAAGGAGATCGATCTGCTCCTCTCTAGAAGCAGTTTTGCTACACTTTTCCATCCCAAATCACTATTACATTGGTATTTGATTTACTTAACCTTCTATTTTACTTTTCATCCACATTTACAACTTCAAAACATCTATTCCTCATAATTTATATCAATTGTGACTTGTCTATACATCACAAAATCATAAAGGTTACATGTTAAATCACGAGTCTTACATTACTTTTCACTTAAACATAACCTTTACTTCATAACATAATCAGGTTTCAAAGAGTTGTACATCCCAAAACATGCATATAACACATCATAATTTTTTGAGGCTATAATTGACATCCAATATAGTCAAGCTTACTGCACTAGGTAACCATTATAACCTTTAATGTATCCTAAAATATTATAGTGTTTACATTCCGACATAAATATACATAAATTGTTCATTAATAAGTGTCTAGAAACATTATGCAAATGTGAATGAATTGCAAATGGGATAAATGAGTATCATGATACAAGTTAAGGTTAAATAAGAGCTGAAGTGACCAGAAGCTAAATGAATGAAACTAAAACATTCGGACTGAAGATAAGGATTTAAAACACGAAATGACAATGCATGGACTGCGAATTCTGTGTATCGTTTCTAATTTCATGCAGTACACACAAGTTCCATAACATGAAAATAAAAAAGGAATGAACCTTTCCATGCTCAAAGTGTGAATAGATAGCAAAATGACTAGTGAAACAATCAAACACAAATTTTTCCCTTGAAAAATTAGAAAATTTGTAGTAGGAAACCTGTAGATGAATGCCAAATCGATCTCTTATTTGAAGCAGATCGATCCCTTGTGCAAGCAGAACAATTCTAAGTGATTTTGCCAAGGGCAGATTGATCTCCTTATTGAGCAGATCGATCTACATTTGCTTCTGCCCAGCAGAGATCGATCCCTTCCTAAGTGCATATCGATCTCCATTTGATCTTACCTAGAGCAGATTGATCTCTCTCCCATGAGCAGATCGATCTCCTCAAGCTTCTGCTAAGAAAGGATCGATCTCATCCCCCAAAGAGTAGATCGATCCCTCATTTCATACTTGACTGTCTCGGTAGTTCAAAAACCAAAGGCAAATCTATCTTCACCCTAGCAGATCGATCTCATCACTCTTATCCTATAAAAACCCAACAACCAAACCTCATTCTTCAGCAAAACAAACCTTTCCCCTCCATTTTTACCCAAAAAGTAAGCTTTCTCTCTTTAGAATACCACCATTTTCAAAAAGATTTGAGAAAAAGCTATTAGAGCAAAGTTATTCAATGTGAGGAGGAGAACAACATACCTTGGAATCAAAACTCAACTTATTGGTTTGAAGGAGCAAATGAGTCTTCTTATTTGGGGCAAGAGAAAAGTTAAGTTGGGTGAGTTTCCAATACACCAACTCTAAGTATATTTATCTAGATGTTGTTGTGAGTAGATGGGTGTATCTATTGATGGTTGAAACTACCAGAATGTAATGAATCAAGCATGACCTAGAATGGGTTTAGTGTGAGAAAATAGAATATGTTTGATTAGAGGATAAAGGGATTATACCAAGGTGTTAATATGTGATATGCATGATTTTGAGATGGTTTTGTGAAATGAGTTTATGGAATAGGATGAGGTTATATCATGTGCATATTTAGTGTTTGTAAAAATACATGAATGAAGGGGAAATTAAGGATAAACATCTATGCCAAGTGTTTAATAAGCAACTAAGGGAGTTGCTAGCAAAATTGACTAGAAATGGAATAATGATGGCCAAATGTGATAATGGGCTGAACTTGATGAAATAGGCTCGATAAGATATACTGACTAGTTGAAGTCAGAACATGTGTTATCGATATTAACTCATATGATTGATGAATGTTTACAGCTATCGAGGATATATCCGAAGCAAATTGAGTCCAATCGAGAGAAGCAAGAAAAGAAGAAGGAGTTGCTTCCAAGTCAGTCGAGGTAAGGGAATTGTGTTAGCCCTAGAGATATCTGTACGCACTTTCGGACGCATGGGTGATTTCTTAAAGTGTCTAAAGGTATTAGAATGAAATGAATGATTGAAGGGCTATAAAAATTGGATTTGAGAAAAGTTCATGAAAAGCAAGAACATAAGGTTCTTGAATTTTTTACTACCTTTAGCATGTAAAATTAGTAAGCTGGCTAGCATTTAAATGATTTGCACGAAAATAACTTGATTTGGTTTTTATAACCATGCTTGCAAAGGATGAGCCACCTGCATGAGTTTTATAGAAATGAAACGTGCTAGAGTGTTGCTCGCACGATATTTGATGTGGTTACATGTGCCTTAGTACTGGAGCTTAGCTCGCATTAGTTTTTACAAGGATTTCATGATATAGTATTGGAGCTTAGCTCGCATTAGTTTTTACAAGGATTTCACGATATAGTGCTGGAGCATAGCTCGCACTAGAATTTTACAAGCATGAGTGCTGGAGCCTAGCTCGTACTGATTTTCATACTGGTTTTGACATTATACTGGAGCGTTGCTCGCACTAGATGTCCACTATACTTGTTGCCGTGCTTGAGACTACTCGCATGTGGTTTTATGACAAGTTGGGAGTCGTACTAAGAGCTTCGGGTAGGCTGTATGCCAGTCGATTAAATAGGCTAGCATATGCGTATTGAGATGTGGCGGTGATATGATGTGATGATATGGGTCCACGGAGTATGATGTACCATGCAAGTAGTATGGAGTACGCTGTACCGTGTATGTATATGATATATATACCGTCTTCAGGCGATGAATATTCTGCTATGGATCGACGAGTTGGAAGTGACCCACCTCTTGTACAGAAGCAGATAGAGGTGATACCCATCACACTAGGATCCATGTAGCCTAGGATCACAGAGGATATGGCCATAGTCCTAGTTATTAACGTTATTAATATTATATGCCTATCTCACATGTCTTGTTTTATGATAAATCCATATTTGAAATGTGTTTTTGGGTCAGGACAGTCCATGGGAGGGGCTGAGTCCGGACAAATGGTGATTTGTATCAATTTGTGTTGAGTTTTAAAATGCTTTGAAGTGCACCTTGCATGATGATTTACCATGTTTTGATTTCGATTTAAGCATGATGATTTTCCATTCTTTGTTTAAGAATTGTGCACTACTTTAAATAGCATGAACTGCTTTTCGTATCATGAACACGAGCATAAACTATTATATTTTAGGTATGACAAGTAACTGTGTGGTTTAAGCATGGCATCATGAACACGTAGATAGTGCAGTTATCTACCTGCTCGCATAATTGCCTTACTGAGCGTGTGGTTTGCTCACCCCCCTTATTTTCCCCCTCTACAGAGCACTTACAGTAGATAGAGAGTTACTGAGGATTGAATTTTGGTGTCTACTACATCCCATCACACAAGGTATACACATTTGTATATTTTTTGTATCTAGACATGTCAAAGCATAGTAATATCTTTAAATGTAATTTTTGAGGATGTAAAAAATTGTAAACACATGTAAACAATAACTCTGATTTAGAAATACAAGTGTTTACGTTTAAATGAATTTGTAATTTGAAATGATTTGATTGGATGAGATTAACACCGATACATAGCCCAACTGTTTGTGGTGTAGCTGTTCACGATCAAGTAAAGGTAAAGAACAAACAATGAGAAATGGATTAAAAAATAAATAAAAAAATTTGTAGTGGATTTTTAATGGATTGAGGGTCGTGAAAGAGGTGGTATCAGAGCTGAGTTGGTTTGATATGTGTCGGTGTAAAAATTTAGGAAAATTACTTCCCATGTTACTGTGCTTGTCTAGATAAAACTGTGTATATCAGATGGGTTTGACTAAGAAATGATTGATAATGTAGGAATCTTGGCAATATGCCTAATACTAGACGCAGTAGAGATGTGAGAGCACAAGCTAGAGGTCGTAGGGGTAGGCTTGGGGGTCGTGCTGAGTCGTTGCCACATGAGACTCACGAGGAGGTAGAGGTGGAGGCTGAAGTTGAGCATGCTCCACAAGGTCCGGCAAAGAGACCAGAGGGTACTGAGGTGCACTTCGCAAGGATAGAGCGGAGCTTAGAGGTAATTTTAGAGTTGATTTCCCAAATGATACCTAGAGCTGGGGGCGAGCAAGGGCCAGCTGCACAGGGTAATGCTGAACAGGTGACTGCTCTTGAGATGCCTGCACGACCAGCCCAAGAATCACAGACTACAGATACTCCCACAGCCCCACCAGTACAGGATACACCTTCTACTATTGCTCCACCACAGGGTAGTAGAGATTGGGGTTATGAATGTGACCTGGATAGGTTACGACAGTTCCAAAAATTTAAATCGTTGTTTTTTAGTGGGATTAAGGACCCAGTAGCTACAGAGGACAGGGTGAATGAAATTGAGAAATTATATGGGTTTTTCGAGTGCATTACTACGGAGAAGGTTGCTTTTGTCGCATTTATGCTGAAAGGGTCTACAGAGCATTGGTAGAAGTCCACTAGACCCGTTTTGAGAGCCCGACATACAGAGATCACATCGAACATATTTTTAGAGGCCTTCCAGAGGTAATATGTTTCGGATACTGCGCAGTGGAAGCTGCAGATGGTATTTTTAGGATTGACCAAGGAGAGCAGAACGGTGGATGAGTATGAGACGAAATAGATCTCCTTAGGCAGGTATGATCCTGATATGATGGACAGTGAGGTTAAGAAGGTCAGAAAGTTTATGGATGGACTAAGACCAGCCATCAGGTCTAGATTGGTTCCTTTTGACATATCGACCTTTGAGGAGGCAGTGCATAGGGCACAGTTGTGTGAACAAGATATCAAGCGAGCTGCCTAAGAGTTTGGAAAGGTTAGTAAAGTGAGCGACAGAGATAGAAAGAGACCGACAGTTGATAGGGGCATCATTTATATAGGAAGAGATTTTTTGGGATGAAACAAAAGATTGAGGAGACCCGAGAGAGGACAGTTAAGCCTCTCGTGTATCCGGCCATAGCTCCAGCAAAGGGTATAGTGATTGGGAGGTCACGGCTTATGACGGAATAGTGCAGTAAGTGTGGTAGGTACCATGGTACTCAGTCGTGTTATAGACCTCCTGCTATATATTTTCGATGTGGGAAACTAAGGCATGTGATCCGAAATTCCCCAAAGATGACTGAGAGTGCCCTAGAGAAGTGCAAGGAGTCAGAAAGAGCTCCTGCTGATGCTCCTACTTCGAGACGGAGGGTGACAGCTAAAGAGAAGGGAACGCAGGTGGTTGGCAAGGGCGAGTACACACACTGGACCAAGATACTGCAGATCAGTCGTCAGATGTGGTGAAAGGTACGATCTTAATCTTTGATCTTGAAGCTTATGTTTTGATAGATCCTGGTGCCACACATTCATTTGTATCGCGTGCATTTGCATATAAATTGTTTAAGTATGTGAAGCTTACCTCATTAAGTAGGAGGATGCTGATAATCACTCCCATGAACAATAGTCAACTAGTTGAACATGTATGTAGAGATTGTAAGCTGAAAGTAAGGGAAAAGGAAATGTCTACTGACCTCATTTGGATGTATATGAGAGATTTTGATGTAATGCTAGGAATGGATTGGTTGGCTGCAAATCATGCTGTAGTTGATTATTTTTCTAAGACAGTAACATTTTCAGGGATAGATAGTATTACCATGAGTTTCCCCAAACAATGTAACGTAAAATCCCCTTGAAAAGTAATGAAAGCAGTAATTGTTGTAATTGAAATAGATGCATTACTATGCTGACTAAATGATTAATATTTTGAAAGGCTATATTACGTATGTAGTTGAGACGGATAAGGCACGTCTAGAATTGAGAGACATCCCAATGGTTAGGGAATTCCTAGACGCCTTTCTGGATGATTTACCAAGGTTACCGCCAGATAGAAAGATGGAGTTTTGTATAGATTTGAAACTTGGTACAGAGTCAATATCCAAGCCTCCATATAGAATGTCTCTGGTTAAGTTAGAGGAACTGAAGAAGTAGTTACAAGAGTTATTGGATAAGGGGTTCATCAGATCGAGTGTATCACCTTGGGGAGCATCGGTACTGTTTGTAAAGAAAAAAGATGAGAGCCTTGGATTGTGTATTAACTACAGGTTGTTAAATAAGGTGACCATCAAGAATAAGTACCCCCTTCCACGCATCGATGACATGTTGGATCAGCTTCAGGGAGCGCAGGTCTTTTCTAAGATAGATCTAAGATCTGGGTACCATCGGTTCAGAATTCGAGATGGAGATGTACCCAAGATAGCTTTTCGCACCCGCTATGGTCATTTTGAGTTTATGGTTATGCCATTCGGGTTGAGTAATGCTCCTGTAACTTTTATGTCATTAATGAATGAGGTGTTTCACCAGTATTTGGATCAGTTCATTATCGTATTCATCGATGATATTCTGGTATATTTGAGATCTAGATAAGAGTATGAACAACACCTAAGGATAGTGCTAAAAACCCTCCGAGAGAAGAAGATATACACTAAAATCAGTAAGTGTGATTTTTGGCTAGAGCATATCTCTTTTCTGGGTCATATTGTATCGAAGGATGGTGTGTCAGTGGACCCATCCAAAATTGAAGCAGTGGTTCAGTGGCAGAGACCCCAGACAGTCATGAAAATCAAAAGTTTTTTGGGTTTAGCTGGATATTATTGACGATTTATGGAGGGATTCTCGAGATTAGCTACTTCATTGACATGTCTGATGAGGAAGAATGTTGAGTTCATGTGGGACGATATATGTGTAAAGAGTTTTCAGGAGTTAAAGAAGAGATTAACCACAGCTCCGATTCTCACCATTCCTACCAGTTCAAGAGGTTTTTCTGTATATACAGATGCTTCATACCAAAGATTGGGCTGTGTACTGATGCAGGATGGGAAGGTAGTTGCTTATGGATCGAGACTATTGAAGGATCATGAGGGAACTACCCGACCCACGATCTAGAGTTGGCGACCGTCGTATTTACCTTGAAAATATGGCGCCATTATCTTTATGGTGAGAAATTTCAAGTATTTACTGACCACAATAGCCTTAAGTATCTGTTCTCATAGAATGAGTTAAACATGAGACAGAGAAGATGGCATTGAGCTTCTGAAAGACTATGATTGCAAAATCTTGTACCACCCGGGTAAGGCGAATGTCGTAGCTGATGCACTGAGTAGGAAGCATCTTGGGTTGGTATCATACATGATGATTAGGGAACACGAGCTATTGAAACAATTTGTGAGCCTCAGTTTGGATGCAACCCCACCTGATATTGATAGTGGCTTTATGGTAGCTAGCCTGCGGTTGGAACCAGATCTGGTAGATTGTATCCGGCAGGCTCAACAAATTGATGAGCAGTGCAGTGATATTATCGAGCAGATACAGAGGGGTACAGAGATTGATTTTAAGTTGAGCTCTGATGGTTTACTAAGGTTCAGAGGTAGGATATGTGTTCCCAATGATCCAGAGATCAGGAAGTTGATTTTATCAGAGGCTCACTCAACGAAGTGTATAATGCATCCGGGAAGTAACAAAATGTATAAGAACCTCTGGAGAGTGTATTGGTGGTTAGGAATGAAGAGAGATATAGCTGAAAATATGTGGCTAAGTGTCTTGTCTGTCAGGAGGTGAAGGTAGAGCATCAGAAGCCTGCAGGGCTATTACAACCTCTACCTATACCCACTTGGATGTGGGAGCTTGTCACTATGGACTTCGTGATAGGTTTACCTAGGACCCTTAGGAATCACAATGCGATTTGGGTGATAGTGGGCAGATTGACGAAGTCAACACACTTCCTAGCTGTGAGAACCACCAGTACTCTGAGTATGCTACCGGAACTATATGTGCGTGAGATAGTGAGGTTGCATAGTGTTCCAATGAGCATTGTTTCTGATAGGGATGCCCGTTTCACTTTCCACTTTTGGGAACACTTTCTGGAAGCGATGGGGACCCAACTGAGTTTTAGAACAACATTCCATCCTCAGACAGATGGTCAATCATAGAGGAATATACAGACCCTGGAGGATATGTTGAGAGCGTGTACATTGGATTTTGGAGGCTCCTGGGATGACCATTTACCACTTGCAGAGTTCGCCTATAATAATAGCTATCATTCGAGTATCAGGATGGCACCGTATAAGGCTTTGTATGGTTGAAGATATCATTCCCCTATTGGATGGGAAGAGGTGGGTGACCAACTGATATTTGCTCCCGACTTAGTGAGAAAAGCCTCTGAGGATTTCCAATTGATTTGTGAGAGGTTACGGACAACTCAGAGCAGAAAAAAGAGTTATGCTGACTGGAGACGGAGACCATTGGAGTTTACAGTGGGTGAATCGATATTTTTACAAGTTTCTCCTTCCAATGGTATAATGAGGTTCGAAAAGAAAGGGAATTTAAGTCCTCGTTACATTAGACCCTTTGAGATTCTAGATAGAGTGGGAGATAAGGCCTATAGGTTAGCATTGCCACCTGTAGCGGGCGTTCACAACGCCTTCCACATCTCTATGTTGTGGAAGTACCACCCGGTCTCGGCACATGTGATAAGATATGAGCCATTGGAGCTCAACGAGAGCATGTCATATGTTGAGAAGTCGGTTTGGATATTGGATAGAAAGGAGAAGGTGTTAAGGTCAAAGACGATCCCTTAGTGAAAGTCCTTTGGCAGCATCACACTGCAGAAAAAGCTACATAGGAGTTAGAGAGTTTGATGCGGGGAAAATATCTTGAGTTATTCACGGACTAATTTGGTTCCAATTTGTAGGACCAAATTTTCTTAGTGGGGGAGATTGTGAGACCCCACATATGTATGACTTTATTATATGTTAATGGAATTATAAGACAGATGATTTTTAGATCATGCAAATGTGAATGAATTGTGAATGGGATAAATGAGTATCATGATATAAGTTAAGGTTAAATAAGGGCTGAAGTGACCACAAGCTAAATGAATGGAACTTAAAGCATTCGGATTGAAGATAAGGATTTAAAACATGAAATGATAATGCATGGACTGCGAATTTTGTGTATCCTTTCTAATTTCAATCAGTACACAAAGTTTCATAACATTAAAAATCATAAGGATTGAACCTTTCCATGCTCAAAGTGTGAATAGATTGTAAAATGACTAGTGAAGCAATCAAACATAATTTTTTCCCTTGAAAAATTGAAAAATTTACAACAGGAAACCTGCAGATGAAGGCCAGATCAATCTCCTATTCAAAGCAGATCTATCCCTTGTGCAAGTAGAACAATTCCAAGTTGATTTTGCCAAGGGTGGATCGATCTCCCCATTGAGCAGATCGATCTCCCCAATGAGCATATCAATCTACATTTACTTCTGCCTAGCAGAGATCGATCCCTTTCTAAGTGTAGATCGATCTCCATTTGATCCTGTCAAGAGCAGATCGATCTCTCCCCATGAGCAGATGGATCTCCTCAAGCTTCTGCCAAGAAAGGATCGATCTCTTCCCCTAAAGATCAGATCGATCCAACATTTCATGCCTGAACGTCTTGGTAGTTCAAAAACCAAAGGCAGATCGATCTTCACCCTTGCATATCGATCTTCACCCTTGCAGATCAATCTCACCACTCTTATCCTATAAAAACTTGATGGCCAAACCTCATTCTTTCCCCTCCATTTTTACCTAAAAAGTAAGCTTTCTCTCTCTAGAATACCACCATTTCTAAAAAGATTAGAGAAAAAGCTATTAGAGCAAAGTTTTTCATTGTGAGGAGGAGAACAACATACCTTAGAATAAAAACTCAACTTGTTGGATTGAAGAAGCAAAGGAGTCTTCTTATTTGGGGCAAGAGGAAAGTCAAGCTAGGTGAGTTTCCAATACACCAACTCTAAGTATATTTATCCAGATGTTGTTGTGAGTAGATGGGTGTATGTATTAGTGGTTGAAACTACCTAGAATGTAATGAATCAAGCATGACCTAGAATGGGTTTAGTGTAAGAAAATAGAATATGGTTGATTAGAGGATAAATGGATTATACCAAGGTGTCAATGATGTGATATGGATGATTTTGAGATGGTTTTGTGAAATGAGTTTATGGAATAGGATGAGGTTATATAATGTGCATATTTAGAGCTTGAAAAAATGCATGAATGAAGGGGAAATTATGTATAAACATCTATGCTAAGTGTTTGATAAGTAACTGCAGGAGTTGCTAGCTAAATTGACTAGAAATGACATAATGATGACCAAATATGATAATGGACCGAACTTGTTGAAATAGGCTCGATAAGATATACATACTAGTTTAAGTAAAAAATGAGTTATCGGTATTGACTCATTTGATTGACGAATGTTTACAGCTATCGAGGATATATCTGGAGCAAATTGAGCCCAATCGCGAGAAGCGAGAAAGGAAGAAGGAGTTGCTTCCAAGTGAATCGAGGTAAGGGAATTGTGTTAGCCCTAGAGGTATCTGTACACACTTTCAAGCGTATGGGTGATTTCTTAAAGTGTCTAAGGGTCTTAGAATGAAATGAATGATTGAAGGGCAATAAAAATGGGATTTGAGAAAAGTTCATGAAAAGAAAGAACATGAGGTTCTTGAATCTTTTATTGCCTTTAGCACGTAAAATTAGTAGGCTAGCTAACATTTAAATGATTTGCATGAAAATAACTTGATTTGGTTTTTATAACCATGCTTGCAAAGGATGAGCCACCTACATGAGTTTTGTGGAAATGAAACGTACTAGAGCGTTGCTCGCACTAGATTTGATGTGGTTACATGTGCATTAGTCCTGGAGCTTAGCCCGCACTAGTTTTTACAAAGATTTCATGATATAGTACTGGAGCATAGCTCGCACTAGAATTTTACATGCATGAGTGCTGAAGCCTAGATCCCACTGATTTTCATACTGGTTTTGACATTGTGCTAGAGCGTTGCTTGCACTAGATGTCCACTATACTTATTGTCGTGCTTGAGACGACTCGCACGCGATTTTATGATATGTTAAGAGCTGTGTTAGGAGCTTCGGGTAGGCTGTGTGCCATGTCGATTAAATAGGCTCGCACGTGCGTATTGAGATGTGACGGTGATATGATGTAATGATATGGGTCCACGCAGTATGATGTACTATACAAGTAGTATGGATTACGCTGTACTGTGTATGGATATGATACATATATACCGTCTTCGGACGATGAATATTCTATTATGGACCGACGGGTTGGTCGTGACCCACCTCCCGTGCGAAAGCAGATTGAGGTGATACCCCACACAGTAGGATCCGTGTAGCTTGGGATCACAGAGGATATGTCCATAGTCCTAGTTATTACCCTTTTTAATATTATTTGCCTATCTCACATATCTTGTTTTATGATAAATCCATATTTGAAATGTGTTTGTGGGTCAAGACTGTCCATGGGAGGGGCTGAGTCCTGACAAATGGTGATTTGTATAGATTTGTGTTGTGTTTTTAAATGCTTTGAAGTGCACCTTGCATGATGATTTGCCATGTTTTGTTTTCGATTTACCCATGATGATTTTCCGTGCTTTGTTTAAGAATTGTGCACTACTTTAAATAGCATGAACTGCTTTACGTATCATGAACACGATCATGAACTGTTATATTTTGGGTATGACAAGTAACTGTGTGGTTAAGCATGGCATCACGATCACGTAGATAATGCAGTTATCTACCTGCTCGCATGATTGCCTTATTGAGCATGTGATTTGCTCACCCCCCTTATTTTCCCCCTCTACAGAGCACTTATAGTAGATAGAGAGCAACTGAGGATTGGATTTTGGTGTTCACTGCATCCCATCACATAAGGTATACACATTTGTATAGTTTTTGTATCTGGACATGTCAAAGCACATTAATATCTTTGAATGTAATTTTTGGGGATGTAAAGAATTGTAAATACATGTAAACAACAACTCTGATTTAGAAATACAAGTGTCTACGTTTAAATGAATTTGTAAATTCAAATAATTTGATTGGATGAGATTGACACCGATACACTGCCCAACTGTTTGTGGTGTAGTTGTTCACGATAAAGTAAAGTAAAGGTAAGGAACAAACAATGAGAAAAGGGTTAAAAAATAAATTAAAAAAATTTGTAGTAGATTTTCAATAGATGGAGGGTCGTGACAATGTAATACATCTTTTTTATAATAAAGTTATTATAATAAAACTTTATAACTTATTTAATAAAGTTATTTTTAATAAACATAAAATTACTATCTAATATTATACATTTGCTTTATAATAAATAACGTTAGTATAAAAAAGTTATTATAACCTATTTTTACTAGTTTAAAAAATTTATAATAGTTTTAAAATTTTTTAATTTCTTTTAATAAAATTAAATTTGTTTATTACATTGAAATTTAATTTTATTTATCATTTATTATTTAAAATAAAAATAAACTTAAAATTTGTCATTTTGCATAAAAAAATTCATTTATCATTTACTTTTAAGAAAGCGTATTTATTTAGTATGTTTTTCATATATCTATTCATTTTGTATTTTAAATATTTATTCATTTTCTAAACTAAACTTACAGTTACAATATTAATTTATTTGGTATTTAAAAATTAACAATAATGATGAATGAAAATAAGAAATGAGGAGAATAAGAAGATCAAAGATTTTTTTCATGGAAAACCCCTTCAAAATTTAGAAAGGTAAAAACCATGAGATCATATTCCATAAAAATATTCACTATGATTGAACTTATTTACAATTTTACATACAATTTACAACTAAGGAAAAATAAAAGGCTTAATAGCCAAATTAAACCATCAACCTTTTATATAAAATGGATATAAGCCTTCAACATTTTATTGTGTGGAAATTAGTCTATAAACCTTTATTACTCTAAATAAACCCTCAACCTTTTAAAATCATGCAATTAAGTCTAAGTCTTTTAAATGACACTAATTACCATTTGGACATCCTACGTGAACAGCTTAGTTGGATGTCAGATGGCATGCCACATGTGTAATTGTAAGACCCGATTTTATTTAAAACACGAAATGAGAAAAGATCAAATGAAGGGTTGAAATGGTAGTGCCGAACACGTGCAAGGATAAAACGGTCAAAAGATCAAAATTCGGTATTTATCGTGATAAGAAAATTTAATTTAAAATACGGGATTGAGAAATATTGATCAATAACGAAGAAATAATTTAATTTCGGATTAAATTGATCAAGATATAAATTTATTGGAATAAACCAGAATTTTTACCTCGAGAAATTATCCCAAAAATAATCGAAAAATATACCGAAAAGACGAAGTAAGACCCATAAATTCATTTATTAAATAAATGAATAAGATAATAAATTTTTTAGATATTTTGGATTTTAATTGAATATAATAATGATTAAAATAATATTAAAATAAATTATAAATAAATAAATAAAATAAAAAAAAAGAAATCGTGAAATGCGATTTCTGCAGAAAGGAAAAGAAAATGGTGAAATGAAGGAGCGAAAACCGAGGGAGTCGGTTCCCTCCGTCCGATAAGTCACTGGCGAGGCAGAGGGGTGGGCAACGACTGGGAGAGAAGCCCGACCATCGGGAGACCCATCGGCAGCCTCGACGCGTGCCGACGTCGCCGAAATCTAGAGATCGACAGAGGGGAGGTCGAAAGAGAGAAGAGGAGATTGGCGGCCATCCGCGCCGATCCAATCTACCCCGAGGCCCAATGAAGAACGCCCACACCGTGGAGCGCCGATTGGTGCCAGAATCGCACCGAGAACCGATCGGACGGCGTCGAAATGACGAAATAAAGCCTAAACCTGTACGGCCGGTTCAGCAAAAAAGAAAAGGAAAAAGAAGAAAAAAAAGGAAAGAACAAGAGGAAAATTTGAAAAAATCCCAGTGATGTAATCGAGCAACGGGTAAGTCGGTAAGCAGTTGAAATTGACCGATTTAAATTTTAGAATATTTAATTTGATTAATATTCGATAAAAAGTTTACCCGAAAAAATATTTAATTGTGTAGCTCGACAATTAGTGTCAACCGAGAGCTCGAGACAGTCTCGATTACGTACTATCATGAAATCTTGGGTAAGTAACCCTTATTTACGATAATTTATATCGTTATACGTGTTAAACATTTACCGCATAAATTACGGATTTAATTTCGCATGAAATGAATTATATCCTGGAATTAGAGATATATTGTCGTAAATAATTCATAAGCTATTCGAGAGTTTAGAACGAGGCACAATATATACTGATGGGCCCAATAAGCCTTGATGATGTAAATAGTAAATGAAAAACGGGCTTAAGGCCGATTAAGTCCAATTATAGTGCAATCGAGCCCAATATGGGTAAACGGGCCCAATGATTTAAATTAAGCCCATAAAGTACGAAATATAATTAATTTTTTTGTATTTGACCTGATGTATATTTATACGCAGTTCAAGAGATTTGATTGAGAGCAAATTGGACTGCATGACGAGACATCAGTTAAAGGTCAGACTGTACAGAAAAATGAGGTAAGGGAATTGTGTGAGTAGCTAAAGGTAGCTACGCGTATTTTAAATAGTTTTTGTATACACTAAAATTGTATAAAGGTCCTAGAAATAAATTAAAGATTTTAAGGACTCGAAATAGTTAAAAATGCTATTTTACCCCTATTGAGGGAATTCACCTAAGAATGGTGAAAGCATGACATGTATGAAATGCATGATTTAAAGAATTTTCAGATTTAAGGAATTTTCTTGGTTTTTAAGCAAAGCAAATCGATAGATTGGCCAGTAATTGCATAAATTACACAATATAACACTACGTAAGTGTTATTAAGATTTAAATGAAAATTATTTGGAAAACGGGCCAACTATCAAGTTTATATTAAAACAGATATTGCTGGCGCATAGCTCGCACTATATCTGCTTTTGTGAGTGTGCATAAAATGTGCTTGAGCGGTTGCTCGCATTGACTTGTGTGACATCATATGCATGAAATGTGCTAGAGCAGTTGCTCGTACTGATTTTTATTATTGTAAAATGCATGAGAGGTGTTGGAGCCTAGCTCGCACTCTATTTTGAATGTTTTGACTTGTTTTTGACTTGATATGCATAGAAAGGTGCTGGAGCGCTTGCTCGCACTAGTTTTAATGAATTGACATGCATGAGAGATGCTGTAGCTTAGCTCGCATCCTGTTTTGATATTGTGAGATCTGAGAATTTTAGATATATTTGAATGGTGTAATATGAACTTGAAGTGTAATTAATTGAGCTAAGTGAATTGGGGAATGATAATTGGAGATTTATATGTTAAGTGTTTAAAATAAGTGTGAAGTTATGAGGAAAGATCGATCTGGGAGAAGGAGAGATCGATCTGGTGAGTTAAAAATGACAAGGAATGAAGAATTTGAGGAGCAGATCGATCTCCAATGGAAGAGGATCGATCTCCTTATGATTCTGTTTGAGAGAAGATCGATCTCATGAGGAAGAGATCGATCTCCAAATGATTCTGTTTGGGAGAAGATCGATCTCCTCAAGGAGCAGATCGATCTCATAAAGCCATAAAGAGATCGATCTCACCCCTCGACAGATCGATCTCCTAGGCATAAATTGTCTCAAATCGTCCCAAAAATTCAAACGCAGATCGATCTCATCAAGAGCCAGATCGATCTCCTACCCCCAGTCTATATAAGGAACCCCTATTTTTCTCCTGTAATCTCACTTTCTCTCTCTTCCAACCCCCATTTTCATCGAAACCTAGCTTTCTCACTCATCCAAAGCACCCATTTTCGGTCGAATCAGAGGTTGTGGCAAGAAGGGAAGTTGTTCCTCATCAAAAGGAGAACAACATACTTGGAAATCGAAAGACGGATCGAATCAAGGCAAGAGATAAGCTCTCCACAAGTTTTGGGTAATTTCTAAACTTCGATCCTTATATTTGAGGTGATTTTGGTGATGTTAGTTGTTAGCATTGCGTTGAGATAGCTGAAAAATGAATAGGGATTGATAAAATTACAATGTGGTTGGAGTGATAATGATATTTGGAAATTTTTGTAATTTTGGGAATTTGAGCTATAAATAGAAATTTAGACAATGTGGTGAATTAGCATATATAATTGGCATGAGAAATGTAGAACGTTGAGATGTTGTGAATGAGAGTGTAGTTTGGGGTAGAGTTACGAGAATCAAGAGATTTGAGGTGTTATGAGCAATTATGCTCGATTTTGAGAATTGAGGTTTATGAGATAATTGAGTATTGATGTTTTAACATCGTTTGGACAGCTCGGGAGTTCCAAAGTGGAATGCGAGGCTAGTCCGTGATACGGGGGAAACGATTGCACTATACGAGGTGCAAAGAGGTAAGGTAAATCTAAACCATTTGTGTATGTGATTTGTAAACTATTATAGCATGATTTGTGGTTTATAAAAAAAGCATGTTGAGTGTTGTGTTGAGAAATAATTGCACACGGTTTTATAGCCGGTTGGAGCCCATTATTTTTATGCGTTTATAAGCTGAGTGTGAAATTGATTTATAAACCATCGAATTTGTGTGAGTAATGAATTGGGCTCTACGTTAAGGCAATATCGAGATTTGAGAAATGTGTGTGTGCTTTGCCGGTTGGAACTCGGATTTATTATGTTTTGTGTTGAGTACAAAACGATTTTAAAATGAGTTTTATGAGGGAAAAACCATTCTGAGTTCTACGTGAAGGCAAGCCAGTCTTGTGTGATAAGACTTAGGTGTATAATTTTGAGTACACACCGGGCATTGCTCTGGTAGCATGTAAGCCCGATTTCTTCTCCGTTCTGGTAACGTGAGAATAACTCATTCTGTGGCTATGCCACGTATACTTGGTGGCTGTTGCCACGTGAGAAACCCCCTTGGTGGCCGTTGCTACGTGAGAAACCCCCTTGGTGGTCGTTGCCATGTGATACCCCATTTGGTGGCCGTTGCCACGTGAGAAACCCCCTTGGTGGCCGTTGCCACGTGATACCCCCTTGGTGGCCATTGCCACGTGATACCCCATTTGGTGGCCGTTGCCACGTGATACCCCATTTGGTGGCCGTTGCCACGTGAGAAACCCTATTTGGTGGCTGTTGCCACGTGAGAACCCCTAATTAGTGTCCGTTGCCACGTGAAACTCTATTCAGTGGCTGTGCCACGTGTGAAATTAAATCAGTGGCCATGCCACGTGAGTTAGTGGCTGTGCCACGTGTGAAATTAAATCAGTGGCTATGCCACGTGTGTGCATTATTATTATAGTGATTTTATCACGTATTTGAGAAAGCGTTTATCGCGTTATTTACACATGCTTTGTTAATGCTCTAGACTGAGCCTTTTTACTTCATGTTTTCACATGATCTGAGATATGAGAATATCGTTTTGAGTACTTTCATGCTATGGTTTTCAAACGAGTTTCACATACAAATAAATATTTTGTGATGTGCATTTTGGTTTATGAAATGAGTACCTTACCCCCTCTTACTGAGCGATTTAGAAGCTCACCCAGTTTTCTTTCCCCCCAGAGTTCTTCAAGTGAAAAAGGATTTCCCCTGCGACGTACGGAGTAATGGCTAGTGGAGGACTTGAGCTCCAGGCCATATATTGTATTTGAGGTATCTTTTATCTTTTCATGTACCCAGACAATTACTGTAATTGTAGACACTTGATGTATAACATTGTATGGGATGTATTAGGATTAATTAACTTAAGATGGATTAATGTATATGATACAATATACACTATATTATGATGAGATCCTGAGGCATGATAATTATGATGATGTATGACACTGCACAGGAATGCACCCTTAATTGTGAATTAATGAGTGAAAAGTTTTAAATTTGCCCTATTTTCTGCATTTTCGGGGCGTGACAGAGTTTTTTTGGTATCAGAGCTTAGGGTGTCTAGTACTGTCAGTGTCGGTTAAGTGAAATAGAATACATCCCAAGTGTCTGTAATAGTCTGGTCATGAACTAAAATTGAGTATTGAAATTTCAATCGATTGTAATATGTACGCGCAGGAGACGAGTTGAGATAGAGAATGAGTAAACGACGAGGTCGTTCGAGGAGGCAGGCAGAGTCCCCTCCGCCACCTGTCCCACAACCAGAGAGTCCTAACTCTCGATTTAATATGATTGAGACTGATGTGAGGCAAGGTTTTGAGCAGATAGCTGCGTTATTCGCGCAACACTTTGGAGTTAATGCCTCAGGTACTACTCCTACACCACCACAAGGACCTCCCACACCCCCAGTGCCTCCCTTCACTCAGCCTGATGATTGAAGTATAGTCAGACTGAAGGATTTTCTGAAGATGAATCCACCCGTGTTTAGGGGAAAGAAGGATCCTACAGAGGCTGAGGAGTGGCTGACGGAGTTGAGAATTATATTTGATTATCTGGGGTGCACCGATGCTGAGAGGGTCAGTATGAGTATCTATATGTTGAAAGGGAGAGCTCGAGATTGGTGGGGTACTACCCAGGGTATTCTGATGTCCCGCCAGGATGTGATTGGTTGGGAAGAGTTTCAGACAGCCTTTAGGACCCAATATGTACCAGGAGCCGCCCAGAGAAAGAAACAGGCCGAGTTTTTGAGTTTGGTACAGGGTGACATGTCTGTGGATGACTACGAGAGTCAATTCACCGCACTATTGAGATATGACCCAGAGACCTTCAAGAGTGAAGAGCTCCGCACAGAGAAGTTCGTGTATGGGTTGAAGCCCGTCATCAGAGATAGATTGATAGGGCTATGTATTACGGAGTTTGAAGATGCTCCGAGATGAGCACAAGAGATTGAAAGAGGAATTGAGATGGTACAATCCCAGAATGAGCTCAGAGCAGTGAATAGAGATAAGGGTAAGAGGCCAGCACTTTTTCAAACGGAGGCTCGGAGAGGTTCCTTCAGAAGAGGAAGGATTGAGGTGCAGAAGGGTAGATTAGAGAGACCTAGAGGCTACCCTAACATTAGAGAGACCCCTCGAGATGTCAGGCCTGAGACAAGATTTTGCAGAGATTGTGGTCGAATTCATGAGGGAAGTTGTACTGGGTCGATCCATGGATGTTTTAGATGTGGAGACATGGGTCACATGGTGAAGGATTGCCCTCAATCTCAGAAACCACATGTCTTGGAGCCCCCTAGACAACATCCTTAGAGAGTAGATCCCCGGAGACGGGCCACTGCGACAGAGAAAGGGAAAAAACCTGTGGCACAGGGACGTGTGTTTGCCCTGGATAAGGAGACCGCAGACACTTCAGCAGAAACTATAAGAGGTACACTCTCTGTCTGTAATTATGAGGCTCGTGTGTTGATTGATTCAGGATCCACGCATTCGTTTATTTCTGAGCATTTTGCATGTAGATTAAACTTGAAGTTTGAACCTCTAGAATACATACTACATGTAAATACCCCTATGCGTGAATCCCAGAGAACTGAGTTAATCTGTAAAGGATGTGAAATAAAGGTGGGAGATAGAGTGATGTTAGCAGATCTAATCCTGTTGAATATTCATGGGTTTGATGTAATTCTGGGAATGGATTGGTTAGCGACCAATCGAGTGAGTTTAGACTGCTACACTAAGATTGTAACTTTCTCCCTACCTGAACCTTACAGTGTACGATTGAGATATTGAGAAAATGATTAGGTGGATTTCTAGTAAGTAATTTGAGAATTTTGATATTATTTTGGAGAATATTAAATATGATTGTTCATGTGAAGGTTATGAGACACTCATCTCAGACGATGACCGGGAACATCCGAGGATTGAGGATATACCTGTGGTGTGTGAATTTCTGGATGTTTTCCCAGATGAATTGCCAGGTTTACCACCAGAGAGAGAGCTGGAGTTTACCATTGATTTGGTACCAGATACTCAGCCGATCTCTAAACCTCCTTACAGGATGGCATTAGTGGAACTTGAGGAATTGAAGAAACAACTACAGGAGTTATTGGATCAAGGGTTTATTAGACCCAGTGTTTCGCCGTGGGGAGCGCCAGTACTATTTGTTAAGAAGAAGGATGGTAGTCTCAGATTATGCGTAGACTATCGGTTGTTGAATAAAGCCACGGTGAAGAATAAATACCCACTACCCAGGATTGATGATCTACTTGATCAGCTGAGAGGGGCATCAGTCTTTTCTAAGATTGATTTGAGATCGGGCTATCACCAATTGAGGATCAAGGAAGAAGATATTCCAAAGACGGCCTTCAGGATGAGGTATGGCCATTACGAATTTCTGGTGATGTCCTTTGGATTGCTTAACGCCCCTGCAGCATTTATGAGATTGATGAACGAGGTGTTTAGAGACTATCTGGATAAATTTGTGATAGTCTTTATTGATGATATCCTGGTATACTCTCAGTCGTATGAGGAGCATGCACAGCATTTGTGGTTAGTATTTCAGATACTCCGAGATAAGCAATTATATGGGAAGCTTAGTAAGTGTGAGTTTTGGCTGGATCGGATAGCTTTCCTTGGTCATATAGTCCCAGAGGAAGGAGTATCAGTGGACCTAAGCAAGGTGGAGGCTGTGCTTAATTGGGAGAGGCCGAGGACAGTTACTGAGGTTCGAAGCTTCCTTGGTTTGGCAGGGTATTACAGAAGATTTGTGGAAGGATTTTCAAGGATTGCCGCTCCTTTGACTAAGCTCACGCGCAAAGAGACTCCATTTATATGGACTGATCAATGTGAGCTCAATTTTCAGGAATTAAAGAGGAGGTTGACAGCGGCGCCTGTGTTAACTATTCCTGAGGGATCGGGAGGATTTTCGGTGTATAGTGATGCATCTCATCAGGGATTGGGGTGTGTGCTTATGCAGCACGGAAGAGTGGTCGCATATGGATCGCGACAACTGAAAGACCATGAGCGGAATTACCCTACGCATGATTTGGAGTTAGCCGCTGTGGTATTTGCTTTGAAGATCTGGCGACACTACTTCTATGGGGAAAGATTTCAGATCTTCACTGATCATAAGAGTTTGAGATATCTCTTTGATCAGAAAGAGTTAAACATGAGACAAAGGAGATGGATGGAACTCCTTAAGGATTATGACTGCGAGATTCTTTATCATCCGGGTAAGGCGAATGTAGTTGCTGATACCCTGAGCAGGAAGAGTATGATATCTGCTATGATGAGCAGGGAATGGGATTTGTTAGAGCAGTTCACCGAACTTCGGATCAGAGTTAAAGAGGTAGAGACTGGATTTTTGTCTAGCCTGCGGATAGAGCCCAGGATCATGGATCAGATTAGAACTGGGCAGCGCAGTGATCAGAGATTGATAGATATGGTTAGCCAAGCTGAGCAGAGTTCGCAGTCGGATCTCACCATCAGTGAGGATGGATTGTTGAGATTCAAAGGACGGATTTGTGTACCGGACGATGATACCCTAAAGAGACAGATATTGAGAGAATCCCACTGCTCGCGATACACCATGCACCCAGGGAGTACTAAGATGTACCGAGACTTGAGAAAGGTGTATTAGTGGAGTGGTATGAAGCGAGACGTGGCAGAGTACGTGGCCAGGTGTTTAGTATGCCAGGAAGTGAAAGTTGAGCATCGGAAGCCCGGAGGACTACTACAGCCCTTACCTGTACCTACATGGAAATGGGAGCATGTCACTATGGACTTTATTATGGGTTTACCGAGGACCCGAAGAGGTCATGACAGTATATGGGTTATAGTGGATAGATTGACCAAGAGTGCCACTTCCTTGCCATTAAGAGCACAGATACTGTGGATGCCTTAGCTGAGCTGTATGTCAGTGAGATAGCTAGATTACATGGGGCTCCAGTGAGTATTACTTCTGATAGAGATTCCCGATTTACTTCCAGATTTTGGACCCAGTTTCAGGAGTCCATGGGATCTCGATTGAGTTTTAGTACCGCCTATCATCCTCAGACAGATGGTCAGTCAGAGAGGACTATTCAGACCCTGGAGGATATGTTGAGGGCGTGTACGATGGATTTTAAGGGATCATGGGATGATCACCTGCCCCTAGCAAAGTTTGCGTACAACAACAGCTATCACGTAAGTATTGGAATGGCACCTTTTGAGGCTCTATATGGTAGGAGGTGTAGATCCCCTGTAGCTTGGGAAGAAGTCGGTGACAGAAAGATAAATGCCCCCGAGCTTGTTGAGCAAGCTGTACAGAGTGTAAAACTCATATGTGAGAGGTTACGGGCTGCACAAAGTAGACAGAAAAGCTACGCGGATGTGCGTAGACGGCCACTCGAGTTTGATGTTGGTGATGCAGTATTTTTGAGAGTATCACCGACTAAGGGTATTGTGCAATTTGGGAAGAAAGGAAAATTGAGTCCTCGATACATAGGACCATTCGAGATTCTTGAGAGAGTGGGAGAGGTAGCTTACAGATTAGCATTACCCCCACAGATGTCCAGAATACACAACGTTTTTCATGTGTCTATGTTGAGGAAGTACCACCCGGACCCTTCTCATGTTATAGAGTATGATGAGATGGACATACAGGAGGACATGAGCTACACTGAGGAACCCGTCCGGATTCTCGATAGAAAGGAGAAGGTACTGAGAACCAAGAGTATCCCATTAGTGAAAGTTTTGTGGAAACATCACTCAAGGGAAGAGGCAACGTGGGAACTAGAGAGCCTCATGAAGGAGAAATACCCCCATCTCTTTGACTAGTTGAGTTGAATTTGGAGGACCAAATTCTTTTAAGGTGGGGAGGATGTGAGATCTGAGAATTTTAGATATATTTGAATGGTGTAATATGAACTTTAAGTGTAATTTATTGAGCTAAGTGAATTGGGGAATGATAATTGGAGATTTATATGTTAAGTGTTTAAAATAAGTGTGAAGTTATGAGGACAGATCGATCTGGGAGAAGGAGAGATCGATCTGGTGAGTTAAAAATGACAAGGAAGGAAGAATTTGAGGAGCAGATCGATCTCCAATGGAAGAGGATCGATCTCCTTATGATTCTGTTTGAGAGAAGATCGATCTCATGAGGAAGAGATCGATCTCCAAATGATTCTGTTTGGGAGAAGATCGATCTCCTCAAGGAGCAGATCGATCTCATAAAGCCATAAAGAGATCGATCTCACCCCTCGACAGATCGATCTCCTAGGCATAAATTGTCTCAAATCGTCCCAAAAATTCAAACGCAGATCGATCTCATCAAGAGCCAGATCGATTTCCTACCCCCAGTCTATATAAGGAACCCCTGTTTTTCTCCTGCAATCTCACTTTCTCTCTCTTCCAACCCCCATTTTCACAGAAACCTAGCTTTCTCACTCATCCAAAGCACCCATTTTCGGTCGAATCAGAGGTTGTGGCAAGAAGGGAAGTTGTTCCTCATCAAAAGGAGAACAATATACTTAGAAATCGAAAGACGGATCGAATCGAGGCAAGAGATAAGCTCTCCACAAGTTTTGGGTAATTTCTAAACTTCGATCCTTATATTTGAGGTGATTTTGGTGATGTTAGTTGTTAGCATTGCGTTGAGATAGCTGAAAAATGAATAGGGATTGATGAAATTGCAATGTGGTTGGAGTGATAATGATATTTAGAAATTTTGGCAATTTTGGGAATTTGAGCTATAAATAGAAATTTAGACAATGTGGTGAATTAGCATAGATAATTGGCATGAGAAATGTAGAACGTTGAGATGTTGTGAATGAGAGTGTAGTTTGGGGTAGAGTTACGAGAATCAAGAGATTTGAGGTGTTATGAGCAATTATGCTCGATTTTGAGAATTGAGGTTTATGAGATAATTGAGTATTGATGTTTTAACATCGTTTGGACAGCTCGGGAGTTCCAGAGTGGAATGCGAGGCTAGTCCGTGATACGGGGGAAACAATTGCACTATACGAGGTGCAAAGAGGTAAGGGAAATCTAAACCATTTGTGTATGTGATTTGTAAACTATTATAGCATGATTTGTGGTTTATAAAACAAGCATGTTGAGTGTTGTGTTGAGAAATAATTACACACGGTTTTATAGCCGGTTGGAGCCCATTATTCTTATGCGTTTATAAGCTGAGTGTGAAATTGCTATATAAACCATCGAATTTGTGTGAGTAATGAATTGGGCTCTACGTTAAGGCAATATCGAGATTTGAGAAATGTGTGTGTGCTTTGCCGGTTGGAACTCGATTTTATTATGTTTTGTGTTGAGTACAAAACGATTTTAAAATGAGTTTTATGAAGGAAAAACCATTATGAGTTCTACGTGAAGGCAAGCCAGTCTTGTGTGATAAGACTTAGGTGTGTAATTTTGAGTACACACCGGGCATTGCTCTGGTAGCATGTAAGCTCGATTTCTTCTCCGTTCTGGTAACGTGAGAATAACCCATTCTGTGGCTATGCCACGTATACTTGGTGGCCGTTGCCACGTGAGAAACCCCCTTGGTGGCCGTTGCCACGTGAGAAACCCCCTTGGTGGCCGTTGCCACGTGATACCCCATTTGGTGGCCGTTGCCACGTGAGAAACCCTATTTGGTGGCCGTTGCCACGTGAGAACCCCTAATTAGTGGCCGTTGCCACGTGAAACTCTATTCAATGGCTGTGCCACATGTGAAATTAAATCAGTGGCCATGCCACGTGAGTTAGTGGTTGTGCCACGTGTGAAATTAAATCAGTGGCTATGCCACGTGTGTGCATTATTATTATAGTGATTTTATCACGTATTTGAGAAAGCGTTTATCGCGTTATTTTCACATGCTTTGTTAATGCTCTAGACTGAGCCTTTTTACTTCATGTTTTCACATGATTTGAGATATGAGAATATCGTTTTGAGTACTTTCATGCTATGGTTTTCAAACGAGTTTCACATACAAATAAATATTTTGTGATTTGCATTTTGGTTTATGAAATGAGTACCTTACCCCCCCTTACTGAGCGATTTAGAAGCTCACCCTGTTTTCTTTCCCCCCAGAGTTCTTCAAGTGAAAAAGGATTTCCCCTGTGACGTACGGAGTAGTGGCTAGTGGAGGACTTGAGCTCCAGCCATATATTGTATTTGAGGTATCTTTTATCTTTTCATGTACCCAGACAATTACTGTAATTGCAGACACTTGATGTATAACATTGTATGGGATGTATTAGGATTAATTAACTTAAGATGGATTAATGTATATGATACAATATACACTATATTATGATGAGATCCTGAGGCATGATAATTATGATGATGTATGACACTGCACAAGAATGCACCCTTAATTGTGAATTAATAAGTGAAAAGTTCTAAATTTGTCCTATTTTTCGCATTTTCGGGGCGTGACAGATATGATAATTGCATAAAAGCTGTGCTGGAGTGTAACTCACACGAGATTTGATTTATTTATGCATAAAGTCATGCTGAAGTGTAACTCGCATGAGATTTGATTTATTAATGCATAACACTGTGCTGGAGCTTGCTCGCACAAAGTTTTATATGGATTTATAACTCATTCATTTTTAAGTCGTACTGGAGTGCTACTCGTACGTAGATTTTACTGATTTTTATGAAACCGTGCTAGTGCTTCGCTCACACGAGATTTTCTAATATCATGAATATGCATGGAGCCGTGCTAAAGCTTCGCTTGCACAAGGATTAATATGACATGCATATAGCCGTGTTGGAGCCTCCTGTAAACTGTGTCACAGTGAGATGATATGCCTACACGTGCATACTGAGACAGAGATGGTATGGGTGGATAAGACCTATTGCAGGCACCCCTGACTAAGCTTGGGTTCACGGAGTACGTTGTACCGTATATGTCACTCGGAGTACGCTGTACCGTGGGGATTATTGGAGTGGAGTGGCATTAGCCACAAGGCAGTAAGCCTTGCCCTCGCAATCCTGATGTTATGCTGTTCTGGCGGGTAGGACCGACCCACCTCCCATTTTAGGTGTGATACCCCGCACACTAGGTACCGTGTAGCTAGGGATCACTAGGTTATGGCCATAGTCCTCGTTGTTACTGATATAGTCACCTACTTGTCTCACATGATATAACTATTGGTCAATAGACCAGGGTAGACCTGAGGGAGGGGTTAGGCCCCTCGATTTTATGTTTTTTACTGAGATGTGCTTTTTAACAGAATTTTATAACGAATTGCCTTATGAGTTTGAAACTAAATTATGAGATGCTTAACCCCTTTGGGTTATTTTATACTGCACTTTAAATGAAATGATTTAAATGCAGTAGCATGATGAGTTTTCCATGCGTTAATCATAAATTCATGAAAAGAATTGTTTCTCATAATTTGGTTTACATGGCATGATCTTGATTTACCTCATGCTAAGTATGATTTAAGGATGTCACATAAAATGCCATTGATGCATAAGTATTATGATTTATATATGCACGAACAGTTTTATAAACTAAGTCATTGATGACATACATGAATTTGTGCTTGAGATTTTAATGAAAAGAAATGGATTTTAAGGGCATGGCATTATGAGCATGTAGATAGTAAAGCTATCTACTTACTTGCATAATTGCCTTATTGAGCGTATGGTTTGCTCACCCCCCTTATTTTTTCATCTTTTCAGAGTACTCGCAGTAGTCAATGAGCGGTTGAGAACTTGCATCTTGGTATCTGCTGCTTCCCATCGAGAGACGGGTATACACATTTGTATAGTTTTGTATCTAAATATGTAATGCACAGTACTGTAAACGTATATGATGTCGAGGATGTAAGGTTATGTAAATACCATTGTGTATGTATTTAGTTAAAGTTAAAGGATAGTAAATCCTAATATATGAATGTGATTATGGAAATGGAATGGTAAATAGGTGAGAAGTGACTAACACTGAATCATAGCCCAACTATTTGTAGGATGGTCATGATGAGAGAAAGGTAAGAATTAAATAATAAACGAAAAAATGAAAAATTTACTTTGACTTTTAGGTAATTTGGGTCGTGACACAATACTTACGAAAGTTACTGTTGTTTAACATATTTAGACTTAACTGCATCATTTTGAAAGGTTAGAAGTTTCTTTACAGTAAAATAAAAGTTTATTAATTGATTTTCATGCAATAAAACGTTAAGAGTTTATATCAATTTTGTACAAAACACTGAAGGTATATTTAACTATTAAACCAAAATAAAACTATATTCTATGGTTCATAATTTATAAGGATTGACTTAAAAATTTCTTTCTTCTCCTTCGACATACTATCGACGAACTCATTGGCCATTCCAAGTTCTTTATTGCTAGATTCCGCTTTGAACTAGTCTTTGAGACATGTTAACATTCATAATGAAACCAATTTAAGACTGGTTCGATGGTCTCGAATGATTCTTCCACATGTTGAGAATGCAAATTCTGAAGCAATGGATAATACTTACACCGCAACAACATCTCAAGCCATGGAAGCTAAAATTGAAAATTGTCTTTAGTTTTCTTTCCACTATTAAAGAAGATTAAAGTTATTGTTGTCTATAGGAAAATTTTAACTTAAGAAACATCCTATCTCATTTGAGCCTCTACCACGAGTTTATCAAGTTGTTAAGCCAGATCCACTACTGCTGGTTTTTCCTTTTAGCTTCAGTATCTTCTTTGCCGCTGCCTTAATTGCATTAAAAATGCCTCCTCGGTGGCATCACCATCACTTTCGGTTTCTTCGTTCGGTATCTCTTCTCCTTGGTTAAGCTGCTTCCTCTCACCTTCATAAAAACTTAAATAAATCTCGAAAATATGTCTGAATTGAGGACTTTAGTCCTCAATATAATCAAGATCAAGAAACTCTTTATAACAATAAAAAATATCTATATTTTCCTCATCTTGATTAGGATCTAATAAAGTAGCAATACAATGAATAGGATGAATTATTTCCCAAATATTTTTAAAAACATTTTTCCTCCATATCACATATAAAAGAATATAAAGTATCATTATTCCTAAATTTTAAAAATTTATCAAACATTGTAAAAACTATAAGAACAAAAAAAGGTGTAGTTGGATAATATTGAACTAAAATTTGTTTGGTTGTATTAAAAGTAGATAACAAATTAACAACTTTTACTAAAAGTCCAATCTTAATAAAAAATTATTAAAGATTTATTACTTACAAAATTGTTATAAGAAGAGGTAACACAATCTTTATAAAGTAAAGCAGAAGAAAGTAAATGATGGAGAGCGTTCCATCTTATTTCCATGGGAAGTGGAAACGTATTAGCATTTATGTTATTTGCTTCACAAATTTGCCTCCATTCACATTTGTGACTTGGGGCACGTTCCACTTTGTTAAAATTTTAATTTTTTTTTCAATTAGAGCTATTCCACTCACATTAAAACCACTTTGCACACGCAAATTTATATTATGACTTGCACATCTAACATAAAAAAACAAACCTTGCATAATGGGTTTAAACTTCTAATTAATTAAGGAATAGCTATAGTATTATTAGAAGCATTATCTAAAGTAATAGAAAAAAACTCTGTTTTGAATCCCATACATTTTACACACATTCGTAATATAATGAGTAATAGTATATGCAATATGTGATTGGTCTAATACATCTAAAGATAAAATGCATTTTTGCATTCTCCATTCTTTATTTATTCAATGACAACTTTAACAAGATAACTTAAACCATTAACACTAGTCCAAATATCACTAGTTAAACTAACCCTACATGATACATTACTAAGGTTATGCCTTAAAGCTTCTATATATTCTTGAAATTCGCAATCACTTTTCAATTTGAAATCACTTTTCAATTTTTATCTAAAAATTTATTTATTTGTCGGTTGTAAATTGTGAGATCTGAGAATTTCAGACATATTTTGTTGATGTAATAATAATTTAAAGAGTAAATTATTGAACTAGATGAATTGTGGGAATTATAAATGGAGATTTATATGTTAAGTGTGTAAAATAAGCATGAAGTATGAGGACAGATCGATCTGGGAGAAGGAGAGATCGATCTGGTGAGTTAAAAATGACGAGGAAAGAGGAATTTGAGGAGCAGGTCGATCTCCAATGGAAGAGATCGATCTCTAAATGAATCTGTTTGAGAGAAGATCGATCTCATGAGGAAGAGATCGATCTCCAAATGATTCTGTTTGAGAAAGGATCGATCTCATGAGGAAGAGATCGATCTCCAAATGATTCTGTTTGGGGAGAAGATCGATCTCCTGAGGAGCAGATCGATCTCATAAAGCCATAAAGAGATCGATCTCACCCCTCGACAGATCGATCTCCTAGGCATAAGATTGCCCAGATCGTCCTCAAATTTCAAACGCAGATCGATCTCATCAAGAGGCAGATCGATCTCCTACCTCCAGTCTATATAAGGAACCCGTGTTTTCTCCTGAAAATTCACTTTCTCTCTCTTCCAACCCCCATTTTTTCGAAAACCTAACTTTCTCACTCATCCAAATCCCCCATTTCCGATCGAATCAGCTGTTGTGGCAAGAAGGAAAGTTGTTCCTCATCAAAGGGAGAACAACATACTTGGAAATCGAAGGACGAATCGGATCGAGGCGTGAGTTGTGCGTCTCACAAGCTTTGGGTAATTTTTAAACCTCGATCTTGATATTTGAGCTGATTTTGATGATATTGGTGGTTGTCATTGTGTTGAAATAGCTGAGAAATGATTAGGGATTGATGAAATTTCAATGTGGTTAGAGCGATAATGACATTTAGTGATTTTGATAATTTTAGGAATTTTGAGCTATAAAGGGAAATATAGACAATGTGGAGAATTAGCCTAGATAATTGGCATGAGGAATGTAGGACATTGAGATATTGTGAATGAGGTTGTAGTTTAGGGTTGAGTTACGAGAAATCAAGAGATTTGAGGTGTTATGAGCAATTATGCTCGATTTTGAGAATTGAGGATTATGAGATAATTGAGTATTGATGTTTTAACATCGTTTGGACAGCTCGGGAGTTCCAGAGTGGAATACAAGGCTAGTCCGTGATACGGGGGAAACGATTGCACTATACGAGGTGCAAAGAGGTAAGGAAAATCTAAACCATTCGTGTATGTGAATTGTAAACTATTTTAGCATGAATTGTGGTTTATAAAACAAGCATGTTGAGTGTTTTGTGTTGAGATATAATTGCACACAATTTTTATAGCCGGTTGGAACCCAATGTTTTTATGAGTTTATAACTGGGTTCTACGTTAAGGCAATATTGAGATTTGAGAAATGTGTGTGTGTGCTTTGCCGGTTGGAACTCGATTTTATTACGTTTTGTGTTGAGTACAAAACGATTTTTAAATGAGTTTTATGAGAGAAAAACCATTACGAGTTCTACGTGAAGGCAAACCTGTCTTATGTGATAAGACTTGCGTGTGTAGTTGTGAGTACACACCGGGCATTGCTCTGGTAGCATGTAAGCCCGAATTCTTCTCCGTTCTGGTAACGTGAGAATAACCTATTCTGTGGCTATGCCACGTAAAATTGGTGGCTGTGCCACGTTGAGAAACCCCATTGGTGGCTGTGCCACGTTATACCCCATTGGTGGCTGTGCCACGTTGAGAAACCCCATTGGTGGCTGTGCCACGTTGAGAAACCCCATTGGTGGCTGTGCCACGTTATACCCCATTGGTGGCTGTGCCACGTTGAGAAACCCCATTGGTGGCTGTGCCACGTTATACCCCATTGGTGGCTGTGCCACGTTGAGAAACCCCATTGGTGGCTGTGCCACGTTATACCCCAAATTGGTGGCTGCGCCACTTTGAGAAACCCTATTCTGTGGCTATGCCACGCGAGAAATTAAATCAGTGGCTTTGCCACGTGTGTTTTGTGGCTATGCCACGTGAGAAATTAAATCAGTGGCTTTGCCACGTGTGTTTTGTGGCTATGCCACGTGAGAAATTAAATCAGTGGCTATGCCACGCGTGTTTAGTGGCTGTGCCACGTGCATTATTTTTACTGTGATTTTATCATGTATTTGAGAAAGCGTTTAACGCGTTGTTTTCACATGCTTTGTTATTGCTCTAGAGTGAGCCTTTTTCTTCATGTTTTTACATGACTTGAGACATGAGAATGTCATTTTGAGTATTTTCATGCTATGGTTTTCAAATGAGTTTCACATACAAATAAACCTTTTGTGATGTGCATTTTGGTTTATGAAATGAGTTCCCTACCCCCTTTACTGAGCGATTTAGAAGCTCACCCTGTTTTTCTTTCCCCCCAGAGTTCTTCAAGTGAATAAGGACTTCCCTGCGACGTACGGAGTAGTGGCTAGTGGAGGATTTGAGCTCCAGGCTATATATTTTGTACTTTGAGGTATATTTATCTTTTCATGTACCCAGACTATTAATGTAATTGCAGACACTTGATGTATAACAGTATATGGGATGTATTAGGATTAATTTACTTGGAATTGAGTAAGGTGTATAATACCGTATTTATTGTATCATGATGAGATCCTGAGGCATGATAATTATGATGATGTATGACACTGCACAGGAATGCACTCTTAATTGTGAATTAACTAGTAAAAAGTTTTAAATTAGCCCTATTTTCCGCATATTCGGGGCGTGACATAAATATTGACAAACATATTCTAAATATCCAACTTTTTCACATATTGTGAATGATTGTTCAGTTCTATAACGATCCATGACCTATAAAAATTCAAGGAATTTTTTTTTTTGAAACTTCAGGTTGCAACTTAATCCCTTTATTCACTTAGGTTGTATTCATGTTCAGTGTCAATTCATTTTCTTACTTCTTTATCCATAATTATAATTTAGTTTCACATTTAGATTTATATTGCTGATAGAAATTTCGGCAGCATAACAGCGTATATATAAGCCTACCCACCTGCAATTAATTGTTTTTAACAATCTTAGATATCCACAACTATCAGACATGCTTTCCAAGTCATATCATCAAAACATTCTACATATTCCAAAACACGTCTAGTTACTCCCAAAAATCAATCCTTAAAAATATTTCATTTATCCTTATACAGATTACATCTCGACTCATTACTTTCAATAAATGTATGTGCATACTACTGGTCTGGTAAGGAGATAGAAATGTATACCTGACGCATATACAAAGGGTAGTCTGGGGAAACTCGTATATGCCAGCCTACGATATCTACGCAACAATCATCAACTGTAGTTTTGTCACGACCTAAAAATCAGAGTAAATTTTTTGTTTTTCTTTCATTCATACCTATCCTTTAATCGTGACCACACTCCACTAACAATTGGGCTGTGCGTCAATGCCAGTCCCACCATTCAATCATCATATAACTTAATTTTTTATTAAATGAAAGGTATACACATGTGTTTTTCACTAATTCTTTCTCATTCATTTACGAGTGTTTACAGTGTCTATACATCCCCGAAAGTTACTTACAAACATGTTACTGTGCTATTCTTATTTAGATACAATATGTACAAGTGTATATACCTCAATTGATGGGCAACAGCGGATATTAGGAATGCAGTACTCAGTCGCCTCAAAGTCTATTGGAGGAAATATATGTAGGAAAATGAAAGGGGTGAGCACATCAAGCTCAGTAAGGCAATCTTACAAACAAGTAGGCAACCATACTACCTACATGAACCTGGTGCCGTGCATAAACCACCCTTTCTCCACACATTTCAAACCGATGCTACAATTCATGATGTCATGATGTTATGTAAAACAAATTCACATATGGATTTCAAAGAGCATGGAAAACTCAACATGCAACTCTTTTAAATCATTTCTCATTAAAATTTCACAACAAAGCCAAGACTCAACCCATCCCTCGGGTGTTCCTGACTCACACAAAACCATGAAATCAAATGTTTTTCAAAGCAATAGTGACATGTGAGACAATGAATGTCATGTAAAACTAGTTTACATCATTCATGGGTTTAAATAGCATGGAAATAACATCATGCAAGTTTTCGTTTAAAACCCAATTTAATTTTCATCAAAATCTTATCTCAGTTAGGATCTAGCCCCTCCCTCGGGTGACCCGAACTCATACAAAAATCCACAAAACGAGTTTCTCGAAACATCAACATGCGAGACTAGGCAATATATGTATATATCTCAGGCAAATAACTAGGACTATGACCATATGTCCTCGTGATCCCAGTGCTACACAGATCCTAGTGTGCGGGGTCTCACCACTATCGGGAATCGCCCAGGAGGTGGGTCACTCCATCCCGTCGATCTTGCCCGATCACTCGCATCCGAAGATGCCACATAATCAATCCCAGCACGGTACAGCGTACTCCATGCTACTTCCACGGTACAACGTACTCCGTGGACCCATATCTCATATCCATACTCATGCCCTGTCTCAAAAAGCACATGCGAGCCTATTGAATCGGCATGACACAAGTCTACCCGACGTTCCAAGCACGGCTCATCGCATGTTCTCATAAAACCAGTGCGAGCGATGTTTCAGCACTCTCATAAAATCAAGGAAAATCTCGTGCGAGCCAAGCTCCAGCACGCGTTTCATAAACTCTCACAAGATTAGTGCGAGCTAAGCTCCAGCACTTTGTCAAAATCATGTAAAACTAGTGCGAGCTAGGCTTCAGCACTGTGTCATAAATAATCAAGTGAAAATCTGGTGCGAGTTAGACTCCAGCACCCTGTCACGAAATCATATGAAAATCTGGTGCGAGTTAGACTCCAGCACCTATGCATGTAAAACTCTAGTGCGAGCTTTTTCTCCAGCACTAATGCATGCATCACACAAATCAAAACTCGTGCGAGCTGAGCTCTAGCACGTCACATGTCTATAAAATCATGTAGGCGGCTCTGTTATCTCAAAACAATTTCCTACAGAAAACACATTGTGGAAAATATGCAAAATTGTACATTTCTATTTAAAAGTTAGCCAGCCTACTCATGTACGTGTCAAAACACCTCAAGAACAAGCAGGAACCTCTTGTTCTTGCTCCTCCCAATTTTTCCTAAATTTGGAAATTTTACCCTTAACAAGGGTATTTTGGTAATTTGCCCATCCGGGGCACTAAAATTTTTATCTTAAATCTAGACCCTTCAGACAATTTAAGAGACTTTAAATGAAGTTGAAATTGCATAAAGCTACCTCTATCAGTCCGTAAAATTTCCTTACCTGAAATTACGCGTAAGCTTATCCCGTTTCGCCCGTACCGGGTCTCTCAGTCCAATTTGCTCCAAACCAAGTCTACGGAGCTGCATATAACCACGTATTTGGGTCAGTTCTAATATACTTATCAGCATTTCACTTGTACTGATCGAATCTAAAACACTGGGCCCGTTTTACTTTATTGGACCCGATTGCATCTTAATGAGCCTCGACCCATTGCCAACCTGTTTCCACTTATTAAATCCCTTCTTCGGGTCTCTTGGGCTTCGTTTCCAACTCTTTGGATAGCCCGTATATCATTTACGACATTTAATTCAAAAATTCCAATATAATTCACTAAATGCGGAATTAAATCCGAAATTCGTAAAACAAATCTTTAATACGCGAATAATTACATAAATTGTCGTAAATGAGATTTACTTACCCGAGATTATGCGATGGTGCGTAAATCGAAGTTTGACCGGGCTCACGTACACGATTTATCGTTGAACTACACAATTTTTACATTTAATTTCGGGTTAATTTCTGATTAAATATAATTTAAATAAATTTCTCAGAAATCAAATCGGTCACTTTTGACCTCTTACCGACTTACCTGAAATTCGGTGTATCCCCGATAATTTTTCTTTCCTTTTTCCCCTTTTCTTTCTTTTCTTTTCTTTTCCTTCCCTTTTTTCCTTCATTTTCCTTCCTTTTTCCTTTCGGCCAAATGGTGCCGTTTCTGGGTGTTTGCCATTGTCGGCGGTTCTGACCGATCCGCCCGCCACTACCGATCTCAAAAGGACCGCCTCTTCCTCCCGATCATGTCGGTGCCCTCCGTTCACGCCCAGCTGCCATGGATCACTGAAATCAAGCCGTTTTTCCTCGTAATTTTCTCCTCCTCCGTTCGTCGGTTTCCAGTGTCTATACGGCGCGTCGTTAGTGCCGTTGAGTTGGTTGGCCTCTCCTCTTTCTTCTCCGACCTTCGTTTGGGTCTGTCGGTCGCCGGTGGCCATCGGGTGGCTCAGGTCTTCCTCTGTTTTCTTTTTGGTTTTCGTTTTTGGGTTCTTCCCGATTTTCAGATTTTCGCTCTTTTTTTATTATTATTTATAATTTATTTTATTAATATTATAATCATTAAAATACTCAAAAAAATTCCAAAATTGCTTATAATTTATCTATTTTATTAATAATTAATTAATTTAATTTATTTATTGTATTTTAACCATTTTTTCCAATATATTTTCTTCATATTTTCGGGATATTGTCCCGAGTGAATTTTCGGTAAACCTTAATAATTCCAGATTTTGATCAATTGGACTCGAAATTCGATAATTTCTCCTTCATTGATCAAGATGTCCTAAAACCCTATTTTTAATTAAAATTTTCTTACCGAATTTACACTGAATTTTGGTCTTTTGACCGTTTTACCCTTCTACACGTTCGGGACCAATTTAATCAAACTTCCTTTCACGAACACTCACTCATTTCGTGTTTTAAATCCTTATCTCCAGTCTGAATCTCATTCGTTTAAATTTGTGACCACTTTCAATCCTTTATAAGAAATTACGATATAATTTCGAGTCTTACATAATCTCCCCCACTTAAGAAATTTGGTCCTCCAAATTAGAACCAAGTCAAATGGGTCCATAAACAACTCCGGGTACGTCTATCGCATCATACTCTTTAATTTCCATGTGACTTTTTTTCGAAGTGTAATACTACCAATGGACTTGACTACGGAGATCGTCTTAAACCTCAACACTTTCTCTTTCCTGTTTAATACCTGAATCAAGTTTTCAACATACGTTATACTTTCATTGAGCTCCAATAGCTCATATCCAATCACATATGCTGGGTCCGGATAGTATTTCTGAAGTATCAAAAGATGGGACACATTGTGGATGCCTGCTTATTCAAGTAGTAACGCCAACCTACAAGCTTTATCTTCCACTTTGTCTAATATCTCATATGATTCAATCTAACGAAACTCAATTTGCCTTCTTTTCGAATTTCGTTATGTCCTAAGGGCATGTAACTTCCAACAATACTGATTCACCCTCGGTGAATTCTAATGCTTTTCTGTCTCTGGTCAACATAGCTTTTCTGTCTGCTTTGAGGTGTTCTTAATCTCGCACAAATCAACTGAACATCCTCAGATGTTTATCTTACCAATTCGGAAGCAATTCTCTATCTGTCACCCACTTCTTCTTATCTAAGTCGAGGAACAACCCCTAAAGCCATACCATGTCTCATATAAAGTCATCCCAATACTCAAGTGATAACTGTCACTTTTGGCGAATTCAATTAGTAGCAACTGATCATCCCAGGAGCTTATAAAATCAATGGCACACACTTTCTTCATATCCTACAGAACCTGTACAGTCCCCTCTGACTGACCATCTGTCTGAGGACGAAAAGCTGTGCTAACACTCAGTCGGGTTCCCATAGCTTCTTGAAAAATATTCCCAGAAGTGAGAAGTGAAGCGAAAATCCCTATATGTTACAATGCTCACTAGAACGCTACATATTGTTCCAAAATCTTCCTTACATATAACTTCGCCTACACACTCAGAGTATCTGGGGATTTCATAATCGGAAGGTGGGTAGACTTAGTCAATTTATCGACTATCACCCAAATAGCCTCATGATTCATTCGGGTCCTCTGTAACCCATCACCATATCCATGGTAACTTACTCCCATTTCTGTGTCGATATAGGTAGAGGTTGTAATAACCCTGCAAACTTCTATTGCTCTACCTTAATTTGCTGACATACGAGATACTTCTCCACAATCTCTGCCATGTCTCTTTTCATATTTGACCACCAATACCCTTTTTTACGATTTCGATGTATTTATTACTTCCCGGATGCACTGTATATCCCAAAGAGTGAGCTTTTGACAATAACACTATCTCATCAACTGTGGTCATGGGGAGTACTTATACTATCTCTGAACTTCAGTAAGCCATCATCACTCTCTGTGAACTCTGTAACTGTACCCATCTGAATCTGACCCACACTATCGACACCATGCCGATTATCACACTAAGCTTGTCAAATCCAATCACTCAAATTTGGTTCTAATCTCAGGCTAGCTGTCACACAATCACTGTTATCATCAGAAGGGATCACATCACTATTGAGGCTCATAACTGCTCTAGCAGCTCATGCTCCCTGGCCATCATATGTAATACCATCCCGAGGCTCTTTCTGCTCAAGGCATCAGCCATTACATTAGCCTTTCCTGGGTGGTACAATTTTCACAATCATAATCCCTCAGAAGCTCTAACCCTCTTTGTTCTCGTATTCGATTCTTTCTGCGAAAATCGATACTCGGGCTTTTTATGACCGTTTCACCCTTCTACTCGTTCGGGACCAATTTAATCCAACTTCCTTTCACGAACACTCACTCATTTTGTGTTTTAAATCCTTATCTCCAGTTCGAATCCCATTCGTTTAAATTTGTGACCATTTTCAATCCTTTATAAGAAATTACGATATAATTTCGGGTCTTATAAGTTTCACTGCAACACATCTGAGAGGTGAAGGGGTGAGCTCTCGGGAAAAAGCCTAGTAAGAAATGCATTTAAAATGATGATAGTGTTTAAAACATACAGAATACATAGTAATAAAGGTGCCATTTCTTTACAAATATTTACATCACTTTCAAAATGCATATCACAGAAAACGCATTTAACAGAAACATGGTTTGGAAATAAGAAAACATTAGCAGACCGATCAGAATCTTTCATGATTTACAGAACTTCAAAAACATAGTTGAGCATGAAGCATGTATCGAAAGATCAAATATCCTAAACAAAAATCATATCGAATGGAAATCAGAAACATGGTTTGGAAATAAGAAAACATTAGCAGACCGATCAGAATCTTTCATGATTTACAGAACTTCAAAAACATAGTTGAGCATGAAGCATGTATCGAAAGATCAAATATCCTAAACAAAAATCATATCGAATGGAAATCAGAACCTTTCAGATCATACAAAACTTCAAAAGCATTGCTGAGTAAAATCACATATCAAATAATCAAATCTGAAAACAGAGTTTGTTTTGGATGGAGACTAGGCTAGCTCATGTAATCGTCATGCGAAAATAACATATTCATCCTCCGTAGAGGGAAAATCATAAGCATGGCCATGGCAAGGCTGTAGACGTGATCACGATCATACAGCAAAACATACGCACCTGGCCCCTTTAGATACCTCACCCCACTTAAGAGGTCTTTCTGGCTAGTTGGGCTTTTTCGCTACCTCACCCCACTTAAGAGATCTTTCTGGTTAGCTGGGCCTTTTTGTTACCTCACCCCAATTAAGAGGTCTTTCTGGTTAGCTTGGCCTTTTGGCTACCTCACCCCACTTAAGAGGTCTTTCTGGTTAGCTTGGCCTTTTGGCTACCTCACCCTACTTAAGAGGTCTTTCTCGTTAACCTCATCTCAGGTGGCACTCATACACACTGGGGCCTTTTAGCTACCTCACCCCACTCAAGAGGTATTTCTAGCTAGCCTTATCCCAGGTAACAAACATATACACCACGAAAGCGCATATGACAAAAATGCTTTGACCGTGTGGCACTTTGCATCTGTAGGACTCAAGATGTGGCCCCCACAGTCACACAAACTGTGTGGCACTTTGCTCCCACAGAACCCAAGAGGTGGTCCCCACGATCGCATATCATTAAACATTGCCTTTGTCTCAAAACAAAGTTTTCAAAATCTTTCTTGGGCTTCATATGCCTTGTTGACATGCCCTAAGGGTATGTTTTACAAGTGCATGGGTTGTACAAGTAATAATGAGATTTAAGTCCCGAGTTATCATCCCACAAAGAAGTTGATCAGCGTAATTAACTACCGGTTAATCTTGCCCTAAATATATCCTAGCAAATTATGAAATTAAAGTGGGTGATCTAATAAGGCTAATTAAAAATACTGGAAAGCAATAAAATAATAAGAACTAAAGAAAATAAAACCGAGCAAAATTTACTTACAGTACTCCGAGCAATTAAAAGCAAATAACCTATAAAAGAAAATTAAAACAGTTAAAATGAATTAACGCAGCTAAAATAAAATACAAATATGAAAATAAAGCAATAAAATTTAATTAAACTAAACTTTAAACAAACTTAAAATAAAAATGCATGAATTTAAACTAATGAAAATTGCGAATTAAACTAGCCTAAAATCTAATGAAAACTAAATTAAAAATTGCATGAAACACATTAAATCTAGTTTAACTTTAAAATGCAACTCATAAAATACTAAACTAAAATAAAGTCCTAAAACATATAATATAAAATTAACTATTAACTAAGACTTAAATCTAAAGATTAAATTAACAACTTAAAACATTAAATTTACTATCAATTAACCACTATCCTAACTAACACTAATGAAAATAATCAAAATGCAATCAACATTAATTTAAACCAAGGAAAGTGGCCAAACAAGGCCTTAGCAAATTGCAAAACATCAAGTGGTCTCGACAAGCTAGTACTGTGCTCATTGTCTTCTCCAATTTTTGTTCTTCCTCCTGGTGTTCACGGATTACCCAGCTAACTGCTCCTGTCGTACGACTGCTCCCAGCTGCTGTCCTGCCCGCGTACTGCTGTTGCTGGCCCTGTCGTGCTTCAGCTGGTGGTAGTGTACTGCTGTACATGCTCTATGTTTTGCTCCTGTCTGCTGTAACTGGTTCTGCTATTGCCTTGCTGCACGTCCTTGGCTATACTAGCTCATGCTTTGCTCATGTTGTGCACCACTTTCAGCCCAGCAATCGGTTGTTGCTGCAACATTTATGCACTGCACCTGCCAGCATCAATTCCACTGCTGCACCGTCGACTCAAGTATCAAGCTCCTATGTTGCGAGCAGATCAGCGTGACTGAACATCATCAGCAAGCATCATTCTGCACAGATCATGGAGACACAGACTGAATCCAAGCTCGGTTACACGACCCCTGCATCCTTCAGCTGCAACCTCTCAACATCTTCTTCAGCAGCTTAGTGATGGTGAAGGACTACAACTTAGCATTGGAATCTTGAACAAGAAACTAATTCTAGCTTGACATTGAATAACACAAAATAACAACAATGAATAGTGGAAATAACATGAAACAGAGCTAAACAGAGGAAAAATATATAACCCATGTAAATTGTAATTTTTTACTCATCCTAAGCTATGTCTACACAACAGTAAACTTGATCTTATCAACAAGTAAAAGAAAAGATGAAAAATAACATGTAAATACAAGTAAATGTAAAACCGAGATGAGTGAATGCCATTCGGTAGAAAATAACATAAGTTAACATGCGGTAGGGTGCAGAATCAGTGAAACGCAGATATTGAAAAATGAACAGACATTCAAATAACAGTGCATTGCTAACTAAAAACTTAAAACTGAAAAGAACTAAGTGAAGATCAACACTAAAAAATTAACCAACACTACCAATACCCGTAAATCACATGAACAGGTAAACTAGCATCCTCGGTTTGCCTCGATTCATCCTCCTACTGTTGTGATCCCACATTACCATTGATGTGGAAATAATACTGGGCATTAAGACCACATCAAAGCATTAGAATCAAAGGCAGTGATGAATGAAACCGATTTACTTGAATGAACAAACCGAGAGCTTGACATTGAAAACTATAAACTTTCATTTAAATCTCACAAAATAAAAAACATCAAGGAATGAACTTTTACAAACCAAGAAGAAGAGAAAGATGAAATGTGATTGCTAATGAAATGCCCAGAAACTAGAAAATGAAACAAACTTTTTCATAGATTAAAGATTGAATGAACAATAAAATTTTGCTAAAAACAAAATACTCTTTCGAGAAAGCTTAAAAACAAAGGCAATAAATCTTAAAATTAACCTAAAAACTACTCTACCCTAAATTATTTCTCTTCTAACCTAGGCTACCTCTTTTTCAATTGCCGTCTTTTTCTATTTATATACACACTTAGGGGTACAATTGTAATTTTTTCATCCTAAATGAGTTGGCATTGTTTGGCCACTTGTCTTTACACCATTGGCTCCTTGAAAAATAATATTTTCAGGTCATCTGTCTTTTTGTCCAATTGGATATGCTAGGCTCGTGTTGTCCACGTGCCCCAATCTCGATTTTAGCTCAATTCCAGTCTATTTTCTATCGAAATATTCAAAATACATTTGGATTTAATTTATCTGCAAACATGAGAATTTTAATTAAATAAAGGGGATAATTAACAAAATAAATTGGAAATTTAAATAATTAAATAGGAAATTAAGCACAAATAATTCTAAAAATATAGAATTATCACTTGTGAGGGTCTGGGCCTTTTGACTACCTCACCCCACTTAAGAGGTCTTTCTGGCTAGTCTCATCCCAAGTGGGTCTCACTCACATATTTAAAATTCATAAACCGAATTTCAAATTAACTCTCTTTTGCGGTTGAAAATTCTTTCATAAAACAGAGAAACTGTGCTCATATAACAGATTCCATTTCTCGTAAAACATGTAACAGGTTCATGCATAAGTCAAAATCATATCATTTCGTTTAAGAAACAAAATCAGAAAACATGCTCAAAACTCATGTATTTAAATTCATAAATCTTTCTTTTAGTTTTAAAAACATGATAAGATAAAGCTGGAGCTCAATAAAAGTTGGGTTTGGTTTTGTTTACATGTTAACTTGGACTAAAGAACGAACGCTTGGTATAAATTCTGATCATTTACTAAAAGATTGCGTAACTCAAATATTTTCATAAATCCAAGTTTGAGGGAAAGGGGATACTATTCCCATTTTAAATTACACTCCTTACCTCGATTTATCTGAAATTCCAAGTTCGAGTAGTGACGCCTCAAAGTATCTCCCTTAAATCTTTTTACGATTCTCCTACACCGAAATTTGTATACTTAGTATCCTATTCATCCGAATTGTCCACAATGCATCAAAATCATAACTTTATTCGTCTAGGAAAATATACTTGAAATTTAAATTCTAACTTTCTAAGGTTGCATCAAGATATATATAATCAACCTCACAGAGTTTACAAAATTTCCCCTTTTCTTCCAGTTTCATCATACATTCGAAAATTTAATCCTACTACAAAGTCTTTAGCTATGTTTCCAATTGAATCATCATTTTCTTTTATCATCTTATACATTTCCTACTTGCTACTACTTCGTGTGTGCATATAATTGTACATACCTAAGCTACAACATGTGTGTTTCTATTTTGTTCGTATGTACTTATACTAACACACAAATTTATTCTATATACTTATGTATATAAATATATATATATATATATATATATCTTATTGTTTATTTTTATTATTCATTATTATATATTTGTTTGTTTACTTCTCATTTTTCTCCTCTTTTTTTTTTCAACACCTAACACACAAATTTATTCTATATACTTATGTATATATATATGTATATATATATATATGTATATACTTATGTATATATATATATATACATATATATATATATACATAAGTATATACATATATATATATATATATAGATATCTTATTGTTTATTTTTATTATTCATTATTATATATTTCTTTGTTTTCTTCTCATTTTTCTCTTCTTTTTTTTTTCAACACCTATGGTATCTTACACATGCATACATATAAACACAATATATATATATATATGTATATTATATAAATATATATATATATATATATATATTTACACTATTTTTTTCTTCAATTTTCAGCTTTTCTTTCCTCTCTTTTTTTTTTTTCAGATCATCTCATATCATATTTCATTTCATCACATTCAAATTTTTCTCAATCATGCCATATTACAATTTTAAACCCAGAATCACACTCAAAATCAAATCTTTTCTAAAACAACCTAAAAACAGTCCTAAATTACATCCCAACACATTGCAAATAAATATTTACTGAGTAATATATTTGTTATGCACATAACAGAATGATATACCATTTTTATATACCTCGACGGTTGCAAAAGCAAAGCTCGGAGAACACAAGTATCAAGACTTGTTACTATTCCTACAGGCCCATGCAAGAGCTCGAAAGTCCGAGGCTAGTCCAAATAGTCATGAGACTTATCTATTTTCTCAGAGCTTCCAAATCAAAGTCATGCTCCTACACAGCTTCAATTCACTTTAACACTTTCCAAAACCGAGCCTTCCTCTTCTTTAGAGTCTACTTCGGTAATTTAGAGCTTATTTGTACTTTCTCACATCCTCTCGGTTAAGCCCTGTTGTGATTGATGCCGTCCTTAAGGCCGATGGGCATCATCCTCTCTGGCAATGTACACAGTAGCATGATGCTGCCTGAGAACCCCAAAATCCAACTCCCATTTGGCAACAACAAACCTAACTTTGGCCCTTGGAAACACCCTCACAGCCACAACGATCAGCACCTAAACAGTACTTGCACTAGCCACAAATGCTCATGGTATCAGCCTTCTTAAACAGCCCCTTCCTTAGCCTAGAATGGTATTGTTTCAGTGCTGGGAGATCGCCAGCACTCCCTTATTACTGTGGCGATGGTTGCCTATTCTAGCGTTGATCAACTGTCCCAGAGCAGCTTCTTTCTTTCTTCACTCGGCCTCTCATTCGCTGGTCTTCTCTAAGTTTTCTGTTTCCCCACCGAATGGAGCTTCGTTGAAGCTTTTCACTTTCAGTTTCACTCATGAATTTCCAACCATTGACCAGCTTTGCATTTTCAGCCCCTGCCTCAGCCAAACCTCTGCTTCGGGGAGTACCCCTTCAGCTGCTGCTGCCGCCTCACGATGACAGTAGCTTCATCCTTCTTTCCCTCACCAAATAACCACCTCCATGGAGCCCAACCGTCCTGTTTCTTACTGCCCAAGACCTCAAAACAGTCGGCTCCTCCCGTGATCACAGCTTGCTCTTCCTTCTCTCGATCCCTCACTCTCTCGCCCCTTTCTCTGCTTCGATTTCCTCCAGCTTCTCTCGGTCATCACTTCTTTTACGTTTGCTGTAGTTTTACAAAGATAGAAATTCCTCTGTTCCCAGCTCTTCTCTCTAGTCCCCTACTTCAGTTTTCAGTTTCTTTCTGACTTCACCTTTCTCCTCTCAGTTTCTCACTTCGGCTTTAGCTTCCTTGCTACTATCTCTTCCTTCCTTCTCCCTTTCTCCTTCCGATCAGCCTCAGTCCATACCTTTCTCTTCTCCCTTTCTTCTTTTTTTTTTCTGCTTTTGTTGTTTCCCGCTACAGCGAAGAAGTCTCTGCCTTTGGAAGCCAATTCCGTACTCCTATATATATATATTATTATCATTATAATATATATCATTTATTTATTTCATCATGTTGTATTATATTTCTATACTCTTTCTCTTTTATAATGTACATACACATGTATATACTATCTTAGATACCTATGTGCATTATTTCACCTCATTTCATTTACTTACCACGTAGGTGTTTACATTTATTTGCAACACTATATGCAATATGTATATACATTTTTATAACATTTTTTTATTTAAAATTACCTTTTCAATTTGACAAATATATATATATTGTAATTATTTTTATAATTTTTAAATACATTTTCAATTTAATAAAATATATATATTTTTATAACATATTTTTATTTAATTTTATTGTATAATTAAATACAAAAAATTTACGGTGTTTATATTCTCCCCACCTTTAAAAAATTTGGTCCTCCAAATTCATCTTGGTCTTTCAGAATAGATGTGAGTACTTCTCCTTCATGAGGCTCTCTAACTGTCATGTAACTTCTTCAACCGAATGGTGTTGCCAGAAAACCCTTACCAGAAGAATAGTATTTGATCAAATTATCTTTTTCTTTCTATTGAAAATCCGGATAGATTGCTCAACATAGCTTATGTCCTCAAGTTAAGATATTTTTCTTTTTCTTTTACTAAACCAAAATTACTTCAAATTAAGTAATTATCCTCTTTAAATGCAAGATTGATTTTCAGCCAATAGAAATTTTACAATATACAATGATAAATTTTATGCTGACGATTTTTAATTACTGTCTAAAATCTACGTTCCCACATAACATTTCTTTGCACTTGATATTCAACAATTGATCCATATTCCATCGTTCATACGATTTCATTAGAATGAAATTCATTTCTTCATCTTCACAAAAAATGGTATCCTGACTTCCAACACGAATATGACGACTGTCAATTTCAATTTATAGGTTATGGATTAGGGTACTTCTAGATGCTGCCAAATCTCTCAAGTTGGGAGATATTTTGAAATACCTAGTTAACCATTAGACTTGACCACATAATGTAAATCCCACAAATTTTCATGCGATCGGTTTTAATCTTGAATAGTAGATTTATCAACTTGGATTAAAAACGGGTTCCTTGGTGAAATATTAAAAACATTAAATCATATTTTTATACGAGGGACTTAAGTGGATTCAATTAATTAAAATATTCTTAACTTGAAGAACAAATAATTGTGAGGAATAGATATTAATTTTGATTAGTTAGATTAAGGTATTAATGATACTCCATGATGGATAAGTATAAATATTATGTTGAATTCAATTCAAATACCATGAGGAAAGTTTCCTAAGTATATAAATATGTTTAGACATATATATACTGTTTCAATTTTTCCCGTCTCCAATTAAGAAAATAGGTATACATATATAATCATACGCGCAAGCATAAATGTATATGCATACACATACAACCCATGGATCAGCTTCAAAAATAAAGCCAAACCGAGGGCCATTTCTATTGCAGTTTGCAGAAACTGTGAAGAGCTGTTCATGGATAGTGGCATTCGGTAAATGGAAGGGAAATGAAAATGGAAACGTGATGGATTAGGATGGATTAATGGCCTCGGTGTGAAGCGAGAAAGGAATGCCTGCAAAAACACCATTGCAGCAGCCTAGGGAATGAGAATGTAATGACAATTGGATTGTCCCATCAGCTGAACACACATTGATTTAAGAGATTGGGGGACGGTAGTGCATGGTGAGAGAAATACCAAAGGAATAAACATATATAAGAGGTGTAGTTGTTCGACAGAAAAGAAATGAAAGAAAAAATGGGAGCTAAAAGGTGCACTGAAGCTGGCAGTGATAGGGGGACAGAAACCTGACCTTAAGGCTGGTACGACAATGAAAAGGGATATAAATATACATATATTACTGAATCAATAGCAGGGAAGTCAGACAAAAAAAAGGGTCTATACCGTGAACAAGTGGTTTGTTGAAGAAATGAAGGTGAGGACTGACCGAGGCAGAGGACGCAATGGGGGAAATTGGAGTGCTGAAGCATGGATATACACATATAATAATGAAGGTAAATAGGACTGTAAACACAGTAGAGCAAGAAAGAAATGTGAAGATGGTATAGGAAGCCAAGTAGATTTGGAATGAAAACTGACAATGATGGAAGTAAACAAGATCGGAGTCGGTAAAACAACTACAGTAGGGGAAAGGCATGAGAAGAAAATGAGTGTATTGCTGTGGAAAAAATTGCAGTGGTTTGGTTGGAAGAGAAATGCAAGTGGGAGCAGTGATGATACCTGATTAGCCAAAGAAGAGGAGAGGAAACACTGAAGTTTAGGAACTCAGAGACAGACGAGAAACAGAGGAAATTATAATGGACTGTTAACCCGTGATGTAGGTAGATTATATATATATATATATATATATATATAAACATCATTGAAGCTGGCAGCCAGCAAGAAAGACAGTACAGGGAAGTAACATGAATGAATACATGTATATATATATAAACAAGATTAATGGCCTGAAAGAATAACAAAAAAAATAAAAATAAAAATAAAAAGAGGGGGACAGAGAAGACGTGTGGTGTTGCTGACAGTCAGAATACTAGATTGAAGGAGAAGATTGACAAGGTGAAGAGAGGGAAAAGCTTGAACCAAAGTTGCGTTCTTCGAAAGCCATGATGAGAAGAAGGTAGGGATGAAGTTGAAGGAGAGCAAAAAAAAAAAACTGAAACAAGCTAAATGCCCCTCGCATGATGCTCTGCCTGCATGAACATAAGAGGAGAAGAGCTGAGAGTTTAAGGAAACCCGAGAATGAAGGTGAAACAGAGGTGAACCCGAGGTCGGCAGAGGCTTGTGCGTGGAGGCTGGGAACGATGGATGTGGCTGGTGTTAGGAAGGACGTGAACCGGGCTAAGTTAAAGTTAGAAAACGAGAGAAGTTGGCATGTTTTAGGGAGACCCGAGAGTAGAGGCAGCAGGAGAAGGAAAACAGAGGAGACGCGATTGGTGGGAAGCGACGGAACAGGTCGGGTCACCGATGTTGGCTGCCTAGAGATGTGAGAGAAGAGTGGCAACTCCCTCTTATTACTGTCCCGAGAAGGAAAATGATGGCGGACGATCAGCGAGTCAGGAAACAGGAGATGGAACCCAGAGCTGGCTGCAAGGGGACGAAGCCTCTTTACAGGAACGAGTGATAAAAAAAATGAGACTTGGACAAGGAATGTGACTGGAACCGAGACATTGGGATGATGCTGGTGGTGTTTGGATCAAAGAAAATGGTGGAGATGATGGTGTTGCCAAGAGGGGGAGGCGAACAGAGGCTGCAGGCAGGAAGGAATAGTAACGAAGAAGAAAGAAGGACAGAAAAAGAAAGTGGCGGAAAAATTCAAAGGAAAAAAAAAATGAGAGAAGAAAAGAAAATTAATATATATATAAATTTATTTATTAATATATATATATATATATATATATATATATATATATATATATACATATATATATATATACTATAGAAAATAGAGAAAAATTGGAGAAGGAAAATTAGTGCACTAAATTTGAAAACCCGAGGAAAAAGGCTCCGATCGAAATAATCCGAGTGGACCGAACTCATCGACTCGCAAAGTCAAAGCAATCAAGGATTACGAGCAGACACCGAGTGTATTTTTTCTAGGTAAGTAAGATTACGATTTTGACGCATCGTAGGTAATTCAAATAAATAGGATACTAAGAATACAAATTTCGGTGCAGGGGAATCGTCGAAGATTTAAGGGAGATACTTGGAGGCATCACTAGTTGAACTTGGGATTTTCGATAAATCGAGGTAAGGGGTATAATTTAATTTAGTTCTGATAATGAACATTCATTACATTGATAAAGAATTTTTATAAAGTAATGCTATGTTTTGAAATGATTTATGATTGATTTCAAACTTATGGAATGATTTACGAAACATGATTTCGTTTTATGAAATGTTCGCTAAGAATATCTATGTTTATGAAATGAATTTTTGAAGTATGAAAATGCATGGAAGTTTTATGATGGTTTGAAAACATATATTTATGCTTTGAAAGGAACTTTTGACATTTTCAAATGTATTTAAGAAAAATGAAAAGAATTTTTGAGACTATAGGCTTCATGCATGGCTACTTCTTGTGGTGTTCCGGCTCCACCACTTGGGTGCCGGTACATAGGGCCCCTGTAGCACTTGACTCTACCTGTGTGGTAGATGTCTTGCTACTTGTGGTTTATGATGATGATGTTTCGGTAGTATCTCATGCCCACGCAGCACGCATTTATGTTTCCCACACGGAGAGTGCCTTTGGTGCCCGTGTCCTAGCTAGGTGCTAGTGAAAGTAAGTAAGATAGATACTACCCATATTTTATGAAAGTGTTGTACGACCTTGATCCAGTCTACAGCCCCCTTACCATGGCCATAGGCATGGTGACTCTCTACGGAGAATGACACGTATCGCATGACTTAGTTATAGCCTAGTCTCTACGATTATGAATGATTAACGACTATGATTATGAATACGTTTATGATGAATGACTATGTGTTTTCTATGAGATTTTGATGAAATGTTTACGAACAATTATGAATTATGACGAAATGTTTAAGAATGATTATGTTTTATGAAACGTTTACGAATGACGTTGATTTTATGAAATCATCCATGAATGATGAAAATTTTATGAAGTAGTTGAGCATGTATTTGATTTAAAGAAACCCATATTTCATAATTTCTTATGATAACTATGCATGAAATGAAAGTTTACATATCTTCTAAATATTAGTTTCTAAAAGAAACTTACGACCAATTTTTCTGAAGTAAAGTTTATTTCATGAATGTTTTCTTGTATGCTTTTACATATCAGGACTACTTTAATTGTATTTTCTTACTGAACTTTTTCTCTGAAAGCTTACCCCTTCACCCCTCTGATCTTTGCAGTGAATTACAGTTAATAAATGTTGCGTAGACGACGTAGGCTGGTGAATATTAGCTTCCCCAGACTACCTTTTGTACATGCACGAGGTATACATTCTTATCTCTTTACCAGACAATCTGTATGCACAAACATCTATTGAAAGTAATGTGTCGGGGTGAAACTTATATAAGGATAAATGAAATAGAATATTTTAAGGATTGACACTGAACATGAGTACAGCCTAAGTGAATAAAAGATTAAGTTGCAAGTCGAAGTTTAAAAAAAAAATTTGTTTTCCTGAATTTTTATAGGTCACGGATCGTTACAGTTTAAGATGGTATCTGAGTAAAGGTTGTCTAGTACTGTTAGTGTCAATAATAAGGATATGATTACATCCCAAATGTTTGTTCTTGTCTGGTTGTAGAGTGAGTATACCTAATTAAGTTAAGACTTAATGTTGGGTTTACGTGAGGAATCAGATCACGGGCTAGAGGCCGCAGAGATAGGCTTGAGAATCATGCAGAGTGGTTATATGAGACTCGTAAATGATACTGAGATTAAAACTGATGTTGAACATGCTTCATCAGGTCCTGTAGAAAGGACAGAAGGTACTGAGATACACTTTGCTAAGATTGAGCGGAGTATTGAACATGCTATGAAAAAATTGGGATACAGGCTATGTTAGGTGATGGGGTAGACAGTAGAATAGATGGGCCGATTACTTTCAATACGCCCGTACTGTAAGACCCGAATTTAATTAAAATACGAAAATTAAATAAGAAAAGATGGGGGAAGTATGAAGGAAGTCGGGTTAAATTAATCCCGAACACGTGTAAGGGCAAAACGGTCAAAAGACTAAAGGCCGGTATAATTTCAATAAGGAAATTTAATTAAAAATATGGATTTAAGAAATCTTGGTCAATAAAGTGAAATAAATTTATTTTGGGTTAAATTGATCAAGATATTAATTTATTGGAATTAATCGGGATTAATCAGAATTTTTAGTTCGAAAAAATAATCCCGAAAATAATCGAAAAATATACCGAAAAGTCATTCGGGACAATATCCCGAAAATACGGAGAAATTATACCCGAAAAAGGGTTAAAATATAATAAATAAATTAAATAAAATTAAATTAATTAATTTAGAATAAAATAATAATTTTAAGGGATATTTTGGATTTTTATGGAGTATTTTATTGAATAGTAAAATAATTAAAATAAATAATAATAATAATAAAATTAATAAAACAAAAAGAGAAAAAAAAAAGAAGAGAGAAATGGGTCGGGGAGAGAGAAAGAGAAGAAGAAAAACGGAAGCCGCGACAACCGAGGAAGACCGGACCCCCGTCCGGCGACCAACGGCTCCGACGAGGCCACGAGGAGGTAGAGGAGAGGCCGGCGACCTCACTAGTACCGGCAGCACGCCCAACCGACGCAGGAGGAAGCCGATCGGAGGAGAGAAAGGCCGACGGGATTGAGGGGCTCGGTCCCGGCGAACGGCGACGATCCGGGCGGAACCGAGGCCCGATTTCGAGAGCCCAGGCGACGGCGGTGCTTTTGAGACCGATAGCACCCGACGAGACGGCGGGAATCACCGGCGGTGGCCAAGAGGAGGAGAATGGGTCCGACGGCCGAGGGAGAAGAGCCGGACCGGCGGCGTTCCGGCGAGCTTGACCCAAACCGAGGGTAGATTCGGGCTGCGGACGACCCAGCGGAGCTGATGGCGGTGGAAGCCGGCGGAGAACCGACCGGCAAGGCGGTGAACCGGCAGCGAACCGGTCGAACCGGAGAGAACCGGGGGTCTGAACCGGTCCGAACCGGACTGAACCGGTTCAGCCAAAAAGAGGAGGAAAAAAGGAAGAAAAAGGGAAAAAGAAAAAGAGAAAAAATTGGGAAAAATTCCTATGATGCAATCGAGCTTCGGGTAAGTTGATAAGCGGTCAAATTGACCCGATTTAAATTTGGAATATTTTATTTAATTAATTATCGACTGAAAGTTTACCCGGAAAATATATTTAATTGTGTAGCTCGACGATTGGCATCCACTGAGGGCTCGAGACAGCCTCGAATTTTGTACTAGCATGGAATCTCGGGTAAGTGACCCCTATTTACGACAATTACCTCGTTATGCGTGATATTGATTTAATTTCCGCATAAATTGAATTAAATTATGAAAAATTAGTTAAATTGTCGTAAATATTAAATTTAGCTATTCGAGAATTAGAACGAGGCCCAATAAATTATTGTTGGGCCCAATGAGCCCAATAGGCCTCGATAAAGTGAAAATTAAGTGGAAAACGGGCTTAAGGCCGATTTAGGCCCATTAAGGTGCAATCGGGCCCAATAGGGGTAAACGGGCCCAATGATTTAAATTAAGCCCAGAAAGTATTAAATACAATTAAATTGCATAATATCTGACCTGAGAAATATTAATACGCAGTTCCGGACATTTGATTTGGGAGCATATCGGACTGCGCGACGGGACTACATTGGAAAAGAAAAGGTCAGACTCGACAGGAAAATAAGGTAAGGGAATTCTACGGACTGCTAGAGGTAAACTTTACGAAATTTTAAATTCATATGCAGTCTTTAAAATTTATCTGAAGGGTCTAGAGGTCGAAGAATAATTTTAGTGCCCCGTATGGGCAAAATTACTGAAATACCCTTGTTAAGGGTAAATGTTTCCAACTTTAGGAAAAATTGGGAGGAGCAAGAACAAGAGGTTCTTGCTCATTATGGAGGTATTTTAATGCATGCATGAGTAGGCTGGCTCACTTGGAAAGAAAATGCACAGCATTGCATACTTTCAACAATATAATTATTTTTGAAAACTGTTTTGAGGAAACGGAGCCGCCTACGTGTTTTTATTTACATGTGACGTGCTAGAGCTCAGCTCGCACGATGTTTTTGTGTGATGCATGCATTAGTGCGGGAGAGAGAGCTCGCACTAGAGTTTTACATGCATAGGTGCTGGAGTCCAACTCGCACCAGATTCTTATATATATATGATTTTCGTGACAGGGTGCTAGAGTCTAACTCGCACCATATTTTTATATGATTTTGAGACAGGGTGTTAGAGCTTCGCTCGCACCAGATTTTTATACGATTTGCATACAGAGTGCTAGAGCTTAGCTCGCACTAGATTTACTTGATTTGATGAGAGTGCTGAGCATTGCTCGCACTGATTTTTATGAGAACATGCGATGAGCCGTGCTTGAAGCATCGGGTAGACTGTGTGTCACCGATTAAATAGGCTCGCACGTGCGTTTTGAGACATGGCATGAGTATTGAGAAACAAAACCTCTGTGGGAAGCAGGCCAATTGGCTGGAGTACCTAGAGATATTATATGGGTTCACGGAGTACGATGTACCGTGCAAGTAGCATTGAGTACGATGTACCGTGTTATATCTTCGGATACGGCATCTCCGGATGCAGCATCTTCGGATGCCGGGGATCGGATAAGACTGACGGGATGGACTGACCCACCTCCCGGGCGGTTCCCGATCATGGTGAGAACCCGCACACTAGGATCCGTGTAGCTGAGGAACTCACGAGGACAAATGTGGCCATAGTCCTAGTTATTTGCCTATATACAGACGTTGCCTAGTCTCGCATGTTGATGATTTTTACGATGATTTAAACTGGGTTTTAAAACTAAATTGCATGATGGTATTTTCATGCTTTTCAAAACCCACGTGTGATGTAAACGTTTTCATGATTTTGTGTGAGTCAGGATCACCCGCAGGAGGGGTCGAATCCTGACTTTGTTGTGAAAATCTTTATTGAGAAAGAAATGATTTATAATAATTGCATGTTGATTTTTCGTGCAAATGTGTTTTACATTTCATCATAATGCATAGCATTGTTTTAAAATGTGTGGAGAAAGGGTGGTTTATGCATGGCACTACGTTCATGTAGGTAGTATGGTTACCTACTTGTTCGTAGGATTGCCTTACTGAGCTTGATGTGCTCACCCCTTTCATTTTCTCCCACAGATAATCTCCAGTTGAAGTTGCGACGACTCAGTACTGCATTCCGGATATCCGCTGCTGCCCATCAACATAAGGTATATACACTTGTACTTATTGTATCTACATAAGCATAGCACAGTAACATGTTTGTAAGTAACTTTAGGGGATGTATAAATAATGTAAACAATTATAAATGACTGGAGAAGAAATAAGTTAGATGGTAATTGAATGGTGGGACTGGCATTGACGCACAGCCCAATTATTAGTGGAGTGTGGTCACGATTCGAGGACAGGTAAGAACTTAAGTGAATAATAAAATACGAAAAATTAACTCTGATTTTTGGGTAGTTTGGGTCGTGACAATTATTATGGTATCAGAGCAACAATTGGTCTGATGTGTGTCAGTGTCAGTAATTAGAAAATTACATCCCCGTGTTACTGTGCTTAGTTAGATACAATAGTGTATATCGAGATGGGCTTGACTAAGAAATGGTTGAGAATGCAGGAATGCCTAATATGAGTCGCGTTAGATGAGATAATGCACGAGGCAGAGGTCGTAGAGAAAGACCTGAGTCTGCTAAGTCGTGCTGAGTTGACTTATAAGAATCGGGATGAGATTGAAATAGAGGCTAATGTTGAGAATGCCCCACAGAGTCCGACAGAGTGATCGGACAGTATTGAGACACGCTTCGCGAGATTGGAGCGGAGTGTGGAGATTATTTTGAGGAGCAAATTGCTCAGATTATGCATGAGATCAGAGGGCGCAGCGGAGCATTGGTGGAAACCCGCTCGACCCATCTTAAGAGTTAAGATGAGAAATATTTATAGATGTATTATGATGATATGATATCTCGGTCATGACTTAAAGGAAATTATGGATAAAAGTCCTTACTCTGACCCAGAGGATTTGATTTATTGAAGAGTATAAATTATGAGTATGAAAACTCAGTTATATTCTTGGACAGATATTACCTCGACACATGAACAGTGACAGTCGAGATGTCTAAAAGTTTATGGAAGGGCTCATATTGTCAGTTAGAGTCTGATTAGCTCGTGAGATATTACTATACCGAGGCAGTGCGCAGATTTACAGTTGGGTAAATAAGAACATGAATTGCACGCCTCTGAGATTGGGAAAGGTAGTGAGTGCCGAAATAGAGACAGAAAAGGAGAATCGAGAAATGGCAGAGATGTTAAAATAGAAAATTGTAATTGGTAAAAGATCTGATTTGACGAGTTATGGAGTAAGATAATTGGTAAGACCCCAGTACATCCAATTTTGGCACTCTTGAGGGGCATTGTGATTGGAGGACCCCGACCTGCTACGAAGCAGTGTAGCAGTGTAAGCAGTGTGGGATGTGTGGTGGATACCTTGAAAGGAGGGTCTATACCTACACTGTATTGATGAAAATGGCCGTTAAGTGTGGTAAGACGGACCATTGATTTTGATTACACAGAATTGGGCGAGATCGTCCCACAGAAAAGTAAAGAGAGAAAAACTTCATTGGTATAGCTGCAACGAGAAGGGAGGCGATAGCCGAAAAGAAAAAGGAAAGTAGGCTGTTGGACGAAGGCGAGAGGATGTCTTGGACCAGGACACTATTGATGTTTCATGGATGTGGTGTAAGATACCACACTTGTTATGAATAATGAAGTACATATGTTCATTGATCCTGGTGCCACACATTTATTCGTACCGCCTTCATTCACATATAAGTGAGTAAAAGGTATGAATGCCTACATCATTGGGCACGATACTGATAAATGAGTACCCCAATAGAGGAGGATTAATAAACGAAATATGGATATAGAGATTTTAAGTAATAAAAAGGGGTGCGACAGTGAAGTTAAAGGAGCAAATAATGGTACTTACGGAATGAATAATGACAAGAGTTTCATTATAATTGATACACTAAGGAGATAATGTAAGACCCGAATTTAATTAAAATACGGAAATTAAATAAGAAAAGATGGGGGAAGTATGAAGGAAGTCGGGTTAAATTAATCCCGAACACATGTAAGGGCAAAACGGTCAAAAGATCGAAAGCCGGAGTAAATTCAATAAGGAAATTTAATTAAAAATAATGGATTGATAAATCTTGATCAATAAAGGTGAAATAAAATTATTTCGGATTAAATTGATCAAGATATTAATTTATGAAAATTAATCGGGATTAATCGGGATTTTTAGTACGGAAAAATAATCCCGAAAATAATCAAAAAATATACTGAAAAGTCACCCGGGACAATATCCCAAAAATACGGAGAAATTATACCCGGAAAAGAGGTTAAAATATAATAAATAAATTAAATAAAATTAAATTGATAAATTTAAAATTTAATAATAATTTTAAGAGATATTTGAGTAATTTTAATGTATTTTAAGGAATAGTGAAATAATTAAAATAAATAAAAATAAAAATAATAAAAATAATAAAAATGAAAAAAAAAATAATAATGAAAAAAAAAAAAAAAGAGAAACTCTGGAAATGAAAACGCGAAAGGAGACCCGAAACCCGACTGCCCAAACCGAGGAAGTCCGGCGGGCCGTCCGGCGGCCAACGGCCAAGCCAAGGGCCGGCGAAGGAAGCCCGACGCCAGGCGAGCCTTTAGCCACCGGAGACGCGCCGTTTGGAGGCCGGAGGACGCCGAAAAACGGAGGAGAAACCGCGGGGAAAGAAGTGGCCACCGGCGGCGAACGGCAGCGATCCAGCCTGAACCAAGGCCCGATCCCGAAAGTCCAGGCGACGGCGATCCTTTCTGCACAGGTATCGGCCGACGAAACGGCCGAAATCGGCGGCGACGGCCAACGGAAGAGAACCGGTCCGACGGCGAGAGGGAGAAGTGCCGGACCGGCGGCATTCCGGCGACGTTGAGGCGAACTGAGGCCAGATTCGGGCTGCGGACTACCTCACGGAGCCACTGGTGGTGGAATCTGACGGAGAACCGGCCGGAAAATGGGTGAACCGGCGGTAAACCGGCCAAACCGGGGTGAACCGGCGGGCTGAACCGGTCCGAACCGGACTGAACCGGTTCAGCCAAAAAGAGGAGAAAAAAAAGGGAGAAAAAAAGGGAAAAAGAAAGAGGAAAAATCGGGGAAAAATTCCAGCGATGCAATCGAGCTTCGGGTAAGTCGATAAGTGGTCAAATTGACCCGATTTAAATTTGAAATATTTTATTTAATTAAATTTCGACCGAAAAGTTTACCCGAAAATGTAATTAATTGTGTAGCTCGACGATTGGCATCCACCGAGGGCTCGAGACAGCCTCGAAGTTCGTACTAGCATGGAATCTCGGGTAAGTGACCCCTATTTACGACAATTATCTCGTTATGCGTGATATTGATTTAATTTACGCATAAATTGAATTAAATTATGGAAAATTTAGATAATTGTCGTAAATATTAAATTTAGCTATTCGAGAATTAGAACGAGGCCCGATAAATTATTGGTGGGCCCAATGAGCCCAATAGGCCTCGATAAAGTGAGAATTTAGTGAAAAACGGGCTTAAGGCCGATTAAGGCCCATTAAGGTGCAATCGGGCCCAATAGGGGTAAATGGGCCTAACGATTTAAATTAAGCCCAAAAAGTATTAAATACAATTAAATTGTATATTATATGACCTGAAGAATATTAATACGCAGTTCCAAGCATTTGGTTGGAGCATATCGGACTGCGCGATGAGACGACAATGGAAAAGAAAAAGGTCAGACTCGACGAGAATCGAGGTAAGGGAATTCTGCGGACTGCTAGAGGTAACTTTACGCAATTTCAAGTTCATTTGCAGTCCTTAAAATTTATCTGAAGGGTCTAGAGGTCAATTAATAATTTTAGTGCCCCGAATGGGCAAATTACTAAAATACCCTTGCTAAGGGTAAAATTCTAAAAATTTAGGAAAAATTGGGAGGAGCAAGAACAAAAGGTTCCTGCTCATTCTGGAGGTATTTTGATGCATGCATGAGTAGGCTGGCTCACTTTTAAAGAAAAATGCATAGCATTGCATATCTTAATTGATGTGATTTCTGTGAAAACTATTTGGAAATAACCGAGCCGCCTACATGTTTTTATTTACATGTGACGTGCTAGAGCTCAGCTCGCACGATATTTGATTTGGGTGATGCATGCATTAGTGCTGGAGCGAGAGCTCGCACTAGAGTTTTACATGCATAGGTGCTAGAGTATAACTCGCACCAGATTTCACATGCTTTTGCGTGACACGGTGCTAGAGTCTAACTCGCACCAGATTTTACATGATTTTCATGACAGGGTGCGAGAGTTTAACTCGCACCAGATTTTATAAGATCTTCATACGACTTATATACAGAGTGCTGAGCCTAGCTCGCACTAGTTTTACTGGATTTGTTGACGTTGTTGCACCACCCGTTGTTAGACCACCATCGTTGTGCGTGGGCCCAAGAGGGGTGGCCATGGCCGATGGCAAGGGTTGGCCGGGCAGGGGTTGGCCGTCACAATAAAATCACTCGCACTGATTTATGAGAACATGCGATGAGCCGTGCTTGGAGCATCGGGTAGACTGTGTGTCACCGATTTAATAGGCTCGCACGTGCGTTTTGAGACATGGCATGAGTATAGAGATATTATATGGGTCCACGGAGTACGATGTACCGTGCAAGTAGCATGGAGTACGATGTACCGTGTGGTATCTTCGTGATACGTTGGACTTGTGGCGTTGTTGGACCACCCGTTGTTAGACCACCAGCGTTGTCGATGGGCCCAAGAGGGGTTGCCATGGCCGTTGGCAGGGGTTGGCCGGGCAGGGGTTGGCCGTCACGATATGATGCATCAGCATCTTCGGATGCATGGAAATCGGATAAGACCGACGAGATAGAGTGACCCACCTCTCGGGCGGTTCCCGATCATGGTGAGAACCCGCACACTAGGATCCGTGTAGCTGAGGAACTCCCGAGGACAGATATGGCCATAGTCCTGGTTATTACCATTATACAGATATTGCCTCGTCTCGCATGTCGACGATTTCGACGATTTAAAAATGGGTTTTTTAAATTAAATTTGCATGATGGTATTTCCATGCTTTTCAAAACCCACGTGTGATGTAAACGTTTTCATGATTTTGTGTGAGTCAGGATCACCCGCAGGAGGGGTCGAGTCCTGACTTTATTGTGAAAATCTTAATTGAGAAAGAAATGATTTATAATAATTGCATGTTGATTTTCCGTGCAAATGTGCTTTACATATCATCATAATGCATATCATTGTTTTAAAATGTGTGGAGAAAGGGTGGTTTATGCATGGCACCACGTTCATGTAGGTAGTATGGTTACCTACTTGTTCGTAGGATTGCCTTACTGAGCTTGATGTGCTCACCCCTTTCATTTTCTCCCACAGATGATCTCCAGTTGAAGTTGAGACGACTCAGTACTGCATTCCGGATATCCGCTGCTGCCCATCAACATAAGGTATATATACTTGTACATATTGTATCTACATAAGCATAGCACAGTAACATGTTAGTAAGTAACTTTAGGGGATGTATAAATAGTATAAACAATTATAAATGACTGGAGAAGAAATAAGTATTAGGGTAGGTGTATGGTGGGACTGGCATTGACGCACAGCCCAATTATTTTGGAGTGTTGGTCACGATTCGAGGATAGGTAAGAATATAATATAAGAAAATAAATAAACAAAAACGCGAAAAATTAACTCTGATTTTTGGGTAGTTTGGCTCGTGACAGATAATCTTTGAGATAAGATAGATTTTAAATACAAGATGTATTGGAGTAAGAGATATATGCTAGGTAAAGAACATCCTTACGATATGAAGTCATTAGGATTAGAGCAATGAGTAGCGAATATAAATTGTGACCACATAAACTGAGATATAACGTAGTTGTGGTTAAGTTTGAAGGTTAATAAAGGTATTTCAAAATACCTCCCCGCCTGAAGACTTGACAGCGTCTAAAAGTATATATATGTATAACCTATAACGTGAAATTGAGCGTCGTAATAGATAACTTTAGCATTAGGATACCATTACTAAGACGATAAGAATATAAAAATTCGACAATCATAAAGACTAACATAGAAAAATTTAGTAGGAGCCGTCAATATAAGAAAAGAAAATGGCGCAGGCTAGTACCTGAAAACGTAAGCGGTTGAGAAGGATCTTATACGCTTATGCGTGGATAAGTCAAGGATTGGATCGAGTTGAAATCAGCATTATCGATGATATGTTGGGTGTAGTTAAAGTCTAGGGCGAATTATAAGCAATAATTGAAGATGGCTTTTACAGATGGATTGTTGCGAGTTCAAAAAGGATATACCTTGACGACACGTTTAACTAAGAAAACGTGGTCTTTGAATGAGACGATAAATAAAATGATGGATGTGATATAAATTTCGATGTAGTGAAGTATGAACTGACCACTGTGATTAATTTCACCATACCCAACAGCTCAAGAGGTTCTCCGTGAGTATGGGTACCTCAAAATTATGATGGGGCTATGTATTGATGTATAATGGGAAGATAGTCAATTTTGGAGACAAACAACTCTGTGATCATTAAATAAACTATCTGACCCATGATTTAAAGTTGACAGCGAAAGTGTTTGTACCGAGGATATGGTACTACTATGTATATGATGAGAAATTGTGAATATGCACTGATCATAAAGCCCGAGTATCTGTTTTAACAGAAAGAGACGAAATATGAGAATAAATATTGGGTTAGAGCTTCTGAGAGATTTTGATTTATGAAAATTGTACCACCCAGGAAAGGCTAATGTGATGACTGATGCCTTGAGCAGAAATAGCCTCGGGATGGTATTACATATGATGGTCAGGGAGAGTGAGCTGCTAGATGCAGTTGTGAACCTCAGTATTGATGTGATCCCTTCTGATGATGACAGTGATTAGTATGATTATGTGACAGCTAGCCTGATGATTAGAACCGGATGAGAGTGCCCGGATTTGCCAGGCTTAGCGTGATGATCGACCGGATGTCGATAGTTTGGGTCTGATTCAGAAGGGTACAGGGATAGAGTTCACAGTGGGTGATGATGAGTTACTGAGGATTCAGAGACAGTATAAGTGCTCCCCAGGACCACTGTTGATGGGATAGTGATATTGTCAGAAGCTCACTCTTCGGGATATACAGTGCATACGGAAGATGATAAAAATATATCGAAATCTCTGAAAAGGGTATTGGTGGTCAGATGTGAAAAGAGATGGTGGAGATTGTGGAAAAGTGCCTAGTATGTCAGCAGAATAAGGTAGAGTATTAAAAGTCTGCAGAGTTATTGCAGCACCTACCTATATTGACACGGCACGGAAAATGAGAGCAAGTCTCCATGAATGTCGTGATGGGTTATAGAGGACCCGGATAAATTAGGAGACTATTAGGATGATAGTCGATAGAGTGACTAAGTCTACCCACTTTCTGGTTATGAACTCCCCAGATACTCAGAGTGTGTATGAGGATTCAGGTATAAGGAAGATTGTGAAACATTATGTAGCGTTCCAGTGAGCATGGTATCATATAGGGATTCCCGCTCCACTTCCTACCTCTGTGGATATTTCAGGAAGCTATGGGAACCCGACTGAGTATTAGCACAGCTTTCCATCCTCAGACAGATGGTCAGTCAGAGAAGACTGTACAGGTTCTGGAGGATCCGATGAAAGCGTGTGCCCTTGATTTTATAAGCTCCTGGAATGATCAGTTGATTTCTAATTGAAGTCGCCAATAACGACAATTGGCAATTGAGTATCGGGATAACAAGATATGAGGCAGAGTATGGCTGTAGGGGTTATTCCCCAAATTGGATAAGAAAAAGTGGGTGACAGATATGATCATTTTCGACTTTGGATAATAAGTCTCTGAGGATGCTTAGTTAAGGATGGGAGATTAAGAACACCTCAGAGCAGATAGACAAGTATTGGAATTCACCCTTGGTGAATTAGTATGGTTGAAATAATTCTTGTCCTAAGAGAATAAGGGCATAGCGAATTTTTGGAAGAAAGTAAATTGAATTGTGCTGGATGGAATATTTTGAGAGATTAGACAAGTGGGAGATAAGACCTGTAGGTTGGTGTTATCACCTGAATTAACAGGCACCCACAATGTCTCAGCTTTTGATGCTTCGGCAATACTATCCAGATCCAGCAGAGGTGATAGAGTATGAACTCCAAAAGTTCAGTTTAATGAAAATATAAGTATATTGAGAAGTTGATTCGGGCATTAAACAGGAAAGAGAAAGTATTGAGGTTTAAGATGATCTCCCTAATTAAAGTCCTTTGGTAGTAATACACTCCGGAGAAGGTCACGCAAGAATTTAAGAGTATGATACAATCGATGTACCCGGAGTTGTATATGGACTCATATGAATTGGTTCTAATTTGGAGGACCAAATTCCTTAAGTGGGGGAGAGTTGTAAGACCCGAATTTAATTAAAATACGAAAATTAAATAAGAAAAGATGGGGGAAGTATGAAGGAAGTCGGGTTAAATTAATCCCGAACACGTGTAAGGGCAAAACGGTCAAAAGACTAAAGGCCGGTATAATTTCAATAAGGAAATTTAATTAAAAATATGGATTTAAGAAATCTTGGTCAATAAAGTGAAATAAATTTATTTTGGGTTAAATTGATCAAGATATTAATTTATTGAAATTAATCGGGATTAATCAGAATTTTTAGTTCGGAAAAATAATCCCGAAAATAATCGAAAAATATACCGAAAAGTCATTCGGGACAATATCCCGAAAATACGTAGAAATTATACTCGAAAAAGGGTTAAAATATAATAAATAAATTAAATAAATTAAATAAAATTAAAATAATTAATTTAGAATAAAATAATAATTTTAAGGGATATTTTGGATTTTTATGGAGTATTTTATTGAATAGTAAAATAATTAAAATAAATAATAATAATAATAAAATTAATAAAACAAAAAGAGAAAAAAAAAAAGAAGAGAGAAAATGGGTCGGGGAGAGAGAAAGAGAAGAAGAAAAACGGAAGCCGCGACAACCGAGGAAGATCGGACCCCCGTCCGGCGACCAACGGCTCCGACGAGGCCACGAGGAGGTAGAGGAGAGGCCGACGACCTCACTGGTACCGGCAGCACGCCCAACCGACGCCGGAGGAAGCCGATCGGAGGAGAGAAAGGTCGACGGGATTGAGGGGCTCGGTCCCGGCGAACGGCGACGATCCGGGCGGAATCGAGGCCCGATTTCGAGAGCCCAGGCGACGGCGGTGCTTTTGAGACCGATAGCACCCGACGAGACGGCGGGAATCGCCGGCGGTGGCCAAGAGGAGGAGAATGGGTCCGACGGCCGAGGGAGAAGAGCCGGACCGGCGGCGTTCCTGCGAGCTTGACCCAAACCGAGGGTAGATTCGGGCTGCGAATGACCCAGCGGAGCTGATGGCGGTGGAAGCCGGCGGAGAACCGGCCGGCAAGGCGGTGAACCGGTCGAACCGGAGAGAACCGACGGTCTGAACCGGTCCGAACCGGACTGAACCGGTTCAGCCAAAAAGAGGAGGAAAAAAGGAAGAAAAAGGGAAAAAGAAAAAGAGAAAAAATTGGGGAAAATTCCTATGATGCAATCGAGCTTCGGGTAAGTCGATAAGCGGTCAAATTGACCCGATTTAAATTTGGAATATTTTATTTAATTAATTATCGACTGAAAGTTTACCCGGAAAATATATTTAATTGTGTAGCTCGATGATTGGCATCCACTGAGGGCTCGAGACAGCCTCGAATTTCGTACTAGCATGGAATCTCGAGTAAGTGACCCCTATTTACGACAATTACCTCGTTATGCGTGATATTGATTTAATTTCCGCATAAATTGAATTAAATTATGGAAAATTAGTTAAATTGTCGTAAATATTAAATTTAGCTATTCGAGAATTAGAACGAGGCCCAATAAATTATTGGTGGGCCCAATGAGCCCAATAGGCCTCGATAAAGTGAAAATTAAGTGGAAAACGGGCTTAAGGCACTTTTTGGCCCATTAAGGTGCAATCGGGCCCAATAGGGGTAAACGGGCCCAATGATTTAAATTAAGCCCAGAAAGTATTAAATACAATTAAATTGCATAATATCTGACCTGAGAAATATTAATACGCAGTTCCGGACATTTGATTTGGGAGCATATCGGACTGCGCGACGGGACTACATTGGAAAAGAAAAGGTCAGACTCGACAGGAAAATAAGGTAAGGGAATTCTACGGACTGCTAGAGGTAAACTCTACGAAATTTTAAATTCATATGCAGTCTTTAAAATTTATCTGAAGGGTCTAGAGGTCGAAGAATAATTTTAGTGCCCCGTATGGGCAAAATTACTGAAATACCCTTGTTAAGGGTAAATGTTTCCAACTTTAGGAAAAATTGGGAGGAGCAAGAACAAGAGGTTCTTGCTCATTATGGAGGTATTTTAACGCATGCATGAGTAGGCTGGCTCACTTGGAAAGAAAATGCACAGCATTGCATACTTTCAACAATATAATTATTTTTGAAAACTGTTTTGAGGAAACGGAGCCGCCTACGTGTTTTTATTTACATGTGACGTGCTAGAGCTCAGCTCGCACGATGTTTGATTTGTGTGATGCATGCATTAGTGCGGGAGCGAGAGCTCGCACTAGAGTTTTACATGCATAGGTGCTGGAGTCCAACTCGCACCAGATTCTTATATATATATGATTTTCGTGACAGGGTGCTAGAGTCTAACTCGCACCATATTTTTATATGATTTTGAGACAGGGTGTTAGAGCTTCGCTCGCACCAGATTTTTATACGATTTGCATACAGAGTGCTAGAGCTTAGCTCGCACTAGATTTACTTGATTTGATGAGAGTGCTGAGCATTGCTCGCACTGATTTTTATGAGAACATGCGATGAGCCGTGCTTGGAGCATCGGGTAGACTGTGTGTCACCGATTAAATAGGCTCGCACGTGCGTTTTGAGACATGGCATGAGTATTGAGAAACAAAACCTCTGTGGGAAGCAGGCCAATTGGGCTGGAGTACCTAGAGATATTATATGGGTTCACGGAGTACGATGTACCGTGCAAGTAGCATGGAGTACGATGTACCGTGTTGTATCTTCGGATACGACATCTCCGGATGCAGCATCTTCGGATGCCGGGAATCGGATAAGACTGACGGGATGGACTGACCCACCTCCCGGGCGGTTCCCGATCATGGTGAGAACCCGCACACTAGGATCCGTGTAGCTGAGGAACTCACGAGGACAAATGTGGCCATAGTCCTAGTTATTTGCCTATATACAGACGTTGCCTAGTCTCGCATGTTGATGATTTTTACGATGATTTAAACTGGGTTTTAAAACTAAATTGCATGATGGTATTTCCATGCTTTTCAAAACCCACGTGTGATGTAAACGTTTTCATGATTTTGTGTGAGTCAGGATCACCCGCAGGAGGGGTCGAATCCTGACTTTATTGTGAAAATCTTTATTGAGAAAGAAATGATTTATAATAATTGCATGTTGATTTTCCGTGCAAATGTGTTTTACATTTCATCATAATGCATAGCATTGTTTTAAAATGTGTGGAGAAAGGGTGGTTTATGCATGGCACTACGTTCATGTAGGTAGTATGGTTACCTACTTGTTCGTAGGATTGCCTTACTGAGCTTGATGTGCTCACCCCTTTCATTTTCTCCCACAGATAATCTCCAGTTGAAGTTGCGACGACTCAGTACTGCATTCCGGATATCCGCTGCTGCCCATCAACATAAGGTATATACACTTGTACTTATTGTATCTACATAAGCATAGCACAGTAACATGTTTGTAAGTAACTTTAGGGGATGTATAAATAATGTAAACAATTATAAATGACTGGAGAAGAAATAAGTTAGATGGTAATTGAATGGTGGGACTGGCATTGACGCACAGCCCAATTATTAGTGGAGTGTGGTCACGATTCGAGGACAGGTAAGAACTTAAGTAAATAATAAAATGCGAAAAATTAACTCTGATTTTTGGGTAGTTTGGGTCGTGACACGTACAGCCTGTAGAGATGTTTCAGAACTACAAATATGCCTGCTCCTGTAGCTCCATAGTGGAATGATGATGACTTGGGTTAGGAGTAGAAGCTACACGAGATGAGGCAGTTTCAGAAGTGCAGACCACCACCGTTAAATGAGATAAAGGACCCAGTAGTTATAGAGAACAAAATGAATGAGATTAAGGAAACTACGAATGGAATTTATGGGTCTAGCACAAGGAAATCGATTTGTCAAGGAGTATGAATTATGATTTGTATCATTGGAAAGGTATGACCCAACGTTATAAGCGGTGAAGTTAAGAAATGTATGTAAGTTCACTAACAGATGGAGACCGAGCTGATTTCGGAGGATAGTATGCTATTACATACTGGAGTCAAGAAATCCAATTGTAATGGAAAACTGGAAAATTAAATTGGAAAACTTGTATGGATTCTTAGAGTATGACTGTGAGCTTAATAGACTGGGGGCAGTTTCAAGAGTTTAACCCTCCATTTTTAACAAGGTTAAGAATCCAGTGATTCGGAGTGTTGGATGAATGAGATAGAAAAGCTTGATGATTTTAAAAGTAACTCTACCGAGAAAGTTGCTTTTGCAACTTTTGTATTAAAGAATTGGAGAAGCTACACGGATTTTCAGAGTGTGCTACTATAAAGAAAGTAGCCTTTGTAGCATCAGTATCGAAATGGAAAGTCGAACTCGGAGGGAAGTTCCCCGATTTAATTCTAGAGTCGACATTAGAAAATTACATGGGATATATTCTAAAGGCCCTTAGGCGGTAGCACATTTCGGATGAAATTAAGTGGCAATTATGGATGAAATGATTGCAATCAAACATAAAGTAACAAGTCTATAGATGAATATGAAATTAAATTTATGGTTTTGGGAAGAAGTATAATCCGGATAAGTAGAGATGTGAAATGGAGGAAGTCCAAGAAATTCGTGAGAGCCTTAATCGAGCTAAATTACCCCCATTGGTTGTTATTTTGGGGAAGCGGTGCGCAAGGCGCAACTATGATGATATGAAATGTATATTTCGAGGTTACTAAGAAAAGGATAAGGTAAAGAGTGTGACAGAAAAGAGATGTACGATGGAAGTAATGAGAATGATAAAGTAAAGTCACTATAATTGAAAAGATGAATTACAGAATTAAAAGTATAAATGTAGATCACACTGCTTACATGATTGATAAAGTTAGGGCGTATTCAAAAAAAAAAAAAGACACCCTAACAAACAGAGGGATTTTCGACACGAATTCGGATGATCCATCAGAATTACCACTAAATTGGAAGATGAAGTTTGAAATTGATTTAGCAATGATATCGAATTAATTATTCAGATCACTGTATTGAATGACTTTGATTAAATTAAAAATGCTGAAAAAGAACAATTACAAGGACTATGTGAAAAAAAGGATTATCAAACTGAGTGACCCACTTTGGAATGTACTGATGTTAATTTTAAGGAGACTTGAAGTCTTTTGAGTCACATTGTATTAAGAATGAGAGTCAATTGGATCCTCCCAAAATAGGGATTATAGATCAAATAGAAAGACCCAAAATTGTTAATGTGATTCAGAGTTTGGGTATAAGAAGACTTTGGAATATGAATTACGTATCAAGTCTAAGGATTGTAAATTGCTTATACTTATGTTTCGAATGCGAGACTTAATTGGAATAAGGAAACAGTTTTGTTATAACTGATAAGCGAGATAAGCTCAGTTTTAAGGTGTGATAAATTCTGTATATAGATCATATTTTGGATAATAGACGTACGCAATGTGGGAATATTTCTAGTATGTGAAATGATTCGGATTAAGCGAGATGATTAAGAATGGATTGTGTCTAAAGGATAAGGTGGTGTTTGGTAACTTGCAAGGGAAATGATGTAGTGTAAAGTGATTGCAGGGAAAGTGATTGTAGAGAATGTGATTGCTAGAAAAGTAACTTTGCAGTGTTTGGTGTGACAATGTAAAATTCTGTTTAAATTGCAGGAAAAGTAACTTTGCAGCGTTTGGTATGCAGTTACTTTGTTAGGAAAATAGTGACAAATTCTAAAAATACCCCTAACTATAAAAACAATTTTCTAATGAAAATTAATTAAAATAAAGGTTGTATTATTAATATTACTCATCATTTGTAATTTTAAATTGTCATGTATTATTATTAATTTAAATTTTAATTAGTAGAATATTAAAAATTCATATATTATTAATGTAATTTGAAATTTTAATGTATCAATTGTAAATTTTTAATTATCATGACATCAACATAGTACTTATGACACTCATGAAAGTTATAATAATTCATACAAATCCAAGTAAAATATTTGTGGTAAAAGGGTAATTGGGGTAAAATTGAGTAAAATTAACTTTGCAGCCAAGGCTGCAAAGTGATTACAGCTTATTTGGACTGCAATCACTTTGCAACTTTTGAATGTAAAGTTATTGCAGTTGCAATCACCTTACATCCAACTTTCTTGATAACAAACGTTGTAATTAATTTGCGCCCAATTAAATTGCAGCGCAAAGTGATTATTTTCAGCATACCAAACTGCCCCTAAATGTGAAATTGCGATAAGTTTTGGTATCCTACTTTCTATTGGGACTGAATCTTGAAACCCTATACCTATTATTAGTTATGTGGTCAGGTATGATGGCTAACAAAGGTATTTCAAAATACCTCCCCGCCTGAGAGACTTGACAGCGTCTAGAAATACCTGATCTTTAACCCATAAATTGAAATTGACAGTCGTTATAGATGCGTTTGAAGTCAGGATATCATTACTTGTGCGTGAAGAATTATGGAATTCTACTGATCATGAAGGTTTAAGTATTAAATTTTACAAAAACTATCAAATACAAGAAAAATGGAGTGCCTTGGGTTAGTGCCTTGAGCAGAAGTGGTTTTGAGATGGCATTATGTATTTAGTGAAATATTTAGTGAACCTCAAGTGGATGCGGTTCCTTTTGATACTAACATTTATTTCGTGGTAGTGAGCCTGAGAGTTAAAAACCGGACTTGATTGATCGAACCGAGCAGGCTCAACGTATTGATAAGTACCGTAGCTGGTCAGACCAGATGGGTGCTGCAACTAGCTTGAGTATTGGTACTGATAAAAAAAAATAGAATTGTGTACCAAATGATCTATAGTTAAAAGAATTGATGTCGTCAGAGACTCATTCATAGAAATATTCTTCGCATCCGGAGAATAGTAAAGATTTATTAAATTTCCTGAAGGTATATTGGTAATCAAGTACGAGAAGAAGTATAACTGAATGTGTGACTAACTAACTCATACGTCAGCAGGTTAAGATAGAGTACAGAAGCCTATGGGGTTATCACCACCTTAACCATGTCAATATGAAATTGAGAGCATGTACCTGGAATTTTAAGGCTCTTGGAAGGACCAATTGCAAATTAATAAAGTTCGCATATAATATAAATTACCACTCAAGTATCGAAATGACACCGTATGAAGCGTTGCATACTCGAAGGTGTCATCCACCAATTGATTGGGAAGAAAAAAAAGTTAAATTCCCATTATACCGAACCTTTTGAGATCTTAAAATCGAGTGAAAGCCAAGGTACACAGATTGGCCTTACCGTCGAAATTATCAACTATTCACAATATCTTCCACGTATCAATGCAACGCAAATATCACCCAAATTCGACACATGTGATTAAGCATGAACCACTAGAATTGGAAGAGGATATGACATGTGGAGAAATTGATTTAGATCTTGGATAGAAAGAAAGGACATTGAGGTCTAAGACAATTCATTTGGTCAAGATTTTATGGCAGTATCATACTTCGGAAGAGACCACGTGGGAATTAGAGAGCTTAATGCAAGAGAAGTACCTGCATCGGTTTAAGGACAAATGTACTTTTAAATTTGGGGACCAAATTTCCCAAAGTGGGAAGAATGTAAGCATTACGAATTTTCCTGCGATTGGTTTTAACCTTGAATAGTAGATTTATCAACTCAGATTAAAAACGGGTTCCTTGGTGGAAGATTAAAAAAATTAAATCATATTTTTATATGAGGGATATAAGTGGATTCAATTAATTAAAATATTCTTAACTTGAAGAACAAATAATTGTGAGGAATAGAAATTCATTTTGATTAGCTAGATTAAGGTATAAATGATCCTCTATGATGGATAAGTATAAATATTATGTTGAATTCAATTCAAATACCATGAGGAAAGTTTCCTGAGTATATAAATATGTTTAGACATATATATAATGTTTCAATTTTTCTCGTCTCCAATTAAGAAAATAGGTATACATATATAATCATACGCGCAAGCATAAATGTATATGCATACACATACAACCCATGGATCAGCTTCCAAAATAAAGCCAAACTAAGGGCCATTTCTGCTGTAGTTTGCAGAAACTGTGAAGAGCTTATCATGGATGGTGGCATTCGGTAAATGGAAGAGAAATGAAAATGGAAACGTGATGGATTAGGATGGATTAATGGCCTCAGTGTGAAGCGAGAAAGCAATACCTGCAAAAACACCATTGCAGTAGCCTAGGGAATGAGAATGTAATGACATTTCGACTGTCCCATCAGCTGAACACATTGATTTAAGAGATTGGGGGACGGTAGTGCATGGTGAGAGAAATACCAAAGGAATAAACATATATAAGAGGTGTAGTTGTTCGACAGAAAAGAAATGAAAGAAAAAATGGGAGCTAAAAGGTGCACTGAAGCTGGCAGTGATAGGGGACAGAAACCTGACCTTAAGGCTGGTACGACAATGAAAAGGGATATAAATATACATATATTACTGAATCAATAGCAGGGAAGTCAGACAAAAAAATGGGTCTATACCGTGAACAAGTGGTTTGTTGAAGAAATGAAGGTGAGGACTGACCGAGGCAGAGGACGCAATGGGGGAAATTGGAGTGCTGAAGCATGGATATACACATATAATAATGAAGGTAAATAGGACTGTAAACACAGTAGAGCAAGAAAGAAATGTGAAGATGGTATAGGAAGCCAAGTAGATTTGGAATGAAAACTGACAATGATGGAAGTAAACAAGATCGGAGTAGGTAAAACAACTACAGTAGGGGAAAGGCACGAGAAGAAAATGAGTGTATTGCTGTGGAAAAAATTGCAGTGGTTTGGTTGGAAGAGAAATGCAAGTGGGAGCAGTGATGATACCTAATTAGCCAAAGAAGAGGAGAGGAAACACTGAAGTTTAGGAACTCAGAGACAGACGAGAAACAGAGGAAATTATAATGGACTGTTAACCCGTGATGTAGGTAGATTATATATATATATATATAAACATCATTGAAGCTGGCAGCCAGCAAGAAAGACAGTACAGGGAAGTAACATGAATGAATACATGTGTATATATATATATATATATATATATATATATATATATATATATATAAACAAGAGTAATGGCCTGAAAAAATAACAAAAAAAAAAAAAAAAAGATGGGGGACAGAGAAGACGTGTGGTGTTGCTGACAGTCAGAATACTTAAGTGGGATCATTTAATTAAAATATTTTTAACTTGAAAAATAAATAATTGTGAGGAATAGAAATTAATTTTGATTAGTTAGATTAAGGTATAAATGATCTTTTATGATGAATAAATATAAATATTATGTTGAATTCAATTCAAATATCATGAGGAAAGTTTCCTAAGTATATAAATAAGTTTAGACATATATATAATGTTTCAATTTTTCTCGTCTCCAATTAAGAAAATAGGTATACATATATAATCATACGCGCAAGCATAAATGTATATGCATACACATACAACCCATGGATCAGCTTCAAAAATAAAGCCAAACCGAGGGCCATTTCTATTGCAGTTTGCAGAAACTGTGAAGAGCTGATCATGGATAGTGGCATTCGGTAAATGGAAGGGAAATGAAAATGGAAACGTGATGGATTAGGATGGATTAATGGCCTCGGTGTGAAGCGAGAAAGGAATGCCTGCAAAAACACCATTGCAGCAGCCTAGGGAATGAGAATGTAATGACAATTGGATTGTCCCATCAGCTGAACACACATTGATTTAAGAGATTGGGGGACGGTAGTGCATGGTGAGAGAAATACCAAAGGAATAAACATATATAAGTGGTGTAGTTGTTCGACAGAAAAGAAATGAAAGAAAGAAATGGGAGCTAAAAGGTGCACTGAAGTTGGCAGTGATAGAGGGACAGAAACCTGACCTTAAGGCTGGCACGACAATGAAAAGCGATATAAATATATGTATATTATTGAATCAATAGCAAGGAAGTCAGACAAAAAAATGGGTCTATACCGTGAACAAGTGGTTTGTTGAAGAAATGAAGGTGAGGACTGACCGAGGCAGAGGACGCGATGGGGGAAATTGGATTGCTGAAGCATGGATATACACATATAATAATGTAGGTAAATAGGACTGTAAACACAGTAGAGCAAGAAATAAATGTGAAGATGGTTAGGAAGCCAAGTAGATTTGGAATGAAAACTGACAATGAAGGAAGTAAACAAGACCGAAGTAGGTAAAACAACTACAGTAGGGGAAACGCATGAGAAGAAAATGAGTGTATTGCAGTGGAAAAAACTGCAGTGGTTTGGTAGGAAGAGAAATGCAAGTGGGAGCAGTGATGATGCCTGATTAGCCAAAGAAGAGGAGAGGAAACACTTAAGTCTAGGAACACAGAGACAGACGAGAAACAGAGGAAACTATAATGGACTGTTAACCCGTGATGTAGGTAGATTATATATATATATATATATATATATATATCTAAACATCATTGAAGCTGGCAGCCAGCAAGAAAGACAGTACAGGGATGAATACATGTATATATATAAACAAGAGTAATGGCCTGAAAGAATAACAAAAAAAAAAAGAGGGGGGCAGATAAGACGTGTGATGTTGCTGACAGTCAGAATACTAGACTGAAGGAGAAGATTGGCGAGGTGAAGAGAGGGAAAAGCTTGGACCAAAGTTGCGTTCTTCGAAAGCCACGGTGAGAAGAAGGTAGGGATGAAGTTGAAGGAGAGCCAAAAAAAAACTGAAAGAAGCTAAATGTCCCTCGCGTGATGCTCTGCCTGCATGAACATAACAGAAGAAGAGCTGAGAGTTTAAGGAAACCCAAGAATGATGGTGAAACAGAGGTGAACCCGAGGTTGGCGGAGGCTTGTGTGTGGAGGCTAGGAATGGTGGATGTGGCTGGTGTGAGGAAGGACGTGAACCGGGCTAAGTTAAAGCTAGAAATACGAGAGAGGTTAGCATGTTTTAAGGAGACCCAAGAGCAGAGGCAGCAGGAGAAGGAAAACCGAGGAGACGCGATTGGTAAGAGGCGACGGTATAGGTCGGGTCGCCGGTGCTGGCTACCTAGAGATGTCAGAGAAGAGTGGTAACTCCCTCTTATTACTGTCCCGAGAAGGAAAACAATGGCAGACGATCGGCGAGTCGGGAAACAGGAGCTGGAATCCAGAGCTGGCTGCAAGGGGAGGATGCCTCTTTACAGGAACGGGTGATAAAAAAAAAAAAAAAGACTTGGACAGGGAATGTGACTGGAACTGAGACATAGGGATGATGCTGGTGGTGTTGGGATCAAAGAAAACAGTGGAGATGATGGTGTTTCCGAGAGGGGGAGGCAAACAGAGACTGTAGGCAGGAAGAAATAGTAACGAAGAAGAAAGAAGAAACGAAAAAGAAAGTGGCAGGAAAATTCAAAGGAAAAAAAAAAAGAGAGAAGAAAAGAAAAGTAATATATATAAATATAAATATATATATATATTTTAATATTTATATATATATATATGTTATAGAAAATAGAGAAAAATTGGAGATGGAAAATTAGTGTACAAAATTTGAAAACTCGGGCAAAAAGGCTCCGACCGAAATAACCCGAGTGGACCGAACTCGTCGACTCGTAAAGTCAAAGCAATCAAGGATTACGAGCAGACATCGAGTGTATTTTTCCTAGATAAGTAAGATTACGATTTTGACGCATCGTAGATAATTCGAATAAATAGGATACTAAGAATACAAATTTCGGTGTAGGAGAATCGTAGAAGGATTTAAGAGATATACTTGGAGGCGTCACTACTCGAACTTGAGATTTTCAATAAATTGAGGTAAGATATATAATTTAATTTAGTTCTGATAATGAACATTCATTGCATTGATAAAGAATTTTTATAAAGCAATGCAATGTTTTGAAATAATTTATGATTGATTTCATACTTATGGAATGATTTACGAAAGATGATTTCGTTTTATGAAATGTTCGCTAAGAACATCTATGTTTATGAAATGAATTTTTGAAGTATGAAAATGTATGAAAGTTTTATGATGGTTTGACTATATTTATACTTTGAAAGGAACTTTTGACATTTTCAAATGTATTTAAGAAAAATGAAAAGAATTTTTGAGACTATAGGCTTCATGCATGGCTACTTCTTATGGTGTTCCGGCTCCACCACTTGGGTGCCGATACGTAGGGCCCCTGTAGCACTTGACTCTACCTGTGTGGTAGATGTCTTGCTACTTGTGGTTTATGATAATGATGTTTCGGTAGTATCTCGTGCCTGCGCAACACACATTTATGTTTCCCACATGGAGAGTGCCTTTGGTGCCCGTGTCCTAGCTAGGTGCTAGTGATAGTAAGTAAGATAGATACTACCCATATTTTATGAAAGTGTTGTACGATCTTGATCCAGTCTACAGCCCCCTTACCATGGCCATAGGTATGATGACTCTCTACGGAGAATGACACGTATTGCATGACTTAGTTATAGCCTAGTCTCTACGATTATGAATGATTGACGACTATGATTATGAATACGTTTATGATGAATGACTATGTGTTTTTTATGAGATTTTGATGAAATCTTTACGAACAATTATGAATTATGACGAAATATTTAAGAATGATTATGTTTTATGAAACGTTTACGAATGACCTTGATTTTATGAAATAATCCATGAATGATGAAAATTTTATGAAGTAGTTGAGCATGTATTTGATTTAAAAAAACTCATGCTTCATAATTTCTTATGATAACTATGCACAAAATGAAAGTTTACATATCTTCTAAATATTAGTTTCTAAAAGAAACTTACGAGCTATTTTTCTGAAGCAAAGTTTATTTCATGAATGCTTTCTTACATGCTTTTACATATCATGACTACTTTAATTGTATTTTCTTACTGGGTTTTTTCCCCGAAAGTTCGCCCCTTCACCCCTCAGATCTTTGCAGTGAATTACAGTTAATAAATGTTGCGTAGACGACGTAGGTTGGTGGATATGAGCTTCCCCAGACTACCTTTTGTACATGCGCGAGGTATACATTCTTATCTCTTTACCAGACCATCTGTATGCACAGATATCTATTGAAAGTAATGTGTCGGGGTGAAAAGGATAAATGAAATAGAATATTTTAAGGATTGACACTGAACAAGAATACAGCCTAAGTGAATAAAGGATTAAGTTTCAAGTCGAAGTTTCAAAAAAAAAAATTTCTTGAATTTTTATAGGTCACAGGTCATTACACATAATTTGGTTATGGATATAAAGATTCAAGGTTCAGTCCCAATAGAAAGTAGGATACTATAGTTTATCACAATTTCATTCATAGTTTTCTTAACCTCATTCATTCAGTTCTCTATAACTTCTGGGTCCTTAATCCTATTTAACAATGGCGGTCAACACTTCTGAAACTGCCTCATCTCTTGTAGCTCCTACTCTTAACCTAAGTTATCATCATTCTGCTGTGGAGCTACATGAGCATGTATATTTGTAGTTTTGAAACATCTCTACAGGCTGTGCGAGCATATTGGGAGTAATTTGCCTGTTTATTCTTCTGTCTACCCCGTCACCTAACATAACATTTGTCCCAATTTTTCATAATATGTTCAATACTTCACTCAATCTTAGCAAAGTGTATCTCAATGCCATCTGTCCTTTCCATAGGACCTGATGGAGTACGCTTAACATCAGTTTCAATCTCAGTATCATTTATGAGTCTCATATGACGACTCTGCATGATTCTTAGGCCTATCTCTGTGGCCTCTAACCCGTGATCTAATTTCTCACGTAAACCAAACATTAAGTCTTAACTTCATTAGGTATACTCAGTCTACAACCAGACAAACACAAACATTTGAGATGTAATCTTACCCTTATTATTGACACTGATAGTATTAGACAACTTTCGCTCTGATACCACCTTAAATTGTAACGATCCGTGATCTATAAAAATTCAAGGAAATTTTTTTTTTGAAACTTCAGCTTGCAACTTAATCCCTTTATTCACTTAGGTTGTAATCCTGTTCAGTGTCAATTCATTTTCTTACTTCTTTATCCATAATTATAATTTAGTTTCACATTTGGATTTATATTGCCGATAGAAATTTCGACAGCATAAAAGCATATATATAAGCCTACGCACCTGCAATTAATTATTTTTAACAATCTTAGATATCCACAACTATCAGACATGCTTTCTAAGTCATATCATCAAAACATTCTACATATTTCAAAACACGTCTAGTTACTCCCAAAAATCAATCCTTAAAAATATTTCATTTATCCTTATACAGATTACATCCCGACACATTACTTTCAATAACTGTCTGTGCATACTACTGGTCTGGTAAGGAGATAGAAATGTATACCTCACGCATGTACAAAAGGTAGTCTGGGGAAACTTGTATCCGCCAGCCTACGATATCTATGCAGCAATCATCAACTGTAGTTTCATTACAACATATCTGAGAGGTGAATGGGTGAGCTTTTGGGAAAAAACCCAGTAAGAAATGCATTTAAAATGATCATAGTGTTTAAAACATACAGAATACATAGTAATACCAAAAGGTGGCATTTCTTTACAAATATTTACATCACTTTCAAAATGCATATCACGGAAAACACATTTAACAGAAACATGGTTTCGAAATAAGAAAACCTTAGCAGACCGATCAGAATCTTTAATGATTTACAGAACTTAAAAAACATAGCTGAGCATGAAGCATGTATCGAAAGATCAAATATCCTAAACAAAAATCATATCGAATGGAAATCAGAACCTTTCAGATCATACAAAACTTCAAAAGCATTACTGAGTAAAATCACATATCAAATAATCAAATCTGAAAACAGTATTCGTTTTGGATGGAGACTAGGCTAGCTCATGTAATTGTCATGCGAAAATAACATATTCATCATCCATAGAGGGAAAATCATAAACATGACTATGGCAAGGCTGTAGACGTGATCAGGGTGGTAAAGCAAAACATACGCACCTAGCCCCTTTAGCTACCTCACCCCACTTAAGAGTTCTTTCTGGCTAGCCAGGCCTTTTCGCTACGTCACCCCACTTAAGAGGTCTTTCTGGTTAGCTTGGCCTTTTGGCTACCTCACCCCACTTAAGAGGTCTTTCTAGTTAGCCTCATCTCAGGTGGCAATCATACACACCGGGGCCTTTTAGCTACCTCACCCCACTCAAGAGGTCTTTCTGGCTAGCCTCATCCTAGGTAGCAAACATATACGCCATGAAGGCACGCATGACAAAAATGCTTTAATCGTGTGGCACTTTGCATCCGTAGGACTCAAGAGGTGGCCCCTACAATCACATAGACTGTGTGGCACTTTGCTCCTACAGAACTTAAGAGGTGGCCCCCACGATCGCATATCATTAAATATTGTCTTTGTCTCAAAACAGAGTTTTCAAAATCTTTCTTGGGCTTCATATGCCTTATGAGGGTCTAGGCCTTTTGACCACCTCACCCCACTTAAAAGGTCTTTCTGGCTAGTCTCATCTAAAGTGGGTCTCACTCACATATTTCAAATTCATAAACCGAATTTCAAATCAACTCTCGTTTACGGTTGAAAACTCTTTCCAAAAATAGAGAAACTGTGCTCATATAACAGATTCCATTTCTCGCAAAACATGTAATAGGTTCATGCATAATTCAAAATCATATCATTTCATTCAAGAAACAAAATCAAAAAACATGCTCACAGATTTGAGGACATGCTCAAAACTCATGTATTTAAATTCATAAATCTTTCTTTTAGTTTCAGAAACATGACAAGATAAAGCTGGAGCTCAATAAAAGTTGGGCTTGGTTTTTTTTACATGTTAACTTGGACTAAAGAACGAATGCTTTGTATAAATTCTGATCATTTACTAAAATATTGCGTAACTCAAAGATTTTCATAAATCCAAGTTTGAGGGAAAAGAGGATACTATTACCATTTTAAATTACACCCCTTACCTCGATTTATCTGAAATTCCAAATTCGAGTAGTGACGCATCCAAGTATCTCCCTTAAATCCTTTTATGATTCTCCTACACCGAAATTTGTATACTTAGTATCCTATTCATCCGAATTGTACACAATGTATCAAAATCGTAACCTTATTCGTCTAGGAAAATATACTTGAAATTTAAATTCTAACTTTCTAAGGTTGCATAAAGATATATATAATCAACCTCACGGAGTTTACAAAATTTTCCCTTTTCTTCCAGTTCCATCGTACATTCGAAAATTTAATCCTACTATAAAGTCTTTAGCTATGTTCCCAACTGAATCATCCTTTTCTTTTATCATCTTATATGTTTCCAACTTGCTACTACTTCGTGTGTGCATATAATTGTACATACCTAGGCTACAACATGTGTGTTTATATTTTGTTCGTATGTACTTATACTAACACACACATTTATTCTATATATACATATATATATATAAACACATAAGTATTTACATATATAGTTATGTTATTGTTTATTTTTACTATTCATTATTATATATTTCTTTGTCTACTTCTCATTTCTCCCCTCCTTTTTTTTTCAACACCTATGGTATCTTACACATGCATACATATAAACACAATATATATATATATATATATATATATATATGTATATTATTTATATATATATATCATCAATTTCCAGCTTTTCTTTCCTTTTCCTTTCTTTTCCTTTTTTTTTTTCCAGATCATCTCATCTCATATCATATTTCATTTCATCACATTCAAATTTTTCTCAACCATGCCATAATACAATTTTAAACCCAGAATCACACTCAAAATCAAATCTTTTCTAAAACAACCTAAAAACGGTCCTAAGTTACGTCCCAACACATTGCAAATAAATATTTACTGAGCAATATATTTGTTACGCACGTAACAGAATGATATACCATTTTTATATAACTCGAAGGTTGCAAAAGCAAAGCTCAGAGAACACAAGTAAGTACCAAGACTAGTTACTATCCCTACAGGCCCATGCGACAGCTCGAAAGTCCGAGGCTAGTCCAAATAGTCATGAGACTTAGCAATTTATTTTCTCGAAGCTTCCAAATGAAAGTCATGCTCCTACACCGCTTCAATTCACTTTAACACTTTCCAAAATCGAGCCTTCCTCTTCCTTAGAGTTTACTTCGGTAATTTAGAGCTTATTTGTACTCTCTCACATCCTCTCAGTTAAGCCCTTAGTGACTGTTGTGATTGATGCCGTCCTCAAGGCCGATGGTCATCATCCTCTCTGGCAATGTACACAGCAGCATGATGCTGCATGAGAACCCTAAAATCCAGCTTCCATTTAGTAACAACATACCTAACTTTGGCCCTTGGAAACATCCCTCACAGCCACAACGATCAGCACCTAAATAACACCTGCACCAGCCGCAAATGCTCATGGTACCGGCCTTCTTAAACAGCCCCTTCCTTAGCCTAAAATGGTATTGTTTAAGCGCCGGGAGATCGCACAGCACTCCTCTGTTACCGTGGCGATGGTGGCCTATTCTGGCGTTGATTAACTGTCCCGAAGCAGCTTCTTTCTTTCATCACTCGACCTCTCATTCGCTGGTCTTCTCTACATTTTTTGTTTCCCCACCGAATGGAGCTTCGTTGAACCTTTTCACTTTCGGTTTCACTTAAGAATTTCCAACCCTTGACCAACTTTTCATTTCAGCCCCTGCCTCGGCCAAACCTCTGCTTCGGGGAGTACCCCTTCCAGCTGCTGCTGCCACCTCACGATGGTAGTAGCTTCGTCTTTCCTTCCTCCACCAAACAACCACTTCCATGGAGCCCAACTGTCCTGTTTCTTGCTGCCCAAGGCCTCAAAACAGTCGGCTCCTCCCCTGATCACAGCTTGCTCTTCCTTCTCTCAATCCCTCACTCTCTTGCCCCTTTCTCTACTTCGATTTCCTTTAGCTTCTCTCGGTCATCACTTCTTTTACGTTTGCTTTAGTTTTATAGAGATAGAAATTCCTCTGTTCCTAGCTCTTCTCTTTGGTCCCCTACTTCAGTTTTCAGTTTCTTTTTGACTTCACCTTTCTCCTCTCAATTTCTCGCTTCGACTTCGGCTTCCATGCTGCTATCTCTTCCTTCCTTCTCCCTTTCTCCTCCCGATCAGCCTCAGTCTACACCTTTCTCTTCTCCCTTTCTTCTATTTTTTTCTCCTTTTGTTATTTCCCGCTACAGCAGAGAAGTCTATGCCTTTGAAAACCAAAATGCGGGAATTGGCTTCATTTCGAAGCCAATTCCGTACTCCTATATATATATATTATTATCATTATAATATATATATATATATATATCATTTATTTATTTCATCATGTTGTATTATGTTTCTATACTCTTTCTCTTTTATATTGTACATACACATGTATATACTATCTTAGATACCTATGTGCATTATTTCACCTCATTTCATTTACTTACCACATAGGTGTTTACATTTATTTGCAACACTATATGCAATATGTATATACATTCTTATAACGTTTTTTTATTTATTTAAAATTACCTTTTCAATTTGACAAATATATATATATATATTTATTGTAATTATTTTTATCATTTTTAAATACATTTTCAATTTAACAATATATATATATATATATATATTCTTATAACATATTTTCATTTAATTTTATTATTTAAGTAAATACAAAAAATTTGCGGTGTTTACAAGTTCTAACTACAAATCTGACTAACTATGCCTAGCTTTATTATTGTCAAAAATAATTTTTTTCCACCTTCATGTAAATTAATTTGAGATTGCTTACCTTCCCTAATTTCGTTTTCTTCCGCATTTGGATCAATGTTATGTCTATTAACTAAATGTTTTTTGTACGCACTTGTACCCCCACCACCTCCACCAAAGGTATAACTTTGCATAATTTACAAATGGCTCAGGTTTCGTCCGTATTTCTTTTTGGACAATGTTGAAATACTTCCATACCTTGCTCTTCTTATGGTGGTGTTTCTTTGATTTTGATGATGTAGCTGTAGTAGCGGCAGTGGTGGCAGCAGTTAATGATTGTGTTTGACCATCAGTAGTTGCAGGTGCCGAAGGAAGCTCTTTTACTAGATCAATATATGGCTCGAATTCATTAGAAGATTCTTTGCCCAAATTGGGGATTTGAGTAGAACCGAAAGGGCAAGAAACAGAACATGAACGAAGACAGTGGAGATTTGACATTTTATATGTTTTTTAAGTAAATATAGTTGATATTGAAATTTGAAAGAAGTAAATGAAGAAATATTTATAAGAAGTTGGAGGAACTAAACTTTGTAAAATTGTAAAACAAAAAAGGAACTGGAGAAAATTAAATTAGATTTATGTTTAGAAATTAAAAAAGAATAATGTAAATGGATTTTCAATTTAGAAAAGAGAATTTGAGTGAGTGAAATATTAGAATAATAATAGGAATTAATTTAAAATGAAATAAGTGAAGAGAATTGGAGTTGAAGAGAATTGGAGATAATTGGAAAGAAAATGCAAAGAAAAAATGAAATGATACTAGGTATGTAACGCCCCGGAAACGTGAAATTTAGGGCTAATTCAAAATTTTAATATTATAACCTAGCCTCTTATTAAGGTGTATTCCTGCTCAGTGTCAGTTTACTCCTTATCTTATTGTTATGAAACTTTCTCATACTCGATAATACCTATTTCTCATTTACCAAAAATCCGGTAGCATAACCCCTTATATATATATATATATATATATATATATATCTCCCTGCAAATTTCAAACCAATATAATAATCCACAACTAGTTGATTTTACTTATATTTTATCTACAAATAACCCAAGAAACTCCCAAACTTTAGCATATAAATTTAACATACCACATAGTATCAAAATGACTCATTTTTTATTTCCAATTTACATATATGTACAACCGTGATTACATCCCAAATGTTTACTTATATACAAGTATCTATACTACATATGTTGTCTGGATACAAAATGAATTATACCTTAAGCGTGTACAAGAAATAGCCTGGGGAGAGTCTCGTCCACTAGCCTATGTCGGGTACGCAGCAAGCACTAAGGTACTTACTGTAAGTAATCTGGAAGGAAAAAGAGATGGTGAGCTTCAACTAGCCCAATAAGGAGTACATTTAAAATAAGAACAACAATCAAATCATTTAGTAAAATAATGGTACTAAATCACATTTCAAATCACACAATAGAAATCATGCAAGCATGCATACTCTTTGTCACAACAAATTATATCTCATAATATGGAGACTAGAAATTTACTATTATTGTCATGAGAGAAATCACCATTCCTTCCTCAAAAGAGGGCATCCTTCGAAGTGGGAATCAAGTACTGATGTCCATGGCAAGGCTGAGACTGGATCAGGGTCATACAACATCAAATCAACGCCACCCAGGTGGAATCAGATAGAAACATGAAAACATCATGATAGACACGTAGAAATATGCATGATATGGTCAAGGTCTAGCCCGATCCTAGGCTGTCGGCTAGAATCCCCTTGAGTCTCTCTCTAAATCGACCCCCAGGTTTCCTTGACTCACATGTTTTTTAGCATTCCGTCTCAAAACATATCATTATTATGCTAAAAATAGTTTTGCATTCATTTATAGAGCTCACAAAAGTTTTACCTCATAAATCTCATACATACATATATTTATTCGTAAAACCTTGAAATCATAGAGTTGAGCTCAAAACATGACAAAACATGCACTCGGGGTAAGCAAACCCAGACTATAATTCACTCTCGAGAGTTGTGCTTATTTTATAAAACATTTTAATGCTATAAAGGCTTTATCATAGGTAAAAATTAACAATACTAAAATCGGTTGCATCCCTTACCTAAATGAGGCCGAGGCAGCCCTAAATCGTCGAGTGTAGGGTTCACCTTGTTTTGCATGTTAACATCTCGAACTGTCTAAAAAAATTTCAAAAGCATCAATTGATGCTCAATTTCATCTTTACTTCATATTTATATTCATTTGAAACTCAAACGGGGTCAATTAGACCATTTTTCTATCATTTTTCCTACTTTCTCGATTTTAATGATAAAGTCTCGATTTAAGCTACTTCATGAGTTTCTCTCATTAAAATTTATAACATATCAACCTAATAGCTTAAACATTTATTCCAAGATCCACTTAATGTAACGACCCTTGACCCTTAAAAATCGAAGGATTTTTTTTTTGAACTTCATTTACCCACTTATTCCCTTATTCACTTAGGTTGTATACCTGTTCAGTGTTAATATTTCATTTCATTTCATTTATCCTTATACAGATTTCATCCTAAGACATTATTTTCAATAGATGTCTGTGCATACAAATATTCTAGTATAAAGATAAGAATGTATACCTCACGCATATACAAAAGGTAGTCTGGGGAAGCTCATATCCGCCAGCCTACGTCATCTACGCAACATTTATTAACTGTAAATCACTGCAAGAATTTGAGAGGTAGAGGGGTGAGCTTTTGGGAAAAAGCCCAGTAAGAAACGCATTTAAAATGATCATGGCGGCTAAATCACATTGAATGCATGATAAAACCAAGAGATACGTTTCTTTACAAATATCATATAGCTTTTAAAGAGTGTTTATATAAAAGATAATTGATAGAAATATAATTTCGAAGAACAAATTTATTCAGTTACATCACAATCTATCGAAACATACAAAACTCCAGAATATTTTAAAACCGATAGAACTTCAAAAGCATAACTGATGCAAAAACATATATCAGAGGATCAAAATCATATAGCATAGTTCGTATCGGATGGAGACTTGGCTAACTTATAGAGGGAAATCATAAATATGCCCGAAGGCAGGATTCATATTCGCCACAAAGGTACGCATGACAAAAATACATTGACCGTATGGCACTTTGCATCTGTAGGACTCAAGAGGTGGCCGCCACAGTAACATAGACTGTGTGGCACTTTGCTCCCACAAAACTCAAGAGGTGACCCCCACGTTCGCATGTCTTTGTGAACCGCGCGGCACTTTGCTCCAACAGAACTCAAGAGGTAACCCCCACAGTAACATAGACTGTGTGGCACTTTGCTCCCGTCGGACTCAAGAGGTAGCCCCCACATTCACATGTCATTGGGGAAATTGCGTGGCACTTTGCTCCCACAGAACTCAAGAGGTAACCCCTATAGTAACATAAACTATGTGGCACTTTGCTCCCATCGGACTCAAGAGGTGGCCCCTACAATCGCCTTTCGAAAACAAATTTCATTTCTCAAGCATAAGTTCACATACCAAATTTCATTTCATTCAGAAACATGAAAGTAATTATACATAAGTCGAAACCATGACATTTATTCAGCAATCATGTTTAAAACTAAGCATTTAATCCCATATAGCATTTCTTTATCTAAAAAACATGATCAAATAAATCTTGGGCTTATTAGGTGTCGGGTTTTGTTTTACAATCAAGGGTTGCACGAGAAGGCACGAAAACACATAAATAAATCGGAGTCTAAGGATAGAGATACCATTACCATCTTAAATTACACCTCTTACCTCGATTTATCAAAAATTTCAAGTTTGAGTAGTGACGCCTCCAAGTATCTCCCTTAAATCTTTCTACGATTCTCCTCGGAGTCTGTCCGTAATCCTTGATTATTTCGACTTAGCGAGTCGACGGGTCCGGTCCTCTCGGTAAATTTTTCGGGGTTCTTCCCCGAATTTTCAAAATTAGTACCCTTATTTTCCTTCCTCGAATTTTCCTCTATCTCCAATAATATATATATATATATTTATATTACTTTCTTCTTCTCTTTTTTTTCCTCGATTACTAATCATCCTTTTCTTTTCTCTTTTTTTAACTATTCATTTGAATTTTTTTCCCGCCACTTTTCCTTCCTTCTTCATTTTCATTTTGCTTGTTACTGTTCATCATCTTTCTCCGAGGCTCAGCTTCACTGCTCATCTTTGTTTCTAGGAGCTCGACGTTGCCACCCCTCTTGTTCAACGTCCTGCCACCATGAACGCCGATCTTTCTCCCAGTCTCCACTCTTTTTCATATGCTCTACTTGTTCCCGACTCTCTCCCGATCATGCCCCTGTTTTCCAGCTTTTTAAGTCTATTTTTTTTCGTGCCGAGTGACTGAACACAGTGGTCGGCTACCTTGGATCTGGCACTAGCCTCTTAGCAGCTCGTGGTACGGCCTTCCCTGCACACGGTGGAGTCCGTTCTCAGTACGATGAACAGAGAGGAAGTTCTCTGTTTCCAGGCCATCGCAGCCCCCCTTGGTTTCCAGCCTTTCCTGTTTTTTGTTTCTTTTCTCGATTTTGTTCTAGCCTTCTGTTTACTGCCCTCCACTGCTCAAGGAGTTGGAGCAATGAAGAAGCCTCGGCTTTCAGACGTTGATGCTCTCGGTTCCTCAGTTCAGCTTCGGCTTCCCTGCTGCTATCTCTTCTTTCCTTCTCTCGATTGCTGCCACTCCAAACTAGCCACCATTCGGAGCCCTCTTACACCAGTCTGAAGAATGCCTCAAGTACACATCCTTTAAGTCTCAGACAGCCACCCGCTATCAGCGTAAAAGCTGACATTAAGCAGCCGAAGACCCCTGTTCAAGCCAGCAACCAAATCCTAGTACCAGACACTACGCGAGGCCCCTGTTCTCATGCCTTGAATCACGCTACGCTTCTCTATTTCTCATCACAACTTAGCTTTCATTCCTCTCACTTTCCACTTTGCTCAGTGCTCCACTCTTGGTTACAGTTTTTGCTCATATTTCCTTTCCCACGTCTCTCCAAGCATGTGCAAGTTATGGGCACAACAGTGCGTGAAGCGAAAATTGGAGTAGGTTGGCAGAAGGCATGTGCAGGATTGTGTTGATGCTTGCAGGACTGATGCATGCAGTGGGTTTGGTGCCTCAGTCTCTATCATACCCAATCAATCCATCTCCATCACTTGTTTATATGTTTATTATTATTATCATTTTGAAAACGTCACCTTCCCAAGTCCCGCTCCAGTCTTATACTACAAGTTCCATCCCTCCACTGATGAAACCATCATATCCCTTATATATGTGCATAAATATATACAAGTATGCCGTGCATAGAATACTAAAGGAAGCTCTCGGCTCACTTGTAGGTATACTTATGTGTATATATACTCTCATATATATATATATATACATGTGTCCATTTATTCTTTTATATTTAATTATATGTGTATATTTGTATACCTTTGTACACACACACACATATATATATATTTATCTATACATTAATCTTGAGGCATAAATGAAATATCGCATATATATACGTATATAAAAATACATGTATGTCTACGTATTTGATTAAATTCTCCATGTATATATACACGTATCGTTCACATATGCTACCTATCTTCAGACTCCTATTCACACTGCATTTGTACACATAAATCTTGTATGCGTGTGTGTATATATATATATATATATCTACAACAGCACATACAAATGTATATATATATATATATATATATATATATACATGTGTATTCTCATCCATGTATTTCAAATAAATTCTCATTTATTTACTAACCAATTCTACGTAATTATTTAATATTCCATCATGTATATATGTATATACATGTAAAAGAAAATTTGTAAATCAACCTCGTCTAAGTCTGAGTCTCTTGTATTAACATTAAGATATAATCTTGTTTCTTTGTTTTGTTTTTTTTTTTTGTACCACATGCATAATTTAATCCCAATCAGTAACACTTAAAATCAAGTACCGAAAAATTTTGTGCTGTTTACATTCTCCCCAACTTAGAAAATTTGGTCCCCAAATTTAGGAGTACCTTAGTCCTTAAACAATGTAGGTACTTCTCTCTCATCAAATTTTCTAATTCCCACGTGGCCTCTTTCAAAGCATGGTACTGCCATAGAACTTTGACCAGAGGGATCGTCTTAAACTGCAACATCTTCTCTTTCCTATCCAGTATCCGAACCAGTTTCACCACATAGATCATATCCTCTTTTAACTCTAGTGGTTCATACTTAATCACATGTGTTGGATCTGGATGATATTTAAGTAGCATTAAATGTGGGACACATTACGAGTACTCGATAAATTAGGCAGTAACGCCAGTCTATATGCTTTGTATCCCACTCGGTCTAAAATCTCGAAAGGTCTGATGTATCGGGGACCCAATTTTCCTTTCTTTCCAAATCTTGTTGTCTTATCTTTAACCTGCTGACATATGAGGCTTTTAGTCACAATTCCAATTATATCTCTTATTGTCCTTGATTTCCAATATACCTTCAGGAGATTTGATAAGTCTTTACCATTCTCCGGATTGCAGAGTATATCCCTATAAAGGAGCCTCTGTCGACCTCAATTCCTTTGACTATAGATCATTTGGTACACCATTCCATTTTAAAATCTCCATAAATCATCAATACCAATACCAATTCTTGTCGTAGCACCCATATGGGTTTGATTAGCTACGTCAACACAGTATTTATCATTGCACTGAGTCTGTCTGATTCATTTAAATCAAGCCCAGTTTTCAACTCTCCGACTCACTACTATGACATAAGTGTCAGTATCAGAAAGGAACCACACTAGTTGGGGTTCACTAAATATTTCCATAACTCATGTCCTTAACCAATATACATAACGTTATCCCGTAATCACTTCTGCTAAAAGCACTAACTCGAGTCATTCATCATTTTTTTTTGTATTTGACAGCTTTTGTAAAATTTAATACTTAACCTTCATGATCAATAGAATTCCATAATTCTTCACAGTACAAGTGATGGTATCTTGACTTCAAACACAAATATTTCGACTGTCAATTTCAATTTATCCTTTAGTCACACTCATTCTCTATTCATATCACTTTATTTGAATAATTAAATTTACCAAAAGTATTCATACATTGTATACATCTCTTGTCCATAGTATCACCTGTATTCAGAATCTATCACATTTCAAACTTGCCTCATTTCGTACATCAATTATATCAGAACTCTTTCCTTATTCCGATTAAGTCTCGCATTCGAAAAATAAGCATGAGCCATTCACAATCTTTATACTCGATACGTAATTCATAGTCCAAAGTCTCCATACGTAATTCATATTCACAACCATATGTCTCGCATTCGAAACATAAGCATGAGCTATTCACAATCTTTATACTCGATATGTAATTCATAGTCCAAAGTCTCCATATGTCTCAAACTCTGAATCATCTTTAAGAGTTTTGGGTCTTTCCCCCTGATCTATAATCTCTGTTTGGGAAAATCCAACTAACTGTCGTTCTTGACATATTGTGGCCCAAAAGACTCTGGGTCTCCTTATCAATTGATACTTGTGCACTCCAAAGTGGATCACCTGGTCCTATAATCTCCTTTTCATGTAATCCTTATAATTGTTTCTTCAACATTTCTAATTCAAACAAAGCCACTGAGTACAGTGGTCTGAATAATTAATTCGATGCCAGGTGCTAAATCAATTTCAGAACTTCACCTTTCAATTTAGTGGCAACTCTAATTAGATTATCCGAATACTTGTCAAAAATCCCTCTGTCTACTGGGGTGTCTTTTTAATCCGTACATGCCCTAACTTTATCAATCCTGTAAGCAGTGTGACCTTCACTTATACCTTTAGTTCTTGTAATTCATCCTTTCAGTTACGGTGATTTTACTCTATTACTCTCACTGCTTCCTTAATTCATCACTTTTCTGTCACTCACTTTACTTTTTCAATTTCTCAGTAACCTCGAAATATATTTTCATATCATCACAGTTGTGCCTTGCGAATTGTATCCTCAAAATAACATACAATGGAGCTAATTTATCTCGATTAAGGATCTTAGTACCTCCTACGAGTTTTCTGGATTTTCTCTGTTTCACACCTCTACTTATCCAGATTATTCTTCTTCCCAAGCTATAAATTTAATTTCATATTCATCCACAGACTTGTTACTTTATGTTCGATTGCAATCATTTCTTCCATAATTGCCACTTAATTTCATCCGGAATGTGCTGCAGCCTAAGGGCCTTCGAAATATATCCCATGTAATTTTCTGATGTCGGCTCTCGAATTAAATCGGTGAACTTCCCTCTGAGTTTGACTTTCCATCTCAATATTGATGCTACAAGGGCTACTTTCTTTATAGTAGCACACTCTGAAAATCTATGTAGCTTCTCCAATCCTTTAACACAAAAGTTACAAAAGCAACTTTCTCGGTAGAGTTACTTCTAAAATCATCAAGCTATTCTATCTCATTCGTTCAACACTCCGAATCATTAAATTCTTAACCTTGTCAAAAATTGGAGGCTTAAACTCTTGAAACTGCCCCCAGTCTATTAAGCTCACAGCCATACTCTAAGAATCCATCCAAGTTTTCCAATTTAATTTTTCAGTTTTCTATTACCATTGGATTCTTGATTTCAGTACGTAATAGCATACTATCCTCCGAAATCAGCTCGGTCTTTATCCGTTAGTGAACTTACAGACATTCCTTGACTTCACTGCCCATAACATTGGGTCATACATTTTTAGGGATATAATTCATAATTAATACTCATAGATAAATCAATTTCCTTGTGCTAGACCCATAAATTTCATTCGTAGTTTCCTTAATCTTATTTATTCAGTTTTCTGTAACTACCGAGTCCTTTATCCTATTTAACAATGGCGGTCTGCAGTTCTTAAACTGTCTCATCTAGTGTAGCTCCTACTTCTAACTCAGTCATCATCATTCTGCTGTGGAGTTACAGGAGCAGGCATATTTGTAGTTCTGAAACATCTCTACAGGTTGTGCAACCGTATTGGGAGTAATCTGTTTGTCAATTCTTCCATCTACCCTATCACCTAACATAGCCTGTGTCCTAATTTTTCATAATATGTTTAATACTCCACATAACCATAGCAAAGTGTGTCTCAATACCATCTGTCCTTTCCACAGGACCTGATGGAGCACGCTCAACATCAGTTTCAATCTCGGTATCATTTATGAGTCTCATATGATGACTCGGCATGATTCTCAGGCCTATCTCTGCGGCCTCTATCTCGTGATCTAATTCCTCACGTAAACCCAACATCAAGTCTTAACTTAATTAGGTATACTTACTCTACAACCAGACAAGCACAGACATATGGGATGAAATCTTATCATTATTATTGACACTGATAGTACTAGACAACTTTCGCTCTGATACCACTAAAACTGTAATGACCTTGACCCTTAAAAATCGAGGGATTTTTTTTAACTTAATTTACCCATTTATTCCCTTATTCACTTAAGCTGTATTCCTGTTCAGTGTCAATATTTCATTTCATTTATCCTTATACAGATTTCATCCCAACACATTATTTTCAATAGATGTCTGTGCATACAAATAGTCTGGTATAGAGATAAGAATGTATACCTCACGCATATACGAAAGGAAGTCTGGGGAAGCTCATATCCACCAGCCTACGTCATCTACGTAGCATTTATTAACTGTAAATCACTGTAAAAATCTGAGAGGTAGAGGGGTGAGCTTTTGGAAAAAAGCCCAGTAAGAAATGCATTTAAAATGATCATGGTGGCTAAATCACATTGAATGCATGATAAAACCAAGAGATACGTTTCTTTATAAATATCACATAGCTTTCAAAGAGTGTTTGTATAAAACATAATTAATAGAAATATAATTTTGAAGAACAAATTTATTCAGTTACATCACAATCTATCGAAACATACAAAACTACAGAATATTTCAAAATCGATAGAACTTCAAAAGAATAACTGATGCAAAAACATATATCAAAGGATCAAAATCATATAGCATAGTTCATATTGGATGGAGACTTGGCTAACTTATAGAGAGAAATCATAAATATGCCCGAAGGCAGGATTCATATTCGCTACAAAGGCCCGCATGACAAAAATGCATGACCGTATGGCACTTTGCATCTGTAAGACTCAAGAGGTGGCCCCCACAGTAACATAAACTGTGTGGCACTTTGCTCCCACAGAACTCAAGAGGTGGCCCCCAGATCGCATGTCTTTATGAACTGCGTGGCACTTTGCTCCCATCGAACTCAAGAGGTAACGCCTAGTAACATAGATTGTGTGGCACTTTGCTCCCACAGAACTCAAGAGGTGACCCCCACGTTCACATGTCTTTGTGAACCGCGTGGCACTTTGCTCCCACAGAACTCAAGAGGTAACCCCCACAGTAACATAGACTGTGTGGCACTTTGATCCCATCGGACTCAAGAGGTAGCCCCCACGTTCACATGTCATTGTGGAAATTACGTGGCACTTTGCTCCCACAGAACTCAAAAGGTAACCCCCACAGTAACATAGACTGTGTGGCACTTTGCTCCTGTCGGACTCAAGAGGTGGCCCCCAAAATCGCCTTTTGAAAAGAAATTTCATTTCTCAAGCATAAGTTCACATACCAAATTTCATTTCATTCAGAAACATGAAAGTAATTATAAATAAGTCGAAACCATGACATTTATTCAGCAATCTTGTTTAAAACTATGCATTTAATCCCATATAGCATTTCTTTATCTCGAAAACATGATCAAATAAATCTTGGGCTTATTAGGTGTCGGGTTTTGTTTTACAATCAAGGGTTGCACGAGAAGGCACGAAAACACATAAATAAATCGGAGTCTAAGGGTAGGGATACCATTACCATCTTAAATTACACCCCTTACTTCGATTTATCAAAAATTTCAAGTTTGAGTAGTGACGCCTCCAAGTATCTCCCTTAAATCTTTCTACGATTTCCTCGGAGTCTGTCTGTAACCATGATTACTTCGACTTAGCGAGTCCACGGGTCCGATCCTCTTGATAAATTTCCCGAGGCTGTTCGTCGAATTTTCAAAATTAGTACCCTTATTTTCTCTCCTCGATTTTTCCTCTATCTCCAATAATATATATATTTATATTACTTTCTTCATCTCTTTTTTTTTTCCTCGATTACTATTTATCCTTTTTTTTCTCTTTTTTTAACTATTCGTTTGAATTTTTTTTTCCACCACTTTTCCTTCCTTCTTCATTTTCATTTTGCTTGTTATTGTTCATCATCTTTCTCCAGGGCTCGGCTTCACTGCTCATCTTTGTTTTCAGGAGCTTGGCGTTGCCACCCCTCTTGTTCAACGCCTTGCCACCATGAACGCCGAACTTTCTCCCAGTCTCTACACTTTTTCATATGCTCTACTTGTTCCCGACTCTCTCTCCCGATCATGGCCCTATTTTCCAGCTTTTCAAGTCTATTTTTTTTCGTGCCGAGTGAGCGAACACAGTGGTCGGCTACCTTGGCTCCGGTACTAGCCTCTTAGCAGCTTGTGGTACGCCCCTTTCTCTGCACATGGTGGAGTTCGTTCTTAGTATGATGAACAGAGAGGATGTTCTCTGTTTCCAGGCCATCGCAGCCCCCCTTCAATTTCCAGCCTTTCCTTTTTTTGTTTCTTTTCTCGGTTTTATTCCAGCCTTCTGTTTACTTCCCTCCACTGCTCAAGGAGTTGGAGCAACAAAAAAGCCTTGGCTTTCAAACGTTGATGCTCTCGGTTCCTCAGTTCAGCTTCAGCTTCCCTGCTGATATCTTTTCTTTCATTCTCTCGATTGCTGCCATTCCAAACCAGCCACCATTCGGAGCCCTCTTACACCAGTCTGAAGAATGCCTCGAGTACGCATCCTTTAAGTCTCAGACAGCCACCCCCTATCAGCGTAAAAGCCAACATTAAACAGTCGAAGACCCCTGTTCAAGCCAGCAACCAAATCCCAGTACCAGACACTACGCGAGGCCCCTGTTCTCAGTCCTTAAATCACGCGATACTTCTCTATTTCTCGTCACACCTTTGCTTTTGTTCCTCTCCCTTTCCACTTTGCTCAGTGCTCCACTCTCAGTTACAATTTCTTGCTCATATTTCCTTTCCTACGTCTCTCCAAGCATGTGCAAGTTATGGGCACTGCAGTGCGTGAAGCAAAAATTGGAGTAGGTTGGCAGAAGGCATGTGCAGGATTGTGTTGATGCGTGCAGGACTGATGCATGTAGTGGGTTCTGTGCCTCAGTCTCTGTCATACCCAATCAATCCATCTCCATCACTTGTTTATATGTTTATTATTATTATCATTTTGAAAACGTCACCTTCCCAAGTCCCGCTTCAGTCTTATACTACAAGTTCCATCCCTCCACTGATGAAACCATCATATCCCATATGTATGTGCATAAATATATACAAGTATACCGTGCATAGAATACTAAAGGAAGCTCTCGGCTCACTTGTAGGTATACTTATGTGTACATATACTCTCATATATATATATATATATACATGTGTCCATTTATGTAAGACCCGATTTTAGTTCAAACACGAAATTAAATATGTAAAAGGACTGTAATAGAATTTTCGAACACGTGCAAGGGCAAAATGGTCAAAAGATCCAAAGCCGGTGTAAATTCGATAAGGAAAAATTTATTAAAAATAATGGATTGAGAAATCTTGGTCAATAAAGGTGAAATAAATTTATTTCGGGTTACATTGATCAAGATCCAAAATTTTTTGAAATACCAAAAAGTTACCTGAAACAATATCTCCAAAATACGAAGGAATAATGAAAAAAAAGAGAAAAATGTATTTAATAAATTAAATTAATTAAATTAGGATAAAATAATATAAGTTGTAGATATTTTGGAATATTGTAGAGTATTTTAATGAATAGTATGATAATAAAATAAATAAATAAATAAATAAATAAATAAATAAATAAATGAATTAGTTAAAAAAAAAGAAATCGAAAATCGCGTTTCACGATTTCTGAGGGAAAACGGAGCGAGGGCTGACCGAGGCCATCGATCTCCATCACCGACGACCTCCGGTGACCAGGAAGCTGGACGAGGGGCAGTCGAGCTCGTCGGCACCAGCAGTAGAGGAGAAACGCGGACGGTGAGTGAGGAAATGGAAGGAGAAATCGACGAGGGAGAGAAGCGAAGAACGACGAAGAATGGCGTCAATCTGGCCAACCACACCCCCAACTGAACGTCCCCGAGGCCAAGATGAGCAGATTGGTGGTGGTGGCAATCGTCGAAACCGACGAACGGCGTCGAAAATGGCGAAAAGAGGGAGAACCACCGACGGCGAAAGGAGAACATCCAGACCGGTGACTTTTCGGTGGCCTTGGATGAAACCGAGGGTAGATTTGTGCTGCGGACGGCCCAGCGGAGCCACTGGCGACGGAAGCCAGCAGAGAACCGACCGACAAGGCCCTGAACGGGTGATGTAATCGAGCTACGGGTAAGTCAGTAGTGGTCGAAATTGACCGATTTAAATTTTAGAATATTTTATTTTATTAATTTTGGACTGAAAATTTACCCGAACATTTATGAAATTGTGTAGCTCAAAAATTGGCATCCAACGAGAGCTCGAGATAGCCTCAATTTACGTACTAGCATGGAATCTCGGGTAAGTAACCCTTATTTATGACAATTTACATCGTTATGCGTGCTTCAAATTTAATTATCGCATAAAATAAATTAAATTATGGAAATTTAGATAAATTATCGTAAATAATAAATTTAGCTATTCGAGAATTAGAACGAGGCCCAAGAAATTATTGGTGGGCCCAATGAGCCCAATAGGCCTCGATATTGTGAAAATTAAGTGGAAAACGGGCTTAAGGTGCAATCGGGCCCAATAGGGGTAAATGGGCCCAATGATTTAAATTAAGCCCAAAAAATAGTAAATACAATTAAATTGTATGATATCTGACCTGAGGAATATTTATACGCAGTTTCGGACATTGGATTGGGAGCAGATCGGACTGCGTGACGAGATAGCAGTGGAAAAAGAAAGGTCAGACTCTACAGAAAAATAAGGTAAGGGAATTCTACGGATTGCTAGAGGTAACTTTACAAAATTTCAAAGTCATATGCAGTCTTTTAAATTATTTGAAGGGTCTAGAAGTAAGTTAATAATTTTAGTGCCCCGAATGGGTAAATTACCAAAATACCCTTATTAAGGGTAAAATTTACAATTTTAGGAAAAATTGGAAGGAGCAAGAACAAGAGGTTCCTGCTCGTTCTGGAGGTGTTTTGATGCATGCATGAGTAGGCTGGCTAACCTTGAAAGAAAAATGCACAGCATTTCATAGTTTCAACGATGAAATTGTTTTGAAAACTGTTTTGAGGAAACAGAGCCGCCTACTTGTTTTTATTAACATATGACGTGTTAGAGCTCAGCTCGCACGATGTTTTGAATTGTGTGATGCATGCATTAGTGCAGGAGCGAGAGGTCGCATTAGAGTTTTACATGCATTGGTGCTGGAGTCCAACTTGCACCAGATTTTATATATATATATATTCATGATTTTCGTGATACGGTGCTAGAGTCTAACTCGCACCAGGTTTTATATGATTTTCGTGACAGGGTGCTAGAGTCTATCTCGCACCAGATTTTTCACATGACTTGATGAGAGTGCTAGAGCTTAGCTCGCACTAGTTTTACTTGAATTGACGAGAGTGCTGGAGCATCGCTCGTACCCCCCATTGATTTTTTTATGAGAACATGCGATGAGCCGTGCTTGGAGCATCTGGTAGACTGTGTGTCACCGATTAAATAGGCTTGCACGTGCGTTCTGAGACAAGGTATGATATATGGGTCCACGAAGTACGATGTACCGTGCAAGTAGCATGGAGTACGATGTACCGTGTGGTATCTTCGGATGTGTGGTATCTTCGGATACGTGGTATCTTCGGATACAGCATCTTCGGATGCGTGGGATCGGATAAGACTGACGAGATGGACTGACCCACCTCTCGGGTGGTTCCCGATCATGGTGAGAACCCGCACACTAGGATCCGTGTAGCAGAGGAACTCCCGAGGACACATGGCCATAGTCCTGGTTATTACCGATATACAGATGTTGCCTAGTCTCGCATGTTGATGATCTTGACGATGATTGAAACTGGGTTTTAAACTAAATGTGCATGATGATTATTTCCATACTTTTTAAACCCATGTGTGATGTAAACTGATTTTCGTAGTTTTGTGTGAGTCAAGACCACTCGAAGGAGGGGTTGAGTCCTGACTTTATTGTGAAATTTTTAAATGAGAAAGAAAAGATTTAAAAAGGGTTGCATGTTGAATTTTCCATGCGAACGTGTTTTACATGACATCATGAATCATAGCATCAGTTTTAAAATGTGTGGAGAAAGGGTGGTTTATACATGGCACTACGTTCATGTAGGTAGTATGGTTACCTACTTGTTCGTAGGATTGCCTTACTGAGCTTGATGTGCTCACCCCTTTCATTTTCTCACACAGATAATCTCCAGTAGATGTTGAGGCGACTGAGTACTGCATTCCAGATATCCGCTACTGCCCATCATTTAAGGTATATATACTTTTATATATTGTATCTAAATAAGCATAGCACAGGAACATGTTTGTAAGTAACTTTAGGGGATTTATAAATATTGTAAACACTTATAAATGACTGAGAAAGAATTAAGTTATATGGTAAATGAATGGTGGGACTGGCATTGACGCACAGCCCAATTGTTTGTGGAGTGTGGTCACGATCAGAGGACAGGTAAGCATGAAAGAAAATAACAAAACGCGAAAAATTTACTCTGATTTTTGGGTAGTTTTGGGTCGTGACATATAAAGGTGGTATCAGAGCAAAAATTGGTCTGATGTGTGTCAGTGTCAGTAATTAGGAAATTACATCCCCATGTTACTGTGCTTGGTTAGATACAATAGTGTATATCGAGATGGGTTTTAACTAAAAAATGGTTGAGAATGCAGGAATGCCTAATATTAGTTGCGATAGAGAAGGTAGAGCACGAGGCAGAGGTCGTAGAGGTAGACCTGAGCCTGCTAATCGTGCTGAGTTGACCTATGAGAATCAGGATGAGATTAAATGGAGGTTTATATTGAGCATACCTCACAGAGTCTGACAGAGAGATCGGACAGTATTGAGACACGCTTCGCGAGGTTGGAACGGAGTGTGGAGAATATTTTGGGAGCAAATTGCTCAGAGTATGCATAAGATTTGAGGGCGAGTCAGAGCATTGATGGAAGTCCGCTTGACCCAACTTAAGAGTTAGACATCCAAAGCTGACATGCGAAATATTTTTGGATGTATTTCGGTGATAGAATATCCCAGACACTGTTTAAAAGGAATTGATTTATTGATAAGTATGAATTATGAGTATGAAACTCAGTTATATTATTGGGCAGATATTACCTCGACACTATGAACAGTGACAGTCGAGATGTCTAAAAGTTTATGGAAGGGCTCAGATTGTCAATTAGAGTCTGATTGGCCTCGTTAGATATCCCTACCTATACCGAGGCAGTGCGCAGAATATAGTTGTGTGAATAAGATCGAGTGTTGCACGCTTCTGAGATTGGGAAAAGGTAGTAAGGGCCGAAATAGAGACAGAAAGAGAATCAAGAATGACAGAAATGTCAGAACGGGAAAAAGGTAATTGGTAAAAGACCAGTTGGTAAGATGATTGGTAAGGCTACAGTTATCCGATTGTAGCACTTTTGAGGGGTATTGTGATTGGAGAACCTCGATCTGCTACGGATCACTGTAGAATGTGTGGTAAGTACCACGGAAGTAGGACCTACACCTACATATTATTGATGAAAATGGCCATTAAGTGTGGTAAGACGGACCATTTATTATGATTGCTCAGAGTTAGGCGAGATTGCCCCACAGAAAGGTAAAGAGATAGAGAAAACCTGTTGAAATAGCTGCATCGAAAAGGGAGGCCACAACCGAAGAGAAAAGGAAAGTAGGCTGTTAGACAAAGGCGAGTGTATATTTTGGACCAGGACACTACTGATGTTTCACAGGATGTGGTGAAAGATACCACACTGCTTATGAATAAAGAAGTAATTGTGTCAATTGATCCTGGTACCACGTATTTCTTCATATCGACTTCATTCGCATATAGGTGAGTAAAAGACATGAATGCCTACACTCTGGGGCACAATGTTGATAAATTGAGTACCCCAATAGAGGAAGGTTAACTAACGGAATAATTATGAAGAGATTTTAAGTTAAAAATGGGGGAAGAAGTATAAGTCAGCTAATTTTATTTAATGGACTATGAATAATTTAAAGTAATATTTGAGAATAAAGTAGTTGGCTGCATATTATGATGTTCAGATTTCTATCCTAAGATAGTGATATGGTTACCCCTGAAAAGTATACTGTAAGTTTTGACAAGTAATAAAAAGGGGTGCAACGGTTGAAATTAAAGGAGCAAATGATGGTACTCACAAAATGACTAATGACAGAGTTTCGTTATAGTTGATACACTAAGGAGATAATCTTTGAGATATGCTTGATCCTAAATACAAGATGTACTGGAGTAAGAGGCGTATGCTAGGTAAGAATACCCTTAAAATATGAAGTAATTTGGATTAAAGCGATAAGTAGTAAATATGAATTATAACCAAGGATAAGGGTGGATATAACCATAACTAGTCCCTGCGGTTAAGTCTAAGGGTTAATAAAGGTATTTCAAAATACCTCCCCGCCTGAAGACTTGACAGCGTCTAGAAATATATATATAACCTATAACTTGAAATCGATCGTAGTAAGATATAAATTTAAAATTTGGATACTTTTACTAGTACGCTAAAGAACTATAAAATTCGATTAATTATGAAGGTTAAAATATCAAAATTTAATAAAAGCTGTTAATATAAGAAAAATGAAATGACGCAGGTTAGTATCGTGAACAGAAGCAATTTTGAAGTGATATTATACGCGTATGCGTACATAGGTCAAGGATATGGGCAATTGGAATATGTAGTGGAGCTCAACTACAATGAGTTATTTAAACTTTACCTGGACCGATTGGTCATCATTCTTATTTATGATATGCTGGGTGTATTTAAAGTCTAGGCAAAATTATAAGCAACAATTGAAAAATTGCTTTTACAGATGGTTGCTGCGAGTTCTAAAAAGGGTATACTTTGTTGACATGTTTAACTAAGAAGCGTGGTATTTGAATGAGATGATAAGTGGGATGATAGATGTGACAAGAGTTTTGGTGTAATGAAGTATGAACTGACCATCGTGATTATTTTCACCATACCCAACAGCTCAAGAGGTTCTCCGTGTGTATAAATAGCTCAAAATAATAAATGAGCTGTGTATTGATGCAAAATGGAAAGATAGTCGATTGTGGATTCAAATGACTCAAGGATCATGAAATAAACTATCTGACCCATGATTTAAGGTTGGCAGCGGTAGTACTTGTACTGAGGATATGGTACTATTATGTACATGGTGAGAAATTTTGGGTATGCACTGATCATAAAGCCCCAAGTATCTGTTTTCACAGAAAGAGGCGAATATGAGAATACGTAGTGGGTTAGAGCTTCTGAGAGATATGGATTGTGGAAAATTGTACCACCCAGAAAAGGCTAATGTGATGGCTGATGCCTTGAGCAGAAAGAGTCTCGGGATGGTATTACATATGATGGTCAGGGAGCGTGAGCTGTTAGAGCAGTTGTAAGCCTCAGTAGTGATGTGATTCCCTCTGATGATGACAGAGATTATGTGACAGCTAGCCTGAGATTAGAACCGGATGAGAGTGCCCGAATTTGACAGGCTTAGCGTGATGATCGACTTGGTGTCGATAGTGTGGGTCAGATACAGAGGGGTACAGTGACAGAGTTCACCGAGAGAGATGATGGCTTACTGAGGTTCAAAGATAGTATAAGTGCTCCCCAGGACCACAGTGATGAGGTAGAGTTATTGTCAGAAGCTCACTCTTCGGGATATACAGTGCATCCGAGAAGTAATAAATATATCGAAATCATAAAAAAAGGTATTGGTGGTCAGATATGAAAAGAGACATGATAGAGATTATGAAAAAGTGTCTAGTATGTCAGTAGAATAAGGTAGAGTATTAAAAGTCTACAGAGTTATTGCAGCCTCTACCTATATCGACACGACATGGAAATGGGAGCAAGTCTCCATGAATTTCGTAATGGGTTATAGAGGACTCAGATGAATCACGAGGCAGAGTATGGCTGTAGGGGTTGTTCCCCAACTCAGACAAGAAAAAGTGGGTGACAGATAGAAATTTCTTCCGAATTAGTATAATAAGTCTCTGGGGATGTTCAGTTGAGTGAGAGATTCAGAACACCTCAGAGCAGACAAAGAGCATTGAATTCACCGAGGGTGAATCAGTATGGTTGAACTTATTTGTCCTAAGGGAATTAGGACATAACGAGACTCGAGAAAAAGGCAAATTGAGTTTTGCTGAATGGAATTTTTGAGAGATTGGAGAAGTGGGAGATAAGACCTGTTGGTTGGCATTATCACTTGAATAAACAGGCATCACTTATATACAAGTATCTATACTACATATGTTGTCTGGATACAAAATGAATTATACCTTAAGCGTGTACAAGAAATAGCCTGAGGAGAGTCTCGTCCACTAGCCTATGTCGGGTACGCAGCAAGCACTAAGGTACTTACTGTAAGTAATCTGGAAGGAAAAAAAGATGGTGAGCTTCAACTAGCCCAATAAGGAGTACATTTAAAATAAGAACAACAATCAAATCATTTAGTAAAATAATGGTACCAAATCACATTTTAAATCACACAATAGAAATCATGTAAGCATGCATACTCTTTGTCACAACAAATTATATCTCATAATATGGAGACTAGACATTTACTATTATTGTCATGAGAGAAATCACCATTCCTTCCTCAAAAGAGGGCATCCTCCGAAGTGGGAAGCAAGTACTGATGGCCATGGCAAGGGTAAGACTGGATCAAGGTCATACAACATCAAATCAACGCCACCCAGGTGGAATCAGATAGAAACATGAAAACATCATGATAGACCCGTAGAAATATGCATGATATGGTCAAGGTCTAGCCCGATCCTAGGCTGTCGGCTAGAATCCCCTTGAGTCTCTCTCTAAATCAACCCCCAGGTTTCCCTGACTCACATGCTTTTGAGCATTCCGTCTCAAAACATATCATTATTATGCTAAAAATAGTTTTGCATTCATTTATAGAGCTCACAAAAGTTTTACCTTATAAATCTCATACATACATAGATTTATTCGCAAAACCTTGAAATCATAGAGTTGAGCTCAAAACATGACAAAACATGCACTTAGGGTAAGCAAACCCAGACTATAATTCACTCTCAAGAGTTGTGCTTATTTTATAAAACATTTTAATGCTATAAAGGCTTTATCATAGGTAAAAATTAACAACACTAAAATCGGTTGCATCCCTTACCTAAATGAGGCCGAGGCAGCCCTAAATCATCGAGTGTAGGGTTCACCTTGTTTTGCATGTCAACATCTCGAACTGTCTAAAAGAATTTCAAAAGCATCAATTGATGCTCAATTTCATCTTTACTTCATATTTATATTCATTTGAAACTCAAACGGGGTCAATTAGACCATTTTTCTATCATTTTTCCTACTTTCTCGATTTTAATGATAAAATCTCGATTTAAGCTATTTCATGAGTTTCTCTCATTAAAATTTATAACATATCAACCTAATAGCTTAAACATTTATTCCAAGATCCACTTAATGTAATGACCCTTGATCCTTAAAAATCGGAGGATTTTTTTTTTGAACTTCATTTACCCACTTATTCCCTTATTCACTTAGGCTGTATACCTGTTCAGTGTCAATATTTCATTTCATTTATCCTTATACAGATTTCATCCTAAGACATTATTTTCAATAGATGTCTGTGCATACAAATAGTCTAGTATAGAGATAAGAATGTATACCTCACGCATATACAAAAGGTAGTCTGGGGAAGCTCATATCCGCCAGTCTACGTCATCTACGTAGCATTTATTAACTGTAAATCACTGCAAAAATCTGAGAGGTAGATGGGTGAGCTTTTGGGAAAAAGCCCAGTAAGAAACGCATTTAAAATGATCATGGCGGCTAAATCACATTGAATGCATGATAAAACCAAGAGATACGTTTCTTTACAAATATCACATAGCTTTTAAAGAGTGTTTATATAAAAGATAATTGATAGAAATATAATTTCGAAGAACAAATTTATTCAGTTACATCACAATCTATCGAAACATACAAAACTCCAGAATATTTCAAAATCGATAGAACTTCAAAAGCATAACTGATGCAAAAACATATATCAGAGGATCAAAATCATATAGCATAGTTCGTATCGGATGGAGACTTGGCTAACTTATAAAGGGAAATCATAATATGCCCGAAGGCAGGATTAATATTCGCCACAAAGGTACGCATGACAAAAATACATTGACCGTATGGCACTTTGCATCTGTAGGACTCAAGAGGTGGCCCCCACAGTAACATAGACTGTGTGGCACTTTGCTCCCACAGAACTCAAGAGGTGACCCCCACGTTCGCATGTCTTTGTGAACCGCGTGGCACTTTGCTCCCACAGAACTCAAGAGGTAACCCCCACAGTAACATAGACTGTGTGGCACTTTGCTCCCGTCGGACTCAAGAGGTAGCCCCCACATTCACATGTCATTGGGGAAATTGCGTGGCACTTTGCTCCCCTAGAACTTAAGAGGTAACCCCTACAGTAACATAGACTATGTGGCACTTTGCTCCCGTCGGACTCAAGAGGTGGCCCCTGCAATCGCCTTTCGAAAAGAAATTTCATTTCTCAAGCATAAGTTCACATACCAAATTTCATTTCATTCAGAAACATGAAAGTAATTATACATAAGTTGAAACCATGACATTTATTCAGCAATCATGTTTAAAACTAAGCATTTAATCCCATATAGCATTTCTTTATCTCAAAAACATGATCAAATAAATCTTGGGCTTTGTTGGCTCTACCGAGAGGGGGGGTGATCGGTTTTCTAACAATTATGGCAAATTTTAAATTAATCACAATTTAATCACAAATGATAATGAGCAATATAGTGCAATATAACAATTTAATGCAAAGTAGGGAAGAGAGAAACAAACACAATCGTTTATAGAGGTTCGGCCAAACTCTTGCCTACGTCCTCTCTCCTTGACCTTCTTGTCAAGTGTTTTCTTTCTCTCTTTCAATAGAGCTTACACAGTTCCTTTTGCAGGTTAAGGAATAACCTCTCTACCCTTAGCAATACAGAAATGTATTCACCCTTTTACAATGTCTCTCACTGAGGAACAATCCTCTTTTCTTTTTGGGTATGGATGAATACAGAATAAGGCTTTACAATGGGTAGTGCTAACAAAGCTTGTTGCCCTTAAGCTTGTACAATGAATTTCAATTAATGAGCAATAGGGACACAAAGAATGAATGAATTAAAGCTTGAGAATGTTTGGAATGTGCAGCAATAGTGTCTCTCTTCTCTTTGTCTTCAATGCTTGGTTATATACTGAAGGATTGGTAGTTGGAGCATTAAATGCTGTTTTTCCCATTGTGATTTGCAGAAACTAGCCGTTGGGTACCTCCAGTAGAGTGCCAGATCGATCTGCCATCTTGGCCAGATCGATCTCTTAGTTATAAATCCTGCAAGATTGAAGCACAAATACATAAGGAGATCGATCTCATAGGTTAGCAGATCGATCTGTTAGTTTAAAAATAATGAGGCAGATTGATCTGTCGAATAGGTAGATCGATCTCCTAATCTCTCTGTTTGAGGCAAGATCGATCTCCAGATCGATCTGCCATGCAATCTCGTAGAGAGGAGATCGATCTCTCAACAACACAGATCGATCTCTTTAGCTCTCTGACTTTGAGGAGATCGATCTCTTCCTTACCAGATCGATCTCATAAGTTCTCTGTTTGAGTGTAAATCGATCTCTCAGATCGATCTATAGTCTTAAGCTCTTAAGGGAGATCGATCTCTTCATAGACCAGATCGATCTCTCAACTCTAGCTTTAACCAGATCGATCTCTTAACCCTTGCAGATCGATCTCATTCTTCCTAAATACTTTTGTAAAGATTTAAGGCTTGCCAGATCGATCTCTTCCATCATGAGATCGATCTCTCATCAAGTAAAAACCCAGGAGATCGATCTCTCATCAGCCAGATCGATCTCTCATCAACAGAACTCTAAGTTCTGGTACTAATAACCTCTAAACATGTTTCTATATCAACTTAATGTTATAGAATTAACTTGTTTTGTCATTTCAAAATACATTAACTCAACAATCTCCCCCTTTTTGATATGACAAAACATAAGACAAACATGTTTAGTGAATTTTTGTAAAAGCTCCCCCTTTTTGTGAGCTCCCCCTTTCTTTTAGCTTTTTGGTTTTGTTACTTGCTTAACTCCCCCTCAATTTAATCATTCTTAGAAACCTTTATGTATCTTAGCACAAACAAACACACACACTTCTCCCCCTTTTTGTCATATCAATAACACGAAACTATAAAACTCATGGCATTTCAAAATTAATATTTTCATTAACACAACCAATAACAAGTCAAAAGGTATTTCATTCAAGCAAATTCATCATAATTAACATCAAGTAACTAACATGATATCACTAAACAAAAAACAAACACCTAAGGCCTATGGTGAGGGAGGAGCACGATCCGAAAGATTCTCAACATGCGTACGTGTTACTTGGAGCTCATCGAACATCGCCTCTTGAGCCTCTTGAATCTTATCCACTCTTTGGGTTAAATCCTCGATCATACGCCGCTGAGTGGCAAAGCCGTCATCTATCTTGTGACTGAGGTCACTCATCATCTGCATGAGCATCTCTAAGCCAGCAGGAGACGATGTTGGTGCAGTGGGCAGAGCAGTTGAGGACGACGGTTCAGGAGCTGGTGCTGCAGGTCGGTGCACTGGCTCAACAGTGGGGTCCTCCTCCATGGCCTCTGCAGGTTGCTGGTCCCTCTTTTTCTTCCACGCTCCCCGGATGTCTTTGTAATAGCCCATATGATGAAGGGACCCAATGTTGAGGACGCTCTTGGGAGATGGCAGTTCTCCGGTTTCGCCGCTGCAGTCTACGCCAACGCGGTGGAGAAGATAGGCTACCGGTTGCAAAAAATGATCGTGGTAGCCTGTCCACGCACTATCTTCAGCCAGTCTTCATATATGAAATGGACAAGATTTGGTTTTTGGCTTATGGAGTGAATGTGATGGAGCCAAAAATGATCTAAGCGCCTAACGGTGGAATGACGGGTACCGAAAGGGCGGAGGTTCCAAGAGATTATGAGGTGGAGTAACCGAAGGTGCATTGGAAGGTTACTCGCCTTGTCCCCAGGGAGATCAAAATCAAAGGAGACTTCCTCATCTTCATTGGTCAAGCCTTCATTTTTCATGTGGAAGGCCTGAGCTAGGATATTAGTATCGACAAGAACGGTTTTACCCATGACATATGTTTTGAAACCGACAATTTTGCAAGTGTCATTTGGGTCAAAAATGAGTTCGGCATTGGAAAAGAATGCACGAACGAGATTTGGAGGGATGGGAGTGTTGATTTTTAAAAACATCATCCAACCAAATTCCTCAAATTTTGACACGTATGGAAAGTCTATGCGATTGAGGAAGGAAAAATCTATGGTTCGCCAATGCTTAATTGGCATGGTTGAGAAATATTCCTCATATCGCTTTCTTTTTGCTGGTGTTTTAAAACACCGATTGAAAGAAGCGATAGAAGGTGGATGAATGGGTTGGGATGAGGAACCGGCCTCTACAGTGGTTCTAGGGGGTTTGTGTCCTGCTGTCTTATGCCTAGGCATGATTCTAGACTCTAAAGATGCGCTAAATAGATTCAAAAACGAGAAAAGCAATGAAACAGTACCTAGGTTTGCCCTAGAATTAAAATGAACACAAATTGAGGAAAAATTTTAAGAAAATCAGTAAGGAATGTTGGTTACAATACCGGAATTTGACACCGAGACGCAAGGAGGACCGTACGGAGATCGATCTGAGGAGAAATCGACAGTGATGGTGCGAGGGAATTTGGGAATTTGAAAGTTAGGTTTTTGAAATTTGGGGATTTTTCGCGTGAATTTATATACTTCAGGACACATGAGATCGATCTGTCGAGGCGACAGATCGATCTGTCACTTCCAGAAGCCAAGGGAGATCGATCTGTCGAATGGACAGATCGATCTGTTCGCAAACAGAGGCTTAAAGAGATCGATCTGGTATATGCACAGATCGATCTGCAGTCTAACAGAGGCTTAGAGAGATCGATCTGCCAAATGCATGGATCGATCTTCTGAATTCGAAAGTTTGAAGAGATCGATCTGTCGTGTGGACAGATCGATCTGCCTTTTAACAAAGACGTAAGGAGATCGATCTTATGGTTAGAAGATCGATCTGCTTAGCTTAACCTTGATGATTTAGGCTTGTTGGGAGTGAGGAGATCGATCTATATTGCAAGGAGATCGATCTCTCATCCTTATTGCCAGAAAATCTTTGCAAAAACTCTTTTAAAATCAACTTGAAACCAAGATTTTTGAAACACAAAAGTCTTAAGGGATATTCATGAGTCCTAATTCACCTCTAAGGATACAAAAACTATCTCTATCAAGGGGTTTGGTGAATATATCAGCTATTTGATGTAGAGTGTCAATGTACTCTAAAATTATATCCCCTTTTTGTACATGGTCTCTAAGGAAGTGATGTCTAATTTCTATGTGTTTGGTTCTGGAGTGTTGGATAGGATTTTTAGATAGATTAATGGCACTGGTATTATCACATTTAATAGAGACTTACTTCATGTCAATACCATAATCTCTCATTTGTTGTTTAATCCACAACACTTGAGCACTACAACTACCAACTGCTATATATTCAGCTTCAGTTGTGGACTGAGCCACACTGTTTTGTTTCTTAGAGAACCAAGAAATTAACCTATTTCCTAAGAATTGGCAAGTACCTGAAGTACTTTTCCTATCTATTTTGCATCCTCCAAAATCAGCATCTGAAAATGCATGAAGGGCAAAAGTAGAGTCCTTGGGGTACCAAAGTCCTAGTGAGGGAGTGTCTTTGAGGTATCTAAAGATTCTCTTAGTTGCCAATAGATGTGATTCCTTAGGAGATGATTGAAATCTAGCACAAAGGCATACACTAAACAAAATATCTAGTCTACTTGCAGTTAAATAAAGCAATGAGCCAATCATAGACCTATAGAGTTTAGTGTCTACACACTTACCACTTTCATCTTTATCAAGCTTGATGTTGGTGCCCATTGGAGTTGCTTGAGGTTTGCAATTGTCCATTCCAAATCGCTTGAGCAATTCCTTAGTATACTTTGCTTGATTGATGAAGGTTCCATCTTTTGTTTGCTTCACTTGAAGTCCCAAGAAGAATGCGAGTTCTCCCATCATGCTCATCTCAAATTCTCCTTGCATGATCTTAGCAAACTCTTGGCATAAAGACTCATTAGTTGAACCAAAAATAATATCATCTACATACACTTGTACAACTAATAAGTCTTTATTTTTATTCTTAATGAATAAGGTGGTATCGACTTTTCCTCTTGAAAATCCCTTTTCTATTAAGAATTTTGACAACCTTTCATACCAAGCTCTAGGAGCTTGTTTTAACCCATATAATGCCTTAGATAATTTGAAAACATGTTCAGGAAATTCATGATTTTCAAATCCGGGAGGTTGCTCAACATAGACTTCTTCATTAATGAAACCATTTAAGAATGCACTCTTTACATCCATTTGATATAGCTTGAAGTTTTTATAACATGCAAAGGCAAGTAACATTCTTATTGCCTCTAATCTAGCTACCGGTGCATATGTTTCATCATAGTCTATGCCTTCCTCTTGTCTATAGCCTTGAGCAACTAGCCTAGCCTTATTCCTTATGATCACACTATTTTCATCCATCTTATTCTTGAATATCCATTTAGTTCCAATTATTGAGTGATCACTAGGCCTAGGAACTAGTTTCCATACTTTGCTTCTCTCAAATTGATTTAATTCTTCTTGCATTGCTAGGAACCAATTATTGTCTTCTAAGGCTTCATTGACATTCCTAGGCTCAATTTGAGATACAAAGGCTATATATTGGCACATATTCCTTAGAGATGATCTAGTTCTAACTCCAAGAGTTGGATCTCCTACTATTTCACAATCTTTTACATATCCTAACTCTCTTGGTGCTCTAGGTTCTCTTTCTAGAACCTCTATTTCTTCTTCATCTTCTTTATTCAAGTCAAGCTTTTCTAGAAAGTTATCTTCTAAGTTTTCATCAAATATTCCAACATTCTCATCATTGGCTGAATCTTTTGATATATTATTTGACTCATCAAATATAACATGAATATACTCTTCAACCATTAATGTTCTTTTGTTATATATTCTATAAGCCTTTGAATTCAATGAGTATCCTAGGAATATTCCCTCATCACTCTTGGCATCAAATTTTCCCAAATTATCTTTCCCATTATTTAGAATAAAACATTTGCAGCCAAAAGGATGGAAGTAACTAATGTTAGGCTTCTTGCCTTTATAGAGCTCATAAGGAGTTTTCTTTAGCATGGGTCTTATCATAGCTCTATTAATTATATAACATGATGTGTTTATAGCTTCAGCCCAAAAGTACTTTGGCAAGTTATTTTCACATAACATGGTCCTAGCCATCTCTTCCAAAGTTCTATTTCTTCTCTCAACTACACCATTTTGTTGTGGTGTCCTAGGGGCTGAAAAATTATGGCTAATTCCTTGATCATTGCAATACTCATCAAATCCTATATTTTCAAATTCTTTGCCATGATCACTTCTAATGCTTGTTATTGTATATCCTTTTTCATTTTGAGTCACCTTTGAGTAAGTTATGAATTTCTCTAAGGCTTCATTTTTTACTCTCAAAAAGAACACCCAAGTGAACCTAGTGTAATCATCAACTATTACAAATCCATAGTGTTTCCCACCTAGGCTAGTGGTTCTAGTTGGTCCAAATAAGTCTAAATGCAGTAATTGAAGAGGCCTAGTGGTGGATACACTATTCTTAGGCTTAAAAGTTGTCCTCTTGTGTTTTCCTTTAACACAAGCTTCACACATTTCTTCATGATCAAAGGGTATTTTGGGTAAGCCTATTACTAGATCCTTTCTAGCTAACTTGGATAGCACACTCATGCTAGCATGGCCTAGTCTTCTATGCCATAACCAAGATTCCTTTTTGTTGTCTACCATTAAGCATATGTTTTCATTTTTGAGTTCATTAAGATAGACAATATATATGTTACCTTGCCTATGACCTAGAAAAAGAATTTTATTTGACTTAGGATCTATAACATTACACTTCATGCAATCAAAAATTACTTTGTAACCTTTGTCACAAAGTTGACTAATGCTTAGTAAGTTATGCTTTAGACCCCTAACAAGTAATACTTTTTCTAAAGAGAAATGATCATTACCTATTGAGCCACTTCCTTCCACTTGGCCTTTGGAGTTGTCCCCAAAAGTGACTTCTCCACCAATTTTTGATTTGAAGGAATTGAAATGGCTTTTATCACCCGTCATGTGCCTTGAGCATCCACTATCTAAGTACCAAGCTTCTTTTGTTTTAGCTTTGTGGCTATGCTCAATCACCTACAAAAAATCAAACTCAAGTCTTAGGTACCTAAATTTTCTTGGGTCCTTGGAGGTTAGTAAATGCAATTCTTGATCCCATTGGGATCCATTTTGCTAATGCATTACAATCCTTGGAATGAATTACCTCTTTTGGAATTCATATCCTTTTTACTATTTTTCCTTTAAAATTCCTCATCTTCATATTGCAATAATGTGACTCATGTCCCTTTCTATTACAATGTGAACAAGAGGTTATAAGTTTATTCATGCTCTTCCTAGCAATAAAGCTTTTAAGATGGGTCTCTTTATTCTTTGCATTATATCCTAAGCCATTTTTGTCAAAGAATGCCCTTTGGGTTTCTAGCATGCTATCTAGCTTTTGTTGCCCCATGTGAAATCTATTAAAGGAGTTATGTAGATTGCTATTTTTCTCCTTAAGGTCACAAATTTCTAGATTTGAAGTCTCTAGTTTCTTTTCACATTCTAATTCATCTAATTGCATTATTTCATTTTCTTTTCTCAATTTGGATATTATCTTTTTATACTTCATACTCATACATTCATACTCTAATGCTAGATCATCAAAGGCATCTTGCAATTCATCAAATGAGTATTCATTGAGATTAGAGGTTACCTTTTCATCATCATCAATAGCCATGAAGCATAAGTTGGCAATGTCCTCATTTGATTCATCATCGGAGCAGTCACTGTCGCTCCATGTTGCCACCATTGCCTTCTTTTTATGGAACCTATCATTGGATCTTTTAAGAAGAGGGCAGTTAAATTTTATGTGTCCAGGTTTTTTACATTCATAACACACAATAGAGTCTTTTCTACCTTCTTCCTCTTGTTCTCTCCTATTGTTTCTCCTATTACTACTACTAGCTCTCATCCTCATGAACTTATTAAATCTTTTGGCAAACATTGCCATCTCAATATCCTCCTCACTGCCACTCTCATTTTTAATCTCCTCTTGAGCAGTGGATTTTAGAGCAACTCCCACTTTCTTGGGTGGCTCTTCATTTCTTTTAAGTTTCATCTCATAAGAGAGCAAAGATCCTATCAATTCATCTAGGCACAATGTGTGAGGATCCTTAGATTCCTCAATTGCCGTCACTTTAGCTTCCCATGATTTAGGTAAGCTATTTAAAATTTTCTTTACCATTTCAATATTAGAATATATTTTGTAAGACCCGAATTTAATTAAAATACGAAAATTAAATAAGAAAAGATAGGGGATGTATGAAGGAAGGTCAGGTTAAATTAATCCCGAACACGTGCAAGGGAAAAATGGTCAAAAGACCAAAGGTCGGTATAATTTCGATAAGGAAAATTAATTAAAAATATGGATTTGAGAAATCTTGGTCAATAAAGATGAAATAAATTAATTTTGGGTCAATTGATCAAGATTTGGAAATTTTAAAAATACCGAAAAAAATTATCGGAACGATATCTCGAAAAACGCGAAGAAAATAATATCGAAATTTAGAGAAAAATATAATTAATAAATTAAATTTAAATTAAATAAATTAAAGTAGAATAAAAATAATATAAGGTAGATATTTTAGGATTTTATGGAGTATTTTATTGAATAGTAAAATAATTAAAATAAATAATAATAATAATAAAAATAATAAAACAAAAAAAAAAGAATCTGAAAAAAAAAGAGAGAAAAAAACGGAAATCGGGGAGAGAGAAGGAGAAAGCAGAACAGAAAACGGAAGTCGATGAACCCGAGGAGCCCGATGAGCCGTCCGGCGACCGATGGCCGGGCCAAGGGTCGGAAATGGAAGAGGGGACGTCGGTGAGCAAGATGGTACCGGCGGTGCAGCCAACCGACGCCGAAATTCGACGAAAAACGGAGGAGAAGCCGCGGGAAAAGAGATGGCCACCGGTGGCGAACGGCGGCGAATCAGCCTGAACCAAGGCCCGATTCCGAAAGCCCAGGCGACGGTGATCATTTCTGCACCGGTCTCAGCCGACAAAACGGCGGGAAACGCCGGCGACGGCCAAGGGAAGAAAATGGGTCCGACGACCGAGAGAGAAGAGGCCGAATCGGCGGCGTTCCGACGAGCTTGATCGAAACCGAGGGCAGATTCGAGCTGCGGACAGCCTCACGGAGCTGCTGGCGGTGGAAGCCGGTAGAGAACAGGCCGGCAAGGTGGTGAACCGGTGGTGAACCGGCCGAACCGGAGTGAACCGGCGGTCTGAACCGGTCCGAACCGGACTGAACCGGTTCAGCCAAAAAGAGAGGAAAAAAGGAGAAAAAGGGAAAAAGAAAAAGAGAAAAAAATTGGAAAAAATTCCTATGATGCAATCGAGCTTCGGCTAAGTCGATAAGCGGTCAAATTGACCCGATTTAAATTTGAAATATTTTATTTAATTAATTATCGACTGAAAGTTTACCCGAAAAATATATTTAATTGTGTAGCTCGACGATTGGCATCCACCGAGGGCTCGAGACAGCCTCGATTTACGGACTAGCATGGAATCTCAGGTAAGTGACCCTTATTTACGACAATTACCTCGTTATGCGTGATATTGGTTTAATTTCTGCATGAATTGAATTAAATTATGGAAATTTAGATAAATTATCGTAAATAATCGATTTAGCTATTCGAGAATTAGAACGAGGCCCAATAAATTATTGGTGGGCCCAATGAGCCCAATAGGCCTCGATAAAGTAAAAATTAAGTGGTAAATGGGCTTAAGGCCGATTAAGGCCCATTAAGGTGCAATCAGACCCAATAGGGGTAAACGGGCCCAATGATTTAAATTAAGCCCAGAAAGTATTAAATACGATTAAATTGTATGTTATCTGACCTGAGGAATATTAATACGCAGTTCCGGGCATTTGATTGGGAGCATAACGGACTGCGTGAGGAGACAACGTTGGAAAAGAAAAAGGTCAGACTCGACAGGAAAATAAGGTAAGGGAATTCTACGGACTGCTAGAGGTAAACTCTACGAAATTTTAAATTCATATGCAGTCTTTAAAATTTATCTGAAGGGTCTAGAGGTCGAATAATAATTTTAGTGCCCCGAATGGGTAAATTACTAAAATACCCTTGTTAAGGGTAAAATCTAAAAATTTAGGAAAAATTGGGAGGAGCAAGGACAAGAGGTTCCTGCTCGTTCTGGAGGTATTTCAACACATGCATGAGTAGGCTGGCTCACTTTTAAAGAAAAATGCATAGCATTGCATATCTTAAACGATGTGATTTCTGTGAAAACTATTTAGAGATAACCGAGCCGCCTACGTGTTTTATTTACATGTGACGTGCTAGAGCTCAGCTCGCACGATGTTTGATTTGTGTGATGCATGCATTAGTGCTGGAGCGAGAGCTCGCACTAGAGTTTTACATGCATAGGTGCTAGAGTATAACTCGCACCAGATTTCACATGCTTTTTCGTGACACGGTGCTAGAGTCTAACTCGCACTAGATTTTACATAATTTTCATGACAGGGTGTTGGAGTTTAACTCGCACCAGATTTTATAAGATTTTCATATGATTTATATACAGAGTGCTGAGCTTAGCTCACACTAGTTTTACCGGATTTGTGGAGTAGCGCTGTCTGCCCTTGGAGTCAGCCAAAAGGCCCAACAGGCTCAAAAGACCTCTTAAGTAGGGTGAGAGTGAGGGATGAGGTTGACGGCCTTGTGGGGATGTAAAGCGGGCTCTGCCAGTTTTATTTGACTTGATAGAGTGCTGAGCATCGCTTGCACCGATTTTATGAGAATATACAATAAGCCGTGCTTGGAGCATCGGGTAGACTGTGTGTCACCGATTAAATAGGCTCGCACGTGCGTTTTGAGACGTGGCATGAGTATTGAGAAACAAAACCTCTCTGTGAGAAGCAGGCCATTTGGGCTGGAGTACCTAGAGTGATATGGGTCCATGGAGTACGATGTAGCGTGCAAGTAGCATGGAGTACGATGTACCGTGGGGTATCTTCGGATACGGTATCTTTGTGATACGGTATCTTTGTGATACGGGGTATCTTCGGATGCGTGAGATCGGATAAGACTGACGGGTTTGATTGACCCACCTCCCGGGCGGTTCCCGATCAGGGTGAGACCTCGCACACTGGGATCCGTGAAGCTAGAGGGACTCACGAGGACACATTGGCCAGTCCTGGTTATTGCCGTTATAAAAATATTGCCTCGTCTCGCATGTCGACGATTTTGATGATTTAAACTGGGATTTAAATTAAATATGCATGATGGTTATATTCCATGCTTTTAAAACCCATATGTGATGTTAACGATTTTCATGATTTTGAGTGAGTCAGGATCACCCGAAGGAGGGGTCGAGTCTTGACTTTACTGTGAAATTTTAAACGAGAAAGATATGATTTTGAATATACTTGCATGTTGGATTTTCTGTGCAATGTGTTTTACATAACATCATAATTCATAGCATCTATTTTAAAATGTGTGGAGAAAGGGTGGTTTATACATGGCACCACGTTCATGTAGGTAGTATGGTTACCTACTTGTTCGTAGGATTGCCTTACTGAGCTTGATGTTCTCACCCCTTTCATTTTCTCCCACAGATAATCTCCAGTTGAAGTTGAGGCGACTCAGTACTGCATTTCGGATATCCGCTGCTACCCATCGACATAAGGTATATATACACTTGTACATATTGTATCTACATAAGCATAGCACAGTAGCATGTTTGTAAGTAACTTTAGGGGATGTATAAATAATATAAACAATTATAAATGACTGGAGAATAAATAAGTTAAATGAGAAATGTATGGTGGGACTGGCATTGACGCGCAGCCCAATTATTAGTGGAGTGTGGTCACGATTCGAGGACAGGTAAGAATTCAAGTAAATAAACAAAACGCGAAAAATTAACTCTGATTTTTGGGTAGTTTGGGTCGTGACAATTATTATGGTATCAGAGCGAAGTTGGTCTGATGTGTGTCAGTGTCAGTAATTAGGAAATTACATCCCCGTGTTACTGTGCTTGGTTAGATACAATAGTGTATATCGAGATGGGTTTTGACTAAGAAATGGTTGAGAATGCAGGAATGCTTAATATGAGTCGCGTTAGATGAGATAGTGCACGAGGCAGAGGTCGTAGAGGTAGACCTGAGTCTGCTAAGTCGTGCTGAGTTGACCTGTGAGAAGCAGGGTGAAATTGAAATGGAGGCTAATGTTGAGTATGCCCCACTGAGTCCGACAGAGAGATCGGACAGTATTGAGACACGCTTCGCGAGATTGGAGAAGAGTGTGGAGATTATTTTGAGGAGCTAATTGCTCAGATTATGAATAAGATCAGAGGGAGCTGCGGAGCATTGGTGGAAACCCGCTTGACCCATCTTAAGTGTTAAACATCCAGAGTTAAGATGAGAAATCTTTTTGGATGTATTCTGGTGACAGGATATCCCGGACATGATTTAAAGGAAAAATTTCTTATACTGCCCAGGAATACTAAATTGATTATGAGTATGAAACTCAGTTATATTCTTGGCAGATATTACCTCGACACATGAACAGTGACAGTCGAGATGTCTAAAAGTTTATGAAATGACTCAACTTTTCAATTAGAGTCTGATTGGCCCGCGAGATATTACCTATACCGAGGCAGTGCGCAGATTTACAGTTGGATAAATAAAAATATGAATTGCACGCCTCTGAGATTGGGAAAGGTAGTAAGGGCTGAAATAGAGACATAAAAGAGAATCGAGAAATGACAGAGATGTTAACATGAGAAAATGGTAATTGGTAAAAGATCTGATTTGACGAGTCATGGAGTAAGATAATTGGTAAGGCCCCAGTGCATCTAATTTTGGCACTCTTAGGGGGGGGCATTGTGATTGGAGGACCCCGACCTGCTACGAAGCAGTGTAGCAGTGTAAGCACTGTAAGCAGTGTGAGATGTGTGGTGGATACCACGGAAGGAGGGTTTATACCTACACGGTATTGGTGAAAATGGTCGTCAAGTGTGGTAAGACAGACCATTGATTTTGATTGCTCAGAGTTGAGCGAGATCGCCCTACAGAAAAGTAAAGAGATAAAGAAAACCCTGTTGAGATAGCTGCAACGAAAAGGGAGGAAATAGCCGAAAAGAAAAAAGGAAAGTAGGCTGTTAGACGTAGACGAGAGGATGTCTTGGACCAGGACACTATTGATGTTTCATGGATGTGGTGTAAGATACCACACTTGTTATGAATAATGAAGTACATATGTTCATTGATCCTGGTGCCACATATTTATTTATACCGCCTTCATTCGCATATAAGTTAGTAAAAGGCATGAATGCCTACATCATTGGGCACAATACTGATAAATGAGTGCCCCAATAGAGGAGGAGTAATTAACGGAATATGGATATTGAGATTTTAAGTTAAAAATAAGGGTGAAAACATCACTGAAAAGTATACGGTAAGTGTTGACAAGTGATAAAGAGGAGTGCAACAGTTGAAATTAAAGGAGTAAAGGATTGTACTCACGAAATGAATAATGACAAGAGCTTTGTCATGATTGATACGAAAGGAGATAATCTTCGAGATAAGATAGATCCTAAATACAAGATGTACTGGAGTAAGAGACATATGCTAGGTAAGGAATACCCTTAATATATGGAGTCATTAGGATTAAAGCAATGAGTAGCGAATATAAATTGTGACCACATAAACTGAGGTATAACGTAGTTGTGGTTAAGTCTGAAGGTTAATAAAGGTATTTCAAAATACCTCCCCGCCTGAAGACTTGACAGCGTCTAGATATATATATATAACCTATAACGAAAAATCGATCATCGTAATAAATACCTTTAACATTAGGATACCTTTACTAAGATGATAAGAATTATTAAAATTCGACGAATCATGAAGGTTAACATAGTAAAATTTAATAAGAGCTGTTAAGATAAGAAAAGGAAATGACGCAGGTTAGTACCTGGAAAACGTAAGCGGTTGAGAAGGATCTTATACGCTTATGCGTAAATAAGTCAAGGATTAGACCGAATTGTAATCATCATTATCGATGATGTGTTGGGTGTAGTTAAAGTCTAGGGCGATTTATAAGCAACAATTGGGAAATGGCTTTTACAGATGGATTGTTACGGGTTCTCAATATGGACTATTTGGTTGACACGTTTAACTAAGAAAACGTGGTCTTGGAATGAGATGATAAATAAGATGATATGAATTTCGGTGTAGTGAAGTATAAACTGATCACCGTGATTAATTTCACCATACCCAATAGCTCAAGAGGTTCTCAGTGAGTATGGACACCTCGAAATAATGAAGGAGCTGTGTATTGATGTATAATGGGAAGATAGTTAATTTTGGAGTCAGACAACTCCTCGATTATGAAATAAACTATCTGACCCATGATTTAAGTTGGCAACAGTATTTGTACCAAGGATATGGTACTATTAGGTACAGGGTGAGAAATTATGGATATGCACTGATCATAAAGCCCGAGTATCTGTTTTCACAGAAAGAGGCAAACATGAGAATACATAGTGGGTTAGAGCTTCTGAGAGGTTTTGATTTGTGAAAATTGTACCACCCAGGAAAGGCTGATGCTTTGAGTAGAAAGAGCCTCGGGATGGTACCACACATGATGGTCAGGGAGCGTGAGCTGCTAGAGCAATTGTGAACCTCAGTATTGATGTGATCCCTTCTGATGATGACAGTGATTGTGTGACAGCTAGCCTGATGATTAAAACCGGATGAGAGTGCCCAGATTTGCCAGGCTTAGTATGATGATCGACAGGATGTCGATAGTTTGGGTCTGATTCAGAAGGGTACAGTGACAGAGTTCACAGAGTATGTTAATGATTTACAGAGAGGTTCAGAGACAGTATAAGTGCTCCCCAGGACCATAGTTGATGAGATAGTAATGTTGTCAGAAGCTCACTCTTCGGGATATACGGTGCATACAGAAAGTAAAGAATATATTAAAATCTCGAAAAGGGTATTGGTGGTCAGATATGAAAAGAGACATGGTAGAGATTGTGAAGAAGTGCCTAGTATGTCAACAGAATAAGGTAGAGTATTAAAAGTCTGCAGAGTTATTGCAGCACCTACCTATATTGACACGGCACGGAAAAACGAGAGCAAGTCTCCATGAATGTCGTGATGGGTTATAGAGGACCCGGATAAATCAAGAGACTATTTGCATGATAGTCGATAGAGTGACTAAGTCCACCCACCTTCTGGTTATGAACTCCCTAAATACTCAAAGTGTGTATGAGGATTCAGGTGTAAGGAAGATTATGGAACATTAAGTAACGTTCCAGTGAGCATGGTATCATATAGGGATTCCCGCTTCACTTCCCACCTCTGAGGATATTTTGAGGAAGCTATGGGAACCCGACTGAGTATTAGCACAGCTTTCCATCCTCAGACAGATGGTCAGTCAGAGAGGACTGTACAAGTTCTGGAGGATCCGATGAAAGCGTGTGCCTTTGATTTTATAAGCTCCTGGAATGATCAGTTGATTTCTAATTGAAGTCGCCAATAACGACAATTAGCAATTGAGTATCGGGATAACAAGATATGAGGCAGTGTATGGCTGTAGGGGTTGTTCCCCAAATTGGATAAGAAAAAGTGGGTGACAGGTAGAATCATTTACGACTTTGGATAATAAGTCTCTGAGGATGTTTAGTTAAGGATGAGAGATTAAGAACACCTCAGAGCAGATAGATAAGTATTGGAATTTACCCTTGGTGAATTAGTATGGTTGAAATAATTCTTGTCCTAAGAGAATAAGGGCATAGCGAATTTTTGGAAGAAAGTAAATTGAATTGTGCTGGATGGAATATTTTGAGAGATTAGACAAGTGGGAGATAAGACCTGTAGGTTGGTGTTATCACCTGAATTAACAGGCACCCACAATGTCTCAGCTTTTGATGCTTCGGCAATACTATCCAGATCCAGCAGAGGTGATAGGGTATGAACTCCAAAAGTTCAGTTTAATGAAAATATGAGTATATTGAAGAAGTTGATTCGGGCATTAAATAGGAAAGAGAAAGTATTGAGGTTTAAGATAATCTCCCTAATTAGAGTCCTTTGGTAGTAATACACTCCGGAGAAGGTCACATAAGAATTTAAGAGTATGATACGATCGATGTACCCGGAGTTGTATATGGACTCATATGACTTGGTTCTAATTTGGAGGACCAAATTCTTTAAGTGGGGGAGAGTTGTAAGACCCGAATTTAATTAAAATACGAAAATTAAATAAGAAAAGATGGGGGATGTATGAAGGAAGGTCGGGTTAAATTAATCCCGAACACGTGCAAGGGAAAAATGGTCAAAAGACCAAATGTCGGTATAATTTCGATAAGGAAAATTAATTAAAAATATGGATTTAAGAAATCTTGGTCAATAAAGATGAAATAAATTAATTTTGGGTCAATTGATCAAGATTTGGAAATTTTAAAAATACCGAAAAAAATTACCGGAACGATATCTCGAAAAACGCGAAGAAAATAATATCGAAATTTAGAGAAAAATATAATTAATAAATTAAATTTAAATTAAATAAATTAAAGTAGAATAAAAATAATATAAGGTAGATATTTTGGGATTTTATGGAGTATTTTATTGAATAGTAAAATAATTAAAATAAATAATAATAATAATAAAAATAATAAAACAAAAAAAAAGAATCTGAAAAAAAAAAGAGAAAAAAATGGAAATCGGGGAGAGAGAAGGAGAAAGCAGAACAGAAAACGGAAGCCGATGAACCCGAGGAGCCCGATGAGCCGTCCGACGGTCGATGGCCAGGCCAAGGGTCGAAAATGGAAGAGGGGACACCGGTGAGCAAGATGGTACCGACGGTGTAGTCAATCGACGCCGAAATCCGGCGGAAAACGGAGGAGAAGCCGCGGGAAAAGAGATGGCCACCGGCGGCGAACGGCGGCGAATCAGCCGGAACCAAGGCCCGATTCTGAAAGCCCAGGCGACGGCGATCATTTCTGCACCGGTTTCAGCCGACGAAATGGCGGGAAACGCAGGCGACGGCCAAGGGAAGAAAATGGGTCCGACGACCGAGAGAGAAGAGGCCGAATCGGCGGCGTTCCGGCGAGCTTGACCGAAACCGAGGGCAGATTTGAGCTGCGGACAGCCTCACGGAGCTGCTGGCGGTGGAAGCCGGCTGAGAACCGGTCGGCAAGGTGGTGAACCGGTGGTGAACCGGCCGAACCGGAGTGAATCGGCGGTCTGAATCGGTCCGAACCGGACTGAACCGGTTCAGCCAAAAAGAGAGGAAAAAAGGAGAAAAAGGGAAAAAGAAAAAGAGAAAAAAATTGAAAAAAATTCCTATGATGCAATCGAGCTTCGGGTAAGTCGATAAGCGGTCAAATTGACCCGATTTAAATTTGGAATATTTTATTTAATTAATTATCGACTGAAAGTTTACCCGAAAAATATATTTAATTGTGTAGCTCGACGATTGGCATCCACCGAGGGCTCGAGACAGCCTCGATTTACGGACTAGCATGGAATCTCGGGTAAGTGACCCTTATTTACGACAATTACCTCGTTATGCGTGATATTGATTTAATTTCCGCATGAATTGAATTAAATTATGGAAAATTAGATAAATTGTCGTAAATAATCGATTTAGCTATTCGAGAATTAGAACGAGGCCCAATAAATTATTGGTGGGCCCAATGAGCCCAATAGGCCTCGATAAAGTAAAAATTAAGTGGTAAATGGGCTTAAGGCCGATTAAGGCCCATTAAGGTGCAATCGGGCCCAATAGGGGTAAACGGGCCCAATGATTTAAATTAAGCCCAGAAAGTATTAAATACGATTAAATTGTATGTTATCTGACCTGAGGAATATTAATACGCAGTTCCGGGCATTTGATTGGGAGCATAACGGACTGCGCGAGGAGACAACGTTGGAAAAGAAAAAGGTCAGACTCGACAGGAAAATAAGGTAAGGGAATTCTACAGACTGCTAGAGGTAAACTCTACGAAATTTTAAATTCATATGCAGTCTTTAAAATTTATCTGAAGGGTCTAGAGGTCGAATAATAATTTTAGTGCTCCAAATGGGCAAATTACTAAAATACCCTTGTTAAGGGTAAAATCTAAAAATTTAGGAAAAATTGGGAGGAGCAAGGACAAGAGGTTCCTGCTCATTCTGGAGGTATTTCAACACATGCATGAGTAGGCTGGCTCACTTTTAAAGAAAAATGCATAGCATTGCATATCTTAAACGATGTGATTTCTGTGAAAACTATTTGGAGATAACCGAGCCGCCTACGTGTTTTATTTACATGTGACGTGCTAGAGCTCAGCTCGCACGATGTTTGATTTGTGTGATGCATGCATTAGTGCTGCAGCGAGAGCTCGCACTAGAGTTTTACATGCATAGGTGCTAGAGTATAACTCGCACCAGATTTCACATGCTTTTTCGTGACACGGTGCTAGAGTCTAACTCACACCAGATTTTACATAATTTTCATGACAGGGTGTTGGAGTTTAACTCGCACCAGATTTTATAAGATTTTCATATGATTTATATACAGAGTGCTGAGCTTAGCTCGCACTAGTTTTACCGGATTTGTGGAGTAGCGCTGTCTGCCCTTGGAGTCAGCCAAAAGGCGCAACAGGCTCAAAAGACCTCTTAAGTAGGGTGAGAGTGAGGGATGAGGTTGACGGCCTTGTGGGGATGTAAAGCGGGCTCTGCCAGTTTTATTTGACTTGATAGAGTGCTGAGCATCGTTCGCACCGATTTTATGAGAATATACGATAAGCCGTGCTTGGAGCATCGGGTAGACTGTGTGTCACCGATTAAATAGGCTCGCACATGCGTTTTGAGACGTGGCATGAGTATTGAGAAACAAAACCTCTCTGTGGGAAGCAGGCCATTTGGGCTGGAGTACCTAGAGTGATATGGGTCCATGGAGTACGATGTAGCGTGCAAGTAGCATGGAGTACGATGTACCGTGGGGTATCTTCGGATACGGTATCTTTGTGATACGGGGTATCTTTGTGATACGGTATCTTTGTGATACGGGGTATCTTCGGATACGACATCTTCGGATGCATGAGATCGGATAAGACTGACGGGTTGGATTGACCCACCTCCCGGGCGGTTCCCGATCAGGGTGAGACCTCGCACACTGGGATCCGTGAAGCTAGAGGGACTCACGAGGACACATTGGCCAGTCCTGGTTATTGCCGTTATACAAATATTGCCTCGTCTCGCATGTCGACGATTTTGATGATTTAAACTGGGATTTAAATTAAATGTGCATGATGGTTATATTCCATGCTTTTAAAACCCATATGTGATGTTAACGATTTTCATGATTTTGAGTGAGTCAGGATCACCCGAAGGAGGGGTCGAGTCCTGACTTTACTGTGAAATTTTAAACGAGAAAGATATGATTTTGAATATACTTGCATGTTGGATTTTCCGTGCAATGTGTTTTACATAACATCATAATTCATAGCATCTATTTTAAAATGTGTGGAGAAAGGGTGGTTTATGCATGGAAAGGGTGGTTTATGCATGGCACCACGTTCATGTAGGTAGTATGGTTACCTACTTGTTCGTAGGATTGCCTTACTGAGCTTGATGTTCTCACCCCTTTCATTTTCTCCCACAGATAATCTCCAGTTGAAGTTGAGGCGACTCAGTACTGCATTCCGGATATCCGCTGCTACCCATTGACATAAGGGATATATACACTTGTACATATTGTATCTACATAAGCATAGCACAGTAGCATGTTTGTAAGTAACTTTAGGGGATGTATAAATAATATAAACAATTATAAATGACTGGAGAATAAATAAGTTAAATGAGAAATGTATGGTGGGACTGGCATTGACGCGCAGCCCAATTATTAGTGGAGTGTGGTCACGATTCGAGGACAGGTAAGAATTCAAGTAAATAAACAAAACGCGAAAAATTAACTCTGATTTTTGGGTAGTTTGGGTCGTGACATATTTTTCCTAAAGATTTTAATCCATTAATTACATCTGTGAATCTAGTGAACATATCACTAATTGATTCTCCTTCCTTCATCCTAAAAAGCTCATAGTCATGTGTGAGTATACCTACTTTTGTCTCCTTCACTTGGGTTGTACCCTCATGAGTTATTGCCAATTTATCCCATATTTGCTTGGCATTATCACACCCGGAGACTCTATTGTATTCATTAGGACCTAAAGCACAAAATAATGTGTGCATAGCTTTAGCATTTAGCTGTGCACATTTAATGTCATTAGAATCCCATTCATCTTCTTCTTTGGGGATATCTCTTCTCTCTATTCTCTTTGTAGGGATTTGAGGTCCCTTAACTATAATTCTCCACACTTCATAATCATTTGCTTGAATGAATAACATCATCCTAGTCCTCCAATACGAATAATGTTCACCATTGAACATGGGAGGTCTAACCGTAGAGTGCCCCTCTCCTACCAAACTAGTTGCTACATTGTTAAGAGCCATTTGATCGTTTCTAACTCTTAGGAAGTTGTTCCTATGTGATTAAAGAGTCCTAGCTCTGATACCAATTGTTGGCTCTACCGAGAGGGGGGGTGAATCGGTTTTCTAACAATTATGGCAAATTTTAAATTAATCACAATTTAATCACAAATGATAATGAGCAATATAGTGCAATATAACAATTTAATGCAAAGTAGGGAAGAGAGAAACAAACACAATCGTTTATAGAGGTTCGGCCAAACTCTTGCCTACGTCCTCTCTCCTTGACCTTCTTGTCAAGTGTTTTCTTTCTCTCTTTCAATAGAGCTTACACAGTTCCTTTTGCAGGTTAAGGAATAACCTCTCTACCCTTAGCAATACAGAAATGTATTCACCCTTTTACAATGTCTCTCACTGAGGAACAATCCTCTTTTCTTTTTGGGTATGGATGAATACAGAATAAGGCTTTACAATGGGTAGTGCTAACAAAGCTTGTTGCCCTTAAGCTTGTACAATGAATTTCAATTAATGAGCAATAGGGACACAAAGAATGAATGAATTAAAGCTTGAGAATGTTTGGAATGTGCAGCAATAGTGTCTCTCTTCTCTTTGTCTTCAATGCTTGGTTATATACTGAAGGATTGGTAGTTGGAGCATTAAATGCTGTTTTTCCCGTTGTGATTTGCAGAAACTAGCCGTTGGGTACCTCCAGTAGAGTGCCAGATCGATCTGCCATCTTGGCCAGATCGATCTCTTAGTTATAAATCCTGCAAGATTGAAGCACAAATACACAAGGAGATCGATCTCATAGGTTAGCAGATCGATCTGTTAGTTTAAAAATAATGAGGCAGATCGATCTGTCGAATAGGCAGATCGATCTCCTAATCTCTCTGTTTGAGGCAAGATCGATCTCCAGATCGATCTGCCATGCAATCTCGTAGAGAGGAGATCGATCTCTCAACAACACAGATCGATCTCTTTAGCTCTCTGACTTTGAGGAGATCGATCTCTTCCTTACCAGATCGATCTCATAAGTTCTCTGTTTGAGTGTAGATCGATCTCTCAGATCGATCTATAGTCTTAAGCTCTTAAGGGAGATCGATCTCTTCATAGACCAGATCGATCTCTCAACTCTAGCTTTAACCAGATCGATCTCTTAACCCTTGCAGATCGATCTCATTCTTCCTAAATACTTTTGTAAAGATTTAAGGCTTGCCAGATCGATCTCTTCCATCATGAGATCGATCTCTCATCAAGTAAAAACCCAGGAGATCGATCTCTCATCAGCCAGATCGATCTCTCATCAACAGAACTCTAAGTTCTGGTACTAATAACCTCTAAACATGTTTCTATATCAACTTAATGTTATAGAATTAACTTGTTTTGTCATTTCAAAATACATTAACTCAACAATCTCCCCCTTTTTGATATGACAAAACATAAGACAAACATGTTTAGTGAATTTTTGCAAAAGCTCCCCCTTTTTGTGAGCTCCCCCTTTCTTTTAGCTTTTTGGTTTTGTTACTTGCTTAACTCCCCCTCAATTTAATCATTCTTAGAAACCTTTATGTATCTTAGCACAAACAAACACACACACTTCTCCCCCTTTTTGTCATATCAATAACACGAAACTATAAAACTCATGGCATTTCAAAATTAATATTTTCATTAACACAACCAATAACAAGTCAAAAGGTATTTCATTCAAGCAAATTCATCATAATTAACATCAAGTAACTAACATGATATCACTAAACAAAAAACAAACACCTAAGGCCTATGGTGAGGGAGGAGCACGATCCGAAAGATTCTCAACATGCGTGCGTGTTACTTGGAGCTCATCGAACATCGCCTCTTGAGCCTCTTGAATCTTATCCACTCTTTGGGTTAAATCCTCGATCATACGCCGCTGAGTGGCAAAGCCATCATCTATCTTGTGACTGAGGTCACTCATCATCTGCATGAGCATCTCCAAGCCAGCAGGAGACGATGTTGGTGCAGTGGGCGGAGCAGTTGAGGACGACGGTTCAGGAGCTGGTGCTGCAGGTCGGTGCACTGGCTCAACAGTGGGGTCCTCTTCCATGGCCTCTGCAGGTTGCTGGTCCCTCTTTTTCTTCCACGCTCCCCGGATGTCTTTGTAATAGCCCAGATGATGAAGGGACCTAATGTTGAGGACGCTCTTGGGAGATGGCAGTTCTTCGGTTTTGCCGCTGGAGTCGACGCCAACGCGGTGGAGAAGATAGGCTACCGATTACGGAAAAACAATCGTGGTAGCCTGTCCACGCACTATCTTCAGCCAGTCTTCGTATATGAAATGGACAAGATTTGGTTTTTGGCTTGTGGAGTGAATGTGATGGAGCCAAAAATGATCTAAGCGCCTAACGGTGGAATGACGGGTACCGAAAGGGCGGAGGTTCCAAGAGATTATGAGGTGGAGTAACCGAAGGTGCATTGGAAGGTTACTCGCCTTGTCCCCAGGGAGATCAAACTCAAAGGAGACTTCCTCATCTTCATTGGTCAAGCCTTCATTTTTCATGTGGAAGGCCTGAGCTAGGATATCAGTATCGACAAGAACGGTTTTACCCATGACATATGTTTTGAAATCGACAATTTTGCAAGTGTCATTTGGGTCAAAAATGAGTTCGGCATTGGAAAAGAATGCACGAACGAGATTTGGAGGGACGAGAGTGTTGATTTTTAAAAACATCATCCAACCAAATTCCTCAAATTTTGACACGTATGGAAAGTCTATGCGATTGAGGAAGGAAAAATCTATGGTTCGCCAATGCTTAATTGGCATGGTTGAGAAATATTCCTCATATCACTTTCTTTTTGCTGGTGTTTTAAAACACCGATTGAAAGAAGCGATAGAAGGTGGAGGAATGGGTTGGGATGAGGAACCAGCCTCTACAGTGGTTCTAGGGGGTTTGTGTCCTACTGTCTTATGCCTAGGCATGATTCTAGACTCTAAAGATGCGCTAAATAGATTCAAAAATGAGAAAAGCAATGAAACAGTACCTAGGTTTGCCCTAGAATTAAAATGAATACAAATTGAGGAAAAATTTTGAGAAAATCAGTAAGGAATGTTGGTTACAATACCAGAATTTGACACCGAGACGCAAGGAGGACCGTACGGAGATCGATCTGATGAGAAATCCACAGTGATGGCGCGAAGGAATTTGGGAATTTGAAAGTTAGGTTTTTGAAATTTGGGGATTTTTCACGTGAATTTATATACTTCAGGACACATGAGATCGATCTGTCGAGGCGACAGATCGATCTGTCACTTCCAGAAGCCAAGGGAGATCGATCTGTCGAATGGACAGATCGATCTATTCGTAAATAGAGGCTTAAGGAGATCGATCTGGTATATGCACAGATCGATCTGCAGTCTAACAGAGGCTTAGAGAGATCGATCTGCCAAATGCATGGATCGATCTTCTGAATGCGAAAGTTTGAAGAGATCGATCTGTCGTGTGGACAGATCGATCTGCCTTTTAACAGAGACGTAAGGAGATCGATCTTATGGTTAGAAGATCGATCTGCTTAGCTTAACCTTGATGATTTAGGCTTGTTGGGAGTGAGGAGATCGATCTATATTGCAAGGAGATCGATCTCTCATCCTTATTGCCAGAAAATCTTTGTAAAAACTCTTTTAAAATCAACTTGAAACCAAGATTTTTGAAACACAAAAGTCTTAAGGGATATTCATGAGTCCTAATTCACCTCTAAGGATACAAAACCTATCTCTATCAAGGGGTTTGGTGAATATATCAGCTATTTGATGTAGAGTGTCAATGTACTCTAAAATTATATCCCCTTTTTGTACATGGTCTCTAAGGAAGTGATGTCTAATTTCTATGTGTTTGGTTCTGGAGTGTTGGATAGGATTTTTAGATAGATTAATGGCACTGGTATTATCACATTTAATAGAGACTTGCTTCATGTCAATACCATAATCTCTCATTTGTTGTTTAATCCACAACACTTGAGCACTACAACTACCAGCTGCTATATATTCAGCTTCAGTTGTGGACTGAGCCACACTGTTTTGTTTCTTAGAGAACCAAGAAATTAACCTATTTCCTAAGAATTGGCAAGTACCTGAAGTACTTTTCCTATCTATTTTGCATCCTCCAAAATCAGCATCTGAAAATGCATGAAGGGCAAAAGTAGAGTCCTCCTTGGGGTACCAAAGTCCTAGTGAGGGAGTGTCTTTGAGGTATCTAAAGATTCTCTTAGTTGCCAATAGATGTGATTCCTTAGGAGATGATTGAAATCTAGCACAAAGGCATACACTAAACAAAATATCTGGTCTACTTGCAGTTAAATAAAGCAATGAGCCAATCATAGACCTATAGAGTTTAGTGTCTACACACTTACCACTTTCATCTTTATCAAGCTTGATGTTGGTGCCCATTGGAGTTGCTTGAGGTTTGCAATTGTCCATTCCAAATCGCTTGAGCAATTCCTTAGTATACTTTGCTTGATTGATGAAGGATCCATCTTTTGTTTGCTTCACTTGAAGTCCCAAGAAGAATGCGAGTTCTCCCATCATGCTCATCTCAAATTCTCCTTGCATGATCTTAGCAAACTCTTGGCATAAAGACTCATTAGTTGAACCAAAAATAATATCATCTACATACACTTGTACAACTAGTAAGTCTTTATTTTTATTCTTAATGAATAAGGTGGTATCGACTTTTCCTCTTGAAAATCCCTTTTCTATTAAGAATTTTGACAACCTTTCATACCAAGCTCTAGGAGCTTGTTTTAACCCATATAATGCCTTAGATAATTTGAAAACATGTTCAGGAAATTCATGATTTTCAAATCCGGGAGGTTGCTCAACATAGACTTCTTCATTAATGAAACCATTTAAGAATACACTCTTTACATCCATTTGATATAGCTTGAAGTTTTTATAACATGCAAAGGCAAGTAACATTCTTATTGCCTCTAATCTAGCTACTGGTGCATATGTTTCATCATAGTCTATGCCTTCCTCTTGTCTATAGCCTTGAGCAACTAGCCTAGCCTTATTCCTTATGATCACACTATTTTCATCCATCTTATCCTTGAATATCCATTTAGTTCCAATTATTGAGTGATCACTAGGCCTAGGAACTAGTTTCCATACTTTGCTTCTCTCAAATTGATTTAATTCTTCTTGCATTGCTAGGAACCAATTATTGTCTTCTAAGGCTTCATTGACATTCCTAGGCTCAATTTGAGATACAAAGGCTATATATTGGCACATATTCCTTAGAGATGATCTAGTTCTAACTCCAAGAGTTGGATCTCCTACTATTTCACAATCTTTTACATATCCTAACTCTCTTGGTGCTCTAGGTTCTCTTTCTAGAACCTCTATTTCTTCTTCATCTTCTTTATTCAAGTCAAGCTTTTCTAGAAAGTCATCTTCTAAGTTTTCATCAAATATTCCAACATTCTCATCATTGGCTGAATCTTTTGATATATTATTTGACTCATCAAATATAACTGAATATACTCTTCAACCATTAATGTTCTTTTGTTATATATTCTATAAGCCTTTGAATTCAATGAGTATCCTAGGAATATTCCCTCATCACTCTTGGCATCAAATTTTCCCAAATTATCTTTCCCATTATTTAGAATAAAACATTTGCAGCCAAAAGGATGGAAGTAACTAATGTTAGGCTTCTTGCCTTTGTAGAGCTCATAAGGAGTTTTCTTTAGCATGGGTCTTATCATAGCTCTATTAATTATATAACATGATGTGTTTATAGCTTCAGCCCAAAAGTACTTTGGCAAGTTATTTTCACATAACATGGTCCTAGCCATCTCTTCCAAAGTTCTATTTCTTCTCTCAACTACACTATTTTGTTGTGGTGTCCTAGGGGCTGAAAAATTATGGCTAATTCCTTGATCATTGCAATACTCATCAAATCCTATATTTTCAAATTCTTTGCCATGATCACTTCTAATGCTTGTTATAGTAACATAGACTATGTGGCACTTTGCTCCCATCGGACTCAAGAGGTGGCCCCTACAATCGCCTTTCGAAAACAAATTTCATTTCTCAAGCATAAGTTCACATACCAAATTTCATTTCATTCAGAAACATGAAAGTAATTATACATAAGTCGAAACCATGACATTTATTCAGCAATCATGTTTAAAACTAAGCATTTAATCCCATATAGCATTTCTTTATCTAAAAAACATGATCAAATAAATCTTGGGCTTATTAGGTGTCGAGTTTTGTTTTACAATCAAGGGTTGCACGAGAAGGCACGAAAACACATAAATAAATCGGAGTCTAAGGATAGAGATACCCTTACCATCTTAAATTACACCTCTTACCTCGATTTATCAAAAATTTCAAGTTTGAGTAGTGACGCCTCCAAGTATCTCCCTTAAATCTTTCTACGATTCTCCTCGGAGTCTGTCCGTAATCCTTGATTATTTTGACTTAGCGAGTCGACGAGTCCGGTCCTCTCGATAAATTTCCCGGGGCTCTTCCCCGAATTTCCAAAATTAGTACCCTTATTTTTCTTCCTCGAATTTTCCTCTATCTCTAATAATATATATATATATTTATATTACTTTCTTCTTCTCTGTTTTTTCCTCAGTTACTATTCATCCTTTTCTTTAACTATTCATTTGAATTTTTTTCCCGCCACTTTTCATTCCTTCTTCATTTTCATTTTGCTTGTTACTGTTCATCATCTTTCTCCGAGGCTCAGCTTCACTGCTCATCTTTGTTTATAGGAGCTCGACGTTGCCATCCCTCTTGTTCAACGTCCTACCACCATGAACGTCGATCTTTCTCCCAGTCTCCACTCTTTTTCATATGCTCTACTTGTTCCCGACTCTCTCCCGATCATTCCCCTGTTTTCCAGCTTTTTAAGTCTATTTTTTTTCGTGCCGAGTGACTGAACACAGTGGTCGGCTACCTTGGCTCTGGCACTAGCCTCTTAGCAGCTCGTGGTACGCCCCCTTCCCTCACACGGTGGAGTCCGTTCTCAGTACGATGAACAGAGAGGAAGTTCTCTGTTTCCAGGCCATCGCAGCCCCCCCTCGGTTTCCAGCCTTTCCTTTTTTTTTGTTTCTTTTCTCGATTTTGTTCTAGCCTTCTGTTTATTGCCCTCCACTGCTCAAGGAGTTGGAGCAACGAAGAAGCCTCGGCTTTCAGATGTTGATGCTCTTGGTTCCTCAGTTCAGCTTCAGCTTCCCTGCTGCTATCTCTTCTTTCCTTCTCTCGATTACTGCCACTCCAAACCAGCCACCATTCAGAGCCCTCTTACACCAGTCTGAAGAATGCCTCAAGTACACATCCTTTAAGTCTCAGACAGCCACCAGCTATCAGCGTAAAAGTCGACATTAAGGTGGCGTTTGGTAAATTGCAGGGAAAGTGATTACAGGGAAAGTGATTGCAGGGAATGTGATTGTAGGGAAAGTAACTTTGCAGTGTTTGATATGACAATGTAAAATTCTGCTTAAATTGCTGGGAAAGTAACTTCGCAGCGTTTGGTATCCAGTTACTTTGCTGGGAAAGTAGTGACAAATTCCAAAAATACCCCTGAGTATAAAAATAATTTTTCAATTAAAATTAATTAAAATAAAAGTTGTATTATTAATATTACTCATCATTTGTAATTTTAAATTGTCATGTATTATTATTAATTTTAATTTTATAGAGTATAATATTAATAATTCATATATTATTAATGTAATTCGAAATTTTAATGTATCAATTGTAAATTTTTAATTATCATGGCATCAACATAGTACCTATAACATCCATGAAAGTTATAATATTTCATATAAATCCATGTAAAATATTTTTCATACATAATAATACCTTTTTTGTGGTAAAAGGGTAATTGGGGTAAAATGAGTAAAATTAACTTTGCAGCCAAGGCTGCAAAGTGATTGCAGCCTAAATGGACTACAATCACTTTGCAGCTTCTGGATGTAAAGTGATTGCAGTTGCAATCACTTTACATCCAACTTTCTTGATAACAAACGTTGTAATCACTTTGCGTCCAATTAAATTGCAGCGCAAAGTGAAAAAAATTCCTAATACCAAATGCCACCTAAGCAGTCGAAGACCCCTGTTCAAGCCAGCAACCAAATCCTAGTACCAGACACTACGCGAGGCCCCTGTTCTCATGCCTTGAATCATGCTACGCTTCTCTATTTCTCGTCACAACTTTGCTTTCGTTCCTCTCACTTTCCACTTTGCTCAGTGCTCCACTCTTGGTTACAGTTTTTACTCATATTTCCTTTCCCACGTCTCTCCAAGCATGTGCAAGTTATGGGCACAACAGTGCGTGAAGCGAAAATTAGAGTAGGTTGGCAGAAGGCATGTGCAGGATTGTGTTGATGCGTGCAGGACTGATGCATGCAGTGGGTTCGGTGCCTCAGTCTCTATCATACCCAATCAATCCATCTCCATCACTTGTTTATATGTTTATTATTATTATCATTTTGAAAATGTCACCTTCCCAAGTCCCGCTCCAGTCTTATACTACAAGTTCCATCCCTCCACTGATGAAACCATCATATCCCATATATATGTGCATAAATATATACAAGTATGCCGTGCATAGAATACTAAAGGAAGCTCTCGGCTCACTTGTTGGTATACTTATGTGTATATATACTCTCATATATATATATATATATATACATGTGTCCATTTATTCTTATATATTTAATTATATGTGTATATTTGTATACCTTTGTACACACACACACATATATTTTTCTATACATTAATCTTGAGGCATAAATGAAATATCGCATATATATACGTATATAAAAATACAAGTATGTCTACGTATTTGATTAAATTCTCCATGTATATATACACGTATCGTTCACATATGCTACCTATCTTCAGACTCCTATTCACACTGCATTTGTACACATAAATCTTGTATGCGTGTGTGTGTATATATATATATATATATATCTACAATGGCACATACAAATGTATATATATGTATATATATACATGTGTATTCTCATCCATGTATTTCAAATAAATTTTCATTTATTTACTAACCAATTCTAGGTAATTATTTAATATTCCATCATGTATATATGTATATACATGTAAAAGAAAATTTGTAAATCAACCTCGTCTAAGTCTGAGTCTCTCGTATTAACATTAAGATATAATCTTGTTTGTTTTTTTTGTTTTTTTTTGTACCACAGGCATAATTTAATCCCAATCAGTATCACTTAAAACCAAGTACCGAAAAATTTTGTGGGGTTTACACTTAACCATGTACAACACACTAATTGTCCAATTCTCACACTTTGACAGTTTTCTACTACCTTAAGCTATAAACCTAGTTTTTTGGTATAAATTTAACTATCTACAACATCCACCACAGTCAAAATTCACTATTTCTCTATCAACCTAGGCTGGCTGAAGCTACTTGTGTCCCTAGAAATTATTTCACAAATTCTTGCTTAACTAAAAATCATCCTAAAACATCAAATAATAACATATCTTAACTTCATCATCTTCCAACGATTTCTTGTCAACTTTGACCTAACCTTTTTGCTCTAGCAAGAATTATAAGCTATAAATTAACATGTATATATCCTAGAATCATAAAAAACAACAAGCAAAACTAACCTAAAACTTTCAAAATTGAAGCTTTCTCTCACCTTGGAATAGGGCAGTTCTGTCCCTATTCTTCTCACTAGATTTTCACATAGCAAACGAACTCCTTTGGGGCTAGATTGTTTATATGTTGTAGAGAAGTTAAGGAGGAATATTTGATCCTTCTTGACCAAAGTCTGAAAGTGACCGAAAAGGGCTCAAAAAATTCGTACAAAGTTGTCTGGTCAGGAACGTGAACGACAACTTGGGGAGAGTGGTTCTCTCTCGTTTCGGAAGCTTTTAGGTTGGTCTTTAGCTTTTTAGAAAGATTATCATGTCTAATTTATATCTAGAAAATATCATCATTTTTTTCCTTTTGTAAGCTGTCCAAATTTAGGATTTTTTGATTGGTTAGCAGTTTCCTGGGCCAGGACAGCTCACTACCGTATTTTTGGAAAACCCACCAAAAATATTTTTCAGTCCATTTCTTCCAATTTTCCACTCCTCAAGTGTTCTACTATGTCCCTAGTAGAACTTTTGATGGTAAATACCTTATGATTTATGTGATTTAACACATTTCTATATGTAATTGAATCATAAGGAGAACTTTTGAGTTAGATGAAGTTGTATAGAGAATGAATGAGTATCATGAATGCATGTAAGGTTAAATAAGGACCGAAGTGGCCACTCATTAAAAAAATGGAATTAAAACCCTTTAGACTGAATGTAAGGATTTAAAACACGGAATGAACCTTCCTTATTTCAAGCAGTGCACACAAGTTTCATAACATGAAAATCATAAGGAATGAACCTTTCCATGCTCAAAGTGTGAATAGATTGCAAAATGACTAGTGAAGCAATCAAACACAAATTTTTCGCTTGACAACCTGAAAAATTTGTAGCAGGAAGCTTGTAGATGAAGGCCAGATCGATCCCTTGTGCAAGCAGAACAATTTCAAGTGAATATGCCAAGGCCAGATCGATCCCCCCATTAAGCAGATCTATTTGCATTTGCTTCTGCCTAGCAGAGATCGATCCCTTCCTAAGTGCAGATTGATCTCCTCAAGCTTCTTCCAAGAAAGGATCGATCTCTTCCCCAAAGAGCATATCGATCCCACCTTTCATGCCTGAAAGTCTCGGTAGTTCAAAAACCAAAGGCAGATCGATCTTCACCCTAGTAGATCGATCTCATCACTCTTATCCTATAAAAACCTGACTGCCAAACCTCATCCTTCTATAAATCAAACCTTTTCCCTCTATTTTTACACAAAAAGCAAGCTTTCTCTCTCTAGAATACCACCCCCTTCCAAAAAGATTTGAGAAAAAGCTATTAGAGCAAATTTGTTCATTGTAAGGAGGAGAACAACATAATTGGAATCAAAACTTAACTTATTGGATTGAAGGAGATAAGGAGTCTTCTTATTTGGGATAAGAGGAAATTCAAGCTAGGCAAGTTTCCAATACACCAACTCTAAGTATATTTATCCAGATGTTGTTGTGAGTAGATTGGTGTATGTATTGATGGTTGAAACTACCTAGAATGTAATGAATCAAGCATGACCTAGAATGGGTTTAGTGTAAGAAAATAATATATATGGTTGATTAGATGATAAATGGATTATATCAAGTTGTTAGTGAGGTGATATGCATGATTTTAAGATGATTGGATGAAATCACATTGTCAGATTAGTCCAGTGATAAAATGTGCATAAATGATGTTGTAGAAATGTATGAATGAATGAGAAATTATGGATAAACATCTATGCCAAGTGTTTGATAAGTTACTAAGCGAGTTACTAGCTAAATCGACTAGGAATGGTATAATGATGGTCAAATATGATAATGGGCCGAACTTGATGAAATAGGCTCAATAAGATATGCTGACTAGTTGAAGTCAGAACATGAGTTATCGGTATTGACTCATATGATTGACGAATGTTTGCAGCTACCGAGGATATATCCAGAGCAAATTGAGCCCAATCGCAAGAAGTGAGAAAGGAAAAAGGAGTTGCTCCAAGTGAATCAAGGTAAGGGAATTGTGATAGCCTTAGAGGTATCTGTACGCGTTGTTGGGTGCATAGGTGATTTCTTAAAGTGTCTAAAGGTCTTAGAATGAAATTAATGATTGAAGGGCAATAAAAATAGGATTTGAGAAAAGTTCATAAAAAATAAGAAAATGAGATTCTTGAATCTTTTACTGCTTTTAGCATGTAAAATTAGTAGGATTGGCTAGCATTTAAATGATTTTGCACGAAAATAACTTCATTTGGTTTTTCCCAAATGTGCTTGCAAAGGATGAGCCACCTACATAAGTTTTGTCGAAATGAAATGTCCTAGAGCATTGCTCGTACGAGATTTGATGTGGTTACACGTGCATTAGTGCTAGAGCTTAGCTCGCACTAGTTTTTACATAGATTTCACGATAAAGTGCTGGAGCATAGCTTGCACTAGAATTTTACATGCATGAGTGCTAGAGCTTAGCTCGCACTAGTTTTCACATGGATTTTTATGACATTGTGTTGGAGCCTAGCTCGTACTGACATTCATACTAGTTTTGACATTGTGTTGGAGCCTAGCTCGTACTGACATTCATACTAGTTTTGACATTGTGCTGGAGCGTTACTCGCACTAGATGTCCACTATACTTGTTACCGTGCTTGAGACTACTCACACGTGGTTTTATGACATGTTGAGAGCTGTGCTAGGAGCTTCGGGTAGGTTGTGTGCCATGCCGATTGAATAGGCTCGCACGTGAGTATTGAGATGTGGCAGTGTATGATGTGATGATATGGGTCCACGAAGTACATTGTATCGTGCATATAGCAAGGAGTACATTGTACCGTGTATGGATATTATATATATACCATCTTCGGACGATGGATACTCTGCTATGGACTGACGGGTTGGATGTGACCCACCTCCTGTGCAGAAGTAGATAGAGGTGAGACCCCACACACTAGGATCCGTGTAGCCTTGGATCATAGAGGATATGGCCATAGTCCTAGTTATTTCCCTTTTTAATATTATATGCCTATCTCACATGTCTTGTTTTATGATAAATCCATATTTGAAATGTATTTGTGGGACAAGACAGTCCATGGGAGGGGCTGAGTCCTGACAAATGGTGATTTATATCGATTTGTGTTGAGTTTTAAAATGCTTTGGAGTGCACCTTGCATGATGATTTACCAAGCTTTGATTTCGATTTTCGCATGATGATTTTCCATGCTTTGTTTAAGAATTGTGCACTGATTTAAGTAGCATGAACTACTTTACATATCATGAACACGAGCATGAACTGTTATATTTTAGGTATGACAACTATCTGTGTGGTTTAAGCACGGCATCACGATCACATAGATAGTGCAGTTATCTACCTCCTCACATGATTGCCTTACTGAGTGCGTGGTTTGCTCACCCCCTCATTTCCCCCTCTATAGAGCACTTACAGTAGATAGAGAGCGACTGAGGATTGAATTTTTTGTGTCCGCTGCATCTCATCACACAAGGTATACACATTTGTATAGTTTTTGTATCTAGACATGTCAAAGCACAGTGATATCTTTATATGTAATTTTTAGGGATATAAAGAATTGTAAACACATGTAAACAACAACTTTGGTTTAGAAATACAAGTGTTTACGCTTAAATGAATTGTAAATTGAAATGATTTGATTGGATGAGATTGACACCGATACACAGCTCAACTATTGGTGGTACAGCTGTTCACGATCAGGTAAGGTAAAGGTAAAGGACAAACAATCAGAAATGGATCAAATAATAAATGAAAAATAAAAAATTTTATAGTGGATTTTCGGTGGATTGAGGGTCGTGACGAATGCAAACGCTTATATTTAAGTAACGTTGGGATGTAATTAGGATGGTATATGTATATAAATTAGAAAAATGGGTTGATTTTGATATCATGTTATTCGATTAAGTAAATATTGATGTTGAGAGATCCTTGGGATATTGGTTGATGAAATAGAAATAAAATCATATGGATTGTGTATATTAAATTGCTTTTTAAATTTGCAGGAGGATAATGATAAATATAAGGGGACATGCAGCCGAATTTTTGTTAGAAAATGGCATAGGTATAATTATGTATAAGCAATTTAATAATGAACAGATATCAGATTAACTAACACTGTACATGAATATACCTCCAGTAGGAAGTTTACTTTAAGAAAAATTTTAAATTAGCCCTATTTTTCGCGCTGCCGAGCTGTCACAGTTTAGGTGGTATCAGATTGAAGGGTGTCTAGTACTATCAGTGTCGATCAATTGGAAATAGATTACATCTTAAGTGTCTGTACTTGTCTGGTTATGAATTGAATATAACGGTTAAAATTATAACCAAGTTTAATGTATACACGCAGGAACGTAAGAATTAAGATATGAGGGGGAAACGAGGTTATCCCCGGAGGCAGGCACAACCACCTCTACCACCTACCCCACAACCAGAGAGTCCTAACTCTCGAATTAATCGGCTAGAGTAGGATGCACGACAAGGGTTTGAGTAGATGGCAGCGCTATTTGCACAATATTTTAGGGCTAATGCCCCAGGTACCACACCTACCCCGGCTCCTACACCTACACCACCACAGGATCCACCCCCACCTCATCTACAGGTTGACCCAGTGCCACACACCAGTCAGCCTCCGGCATAGACTAGGCCCGTTGACAGAGATATGGGTCGATTACGAGACTTTCTTCAGATGAATCCAGTGGCATTTAAAGGGTTGAAAGGTCCCGCAGAGGCAAAAGAGTGGTTGACAGAGATGAGGATAATTTTTGATTTCCTAGGGTGCACTGATGCAAAGAGGGTTAGTATAAGTGCTTATATGCTTAAGGAACAAACACAATATTGGTGGAGTACCACCGAAAGTATATTGACTACCAGTCATCCAGTGATCAGCTGAAAAACTATTTAGTCAGCCTTCAGGACCTAGTATATCCCTCGCACTGCCCAGAGGAAAATGCAAGCAGATTTTTTGAATTTAGTTCATGGCAGTATGATAGTCGACGAATATGAGAACTGATTCACCACTTTGCTGAGATATGATCTGGAGACTGTCAAGGATGAGAAACGCCATACATAGCGGTTTGTATATGGGTTGAGACCAATCATTCGAGATAGATTGATGAGGTTATGCATTACTGAGTTTAAGGAAGCCTTGAGACGGGCACAAGAAGTTGAGAGGGGACTAGATTTGATACAGTCCCAATCTTAAACCCGGATAGTAGTAAGAGATAAGGTAAGCGACCTGTAGCTTCCCAAACTGACTTCAGGAGGGGTTCTTTTAAGAGACGAAAGATCGAGGGACCGAAAAGGAGAGTTGATAGACCCAAGGTTCCTCCAATTACTATGGAAACCCCTCGAGGTGCTAGACCCGACATTAAGATTTGCAAAAACTATGGTCGACCATATGAGGGTACTTATTTTCGGATAATACAAGGATGTTATAGATGCGGGGACATGGGTCACAAGGTGAAGGATTGCTCGTAGCCATAGACACCACATCCTCAAGAGCATCCTCGACAGCAGCCTCAAAGAGTGATTCCCCAGAGACGGGCCACCGTTGCTGATAAGGGAAAGAAACCTGTCTCAGAGGGACATGTATTAGCTATGGATAAGAAGGCTGCAGATACTTCGATTGAGGCTATTCGAGGTATACTTCTTGTTGGCAATTATAAGGCTTATGTATTGTTTGACCCAGGATCCACGCATTCTTTTATTTCAACACACTTTACATGTAAACTGAAATTAGAGCTTGAACCCCTAGCTAATATTTTACATGTATGTACACCTATACGTGAGTCGTAGAGGACTGATATGGTGTGTAGAAAGTGTGAAGTTAAGGTGGGAGATAGAATAATATTAGCAGATCTAGTTATATTGAATATGCGTGGCTTTGATGTGATATTGGGTATGGATTGACTAGCTGCTAATCGCGTGAGTCTAGACTGCTATACTAAGACTATAACTTTCTCCATACCTGAAAAATTTAGTGCAAGTTTGAATGTTAAGGAATGAAAATGTGTGAAGTTTATTGTGAGAAATTTTAAGATATAATTATGATTTATTGAAAACACTGATTAAATTATTGATGTGAAGGTTACATCGCACTCATATCTGATATCAGTCGAAATCTATCAGACCCGAGTTTTCAATTTACGTATGTAGCTTGTACCTTATGATTCCTATGTGTACGAACGTTATATTTTCATAGTTGAATCATAAGAAGAGTATTTACTATCATGCGATTGACTATTTAAGAAATTAAAAAATGCATGTAAGCTACATAACAGCGAAATAAGGGTTAAATCGATTTTCGAGCAAGTGCAGAGGTAAAACGGTCAATTGATCGAAATTCGGTATAAATTCGATGAGGAAATTCATTAAAAATATGAAATTGAGGAATCTTGATCAAAATCGAGGAAAATATTGAATTTCGAGTCCAATTGATCAAGATATGAATTTATTTAATATTTTTCAAAATTTTTACCTCAAAAAATATGCCCGAAAATAGTGGAAAAATATACCGAAAAGGTAAAATCGGACTGATAAATTCATTTACGGACTAAATGAATTTAATAGGAATTTTTGGGATATTTTTAGATTTTTAATATTATTTTAAGGATTAAAATAATATTAAAAATATATTATAAAAAAAGGAAATTGGAAATTAGAAAACGCGGGGAGAGAGAAAGTGAGTGAAGCAGACCGACGCAAGCCGAGGAGAAAAGAAAACTTGCCGGACGGCGAGCACCGCCGACCCCAATGGCCAGCGAACGGCCGAAAAAGGAAGAAGGCTACGGCGTGACCTCCCAGCCACCGGTAATGCGCCTCACCTGCGTCGGAAAGGCGAGATCGACGGAGAAGTTTACCGCGGAGGAAAACGTGAAATCCAGCAGCCACCGGCGGTGCTAGACTCCGATCGATCCCAACCGAACGTTGCCCAGGCTGTGGCGCACCGAACAGCGGTAGAGGCACTCGGAGAACCGACCGGACGACGCTGGCACGGGCAAAACATCCCTGAACTGGTTGGCTGTTCAAGGGAGAACCTTCTAAACTGAACCGGACCGGATCGGTTCAGCCAAGGAGAAAAGGGGAAAAAGAGGAAAAAGAAATAAAAAGAAAATTTTTTTTTTGGAAATTCATCGAATTTTGGGTAAGTCGATACGAGTTCAAAAGTGACCGATTTAATTTTCGATAAATTTATTTAAATTATATTTAATCAAAAATTGACCCGAAGTTAAATATACGAAATTGTGCAGTTCGACGATTAATTCTGAATGAAAGCCTGATCGAACTTTGATTCACGCACCATCGCACAATCTCGGGTAAGTAAAGCTCATTTATGACAAATTATGTGATTTATGCGAATTTAAGATTTAATTTACGCATTTATTATATTCAGAAGTTTGAATTAACTGTCGTAAAGGATATAGGGCTATCCAAAGAGCTTGGAATAAAGCCCAATGGGTATTGATAGGCCCAATGAGTCGATAGACCCTAATGAAGGGAAATAATATGTGGAGAACCCGGCTTAATACGGGTTAAGGCCCAATTAAAGGATTTAGGCCCATTTAGAGTAAATGGACACAATTAAGTGAAATGAACTGTATTAATGTGTAATTCAGTAGGAAACGTGAAATTAATCCAGTGAATGGTTAAATGCAGCTCCAGTGTCATATTGAGAGTTGATCGGACTGCGAGATTTGGACAGCACAGAGGAAGTGAGGTCACACTACGTGATCCGAGGTAGGGGACTCTTGCAAGTAGTTAGTGATATCTGTGCATATTTGCATTGGATTTTACATTCACTGAAATTGTTTGAGGGTTAGAGAGAAGCGATAATATTTATAGGGACTCGATATGGGTAAATTACGATTTTACCCCTAGTTAGGCAAAAAGTTAAATCTGGGAAAAATGGTAAAAAGCATGGAAATGATGTTTTGAGTGGTTTTTACTGCTGTGTAGCAGAAGAGTAGGTGGATGGGCTAATGTTTTGAGGTCGATGTAAGCTAAGCACACTTTATAATGCTGATTTTAGTGATTTAGACATCTCTATTTTTAAAGAGCCATCTACCGAATTATGTGGAAACAATCGTGCTGGAGCACAGCTTGCACTTGATTTCAGATGTTTTTCACATACATTAGTGCTAGAGGTTTACTCGCACTACATTTACTTGACATGCATGATAGAGTACAACATTGCTCGTACTCAGTTTTATGTGATTTGTGCATGATAGAGTGCTGGAGCGATTAGCTTGTACTCGAGTTTTACATTAAGTGCATGACAGAGTGCTGGAGTGTTGCTCATACTTGATTCTTCATGATTTGTACATGACATAATACTTGAGCTATTTGCTCGTACTTAATTTGAATGAGAACGATGTATGACCTAGTGCTGGAGGTTTACTCGCACTAGTGTTGATATTTTGACATGCATATACAGTGTTTTGAGGTGGAGCGTTGACTGTGAGTCATACTCAAGAAGCGCACTGTAGTTTTTCATGATATATACACATGTTAGAAAAACCATGACGATTTCCTCGTGTAGACTGAGTGTCACACTGGAGATGTTCGCACGTGGATTTATAGACATGGCATTGATTCCGAAGTATGAGGGCTAAGACCTATGGCAGGCACCCCGACTATGATGTATTTTCATGGTATGAGAGGCTAAGACCTATGGTAGGCACCCCGACCATGATGTATGGGTCCTCGGGTGTATGTTGTATCATGCGTGTGGCATGGAGTACACTGTTCCATGTTTTGTTGTGGAGTTGTGGAGGAGAGTTGTTGATAGCTGGCGGTTGTGATGGACTGACCCCCCTCCCGTTACAACAGTGATAACCCGCACACTGAGTACTGTGTTGCCTGGGATTTCACCACATGTTAGGATATGGCCATAGTCCGGAGATATTGCATTTAGCCATTGAGTCTCGCATGATATATCACATGTGTTTTATGATATGGGTAGACCTGAGGGATGGGTCGAAACCTGATTGATTTGTTTGTGTGGTGATGAGAAATGCCATATTTACTGTGTTTTGGATGTAAATGGTATATTTTATATAAAGGCATTCTTAAATGATTAAATATGCACTGTTTTGCATGAATGCCTCTGATTGATAAACCAGCATGTGTTTAGTACATGGGATTTTAAATCTGTACTATTATTATATATATTTTAAACATGCTTTTGAATTGAGAGAAGGAAAGGCAAAGCACTATTTTCAGTAGATAGTATAGATGTCTACTTGGTTGCCTGATTTCCTTACTGAGCGCGTTGATAGCTCATCCCATACATTTTCCCTCATCTCTACAGATTCTCGTCAGTAGATCGAGTCGGTCAGGGTATTGCATTCCTTTGATCCGCTGCCACTCCCCATCTAGCGAAAGGTATATACATGCACACTCTTTTGTATCTGAACAATGCATAAACACAGTGATGTACACGATTTAATGTTGGGGATGTAAGTGTAATGATGTAATTATATTAAGTATATGAATTTACTTATGATATGAATATCATGTATGTATGATACGTGAAAGAATGGTAAGATATGTATGGATGAGAGGACTGATGCCTATTCATAGCCCAACTGTTGAGGAGATAAAGGTAAGTAAAAAGTGAAAAATTTATTGTGGTTTTTAGTAAGTCGCGTGTGGGAGGAGGTAGATTGTGTGTTCCTGAGGACCTAGAGGTCAGGAGATTGATATTGTCGGAAGCTCATTCATCGAGGTATATGTTGCATCTGGGGAGTGGCAAGATGTATCAAAACCTCCGAAAGGTGTACTGGTGGTCAGGTATGAAGAGAGATGTCACGGATTTTGTGGCGAGATGTCTTATATGTCAGCAGGTGAAGGTAGAGCATCAGAAACCTGTAGGATTATTGCAGCCTCTACCTATACCGGCATGGAAATGGGAGCATATCACCATGGATTTTGTGATAGGTTTACCGAGGACCCAGAGGAATCACAATGCTATATGGGTGATCGTTGATAGACTGACGAAGTCAGCCCATTTCCTAGCTATCAATACTCTGAGTACATTGGCAGGGTTGTATGTACGCGAGGTAGTACGGTTGCATGGTGTTCCAGTGAGCATTGTTTCGGATAGGGATTCACGCTTCACTTCCCACTTTTGGGTACATTTTACGGAAGCCATGGGAACCCAGTTGAGTTTGAGCACAGCTTTCCATCCTCAGACAGATGGTCAGTCAAAGAGGACGATACAGACTCTGGAGGACATGTTGAGAGCATGTGTGCTAGACTTTAGAGGCTCTTGGGATGATCATTTGCTACTAGCCGAGTTTGCCTACAATAACAGTTACTATTCGAGTATCGGGATGGCACCGTATGAGGCCTTGTATGGCCGTAGATGTTGTTCCCCTTTTGGATGGGAAGAAGTGGGTGACCGAAAGATTTTTGCTCTTGATTTGGTTACACAGGCTTCTGAGGATGTCCGGTTGATAGTTGAGAGATTGAGGACAGCTCAGAGTCGACAGAAGAGTTATGCTGACAGGAGACGTAGGCTACTTGAGTTCACAGTAGGTGAGTTCATGTTTCTGAAGGTTTCTCCTTCCAAGGGTATAGCGAGGTTTGGGAAGAGGGTTAAACTGAGTCCTCGCTACATTGGACCCTTTGAGATACTCGATCGAGTGGGAGATAAGGCTTATAGGTTGGCATTGCCACCAGATTTGTCAGGCGTGCACAACGTCTTTCACATCTCGATACTTCAAAAGTATCACCCAGATCCGGCACATGTGATTAGTTATGAGCCATTGGAGCTCAGTGAGGACAAGTCATAAGTTGAGAGGCCGATTCAAATACTAGATAGGAAGGAGAAGATTTTGAGATTGAAGACTATCGGGTTAGTGAAGGTTTTATGGCAGCATCACACTTCCGAGGAGGCTATTTAGGAGTTAGAGAGCTTGATGCTAGAGAAGCATCCTTAGCAGTTTGATGAGTGATTTGGTTGTAATTTGGAGGACCAAATTCTTTTAGTTGGGGAGGATTGTCAGACCTGAGTTTTCGATTTACGTATGTAGCTTGTACCTTATGATTCCTATATGTACGAACGTTATATTTTCATAGTTGAATCATAAGAAGAGTATTTACTATCATGCAATTGACTATTTAAGAAATTAAAAAATGCATGTAAGCTACATAACAGCGAAATAAGGGTTAAATCGATTTTCGAGCAAGTGCAGGGGTAAAACGGTCGATTGATCAAAATCTGGTATAAATTCGATGAGGAAATTTCATTAAAAATATGAAATTGAGGAATCTTGATCAAAATCAAGGAAAATATTGAATTTCGAGTCCAATTGATCAAGATATGAATTTATTTAATATTTTCAAAATTTTTACCTCGAAAAATGAGCCCAAAAATAGTGGAAAAATATACGGAAAAGGTAAAATCGGACTGATAAATTCATTTACGGACTAAATGAATTTAATAGGAATTTTTGGGATATTTTAAGATTTTTAATATTATTTTAAGGATTAAAATAATATTAAAAATATATTATAAAAAAAAAAGAAAATTGGAAATCAGAAAACGCGGGGAGAGAGAAAGTGAGTGAAGTAGATCGACGCAAGCCGAGGAGAAGAAAAACTTACCGGACGACGAGCACCGCCGACCCCAACGACCAGCGATCAGTCGAAAAAGGAAGAAGGCTACGGCGCAACCTCCCAGCCACCGGTAACGCGCCTCACCGGCGCCGAAAAGGGGAGATCGACGGAGAAGTTTGCCACGGAGGAAAACATGAAATCCGGCAGCCACCGACGGTGCTAGACTCCAATCGATCCCAGTCGAACGTTCCCTAGGCTGTGGCGCATCGAACGGCGATAGCTGCACCCGAAGAACGGGCCGGACGATGCCGGCACGGGCAAAACATCCCTGAACCAGTCGGCGGTTCAAGGGAGGACCTTCTAAACTGAACCGGACCGGACCGGTTCAGCCAAGGAGAAAAGGGGAAAAAGAGGAAAAAGAAAGAAAAAGAAAAAAGAAAATTTTTAGGAATTCATCAGATTTCGGTTAAGTCGATACGAGGTCAAAAGTGACCGATTTAATTTTCGATAAATTTATTTAAATTATATTTAATCGAAAATTGACCCTGAGTTAAATATACGAAATTGTGTAGTTTGACGATTAATTTCAAAGGAAAGCCCGATCGAACTTCGATTCGCGTACCATCGGACAATCTCAGGTAAGTAAAGCTCATTTACGACAAATTATGTGATTTATACGAATTTGAGATTTAATTTACGCATTTATTATATTCGAAATTTTGAATTAACTATCGTAAATGACATACGGGCTATCCAAAGAGCTTGGAATAAAGCCCAATGGGTATTGATAGGCCCAATGAGTCGATAGACCCTAATGAAGGGAAATAATACGTGGACAACGAGCTTAATATGGGTTAAGGCCCAATTAAAGTATTTAGGCCCATTTAGAGATAATGGGCACAATTAAGTGAAATGAACTGTATTAAATGTGTAATACAGTAGGAAACGTGAAATTAATCCAGTGAATGGTTAAATGCAGCTCCAAAGTCATATTAAGAGTTGACTGGACTGCGAGATTTGGATAGCACAGAGGAAGTGAGGTCACACTACGTGATCCGAGGTAGGGGACTCTTGCAAGTAGTTAGAGATATCTATGCATATTTTTGTTGGATTTTACATTCACTGATATTGTTTGAGGATCAGAGAGAAGCGATAATATTTATAGGGACCCGATATGGGTAAATTATGGTTTTGCCCCTAGTTAGGCAAAAAGTTAAATTTTGGAAAAAATGGTAAAAAGCATGGAAATGATGTTTTGAGTGGTTTTTACTGCTGTGTAGCAGAAGAGTAGGTGGATGGGCTAATGTTTTGAGGTCGATGTAAACTAAGCACACTTTATAGTGCTGATTTTAGTGATTTTAAACATCCCTATTTTTAAAGAGCCATCTATCGTATTATGTGGAAACAATCATCCTGGAGCACAGCTTGCACTTGATTTCAAATGTTTTTCACATACATTAGTGCTAGAGGTTTACTCACACTACATTTACTTGACATGCATGATAGAGTATTAGAGCATTGCTCATACATAGTTTTATGTGATTTATGTATGATAGAGTGCTGGAGTGATTAGCTCGTACTCGAGTTTTACATGAGGTGCATGACAGAGTGCTAGAGCATTGCTCGTACTCGATTCTTCATGATTTGTACATGACATAGTACTTGAGCGATTTGCTCGTACTTGATTTGAATGAGAACTATGCATGACCTAGTGCTGGAGGTTTACTCGCACTAGTGTTGATATTTTGAATGCATATACAGTGTTTTGAGGTGGAACGTTGACTGTGAGTCACACTCAAGATGCGCACTATAGTTTTTCGTGATATATACACATGTTAGAAAAATCGTGACAATTTCCTCGTGTAGACTGAGTGTCACACTGAAGATGTTCGCACGTTGATTTAGAGACGTGGCATTGATTCCATAGTATGAGGGCTAAGACCTATGGCAGGCACCCCGACTATGATGTATTTCCATGGTATGAGAGGCTAAGACCTATGGTAGGCACCTCGACCATGATGTATGGGTCCATGGGTGTACGTTGTACCGTGCGTGTGGCATAGAGTACACTTTACCATGTGTTGTTGTGGAGCTGTGGAGGAGAGTTATTGATAGCAGGCGGTTGTGATGGACTGACCCCCCTCCCGTTACAGCGGTGATAACCCGCACACCAAGTACTGTGTTGCCTGGGATTTCACCACATGTTAGGATATGGCCATATTCCGAAGATATTGCATTTAGCCACTAAGTCTCGCATGATATATCACATGTGTTTTATGATACGGGTAGACCTGAGGGATGGGTCGGAACCCGATTGATTTGTTTGTGTGGTGATGAGAAATGCCATATTTACTATGTTTTGAATGTAAATGGCATATTTTATATAAAGGTATTCTTAAATGATTAAATATGCACTGTTTTGTATGAATGCCTCTGATTGATTAACCAACATGTGTTTAGTGCATGAGATTTTAAATCTGTACTATTATTATATATATATTTTAAACATTCTTTTGAATTGAGAGAAGGAAAGGCAAAGCACTATTTTCAGTAGATAGTATGGATGTCTACTTACTTGCCTGATTTCCTTACTGAGCGCGTTGATAGCTCATCCCATTCATTTTCCCCCATCTCTACAGATTCTCGTCAGTAGATCGAGTCAGCTAGGGTATTGCATTTCTTTGATCCGTTGCCACTCCCCATCTAGCGAAAGGTATATAAATGCACACTCTTTTGTATCTGAACAATACATAAACACAGTGATGTACACGATTTAATGTTGGGGATGTAAATGTAATGATGTAATTATATTAAGTATATGAATTTACTTATGATATGAATATCATGTATGTATGATACGTGAAAGAATGGTAAGATATGTATGGATGAGAGGACTGATGCCTATTCACAACCCAACTGTTGAGGAGATAAAGGTATGTAAAAAGTGAAAAATTTATTGTGGTTTTTAGTAAGTCGCGTGTGGGAGGAAGGCGTGACAAAAACATCCGAGGATTGAGGACATACTGATAGTATGTGAGTTTCTGGATGTGTTCCTAGATGAGTTGTCAAGCTTACCACCAGAGAGAGAGAGAGCTAGAGTTCACTATCGATTTAGTGTTAGGTACCAAGACGATTTCTAAACCTCCCTATAGGATGACATTAGCTGAATTGGAAGGGTTAAAGAAACAATTGCAAGAATTGCTTGACCAGGGTTTTATTAGACCCATTTTGTCACCATGAGGAGCTCCGATTTTGTTTGTGAGGAAAAAAATGGTAGTCTTAGATTATGCATAGATTATAGACTACTAAACAAGGCTATGGTGAAGAACAAATACCCCCTGCCAAGAATAGAAGACTTGTTTGATCAGCTGAGAGGGGCTTCTATCTTTTCTAAGATTGACTTATGATCGGGCTATCATCAGTTAAGAATCAGGAAAGAAGATATTTCGAAAATGACCTTCAAAAATAGATATGGCCACTACGAATTCTTAATGATGCCCTTTGGTTCGATGAATGCCCCTGTTGCTTTTATGAGTCTAATGAATGAGGTACTTCGAGACTATCTAGATCAATTTGTGATAGCCTTCATTATTGATATCTTCATATATTCTCGGTCCCAAGAAGAGCATGCACAACATTTGAGGACTGTGCTACAGATACTCCGAGATAAGCAGCTTTATGGAAAGATCAGCAAATGTGAGTTTTGGCTAGATTAGATAGCTTTCCTTGGTCATATTATATCTAAGGACGAGCTACCAGTTGATCCGTCCAAGGTAGAAGCTATAGTTAATTGGAAGAGACAAAGGATAGTTATAGAGATTCAAAGTTTTTTGGGACTTCCTGGGTATTATAGGAGGTTTGTTGAGAGATTCTCCAAAATTACTGCTCCTTTGACTAAACTTACACTCAAAGACATTAAATTTGTATGGTCTGAGCAGTGTGAGTAGAGTTTCTATAGCTTAAACGATGATTGACTACAGCACCTATTTTGGTTATCCGGACTGGATCTAGAGGCTTCACAGTGTATAGTGATGCCTCCCATCAGGGTTTGGGGTGCGTACTCATGCAGCACGGGAGAGTAGTCACTTATGGGTCACGCCAGCTGAAGGACCATGAGGAAACTACCCCACACATGATTTAGAGTTAGCCGCAGTGGTGTTTGCCTTGAAGATATGGCGTCATTATCTGTATAGGGAAAGGTTTCATATCTTCACTGATCATAAGAGTCTCAAGTATATCTTCGACAAGAAGGAGCTTAATATGAGACAAAGAGGATGGATGAAGCTCCTTAAGGACTACGACCATGATATTTTATATTATCTGAGGAAGGCGAACGTAGTTGCTGATACCCTGAGCAGGAAGAGTATGGTTTCTGCTATGTTGATCAGGGAATGCGATTTATTGGAACAGTTCACCAGACTCAGGATCAGAGTTGAGAAGCAAAGGTCAGATTTATGGCTAGCCTACGGATAGAGCCCAGTATTATGGGTCAGATTAGAGCCGAACAGAGAAGTGATCAGAAGCTATTGGACATGGCTAGCCAAGCTGAAAAGACCTTGTAGTCAGATTTTATGATCAGTGATGATGAATTATTGAAGTTTAAGGGCCATATTTGTGTTCCAAGTAATGATACCTTGAAGCCAAAAAATTAAAGGGAGTCTCACTGTTTCCATTACACCATGCACCCAGGTAGTACTAAGATGTACCAAGACCTACATAAGGTGTATTGGTGGAGTGGTATGAAATGGGAAGTGGCAGAATATGTGGCTAAGTGTTTAGTGTGTCAACATGTAAAGGCTGAGCATCAGAAGCCCGAAGGATTACTTAAGTCCTTGCTAATGCCTAAGCGGAAATGAGAGCATATCACTATGGACTTTATCATGGGATTACCGAGGACCCGGAGAGGTCATGATGCAATCTGGGTGATAGTGGACAGATTAACTAAGAGTGCTCACTTCCTTGCCATTAAGAGCACGAATACTTTGAGTGCCTTAGCAGAGTTATATGTCAGAGAGATAGCTCGACTGCATGGGGCCCCTGTGAGAATTACATCTGATAGAGATTCTAGGTTTATCTCTAGATTTTAGACTCATTTCCAAGAAGCCATGGGATCTCGATTGAATTCTAGTACCGCCTATCATCCTCAAACTGATGGTCAGTTTGAGTAAACTATACAGACCTTGGAGGATATGTTATGGGTGTGTACGATGGACTTTAAGGGATTAGGAGATAACCACTTGCCCCTTGCTGAGTTTGTTTACAACAATAACTATCATGCGAGTATTGGTATGGCACCTTGTGAGGCTCTTTATGGTAGGAGGTGTAGATTCCCTATGGCTTGGGAAGAAGTGGCTGACAGGAAAGTAATTTCTCCTGATCTTGTTGAATAGGTAGTTCAGGACGTACAGATTATTTGTGATACATTATGGGCTGCTCAGAGTAGACAAAGAGTTATGCTGATGTACGTAGATGGCCACTCGAGTTTCAGACTGGAGATTCTGTATTTATCATGGTATCTCCAAGTAAAGGTATCATGCACTTTGGGGAAAAGGGGAAGTTGAGTCCTCAATATATATGACCGTTTAAGATATTAGAGAGAGTGAAAGATGTTGCCTATCGGTTAGCTTTGCCTCCACAGCTTTTCGGGATACATAATGTCTACCACGTCTCCATGTTAAGGAAGCATAATTCGGATCCCTCCCATGTCATCGAGTTTGAAGCATTAGACATCCAGGGAGACATGAACTATGTAAAAGAACCTATTCGGATCCTCGACAAGAAAGAAAAGGTATTTCAGACAAAGAGAATTTGTTGGTAAAGGTTCTCTAGAAGCACCACTCAACAGAAGAGGTAACTTGGGAACTAGAAAGCTTGATGAAAGAGAAGTACCCTCGTCTATTCGATGGACCTGATTGAATTCGGAGGACCAAATTCTTGAAAGGTGGGGAGGAATGTGAAACTCAAATTTTTTCCCACTACTAATCATTTTAAGTTAAGATGAGAAGTCTAAGATTTATGTGAATTTTCATATAGGGCCCAAAATGCTCGAGAAAGCTCGGTATAGTGGCACGAGGCCCAAGGCACGTACTTCAAGGTAAGAACTCGAGTCTAAGTATTATCCATAAAATGTGAATTAAAGTATGAATTGATGATTAGAAAGTGAAACTAAGAAGTTAGAAGTAAAAAAGTTTGTAAAACTCGAGTTTACGATAAACCGAGCAAATTGGCCCAATAAGAGAAATAAATCCAGAATAAATTCCAGAAATTCACAAAAATTATTCTAAGACCATATAAATTTCACATAAGACATAATAACATGAGGAATAAAAATGGAGTGGACATATTGAGGTTTTAATGGCTAAATGAATTTTTAAAGTCAACTGAAAACCTTAAGTTTTATTGATCGGTATGGACATAATTGCATAAAATTGGCCCAATTGGAAATGTTCTTAAACAAGTGAGCCCAAATTTTTATTAGAGACACTAAAGACATAGTAGGACACATGAGAAGTGAAAATTTGGAAGAAATTGGACTAGAAATAGTTTTTAAGGATTTTTTAAATTGGACTAGTGGACTGCCCTTTTTCAGGCAACTTGACCCATCAGCAATTTGGGCCCAATTTGAAGCCCATCTGTGAGATCTGAGAATTGTAGACATATTTAAATTATGTAATGAGAGCATGAAGTGTAATTGATTAAACTAAATATGATGTACTCATATATTGAGGTGGTATGGAATGAAATTTTAAGTGATGAATGAGTTATAAAAGAGAATTTATGTTAAAGTGTGAAACTACTGGGCCAGATCAATCTTGGAGAAGAAAGGATTGATCTTGTAGGCCAAAAATGACAATGAATGGGGAATTTAAGCGAGCAGATCGATCTCCAATGGAAGAGGATAAATCTCCTTATGATTCTGTAATGAAGAGATCGATCTCACGAGGAAGGAATTGATCTTAAAATGTTTTTGTAAAGGAGAAGATCGATCTCCTCAAGGAGCAGATCGATCTCATGAAGCATTCTATAAACTAGAGGTCGATCTCAAAATGGAACAAATCGATCTCATAAAGCCATTAAGAGATCAATCTCACCCCATGACAGATCGATCTTCTATGCATAAAATTACCCCAAATCATCCCCAAATTCAAATGTAGATCAATCTCATCAAGAGCCAGATCGATCTCCTACCCTTAGTCTATATAATGACCCCTTTGTTTTCCTAAAAATCAATCTCTCTCTCTCTCTCCCAAATCGCTATTTTTGAACCCTAGCTTTCTCTCCGCTCTAAAACACCCATTTTCATCCAAATCAAAGGTTATGGCAAGAAGGAAAGTTGTTCCTCATCAAAAGGAGAACAACATACTTGGAAATCGAATGACGGATTGAATCGAGGCAAGAGTTAAGAACTCCACAAGTTTTGGGTAATTTTCTAAATCGCGATCTTTAATTTTGAAGTAATCTTTAGTGATTGTGAGCATGGGCATTGTGATGAAATCGTTGGGAAATGATTTGGGAGTGATGAAACTATGATTTTGTTGGAGTAGAGATGCTACTATGTAATTATAGTAATGTTAGGAATTATGGCTATAAATTGGAACTGAGACAATGTGGGGAATTTAGCATGGAATATGGTATGAGAAATGTAGAATTCTGAGATATAGTGGATGAGAATGTGAGTTGTGATAGAATTGTGAAAATTAAGTTAATTGAGGTGTTAATGAGAAAATAAGCAAATGTGTGCTCAATAATGCAATTGAGTTGGGTTATTGTTGTTTTTAACATCGTTTGGACAGCTCGGGAGTTCCAGAGAGGAATACGAGACTAGTCCGTGATACAGGGAAATGATTGCTCTATACGAGGTGCAAAAAGGTAAGGGAAAACTTAAACTCATTTGTGTATGTATTTTAATGTTAATTGTAGCATGAAAAGTGATTTGAGCAAACAATCATGTTTTTATGAGTTGTAAATGAGTAGTGCACACGATTTTATAGCCGGTTGGGCCCCAACTTTTATGAGTTATAAACTAAGCGTGAGAATATTTTACAAATGTTTTGTGTTTAAAACATGAAAAGAGATTTGGGCTCTACGTTAAGGTGTATTGAGATTGAGAAATGTATGCGTGGTTTTGGCGGTTGGAACTCAATTTTAACATGTTTTGTGTTGGGTACACAAATGATTTAAATGAGATTTATGACAGAAAACCATTATGAGTTCTACGTGAAGGCAAAACGTTTTATATGATAATGGCTAATGATTGAGCTTAGGCGTGTCATGTTGAAACACATCGAGCCTTGCTTTGGAAGCATGTAAGTCCGGGCCTTGTTTTGGTAACATGTAAGCCCGATTATTCCTCCACTTTGGTAGCGTTGGGAGGCCTTGCTCTGGTAGCATGTAAGTCCGAGCCTTGCTCTGGTAGCATGTAAGTCTAATATTCCTCCATTTTGGTAACGTGAGATGACCTCCGTTCTGGGTGGCCTTACTTTAGTAGGATGTAAGACCGATTGAGTGGGCCGCCTTGGAATCGACCTAGGGACCACGTGATAATGTGCATGAGGAGAGGCATTGCTTTGGTAGCATGTAAGGCTAGGCCTTGTTCTAGTAACGCGTAGTACAATATACCATGTACTCGACCATATGTCGATGTTCCCTCTTATGAGGATGCCTGGGATGCACACCCAGAGGAGATTTATTATGATGTACCATGATGAGTTTTATATGAGTTTTATTTCATAGTCTCCTTTTTATACACATGAGTTGTGTTTGTGGCTGTGCCACATGCATTATATTGAGGTGATTTTATCACGTTTTAATGAGAAAAACCATTATTGCACTCTGATTTCCACATGCTTGTAATTATACTTTGTATTGAGTTATGTACTTTCATGTTTTACATGATTTTAGAGAAATGAGATGAGAATGATGTTTTAATGAGTTCATGCTACATTTTAATTGAGTTTCAACTACGAGCTAAAATGATTGTGCTATGCAAATCATTGTTTTATTAATGAGTCCCTTACCCCCTTACTGAGCGATTTAGAAGCTCACCCTGTTTTCTCTTCCCCCAGATTTCTTCAAGTGAAGAGAGTTCCCTGCGACATACGGATTAGTGGCTAGTGGTGGATTTAAGCTCCAAGTCACATATTATACTAGAGGTTCATTTTAATATTTCATCTATCCAGACTAGAGTTATATTTACAGACACTTGGTGTACTATGATATATGGGATGTATTAGGATAATTAACTCGAAATTGAGGAATGTAAATGGTATAATATTTATTCATGAGATGATGAGATCCTGAAATGTGGATTTATAATTCATACATGATGATGCATGACACTGTACAGGAATGCACCATTTATTGTGAATGGATGTGAAAAGGTTTTAAATTTGCCCTATTTTTTGCGCTTCCTGGGCGTCACAGAGTTTTCTTGGTATCAGTACTTAGGGTGTTTAGTACTATCAGTGTCGGTTAAGTGAATTAGAATACATCCCAAGTGTCTGTATAAGTCTGGTTATAAACTGAAATTAAGGATTGATATTTCAATCGAATTTGATATGCACACGCAAGAAACATGTTGAGATTGAGAATGAGTGGACGACGAGGTCGTTCGAGGAGGTAGGCAAAGTCCCCTCTGCCACCTGCCCCACAATTAGAGAGTCCTAACTCTCGATTTAATCGAATCTAAATCGATGTGAGGTAAGGTTTTAAGCAAATGGCGACGCTATTCGTGCAACATTTTGGAGTTAACACCTCGGGTACTACTCCTATACCACCACAAGGACCTCATGTGCCCTCAGTACAGATATACCCGATGCCTCCCGTCACTCAGCCTGATGACAAAAGTATGGTCCGACTGAAGGACTTTTTAAAAATGAATCCACTCGCATTCAAAGGGAAAAAGGATCCTGCAGAGGTTGAAGAGTGGCTGACTTAGTTGAGAGTCATATTTGACTATTTGGGATGCACTGATGCTGAGAGGGTCAATATGACCGCTTATATGTTGAAAGGGAGAGCACGAGATTGGTGGAGTACTATCCAGGGTATTCTGATATCCAGCCAGGATGTGATTAGCTGGGAAGAGTTTTAAGCGGCTTTTAGAGCCCAATTTGTACCACGAGTTGCTCAGAGAAGGAAGCAGGCAGAGTTTTTGAATCTGGTACAGGGCGATATGTATGTGGACGATTATGAGAGTCGATTTACCGCGCTATTGAGATATGATCTAGAGACCTTCAAGAATGAAGAGCTCCGTACAGAGAGATTTGTGTATGGATTGAAGCCCATCATCATAGATCATTTGATAGGGCTCTATATTACTGAGTTTGGAGATGCTCTGAGACGAGCACAAGAGATTGAGAGGGGAATTAAAATTGTGCAATGCCAGAGTGAGTTTGGAGCAGTGGCTAGGGACAAGGGCAATAGGCCAACGATGTCTCAGCAGATGTTCGGAGAGGTTCCTTTAGGAGATGAAGGATTGAGGTACAGAAGGGTAGGATGGAGAGACCCAGAGCTTATCTTATCATATGGGAGACCCCTCGATATGTTAGGCCTGAGATGAGGATTTGCAGAGACTGTGGCCGCTCGCATCAGGGGAGTTGTACTGGGATGATCCATGGATGTTTTAGATGTGGTGATATGGGTCACAGAGTGAAAGACTATCCTTAACCTCAGATACCACATGCTTCGGAGCCTACTAGGCAGCAGCCTCAGAGAGTGAATCCCCAGAGACGAGCCACTGCTGCAGAGAAAGGAGAGAAACCCGTCACATAGAGACGTTTGTTTGCTCTGGATAAGGAAACAACAGACACTTCTCTAGAAACTATAAAAGGTACACTCTCTGTCTGTAATCATAAGGCTCATGTGTTGATTGATCCAGGATTCACGCATTTGTTTATCTCTGAGCATTTTGCATGTAGTTTAAATTTGAAGTTTAAACCTCTAGAGTATATACTACATGTAAATACCCCCATGCGTGAATCCCAGAGAACCGAGTTGATCTGTAGAGGATGTGAAATAAAGGTGGGAGATAGAGTAATGTTAGCAGATCTAATAATGTTTAATATGCATGGGTTTAATGTAATTTTGGGAATGGATTGGCTGGCAACCAATCGAGTGAATTTAAACTGCTACACTAAGATTGTAACCTTCTCCCTACCTGAACCTTACAGTATACGTTTGAAATATTGAGGAAATGAATGTGTGGAATTTTTGTAAGTAATTTGAAATTTTGATGTTATTTTTTATAGTACTAAATTTGACTATTCATGTGAAGGTTATGAAACATTCATCTTAAATGATGATTGGGAACATCCGAGGATTGAGGATATACTTGTGGTGTGTGAATTTTTGGATGTTTTCCCAGATGAGTTGCCTGGTTTGCCACCAGAAAGAGAGCTAGAGTTTACCATTGATTTGGTACCGGATACTCAGCTTATCTCTAGACCTCCGTATAGGATGGCATTAGTGGAACTAGAGGAATTGAAGAAGCAACTACAGGAGTTACTAGATCAGGGATTCATTAGACCCAATGTCTCACCGTGGGGAGCACCAGTGTTATTCGTAAGGAAGAAGGATGGTAGTCTCAGACTGTGCATAGACTACCGGCTATTGAATAAAGCCACGGTGAAGAATAAATATCCATTGCCCAGGATTGATGATTTACTTGATCAGTTGAGAGGGGCCTCAGTCTTCTCTAAGATTGATTTAAGATCAGGTTATCACTAATTGAGGATTAAGGAAGAAGATATTCCGAAGACGACTTTCAGGACAAGGTATGGCCATTATGAATTTCTAGTGATGCCCTTTGGATTGACGAACCCCCCTACAGCCTTTATGAGATTAGCGACCGAGGTGTTCAGAGACTATCTAGATAAATTTGTGATAGTCTTTATTGATGATATCCTGGTGTACTCTCGGTCATATGAGGAGCATGCACAACATTTGTGGTTAGTACTTCAGATACTCTTAGATAAACAATTATATGGAAAGCTTAGTAAGTTTGAGTTTTGGCTGGATCGGATAGCTTTCCTTGGTCATATAGTTTCAGAGGAAGGAGTTGACATGCCCAAAGGGTATTACTGCAAGTGCACGGGTCGTACAAGTAATAATGGGATTTGAGTCCCAAGTTATCGTCCCTCAGAGAAGTTGGTTAGCCTAATCAACTACCGGTTAATCTTAACCAAGTATATTCCAGCAAATTATGAGATTAAGGTGGATGATCTACTAAGCTAGAATTGAAAATACCGAAAGCAGTAAAATAATAAAACTATAAAATAAAGAAAATAAAACCGAGCAAAATTACTTACAGTGCTTAATGCAATTAAAATAAAAAACCTACAAAAGAAATTAACACAGTTAAAACTAATTAACGCAATTAAAATAAAATGCAATTATGAAAATAACAAAGCAAGATAAATTAAACTAAATTTAACAAACCTAAAATGCAATTAAACTACTTAATCAAAATGAAATTTAAACTAACCTAAGATTTAATGAAATAAATTTACTCCTAATCTAATTCTAAATGAACACTTAATTAACTATCATCCTAATTAAAACTAAGTTTTATACTACTATGCAAGAATACTAACATGCAATTTAATTAAAAACTCTAAACTAAGCTAACAAATTAAATTGGCATTAAACTAAACTAACAATGCATGAAAATGGATTAAAGTTATAATGCAAATGTGCCAAACATGGCCTTAAGTAAATTTAAATCAACCAAATCCCTCCCTTTACTGTTTATCCTTCATTTCTTCATTTTCTGGTTTCCAGGTGGTCTCGGGTTAGGGTTAGCTGTCTCCAGGTTTGCTGCGGTCTCGGGTTGCTGCTCTCAGTTCTGCCAGGTGTGTCCAGCTTCATGCTCTTGGGTCTGCCTTCTCACCAACCCTGCCTCGGTTTCATGTATTTCTTCATTTCCTGCACTCAACACAGCACGTTCCATTCATCAGCAAACCAAGCTCCATACGCCAGCCCCGTTTGTCTTCCTGCATGCTCTGCCAACTACTAACTGCTCCTGCTCCTACCAACTTCAGCAATAACAACCCCTGGCATACTGCATCTTCTCTGTTTCCAGCAAGTCTCGGTGCTGTCCGTGAGCTTCTGTGCTAGCTGCTGTTCAGCTCTACTCCAGCCAGATCCTGCTATTCTTGGTTTTGTGCTTCTGCCCCATACCTTGTACTGGTTCTGTAACATCAACCTAGATGACACCTTACTTCTGCTCATGATTCATCGTCTTCCTTACCCATTCCTGGTACCGAGAGCCTCCTTAACATATACGCAGACAACGAATAAGCTGTAATAACAGTGGCAGCTCTTAAAACAGAGCAGAACAAAGGCAAAAATGGCTCCCTGATCACTGCTGCATCATGTCCGATCAGCCCTTGCCCAGTCCAGCCCCTCTCTGCAGTCAGTATATACCTCACTGCTCCACTCCCATCATCCGAGATCAGTGCCGAACAGTAGCAATACTACCAGCATAGCTCACCGTCCATGCTTCAATCCTTATTCCGTGTAGTGTCAGAACAAATTCAAGATGTAGTAGCCACGTTTCCAGTACACAAAACCAGCAAACAGTCGGTGATGAAACCTCCCTACAACATTATTATTAGCAGCAACTAGCACCGAGATTTTGTCTCTCAGCACTACCCAAAATAAACAAACCCGACAGCTATAACACAAAGGATAAAGGTTCTTCAAATAAAAACACAAGCTTATGGAAACCGAGAGCTCACTAGGAGGAATGGCTATGTAAAATAAAACTTGAAAAAAAAAAAACAAAGAGCTGATTTAACAGAACCGAGAAGCTTGGAATGAAAAATTGTTTGACATGAAAATTAATTATCCAAGATTGGAAAAATCAAGAACATAAAAGTGAAATGAACATTAAGAGTAAATTGTAGCTAATGGAAAACTAGATTAAAAGAAACAAGGAAAAATAAATCTTAAGATTAATTCTAACACTATACTACACCTAACTTACATTACATTACATTACACTACTCCTACTGCTAAAATTACATTTACTTCTACTCCTAAAAATTACATCACATTTTCAATTGTCATCCTTTCCTATTTATAAACACACTAGGGGTAAAATGGTAATTTCCACATCCTTGATGAGTTGGCATTTTTTTGGCCACTTGTCTTCACACCATTGGCTCCTTGAAAAGATATTTCCATGTCATCGATCTTCTTGTCCAATTGGATGTGCTAGGTGGCATGGCTTGTGTTATCTGCGTGGCTCAATCTCGATTTTAGCCTAATTTCGATCCATTTTCTACCGAAATATTCAGAATTCATCCGGATTTAATTTATCTGCAAACATGAGAATTTTAATTAAATAAAGGGGATAATTAACAAAATAAATTGGGGATTTAAATAATTCATTAGGAAATTAAGCACAAATAATTCTAAAAAATATAGAATTATCAGGAGTGTCAGTGGGTCCAAGTAAAGTGGAGGCTGTACTTAATTGGGAATGACCGAGGATAGTTACAGAGGTACGAAGCTTCCTTGGTTTGGCAGGGTATTGTAGAAGATTTGTGGAAGGATTTTCCAAGATTGTCGCTCCTTTAATTGAGCTCACGCGCAAGGAGACTCCATTTATATGGACTGATCAATGTGAGCTCAATTTTCAGGAGTTAAAGAGGAGATTGAGGAGAATATAAGGCTTAAGCATATAATATTTGAGAGAAAGAAGGAAGTAGATAGGGCTCAGGAGGAGTTAACTGTCAGCACCTTGTCACCACTTTGGATGACCCTCCTACTCTTCGCCCTGCTGCTAAGTGTTGTTTTTTTCAACTGCATTTGAAGTGGCTGTGTTTTCCTTTTCACTTTGTATATAGTTCTTTTTCTTTTTCTTTTTTGTTGTTTCTTTCTTTGTTTATTTTACAGGTTTATTTTCTAGTTTTATGCTTTCAATCAAGCTTCAGTTGTTCATCATCATCATCAGAAAGGGGAGTACTCTGTTCTCGAGCTTAAATTCTTATATTATTTGCACACTGAGGACACTGTGCACTTTAAGTTTGGGGGAGGGGATATCACTTGAGCTATTTTGGAAAAATTGAAAAAAATTTTAAAATGTTTTCGAAAATCTGAGTAAGAATTTTCAAAAAATTTTCGATAATATGAGCTTAAATTGCTTGATTTTGGGATGATTTAGTGCTTAGCATGTAGTTTTCCCATATTCCAATAATATGACCCCATGATTTAGTTTGACTTTGATTGAATGAGAAACATGATTATAGGAAAAGCATGAAGTTGAATTCATGAATTTGTCTTGATTCTGATTATGATTGCCTCATCTTATGCACATGTCATGTCATGAATCTGTATATTTATTCAGAGAAAGCTTATGTGTACATAGGATTGCATTTGTTCAGTTGATTTTGTGCATCATATTCTAGAATTTGTTTGATCGAATCTCGAGGTGAAATATTAAATCACACTTAATTAGGGAGATGATTTAGGCCATCTTTGGATCGTTTGAGCCTTTCTAGCTATCCTGGTACATATTCTACCCCTAGTCACCCATCTGGGCCAAATAAGCTTTTCTCTATAAATATACATGCGTTATTTTCCTTAGCTTAAATACTTTGTTCCTATCCCCTACCCCAAAAGCATGAAAAGTCATTAGGATATATTGTGAGCTATATGGGTATTAAGTGATAGTGAAAGAGTATGTAAAAAAAAAATGATGAAAAAGAAAGAAAAATAAAAACAAAGAGGAAAGAAGAAAAATTCAAAAAAAATGTTTAGCAAAAGACATAAGTTTGGGGGAAATAATTAGAGCTCTTACATTATAGATCCTAGAAGTAATGCATGTTAAGGGGTAATTAAACCTAAATCGACTTTATCATACCTTAGCCCCAGCCTTACATTACAAGCTTAATGAAGTCCTATTAATCTTTGGTTAAGTGTGACTACATGTCACGACCCAAAACTACTCGAAAATCAGAGTAAATTTTTCGCGTTTTATTATTTCATACTTACCTCTGATCGTGACCAACCATAACCAATAATTGGGCTGTATGTCAGTGCCCATATCCTCTCCATACATTTACAATTAGTGCACAATTTAATTTAAATAAAAATTCATATATACTGCACTAAACTTCTTCGATTTCTTTACATATCTATACCCACTCTATACATCCCAGTGTCATACAAAATATAATACTGTGCTAATGTTATTTAGATACAAGAAACATATATAACGTGTATATACCTCAAGAGATAGGCAGCAGCGGACAACTAGAATGCCGTACCCAGTCGCCTCCCAATCTACTGGAAGAAATCTGTGTGAGAAAATGAAATGGGTGAGCACATCAAGCTCAGTAAGGCAATCCTACGAACAACTAGATAACAATACAACCGACATGAACGTAGTGCCATGCATAAACCACCCCTTCTCCACACATTTCCAAAACGGATGCTATGTTACGATGTCATGTAAAATAACTCGCATGAAATCTCAAAGAGCATGAAAACTTAACATGCATATCTTTTAAATCATTTATTTCTCGTTAAAATTTCATAATAAGAATCAGGACTTAACCCTTCCCTCGGGTAGCCCTGACTCACACAAAATCCATAAAATTATGTTTCTCGAAAACATCAATGTCAGAAAACATAAATATACGGAACACGAGACTAGGCAATATCTGTATATCAGTAATAGCCAGGACTATGGCCATGTGTCCTCGGGAGTCCCTTTACCACACGGATCCTAGTGTGCGGGGTCTCACCATGATCGGGAACCACCCGGGAGGTGGGTCACTCCATCCCGTCGATCTTATCCGACCCCACGCATCCGTAGATGCCACACGTATCCGAAGATACCACGCATCCGAAGATGCCACACGGTACAACGTACTCCATGCTACTTGCACGGTACAACGTACTCTGTGGACCCATATCATATATGCATACTCATGCCATGTCTCCAAACACACGTGCCAGCCTATTTAATCGGTGTGCCACACAGTCACCCGCTGCTCCAAGCACGGCTTATCGTATGATCTCAGAAAAGATAGTGCGAGCGGTGCTCTTGCACTCTCATAAAATCAAGTAAAACTAGTGCGAGCTAATCTCTAGCACTCTGTCATGAAAATCATATATAAAAATATGGTGCGAGTTAGACTCCAGCACCTTGTCGTGAAAATCATGTAAAACTCTAGTGCGAGCTCTCGCTCCAGCACTAATGAAAGCATTGCACAAATCAAAAGTCGTGCGAGCTGAGCTCTAGCACGTCACATTTATGAAAAGTCACGTAGGCGGCTACATTTTCTCAAATCGATTTCAACGAAAATCAACACTTTTGAAGATATGAAATGTTGTGCAATTTCATTTAAAAGTTAGCCGACCTACTCATGCATGTACCAAAATACTTAAAAAACGAGCAGGAACCCTTTGTTCTTGCTCCTTGCACTTTTTCCTAAAATTTGAAATTTTACCCTTGACGAGGGTATTTTGATAATTTGCCCATCCGGGGCCTAAAATTTTTATCTCAAATCTAGACCATTCGGACAATTTAAATGACTATAAATGGCGTCGAAAATTCGTAAAGCTATCTTTAGCAGTTCGTAAAATTCCCTTACCTGGAATCGCGCGCAGACTTAACCTGTCTCGATGATACTGAATCTCTCAGCCCAAATGTGCGCCAACCAAATGTACGTAACTGCATATAACCACACAGTTGAGGTTAATTCAATTATCTTGATCAGTATATTGCATTTACTGACCAACTTTAAAGTATTGGGCCTTATCTACCTTATTGGGTCTCGGCCCATTTTCAGCCCTTTTATATTTATTAATTCCCTTCTTCGGGTATACCGAGCTTATGCAGCTTACTAATAATTATCGAGCTTCGTTCCAAACTCATTGGATAGCCCGTATACCATTTATGGCAATTACATTACAACTCCGAAAAATATTCCTTTCTATGCAAAATTAATTCATAATTTCGTAAAATAATTAAAACTCTGTATTTAAAGAACTCATATTGCCGAAATTAAAATGTACTTACCCGATACGATGCGGGGTACAAAAATCAGAGCTAAATCGGCTCTCGTTCGGTCTCTGCCATAAAGCTGCACAGTTAGGTAAATCCGGGTTACTTTTCATTAAAATAATATTAAATAAATTTTTGAAATTTACCCTTGGGTCAATTTCGACCCTCAGTCAACTTACCCGAATCTCGAGTCGTCCCCGGTAAATATTCTTTCCTTTTCCATTTTTTTCCTTTCTTTTCTTTTCTTTTCTTTTCCTTTCCTCTTTCCTTCCTTTTCCCTCATTTTCCTTCCCTTTCCTTTTGGCCAAACGGTGTCGTCTCTGCCACTTTGCCGTCGCCGGCGTTTCCGACGGTCTTGCGAACCAATACCGGTCTCAAAAGAATCGGCTCCTTCCCCTGAACACGTCGGTGGCTTCCATTCAAGCCCAGTCACGGTGGTTCACCGGGAATCAGCCCGTTTCTACCTCGATCTTCCTTCGCTCCAATCGGTGTCCTCCGGTCAGCTGACGGCGCGTTTTCGGTGTCCACGTGATCGCCGGCCTCTCCTCTTCCTCCTCGACTGCTCGTCGGCGGTCAAGGATCGTCGGTGCTCCCTCGGTGGTCTCGGGTTCTCACGGTTCCTTCGGGTTTTTCTGTTTCGGGTTTATCCCAATTTTTTTCAGAGTTCTCCTTTTTTTTTTGTTTTCAGATTCCTTTTATTATTATTATTATTATTATTATTATTATTATTATTATTATTATTTATAATTTATTTTATTATTATACTATTCATTAAAATACTCTACAATATTCCAAAATATCTACAACTTATATTATTTTATTCTAATTTAATTTATTTAATTTAATTTAATTTATTAAATTCATTTTTCTCTATTTTTCGATATTATTCTTTCGTATTTTTGAGATATTGTTCTGGGCAACTTTTCGGTATTTTTTTAAAAATTCCAGATCTTGATCAATTGGACTCAGATTTGTATAATTTTCTCATTATTGATCAAGATGTCCTAAATCCTTATTTTTAATTAAGATTTTCCTATCGCATTAATACCGGGTTTCAATATTTTGACCTTTTTACCCTTGTACTTGTTTCGGAACCAATTTAACCTGACTTTCCTTCATACATCCACCATTTTTTCTTATTTTAATTTTGTATCTTCGGTTAGCTTCATTTTGATCATTTTTGTTTGACCTGTGGCCATTTCGGCTCGTATTTAATTACTTCCGGCGTTCACCGATATTCCATTTTATTCTTCTTTACAAATCTAATTCAGTCAATGCTCTTCTTATGATTCAATGAATATATGGAAGTGTACATCACATGAATCATAAGGAATATAACAACAAATACATACAAAGTGGGTCTTACATAATCTCCCCCACTAAAAGAATTTGGTCCTCCAAATTGGAACCAAATCAGTCTCTGAATAACTCCGAGTAATTCTCTTTCATCTGACTTTCTAACTCCCAAGTCGCTTCCTCCGGAGTGTGATGCTGCCACAGTACTTTCACCAGAGGAATCGTCTTCGATCTCAATACCTTCTCCTCCCTATCCACAATCTAAATCGGTCTCTTAACATAGGACATACCCTCACTGAGCTCCAGTGGCTCGTATCTATTCACATGCGACGGATATGGCTGATACTTCCGAAGCATGGAGACGTGGAAGACATTATGGACATTTGCTAGCTCTGGTGGCAACGCTAGCCTGTAAGCTCGATTTCCCACTCTCTCGAGTATCTCAAAATGTCCTATGAAGCGAGGGCTCAGCTTCCCTCTCTTCCCGAATCTCGTAATACCCTTGGAAGGAGAATTCTTTAAAAATACTGACTCCCCTGCTGTAAACTCCAACAGTCTACGTCTCCTGTCAGCATAACTCTTCTGTCGACTCTGAGCTGTCCTCAACCTCTCACAAATCAACTGGACATCCTCATAGGCCTGATGTATCAAATCGGGAGCGAATATCTGCCTGTCACCAACCTCCTCCCATCCTACAGGAGATCGACATCTACGGCCATACAAGGCCTCATATGGTGCCATCCCGATACTCGAATGATAACTATTATTGTAGGCGAACTCCGCGAGTGGTAGGTGATCATCCCAGGAGCCTCTAAAATCAAGTACAGAAGCTCTCAACATATCCTCGAGGGTCTGTATAGTCCTCTCTGACTGCCCATCTGTCTGAGAATGGAAAGCTGTACTGAATCTCAACTGGGTCCCCATAGCTTCCTGAAAGTGTTCCCAGAAACGAAAAGTGAAGCGGTAATCCCTATCCGATACAATACTCACTGGGACACCATGCAGTCTCACAATCTCGCGCACATATAGCTCCGCCAATCTACTCAGAGTATCGGTTACTCTCATCGTTAGGAAATGTGCCGACTTCGTCAATCTGTCGACTATCACCCATATGGCATCATTCCCTCTACGAGTCCTCGGTAAGCCTATCACAAAGTCCATGGTGACATGCTCCCATTTCCAAGTCGGTATAGGTAGAGGCTGCAATAACCCTGCAGGCTTCTGATGTTCTACCTTCACCTACTGACAGACGAGACATCTCGCAACAAACTCTGCTATATCTCTCTTCATTCTTGACCACCAGTACACCTTCCGAAGATTCTGATACATCTTCGTACTACCCGGATGTAAGGTATACCTCGATGAATAAGCCTCTGTCAAGATCAACCTCCTGATCTCAGGATCCTTGGGAACACATATCCTGTCTCGGAACCTCAGTAATCCATCTGAACTCAACTCAAACTCAGTCTCAATACCCCTCTGTATCTGCCTGACTATCTCAATACACTGCTGATCATCACGCTGAACCTGTCGAATTCGATCCATCAAATTCGACTCTAATAGCAGGCTAGCTATCATATAACCACTAGTAGCATCAGGCGGGGTTACATCTAAACTGAGGCTCGCAAACTGCTCTAATAACTCGTGCTCCTATACCATCATATAAGCAACCAACCCGAGATGCTTCCTACTCAACGCGTCAGCCACTACATTCGCCTTACCTGGGTGGTATAAGATCTCACAGTCGTAATCCTTCAGAAGCTCAAGCCACCTTCTCTGTCTCATGTTCAATTCCTTTTGCGAGAACAAATACTTGAGGCTTTTGTGATCGGTAAATACCTAAAATTTCTCACCATACAGATAGTGGTGCCATATCTTCAATGCAAACACTACAGCCGCCAACTCTAAGATGTGGGTCGGGTAGTTCCTCTCATGATCCTTCAGCTGTCTGGATCCATAAGCGACTACCTTTCTGTCTTGCATCAATACACATCCCAGTCCTTGGTAAGAAGCATCTGTGTAAATAGAAAAACCTCCTGAGCTGGTAGGAATGGTGAGAATCGGAGCAGAGGTCAATCGACGCTTCAGCTACTGAAAACTTTCCTTGCATCTATCGTCCCACTCAAATGCAACACTCTTCCGAGTGAGACGTGTCAACGGAGCAGCCAATCTCGAAAACCCCTCCACAAACCGTTTATAATATCCAGCTAAACCCAGAAAACTCCTGATCTCCATAACTGTCTGAGGCCTTTGCCACTGTACTACTGCCTCAATCTTGGATGGGTCTACTGACACACCATCCCTCGACACAATATGTCCCAAAAAGGAGATCTGCTCAAGCCAAAAGTCACACTTACTGAGCTTAGCATATAATCTCTTCTCACGGAGGGTCTGCAATACAATCCTCAGGTGCTGCTCATGCTCCTCTCTGGACCTCGAATAAACCAATATGTCATCGATGAAGATAATCACAAATTGATCCAAATAAGGTCGAAACACCTCATTCATCAATGTTATAAAAGCTGCAGGAGCGTTCGTCAACCCGAATGGTATAACCATAAACTCAAAATGACCATAACGGGTGCGAAAAGCTGTCTTGGGTACGTCTCCATCCCAAACTCTCAACTGATGGTACCCAGATCTCAGATCAATCTTGGAAAAGACCTGTGCTCCCCGTAGCTGATCTAGTAAATCATCAATCCTCGGAAGCGGGTACTTATTCTTGATGGTAGCCTTGTTCAATAATCGATAGTTGATACACAACCGAAGGCTCCCATCCTTCTTCCTAACAAATAGAACCGGTGCTCCCCATGGTGACACACTCGGTCTGATGAACCCCTTCTCTAATAGTTTCTGTAACTGTTTCCTCAGCTCCTCTAACTTAACTGGAGCCATCCTGTACGGCGGTCTAGATATCGGCTCTGTACCGGGTGTCATATCAATACTGAACTCTGTCTCCCTCACTGGCGGTAACCCTGGTAACTTATCCGGAAAGACATCTAGAAATTCTCTGACTACTGGAATGTCTATCAATTTCGGACGTGCCACAGCCGTATCTACCACGTACGCAATATAACCTTCACAACATTATCCACCAAATTAGTACGTCATTCATTCATACTCTTATAAAATTCTCATTCTAATTTACTTCAAGGAAATTGCACAATACATTTTTCTGGAGTATGAAACGTGACTGTTCTGGCAAAACAATCTAAAACAGCTCGATGAGCAGCCAACCAATCCATTCCTAGGATTACATCAAAATCTCTCATGTGCATCAAGATTAGATTGGCTGTCATCACTCTACCACCTAATTTCAGCTCACAATCGCTCAATACATACTCCACTAATTGGCTAGTGTTCATGGGTGTCATTATAGATAGCTTTCAACTCAAAGGGGTAGGTTTCACATAATTACACAATTTAAATGCAAACAACAGTGATACAAATGAATGCGTAGAACCAGGATCTATTAACACATATGCTTCTAAATCATAGATCAGAATAGTACCTTTCACCACATCTGATGACTAATCTGCTGTATCCGGGTCAAGAGCATGCACTCGCCCTGTACCAACCGCTTGCTTCCCCTTCTCTGCCACTGTCGCTTTCCTCCGCGGCATAGATGTATTGCCAGAAGCCCTCTCTGAAACCTTGCCCTTCTGAGGGGCACTCTCAACTATCTCGAGACAATCTCTGCTCACATGCTCGAGCTTCCCGCATCTATAGCATACCACTGTAGGACTAAAGCAGGGTCTATCACCATGATATCTACCACACCTACCGCATCTCTCAGTCGTAGGTCGTGGCCCACCTATCACAATACCCTTCGTGGAGCAGAAGAAATGGCCGGATAAACTGGAGGTCTAGCTGGCCTCTCTCGAATCTCCTCTATCCTCGGCCTCTTCCCAATCAACTATTTACCCCCTCTATAACTAGACCGTCTATCTCCCACTGGTCTCTTCCTCTCTCTTTGTCTGCTGCCAGTCTTCCCAAACTCTGAGGCAGTCCTCTCAAAATCCTGCTCAATTAGCTGCGCCCTACTCACTGCCTCCTCGTAAGTCGAAATAGCCAAAGGGACCAATCTAGATCTGATTGCTGGCCTCAATCCATCAATAAATCTTCGGACCTTCTTAGTCTCGCTACTCATGGTGTCCGGATCATATCTGCCCAGAGAGATGAACCTCGTCTCATACTTATCTACTGATCGACTCCCTTGGGTCAGGTTCAAAAACTCAGACTACAGCTTTTGCTGCGCTGTATCTGGGACGTACTGCCTCCGAAAGGCCTCGAAAAAGATCTCCCAGCTAATCACGGTATGTCTAGCTCTGAGAATCTGTCTGGTGGACTTCCACCAATGCTTCGTCGATCCCCTAAACATAAAAATTACGAATACCACCATCTCCGTAGGGGTACACTCGAAGAACCCGTATAGCTTCTCCATCTCGCTCAACCAATCCTCAGCTACCACTGGGTCCTTCACCCCGTTAAATGCCAGCAGTTTGAACTTCTGGAACTGCCACAGTCTGTCCATATCACAACTGTAACCCCAATCTCTAATACTCTGGTGTGGGGCGACAGGAGAATCCATGTCTTAGACCGGTGGAGGTGTAGGAGTCTCTGTTTCCTGAACTGGCTGAGCAGGCGTATCAGGAGTAACTGTCAATCCAGCATAACCCTGTCTACCTCTAACTCCCTGTACTGACTGCGAAACCAACTCCATAAGCATCTCGAGGCTCCGCTCTATCCTAGCGAAATGCGCCTCAATCGCTTCAGCATATCTCTCTGCAGTATCCCTCTCTGCAGTACCCTGCTCTGTAGTTACTCTCTCTGTAGGACCTTGTGGGGCATGCTCCACCCCGGTCTCTACCTCAGCCTCCTCCTGAGTCTCATGAGGTAACTCGGCACGTCTATCAGTCGCAGGCCTACCTCTACGGCCTCTGCCTCGTGCCCGACCTCCTCTACCGCGAAGAGTAACAGGCATCTTGCCTATAGTCCTGCATTCACAACCATTTCTTAATTAAAACCCATCTCAATATATACGATTGTATCTAACCAAGCACAGTAACACAGGGATGTAATTCCTAGTTATTGACACTGACATACGTCAGACCAATTCCTCTCTGATACCACCTTTATTGTCACGACCCAAAACTACCCGAAAATCAGAGTAAATTTTTCGCGTTTTATTATTTCATACTTACCTCTGATCGTGACCAACCATAACCAATAATTGGGCTGTATGTCAGTGCCCATATCCTCTCCATACATTTACAATTAGTGCACAATTTAATTTAAATAAAAATTCATATATACTGCACTAAACTTCTTCGATTTCTTTACATATCTATACCCACTCTATACATCCCAGTGTCATACAAAATATAATACTGTGCTAATGTTATTTAGATACAAGAAACATATATAACGTGTATATACCTCAAGAGATAGGCAGTAGTGGACAACTAGAATGCCGTACCCAGTCGCCTCCCAATCTACTGGAAGAAATCTGTGTGAGAAAATGAAAGGGGTGAGCACATCAAGCTCAGTAAGGCAATCCTACGAACAAGTAGATAACAATAAAACCTACATGAATGTAGTGCCATGCATAAACCACCCCTTCTTCACACATTTCCAAAACGGATGCTATGTTATGATGTCATGTAAAATAACTCGCATGAAATCTCAAAGAGCAAGAAAACTTAACATGCATATCTCTTAAATCATTTATTTCTCGTTAAAATTTCATAATAAGAATCAGGACTTAACCCTTCCCTCGGGTAGCCCTGACTCACACAAAATCCATAAAATTATGTTTCTCGAAAACATCAATGTCAAAAAACATAAATATACGAAACACGAGGCTAGGCAATATCTATATATCGATAATAACCAGGACTATGGCCATGTGTCCTCGGTAGTCCCTCTACCACACGGATCCTAGTGTGCGGGGTCTCACCATGATCGGGAACTGCCCGGGAGGTGGGTCACTCCATCCCGTCGGTCTTATCTGACCCCACGCATCTGTAGATGCCACACGTATTCGAAGATACCACGCATCCGAAGATGCCACACGGTACAGCGTACTCTATGCTACTTGCACTGCCCATATCATATATGCATACTCATGCATGTCTCCAAATGGACATGCGAGCCTATTTAATCGGTGTGCCACACAGTCACCCGCTGCTCTAAGCACGACTTATCGTATGATCTCAGAAAAGATAGTGCGAGCGGTGCTCCAGCACTCTCATAAAATCAAGTAAAACTAGTGCGAGCTAAGCTCTAGCACTCTGTCATGAAAATCATATATAAAAATATGGTGCAAGTTAGACTCCAGCACCTTGTCATGAAAATCATGTAAAACTCTAGTGTGAGCTCTCGCTCCAGCACTAATGAAAGCATTACACAAATAAAAACTCGTGCGAGCTGAGCTCTAGCACGTCACATTTATGAAAAGTCACTTAGGTGGCTACATTTTCTCAAATCGATTTCAACGAAAATCAACACTTGTTGAAGATATGAAATGTTGTGCAATTTCATTTGAAAGTTAGCCGACCTACTCATGCATGTACCAAAATACTTCAAAAATGAGCAGGAACCCTTTGTTCTTGCTCCTTACACTTTTTCCTAAAATTTGAAATTTTACCCTTGACGAGGGTATTTTGGTAATTTGCCCATCCGAGGCCCTAAAATTTTTATCTCAAATCTAGACCCTTCGGACAATTTAAATTACTGTAAATGGTGTCAAAAATTCGTAAAGCTATCTCTAGCAGTTCGTAAAATTTCCTTACCTGGAATCACGCGTAGACTTAACCTGTCTCGATCAGCCCAAATGCGCGCCAACCAAATGTATGTAACTGCATATAACCATACAGTTGAGGTTAATTCAATTATCTTGATCAATATATTGCATTTACTGACCAACTTTAAAGTATTGGGCCCTATCTACCTTATTGGGTCTCGGTCCATTTTCAGCCCTTTTATATTTATTAATTCCCTTCTTCGGGTATACCGGGCTTATGCAGCTTACTAATAATTATCGGGCTTCGTTCCAAACTCATTGGATAGCTCGTATACCATTTATGGCAATTACATTACAACTCCGAAAAATATTCCTTTCTATGCGAAATTAATCCATAATTCCGTAAAATAATTAAAACTCTGTATTGAAAGAACTCATATTGTCGAAATTAAAATGTACTTACCCGATACGATGCGGGGTACAAAAATCAGAGCTAAATAGGCTCTCGTTCAGTCTCTGTCGTAAAGCTGCACAGTTAGGTAAATCCGGGTTACTTTCCATTAAAATAATATTAAATAAATTTTCAGAATTTACCTGTGGGTCAATTTCGACCCTCGGTCAACTTACCCGAATCTCAAGTCGTCCCCGGTAAATTTTCTTTCCTTTTCCTTTTTTTCCTTTCTTTTCTTTTCTTTTCCTTTCATCTTTCCTTCCTTTTCTCTCATTTTCCTTCCTTTTCCTTTCAGCCAAACGGTGCCGTTTCTGCCACTTTGCCGTCGCCGACGTTTTCGGCGATCTTGCCGGTCAATACTGGTCTCAAAAGAACCGGCTCCTTCCCCTGAACACGTCGGTGGCTTCCGTTCAAGCCGACTCACGGTGGTTCACCGGGAATCAGCCCATTTCTCCCTCGGTCTTCCTTCGCTCCGATCGGCGTCCTCCGGTCAGCTGACGGCGCGTTTCCGGTGTCCACGTGATCGCCGACCTCTCCTCTTCCTCCTCGGCTGCTCTTCGGCGGTCAAGGATCTCCGGTGCTCCCCCGATGGTCTCGGGTTCTCACGGTTCCTTCGGGTTTTTCTGTTTCGAGTTTATCCCGATTTTTTTCAGAGTTCTCCTTTTTTTTTGGTTTTCAGATTTCTTTTTTATTATTATTATTAATATTATTATTTATAATTTATTTTATTATTATACTATTCATTAAAATACTCTACAATATTCCAAAATATCTACAACTTATATTATTTTATTCTAATTTAATTTATTTAATTTAATTTATTAAATTCATTTTTCTCCATTTTTCGATATTATTCTTTCGTATTTTCGAGATATTGTTCCGGGTAAGTTTTCGGTATTTTTTTAAAAATTTCGGATCTTGATCAATTGGACTCGGATTTGTATAATTTCCTCATTATTGATCAAGATGTCCTCAATCCTTATTTTTAATTAAAATTTTCCTATCGCATTAATACCGGGTTTCGGTATTTTGACCTTTTTACCCCTACACTTGTTTCGGAACCAATTTAACCTGACTTTCCTTCATATATCCACCATCTTTTCTTATTTTAATTTCGTATCTTCGGTTAACTTCATTTTGATCATTTTCGTTTAACCTGTGGCCATTTCGGTTCGTATTTAATTACTTCCGGCGTTCACCGATATTCCATTTTATTCTTCTTTACAAATCTAATTCAGTCAATGCTCTTCTTATGATTCAATGAATATATGGAAGTGTACATCACATGAATCATAAGGAATATAACAACAAATACATACAAAGTGGGTCTTACACTACATTAGTGGAGAGAGAAGTGAAAAACAAACTTATGGGAATGATCACATGTCATTGACTTTGCATTCACTGTGTTTGCATAATCTGATCCGGATAATGTACTGAGAAGTGACTTTGACATTTTTCACACACTCACGAGGAGTCCAATTTGGGTTAGGACTTATGATTGAATAATTCTAAGTACTGGACTTGTAATTGTGAGTATTTGATTTCATAGTTTGTACTTTTTCTTTGAGGATGATATTGGAGAAATTATTGTGTTTTGTACTTGTCATTCCTACAATCATTTTGTTTTGCTTGAGGACAAGTAAAAGCTCAAGTTTGGGGGTGTGATAATTCTATATTTTTAGAATTATTTGTGCTTAATTTCGTAATTAATTATTTAAATCGCCAATTTATTTTGTTAATTATCCCCTTTATTTAATTAAAATTCTCATGTTTGCAAATAAATTAAATCCAAATGAATTTTGAATATTTCGGTAGAAAATGGACCAAAATTGGGCTAAAATTGAGATTGAGCCATGCGGACAACACGAGTCATGCCACCTAGCACATCCAATTGGACAAGAAGATCGATGACATAGAAATATCTTTTCAAGGATCCCATGGTGTGAAGACAAGTGGCCAAAAAAATGCCAACTCATCAAGGATGTGGAAATTACCATTTTACCCCTAGTGTGTTTATAAATAGGAAAGGATGGCAATTGAAAGAGTATGTAATTATTAGGAGTAGGAGTAGTGTAATGTAATGTAGTTTAGAGTAGTTTTTAGATTTTTTTTCCTTTCTAGTTTATTTTTATTTTCCCATTTGTTTTACTTTGCAATAACTGTTAGCTTCAATTTCATTCCATGTTTATGCTCTTCATCTTCTAGGATATTTAATATTTCATAGCAAACAATGCATCATTTTCAGTTGCTCTTCTCGGTTTGGTTATAATGAGCTCTTTTATTCTTCAAGTATTATTTTTTTTACATACCATGATATTCTTAGTGTAATTCTCAGTTGTGCCAATGAATAGCTTAAGCTTTAGTTGATAAACTTTCATTTCTCTTAATGTAGCTCTCAATTCCCTTGCATCTCAATTTTTTCTATTTGCTCATTTTATTTTCTAGTAATTTCTCTGCATTTAAGTTAAGCCTTATCTAGTGTCTTTGTTGTCACACTTTGTTCATCCTACCCGAGAGAGAAGCATACAGTGGCACGAGTTGGTGTTGCTCACGGTAGTAGCCGATCCTGATGAAAGCTGGTGGGTGCAGAAGTTCTTCACGATGCAATGTAGTAGTTGTACCAAATGAGGATGCTGACTTGCTAGACTCAGCAGCAACAGTAGCTAGGAATCACACGCATCCACCTTGTTCTCCTCTGTTCGGCTCTGTTTCCATTTAAGTGTACTGATCATTGTCTTCATGTGATGTTATTCAGCTATAATCTCGGTGTGGCCCTCTGTTTCAAGTTGTAAATGTTGAACTCCGTTACCACTACTGATCAGTTGTGTAGATATTGATAGTTTGCAACTGAAGGGTGCAGAGTCTATGCAAAGCACGATCGGTTCCAGCCCCTGTTTATTGTTCTATCTCATGTCAAGTTCTTATCTAAGGTAGTGTGCCCAGCCTGCTGTGTGCTGTTGCATATTCGAGGCATGCTTGAAGCTTGCAGAGGTCGTGTAACCAATGCTTGAAGTGGTAAATGAAGCGGCAACAAAATGGCAGGAAACATGATAGCTTCACGGATAAGACCGAGAGCAAGCACAGAGCAGTAGCTGGATATGGTTACGGAGAGCATGAAGCTTGGAGCAGGTCTGGGTAGGCAGGAACGTGGGGCTGGCGCGTTGTTCTGGGTTGTTGCAGGAAAGGAAAAAGCACCAGAAACTGAGGCAGGGTTGGTGAGGGCCAGAGCCGAATGCAAGCTGGACACGCCTAACCAACCCGAGGCATACCTAGAAATGAAAAAGAAAAATGAAGCATGAATAGTATATGGAGGGATTTAGATGATTTAAAAGTTGTTAAGGCTTTGTTTGGCTAGTTCATTTTAGTTAATTAACTCATTTTCATGTATTGTTAGTATAAGTTTAATTTCAATTTAATTTGTTAAGCTTAGTTTAGAGTCTTTAATTAAATTGCATGTTAGTATTTTTGCATAGTAGTATAAAACTTAGTTTTAATTAGGATGATAGTTAATTAAGTGTTCATTTAGAATTAGATTATGGGTAAATTTATTTCATTAAATCTTAAGTTAGTCTAAATTGCATTTTGACTAAGTAGTCTTATTGCATTTTAGGTTTGTTAATTTTAGTTTAATTAATCTTACTTTGTTATTTTCATAATTGCATTTTATTTTAATTGTGTTAATTAGCTTTAACTGTTTTAATTTCTTTTGTAGGTTTTTGATTTTAATTGCGTTGAGCACTGTAAGTAATTTTGCTTGGTTTTATTTTCTTTATTCTATAGTTTTATTATTTTATTGCTTTCGGTATTTTCAATTCTAGATTAGTAGATCACCCACCTTAATCTCATAATTTGCTAGAATATATACTTAGGGTAAGATTAACCGGTACTTAATTAGGCTAGTCAACTTCTCTGTGGGATGATAATTTCGAGACTCAAATCCCATTATTACTTGTACGACCCGTGCACTTGCGGACATTACCATTTGGGCGTGTCAACCGTCCACAAATGCTGCGCGTACTCCTCTCGGGATCGAGAATAGATAAGAATGTCATCGATGAAGACTATCACAAACTGATCTAGGTAATCTCGAAATACCTCATTCATCAGATTCATGAAAGTAACAGGGGCATTAGTCAAACCAGAGGGCATCACTAAAAATTCATAGTGGTCATATCGAGTTCTGAAGGCCATTTTTGAAACATCCTCCTTCTTGATTCTTATCTGATGATAGACCGATCTCAAATCAATATTAGAAAAGATAGAAGTCCCTCACAGCTTATCAAACAAATAATCTATTCTTGGTAAGGGATATTTGTTTTTCACGGTAGCCTTGTTCAGTAGTCTCTAATATATACACAATCTAAGACTACCATCATTCTTCTTAACTGTTGGCTCAACCGAGAGGGGGTGAATCAGTTTTTCTCATCTATATGCTAAATTTAAACTCTCTTAGTTAGAATTACAATTAAATCAATGACAACAATAAGCAATAAAGTAAAATGCAGTAAAACAAAGGAGATAAGGAAGAAGATTAGCAAACTCATGAATTTATAGAGGTTCGGCCAAATCACTTACCTACGTCCTCTCTTCTTGACCTTCTTGTCAAGGCTTCTCTTTCACTATCAATGTGATCAATACAATTTCTTTTTCAAGGTTAAGGAATAACCTCTCTACCTATTCACAAATAAAGCTATTCACTCTCTTTTACAAAAACTTAATCACAAGGAAAATCTCTCTTCTTTTTCTTTTGGATGAGAATGAATATAATAGTGAATTTATCAAAGGTAGGTACAATAAGAGAACAACTAGTTACAAGCTTTGAATGTAGATTTAATGCACTCTAAATTGAAGACACAAAGAATATGCTTATAGAAATTTTCAGGCATGCTTCTTGTTTTCTGAATTTCTTAATGACTTCAATTTCTAGGTTCAGTAAGTTGGTGAAGCATTAAATGCAGTTTTTCCTATTGAAAGTTTTCAGAAATAGCCATTGGGAACCTCCAGTAGAGTGCCAGATCGATCTTCCATCTTGACCAAATCGATCTTCTAATTTAAATTCCTGCAATTTTAAAGCAATCAAAGCAAGGAGATCGCAATTCATTTATTTTCAAACCGACTCATTTCCTATCTATTATTTGATTGACTAATCCTTTATATTGTAATGTGTGAAGGGTCAAATGGTTTGGTAATTCCTCATGGGTAGATGAATCAAGATGGTTTTAAATCAGAGTTCTAGATTTTTGTTCATCCCCCGCTGAAATAATATCTCGGGGTTTGCAGCGATAACTTGGTATATCTACTGTACGACCATTAACTAAAATATGTCTATGGTTAACTAATTGGCGGGCTTGAGGAATAGTCGAAGCCATACCCAATCGAAAAAGTATGTTATCCAAACGCATTTCAAGAAATTGTAGTAAAACCTGACCTGTTGACCCTTTGGCTTTTTCTGGCAATACGAACGTATTTAAGTAATTGTCATTCTGTAAGGCCATAATGAAAACGCAATTTTTGTTTTTCTTCTAAACGAATACGATATTGAGACTTTTTACCGGGGCACGATTGGTTTCTAAGATCACTTTCGGCTCTAGGCCTTTTACTAGTTAGTCCCTGTAAAGCCCCCAGACAGCGTATTTTTTTGAAACGAGGCCCTCGGTAACGTGACATAAGGACTCCATATTGATTTGAATTTTATTGAAATTTCATAAACCTAAATTAAAACTGAACTAAATGAAGCGAAATCGAATGAAGGATTGTACTACAATTATTAATGAGATCAATTGGATCAATATCCATACTTTTTGTGTTGTATATAATGTATACAAAAAAAGAACGTATACAAAAAATAGAAATTCAAATAAAAGAAAAAAATATAAAAATATTTGATTTATTTATATAATAATATATAGAATAAATAATATATATAATATATAAATAAATCAAATATTTAAATATAAATAAATTAAACCAAAAAAAGTTTACTTTTTTTTCTTCATTTATTCTGCAAAGAGCTAACTCCCCCAATTTTATTCCTAATTGGAAGTTTCTACGACATAATAAACAGATCGTTGACCTTTGGAAAGAAAAGGGGAAAAACTTTTTCAATGTTCTTTGATTTCCAAAAAAAAAAAATATTATCAATCATGTAAAAAAGTAAAAAAGCAAACAAATAGGGAAAGTGGGCTATCGAAATCGAACCAATAACCATCGCATTACAAATGCGATGCTCTAACCTCTGAGCTAAGAGGGCTCAAATAATATAATAGAAATTTTGTATCCATAGGAATTCAGCAAACTATTACGATCTTATCTATTAACTATCTATTAGTTATTCATAATTCTATGAATAATTAATATGAATTATAGACTAGAATTTAGAAAAACTAGAATTTCTAAGTTTAAATGCCATACTTAATAGAACATATTTAATATAATATTGATTTGTCAAACCAGCAGATCGATCTTAGAAACTCTCTGTTTGAAGAAGATCGACCTTCAGATCGATCTTGCAAGTGTTCTTGTAAGATGGAGATCGATCTCTAATTACCCCAGATCGATCTCATCACCTTACTGTCTTGAGGAGATCGATCTCTATCCCTAAGAGATCAATCTCATAAGCATTCTTCAAAAGAAAGATTGATCTATAGATCGATCTAAGACAGAACCTTGCTTTAGAAGAGATCAATCTCTAACCTGACCAGATCGATCTCATAAACATTCTGTCTAACAAGGATCGATCTCATAACCCTTGGAGATCGATCCCTTCTTCCTTAACAACCCAGTACTTGATCTTGAGTCTTTTAACCTTTAAGTAAATCAATCTCTCATCCCATGAGATCGATCTCTCATCCTTTAAGACCCAGTTTTTGGCAAAGAATTTATCTTAAAATGTTCTAATTAATTTCTTAACATGTTTTAAACATTCCTTGATTTATCATAACCACTTTTGAATTACCGTTTTGTTATTTCAAAATATATCAACTTAACAATCTCTCATTTTTTAATATGACAAAACCTATTCAATAAACTAAGTTTAAAACATGTTTTATCTCCCCCTTAACATATGCAAACAGTTCCAACCTCCCCCTTAATTTATGCTCCCCCTTAAACAATGCATATGATAATTCTATATTTTTAGAATTATTTTTGCTTAATTTCCTAATTAATTATTTAAATCCCCAATTTATTTTGTTAATTATCCCCTTTATTTAATTAAAATTCTCATGTTTGTAGATAAATTAAATCTGGATGAATTTTGAATATTTTGGTAGAAAATGGATCGGAATTGAGCTAAAATCGAGATTGGATCACACGGACAACATGAGCCTAGCACATCCAATTGGACAAAAAGACAATAGACATGGAAATATTATTTTTCAAGGAGCCAATGGTGTGAAGACAAGTGGCCAAACAATACCAAATCATCTAGGATGGAAAAACTACAATTATACCCCTAAGTGTGTGTATAAATAGAATATGATGGCAATTGAAAAAGGGGTAGCCTAGGTTAGAATAGAAGTAATTTAGGAGTAGATGTAATTTTAGGGTAGAATAGCTTTTAGGTTAATTTCCAATCTTTCTTTGTTTTAATTTCTGAATAGTTTCTTTGAAATTAGAAATTTTCTTCTCTTGTTTTGTTAAAACTTTACATTGGTTTACTGAATAGTGATTTTTCCATGTTCTTCTCAATTTGGTAATTTCTTTGCTTTATCGGTTTGGTAATTTCTTTGCTTCATTGTTGATTCAATGCTCTTATGTTGAATGGAGGGGAGGTTCGGGTGACAAAGCAACACTCTAAATAGTTTATTTTTTTTAGTTTAAATTGATGAACAATAAAGAGGGGAAGGAGACGCCGGTGACAGGGGTTATCTTCTTCAACTATTTCACTGTATTAATTCATTAGATTTTTGGTTTTGCATTAGTTGTGTTTTGAGTTTCTTTTGTTTTCCCCTATAACTCTTCTTTTATGTAATAAAGTAACTTAAAGATTTAGTTTAGATTAGTTTAGAAATGCATAGCATTAAGTTGTGAAGAAATTTTACTCTTATTAAAATTTTAAGATTTCAATCCCAGGACACGATTGCCACTGCCCAGCTGCAGGAATCGGGGTGAGCAAAACTCCCACGGGAGTGACTGCGTGAATGTGGTAAGACACGGGTTGGACAAGTGAGGCTGCTGGGCTTTGCTGAACAAAAGCTGGAATTCACCATAACAGTGAACTGGGATCAACAATCCATTCCTCTGTTCTCCTCTGTTTTAGAATATTGACACTGTTCATCATCTTTATTTTTCTTAACTTGGTTTTAATCTAGTTTTACATTTTTAATTTGCAGTTATTGCTTTAGACTTTATTGTTAATCATTGCTTTTTGTGTTTTAACTTCTACTTTGCAGCAGCATGCCGAGGATGGTTCTGAGAAAACGCTGGAAAGCAGCACCGGGGCAGAGAGTTGATGGCAGTTTCATGTTAGCTACATATTATGTACTGTGAAAATATATATGCCAACTGGGTTGGCTGAGTACATATAGTGAGCTGGGTAAACCAAGACGTGGAGCAAGGATTGGAACAACTTGTTGTAGCAGTAAACATTCGCTACACCAGGAAATGAAATACTGAGCATTTGGGTTAGCAATTCAATGCATGATTGGGTAGTTGAGGTAGCACCTGAAGCAAGGCAGTAGCAGAATGTCACGACCCAAACTACCCAAAAATCAGAGTTAATTTTTCGCGTTTTGTTTATTTACTTAAATTCTTACCTGTCCTCGAATCGTGACCACACTCTACTAATAATTGGGCTGTGCGTCAATGCCAGTCTCACCATTCAATTACCATCTAACTTATTTCTTCTCCAGTCATTTATAATTTTTTACATTATTTATGCATCCCCTAAAGTTACTTACAAACATGTTACTGTGCTATGCTTATGTAGATACAATATGTACAAGTGTATATACCTTATGTTGATGGGTAGCAGCGGATATCCGGAATGCAGTACTGAGTCGCCTCAACTTCAACTGGAGATTATATGTGGGAGAAAATGAAAGGGGTGAGCACATCAAGCTCAGTAAGGCAACCCTACGAACAAGTAGGTAACCATACCACCTACATGAACGTAGTGCCATGCATAAACCACCCTTTCTCTACACATTTTAAAACAGATGATATGAGTTATGATGTTATGTAAATCAAGTTTGCATGAAAAATTCAACATGTAATTATTTCAAATCATTTCTTTCTCATTTAAAAATTTCACAATAAAGTCAGGACTCGACCCCTCCTTCGGGTGATCCTGACTCACACAAAACCATGAAAATCGGTTTACATCACACATGGGTTTAAAAAGCATGGAAATAGCATCATGCACATTTCATTTAAAACCCAGTTTGATCTCATCAAAATCGTCGACATGTGAGACTAGGCAACATCTGTATATCGGTAATAACCAGGACTATGGCCATATGTGTCCTCGTGAGCCCCTCTGCTACACGGATCCTAGTGTGCGGGGTCTTACCCTGATCGGGAACCGTCCGAGAGGTGGGTCACTCCATCTCGTCGGTCTTATCCGATCCCATGCATCCGAAGATGCCAACGTATCACAAAGATACCAACGTATCACAAAGATACCACACGGTACATCGTACTCCATGGACCCCCAGCCTTATCCCTCGTTTGGGCTCATCAGCTGGACCTCCAACCCTTATCCCTCGTTCGGGCTCATCAGGTGGATCTCCAACCCTTATCCCTCGTTCGGGCTCATCAGGTTGTCTCTCTAACCCTTATCCCTCGTTCGGGCTCATCAGGTTGTTTCTCTAACCCTTATCCCTCGTTCGGGCTCATCAGGTTGTTTTAACATGCCATGTCTCAAAACGCACGTGCGGGCCTATTTAATCGGTGACACACAGTCTACCCGATGATCCAAGCACGGCTTATCGCATGTTCTCATAAAATCGGTGCGAGCAATGCTCAGCACTCTCATCAAATCAAGTAAAACTAGTGCGAGCTAAGCTCTAGCACTCTGAATGTAAACCACGTGAAAATATGGTGCGAGCGAAGCTATAACACCCTGTCTCAAAATCATATAAAAATATGGTGCGAGTTAGACTCTAGCACCTTGTCACGAAAATCATATATATATATATAAAATCTGGTGCGAGTTGGACTCCAGCACCTATGCATGTAAAACTCTAGTGCGAGCTCTCGCTCCAACACTAATGCATGCATCACCGAAATCAAAACATCGTGTGAGCTGAGCTCTAGCACGTCATATGTCAATAAAACACGTAGGCGGCTCTGTTTTCTCAAAACAGTTTTCAAAACAATTATATCGTTGAAAGTATGCAATGCTTTGCATTTTCTTTCAAGGTTAGCCAGCTTACTCATGCAAGCATTAAAATGTCTCCTGGGACGAGTAGAAACCTCTTGTTCTTGCTCCTCCCAATTTTTTCTAAATTTGTAAATTTTACCCTTAACAAGGGTATTTTGGTAATTTACCCATTCGGGGCACTAAAATTATTATTTGACCTCTAGACCCTTTAGATAATTTTTAAAGACTGCATATGAACTTGAAATTGCGTAAAGTTTACCTCTAGCAGTCAGTAGAATTCCCTTACCTTATTTTTCTATAGAGTCTGACCTTTCCTTTTCCACTGTTGTCTCGTCGCGCAGTCCGATATGCTCCCAATCAAACCTCCGAAACTGCGTATAAATATTTCTCAGGTTAGATAACATACAATTTAATTGTATTTCCTATTTTCTGGGCTTAATTTAAATCATTGAGCCCGTTTACCCCTATTGGGCCCGATTGCACCTTAATGGGCCTTAATCAGCCTTAAGCCCGTTTTCCACTTAATTTTCACATTATCGAGGCCTATTAGGCTCATTGGGCCAACAACAATTTATTGAGCCTCCAACAATTTATTGAGCCTCGTTCTAACTCTCGAATAGCTAAATTTATTATTTACGACAATTTATCTAAATTTTCATAATTTAATTCAAGTTATGCGGAATTTAAATTCATATCACGCATAACTATGTAAATTGTCGTAAATAAGGGTCACTTACCCGAGATTCCATGCTAGTATGTAAATCGAGGCTATCTCGAGCTCTCGTGGAATGCCAATTATCGAGCTACACAATTCCACAATTTTTTTGGTAAGTTTCAGTCGAAAATTAATTAAATAAAATATTTCAAAATTTAAATCGATCAATTTTGACCGCTTATCGACTTACCCGTAGCTCGATTGCATCACCGAGATTTTTCCCCAATTTTTCCTCTTTTTCTTTTTCTCTTATTCTCCCCTTTTTCCTCTCTTTTTGGCTGAACCGGTTCAATCCGGTTCGGACCGGTTCAGACTCGTCGGTTCCCCCCGGTTCACTCTGGTTCGGCCGGTTCACCGCCTTGCCGACTGGTTCTCCGCTGGCTTCCACCGCTAGCATCTCCGTTGGGTCGTCCGCATCATGAATCTGGGCTTGGTTCGCCTCGAGCTCACCGGAAAATGGTCGGTCCGGCCTGTTCTCCTCCGGCCGTCGGGACCCATTTCTCCTCTTGGCCGTCGCCGACGATTCCGGCCATTTCGTCGGTTGCTAACGGTCTCAAAATGATCGGCTCTTCCTCCTGAACTCATCAGTGGCCTCCGTTGATGCCCAGCCGTCGTGGATCATCGAAAATCGGGTCGTTTCTCCTCGGTTCTTTCCCTCCTCCGATCGGCTTCCTCCGGCCACTGCACGGTGCGATTCCGGTGCCCACGTGCTCGCCGGTCTCTCCTCTACCTCCTCGTGGCCTCGTCGGAGCCTGTCGGTCGTCGGTGCGTCCTCGGGCTCGTCGGGTTCCCTCGGCTTTCGTTTTTCGTTTTCTGCTTCTCTCTCCCCGACAATTCTGATTCCCTTTTTTTTTTCAATTCTTTAATTTATTTTATATATTTACTTATTTCTATTATTTAATTGATTAAATTAGTCTAAAATATTCAAAATATCTTAAAAAAAATTATATTTTATTCATTTAGTCTATAAATTAATTTCTCGGTATTATTTCGACTTCCCGGTATAATTTTCGATATTATTCCTTCGTACTTTTCGAGATATTGTTTCGGATAATTTTTCGGTATTTCTAAAAATTTTGGATCTTGATCAATTGGACTCAAAATTATATAATTTCTTCATTATTGATCAAGATTCTCAAATCCATTATTTTTAATTAAATGTTCTTATCGAATTTACACCGGCTTTCGATCTTTTGACCGTCTTACCCTTACACGTGTTCGGGATTAATTTAACCCGACTTCCTTTCACGAATACTCATTCACTTCGTATTTTAATTAAATTCGGGTCTTACACAGAACCAGTTAGAGCAGACTGGAGCAAAACATGGAGCATGTACTGTAGTATATTACCACCAGCTGAAGCACGACAGGACCAGCAACAGCAGCACCTGAATGTATACGATTGCAGGACAAAAGAACCGGAATCCAGAATACACCTGCAGCAGAGAGCAGTGCATCACTTATAGAACTGAGAGCACGTATGGAGAATCAGGAGGCAGAACGGACAGTGCAGGGAGCGGACAGTAACTCCTGGAGCAACAGCACGGCAGGAGAATTTAACTAGGCAAACCGTGGACACCTAGAGGCAGAAAACAAAATGTAGAGGACTGGATAAACCGAGGCCAATCACCAAGCAAACTGAGACCACACATGAGACCAGAAAATGAAATAAAGCATGAACAGTGTTTGGAGGGATTTATTTGTTGATTTAAATCCAAGGCTTTGCTTGGCATTCAACTCTTACATTAATCCATTTTCTTGCCTTTTTAGTATAGTTTAATTAGTTGTTAGTTTAGGATAATTGTTAGTTGTCAATTTAGATTAGTTCTAGTTTTTTTATTTTGTTAATTTAATTTTTAGTCTTAATTTTTAGTTAATAGTTAATTTTATATTTTATGTTTTTAGGATTTAATTTTAGTTTAGCATTTTACAAGTTACCTTTAGATTTAATCTAGATTAAATGTGTTGCATGCATTTTTAATTTAGCTATCATTTTTATTAGATTTTAATTTAGTTCAATTCGTAATTTTCATTAGTTTAATTACATGCATTTTTATTTCAAGTTTGTTTAAATTTTAGTTTAATTAATTTTATTTCTTTATTTTCATATTTGTATTTTATTTTAGTTGCGTTAATTCATTTTGAATGTTTTAATTATTTTCATAGGTATTTTCTTTTAATTGCGTGGAGCTCGGTAAGTAAATCTCAGCTCAGTTTATTTAGTTTTTATTATTTTATTGTTTTATTATTTTTCAGTAATTTTAATTAGCCTTAGTAGATCACCATTTTAATTTCATAATTCGCTAGAATATACTTAGGGTAAGATTAACCGGTAGTTAATTAGGCTGATCAACTTCTCTGTGAGACGATAACTCGGGACTCAAATCTCATTATTACTTGTACGACCCGTGCACTTGCGGACAATACCCTTTGGGTGTGTCAAGTTTTTGGCGCCGTTACCGGGAAAGTTTTAATTAGTCAGTAATTAATATCGGTGAAATTATGCTTAGGTGTAATTCTAGCTTGTAAATATTTAGGTCTTTAGTTTAGTTAATTTTCTCCATTTAATTAAAAAATTAAAAATTAAAAACTTAAAAAAAAAATTAAGGACTTTCTGATGTTTGCATGCGTAGAGCCAGGAATTTTGATTGCTTTCCTCTAGATCCTGAAATTGAACGCACTCTTAGAAAAATTCGAAAGGACTCTGGAAAATTTATAGCTCCGTTACAAAACACGATGGCAGAAAATAGGGAAATTAGGACCATTGGAGATTATGCAATGCCGACGATTGGAGGATATTATTTTGGCATTAGGCCACCAGCTATCCCTGCTAACAATTTTGAAATTAAGCCCGCAATCCTCCAGATGATCCAGACTTCATTGCAGTTCAGTGGGCTTCCGCACGATGACCCACATGCTCACCTTGGGCAATTCCTGGACTTGTGCAACACGTTCAAACACAATGGGTTATTTGATGATGCGCTTAGGATTAGATTATTCCCCTTCTCACTTAGGGATATGGTGAGACACTGGTTAACCTCCCTGCCTGCAGGATCCATTTCTACATGGGACGAGTTAGCCCATCAATTTCTAGCTAAGTTTTTCCCTCCCTCTAAAATGGCCAGACTCCGTAGTGACATATCTTCCTTTGCTTAGTACGACTCTGAAACTCTTTACGAAGCATGGGAACAATATAAGGAGCTTCTTAGGTAGTGCTCTCACCATGGCCTACCTCTATGGTTGCAAGTCTAAACCTTCTACAACGGACTTACAAGCCCAAATAGGACCATTATTGTCGCTGCTACGGGTGGAGCGCTAATGTGTAAAACAGAGGAGGAAGCTTACGAGTTGTTAGAGAAGATGGCGGCTAACAACTATCTATGGTCCTCAGAGAGGCAAATGCCAAAGAAGTCGACGGGTATTTATGAGCTCGACACACTGTCTACCTTGACCTCTCAAATCACTAACCTTACAAAGAAGGTAGAGTCGCTCAATACCCAACATAATCCTTCCACTAGTTATAACCCTGTATATTCTGTCCAAAGTCCTTTTCTCTCCTGCGAGCTGTGTAGTGGTACTCACTCTGTAGATAGGTGTCCGCTCAACTTAGAATCGATTCAGTATGTTGCCTCTTCTCAAACGCAATAGAACAACCCTTTTTCAAACACCTATAATCCAGGGTGGAAGAACCATCCTAACTTCTCTTGGAGCCAAAACCAAGGGCAAACTTATAGCTCTAGACCTGTAGGACTCCCTGGTTTTCAAGCTCCACTTGTTCAGGTACCACCACAGCAGCAATTTCCTCATCATTCGCCTTCTCATCACCCATACCCATTTCAACAATTTCAGCATCATTCATCTCCACCACCACCACCTATCCAGCCACAACATATACTTGCACCAGCACCAGCAGCTGAGAAGAAGCCCTCTCTTGAGGAAATGTTCACAACGATCCTGTGAAATGAAGCTGCCTCGATTAAGAACTTAGAAGTTCAAGTTAGACAAATAGCTAGTGCTCTTAGCCAGCGTCCACAAGGGACTTTCCCCAGTAACACTGAAGTTAATCCTATTAAGCAAAGGGAGGGTAAGGAACATGTTAGATCCAACACCCTTAGGAGTGGCAGAGAGCTAGATGATCCACAAGTTAAGTCCAATCCTGTTAAGCCCACAGTGGTGAGCCCTTAGGGTCTAAAGAGGCAGCTCAGAAAAAACAGGAACATCAGGATCAGGCTGCAAAAGAATCCAAGCTAGGCGCTTCTTCATTTATATCATCTACTTCTTCATTGCCTTCCTCGTCCTTTGATTCTACACAGGTTCCCACTACATTGCCTCTAGTTAAACCACCAGTACCTTTTCCTCAAAGGTTCCAAAATAAAAAATTGGAACAACAATTTCCTAAATTTCTTGAGATTTTTAAGAAGCTTCACATCAACATTCCTTTTGCAGATGCCTTAGAGCAAATACCAAGTTATGTGAAGTTTTTAAAGGATATCCTCTCGAGGAAGAGAAGATTGGAAGATTATGAGACGGTGGCCTTAACTGGGGAATGTAGTGCAATTATCCAGAGGAGATTACCCCCCAAGCTCAAAGATCCCGGGAGTTTTACCATACCTTGCACTATTGGAAATCTATTCTTTGGCAGAGCCTTGTGTGATTTTGGAGCCAGTATCAATCTAATGCCTTTCTCTATCTGTCAGAAGTTAGGAATAGGGGATGTCAAGCCCACTACAGTGACCCTTCAACTAGCAGATCGCTCCATTAAATATCCAAAAGGGGTCATTGAGGATATCTTAGTAAAGGTGAACAAATTTATTTTCCCTACAGATTTTATTGTACTAGATATGGAGGAAGACAGGGAAGTCCCCATTATTTTAGGCAGACATTTCCTAGCTACTGGTAGGATGATAATTGATGTGCAAAAGGGGGAGTTGACTATGAGAGTGCAAGATCAGGAAGTGAAGTTTAATGTCTTCAAACCTTTGAAGCTCCCTGATGACTCTCAAGAGTGTTTTAAGATGGAGGTTAAGGAAGATAAAATGTTTAAGCATAGAAATCTGAGAGAAAGAAGGAAGTAGATAGAGCTCAGGAGGATTTAACTGTTAACATTCTGTCACCATTTTAGCTTACCCTCCTACTCTTCACCCTGCTGTTGAGTGTTGTGTTCTTTAGCTACATTTGAAGTGGCTGTATTCTTCTTTTCACTTTGTATATAGTTCTTTTTCTTTTTCTTTTCTGTTGTTTCTTTCTTTGTTTATTTTGCAGGTTTATTGTAAGACCCCGTATATGTATAAGGGTAATATGTGTAATTGGATCAAATAATATGAATGGACTTGTAATGTAAAGTATGATTGATGTAAGTCCATGGATTCAATGTATGTATGTGTAATACAAATTGTAACGTACATACAAGTTTCATTGAGTATGAATATGAAGAAATGAGTTCTAGCAAGTGATGGTTGTGATTGAGACTCAAGATGAGTAGTGGGGTAAAATGGAATGGAATTATACGTCCATTTGGTTTTATGTAGCATACCTTTGAACATACAATGAATGCACACAAGTTTCAATGTGCATAAGGTATGAATGGATGCCATTTTCAAGTTATAAAGGTGGATGGATGAGAAAATGGCCATGGCAATAGATTAAGGAGGTGTTGGTATGAGTTGCAGCAATGAAACTGCAGGAAATCTGGAAAACATGAGGTCCAGATCGATCTCATAGGATGAGAGATCGATCTGAAAGAGCCAGAATGCTCTTATTTGGGCGAAAGAATAGAGCAGATCGATCTCCAAAGGAGCCAGATCGATCTGCCAAGCATTCTGTAGTGAAAAGATCGATCCTCAAGCACCCAGATCGATCTCCTTAGCTCTCTGTTTGGGACCAGATCGATCTCATGCTTCGACAGATCGATCTCATGCTTCAACAGATCGATCTCATTGCTTCGACAGATCGATCTCAGGCTTAAAAATGCCGTGAAAAAGAGGGATTTTAAGGGACCAGATCGATCTCCTCTTGGACCAGATCGATCTCCCCAAGCTATTTCTATATAAAGAGAGCTGAAAATCTAGAAATCTCAGAAAAACATATTAACCTCCCATTTTCAACCCAAAAACCTAACTTTCCCTCTCTAAAATCAGTCATTTTTAGTGAGATTTGGAGAGAGATCATTAGAGGCAAAGTTGTTCCTATCAACGAGAAGAACAACATAGTGAGAGGGCATCTTCCCATCTTTGGAATTGAAGGAGTTAAGGGCATTACCATTTGGAGCAAGAAGAGAAATCATATTGGTAAGATTCTAACACTCAAATCCAAAGGCATTAGCTATTTAATTGATTTTGGAGTTGATTTATATGAGTATTGATGGATAAACTACCTAGGAATGTAGTGGAATTGGTGTGACCTAGAAATCTAAAATGGGTATAATGTGAGGATATGTGGGATTAAATAAGCCTATGAATTATGGCATGCTAAAGTTGTTATTGGGGTAATATTTATGATTTTAAATGGTTAAATGAGATTACATTGTGAGTTTGGAGGAATTGTGGAAATGGGTATGTATATGATTGAAAAATGCCATAGTGAGGGGATTCATGGAATATGAACACTATGAGCTTAATGTCGATTTAATATTGATTTTGAATAAGTTAATAGGCCTAAGAAGGTCCATAGACTCGAGCTATGGGTAAAGTAATGAAACGAGGCCAAATAAGCTTTAATAGAGGCTATAGATTAAATTGACTATAGCAAGCACAAGGGTTACAATATATGGATCGAATATAATGCGGGATACGATTTTGTGCAATCCCGAAGAGTTCGTTGAAGACGAACCGAACCGTACCAGTAAGCAGCTTAAGGAAGTGGAATCACGCATCGCGATTCCAGGTAAGGGAATTTTGTAAGTATATAGAGGTAGCTGCTCGTACTTTGAACTTGTGGGTGAATATCGGGTGTTTTTATGAAATGCATGATTGCTCAAATTAATGTTGGTGGTATTCGTGAATGATGATGAGTATATGCGTGGTTTTGGAATTGAAGTGGATTTTATGAAATGGGATAGTAAGGCTAATAATTGCATAAATCTAATGTTTTGATGCTTTTCAAAACGAATTTGCTTGGTTTTAAGCAAGCTTGTAGATAGGTCGGCTAGTATTGTATTGTTGTTGTGGAAAAGCATTTGTGAGTGCTAAACTTGAATTGCCGGGATTGATAAATTGTATATGAGCCGCCTATCACATTTGTATGACATAAATCGCGCTAGAGCTTCGCTCGCGCTGGATTTCTATGTTTTCACTTGTGTGAAACGTGCTTGAGCTTAGCTCTCGCTTTGAATTTAAATTGTGATGATGTTTATAAACCGTACTGGAGCTTACGCTCGTACGTGGATTTGAGTGGTTTTTCTTATGCATATAACTGTACTGGAGCTATGCTCGTACATGGTTTCTTCATATTTTATGCATAAATGCCGTACCAGAGCGTTGCTCGTACGAAGTGATTGGTTTTGATGCATGAATTCGCGCTAGAGCGTAGCTCGCGCTGGTTTTCACACTGTGGTATGTATGAGGCCATGGTGAGAGATACAGATTAACTCAGGGAACCCAACAGGCCTGGCAGACCTCTTAGGTGGGGTGAGGGTGAGGGGCTAGGACCTAACATAATCCATCCAGGGAACCCAACAGGCCTGACAGACCTCTTAGGTGGGGTGAGGGTGAGGGGCTAGGACCTGGATCAGGGAACCCAACAGGGGCGAGCAAGGCCATGAGGGGCTAGGACCTGGTATTGAGGTTACTCCCACGCGCTTTCGAGACTATAAAGGTTACACTTGGTATGGGGTAGATAAGACCTATGGCAGGCACCCCCCAACCATGTTATGGGTCCACTGAGTACGATGTACCGTGTATATCACATGGAGTACGATGTACCGCGTGGTGGTTACTTGATTTGAGAAAGTCTGGCGGAGAACTAACCCACCTTCGTACCAGCATGATACCCCGCACACCGGAATCCGTGTGGTCTGGGATGATATGTGACGATTGGCCAACGTAGTCACTTGAGATATAGTAACCTGTCTCCTTGCTTGATTTACTTACTACCACATGATTTTAAATCTCTAAGTGTGATTTGTGATTGTTTAAGGTAGACCCGAAGGAGGGGTCGAGCCTCGTGGATTTAATTTGTGAAACGAAAATGAGGTTGTGATTGTGAGTTGATGTGATGTGATTGTATGTGATGAGAAAGAGTTTTATGACGTGGGTTTAAAAAAAAAAAGGAGGTTTCTTAATGAATTGCCCTTTTTATGAATTTAAATGAGGTCGAGCATGAGATGATTTATACATGATGTTTTACCATGTTTTATATGCCAATTTTACGTGACTTTGATACATGATATATATGTATACTCATATGGCATAGTTTTATTCCTCATGCTCCTATCATAAATGATTTATGCATAACACTATCAGCATGTAGATAGAGTAGTTATCTACCATGCTTGCATTATTGCCTTACTGAGCGTGTGGTTGCTCATCCCACTCTATTTTCCCCCTACAGAGCGTGCATAGTAGTCTAGTGAGGACTGAGGCGTAATATTTTGGACTCTGCTGCATCTCCATCGCTAAAAGGTATATACACAGTGATTCTTTTTGTATCTAAACAATGTAAAAGCACAGTATTCTTTTGAGTTATACTTATGGGGGATGTAGATGTCAGTAAAACATGTATTCGTATAAGTACACGATTAAATGCACATGTATGACATCGTTTTAATTAATTGAGAATGAATGAGATGTGGTGTTTATTATTGACTCACAGCCCAACAGTGTGTGGTGAGTTAGTTCACGACCGAGTAAGGTAACAGTAAAACGCGAAAAATTTTCAGTGATTTTCGGTTAAAGAGAATGGAATTGGGTCGTGACAGAGATTGGTATCAGAGCTGTGTTGGCCTGATATGAGTCATTAATAAAATGTAGGAAAGTACATCCCCATAGTACTGTGCTTTTGTTTAGATATAACTGTGTATACTGTGATGGATAGAGCTTAATAAATTATTATAATACAGGAAGTTAGGCACTATGCCAGTTACACGCAAAGGTAGAGGGGCGAGAGCACGTGCTAGAGGTCGTAGAGGTAGGCCTGAGAGCCGTGCGGAGCCACAGACTGAGCAGGCTCCACAGAACCCTGCTGAGAGAGCAGAGGATACCGAGGCTCGCTTCGCTAGGTTAGAGCGGAGTATCGAGAGTTTGGTGGAGATAGTCACGCAGGCATTGGGTGCCGGTGATAGACGAGGTCCCGCAGCACAGCCTACTACTGAACAGGCAGCTGCAGAGGCGGAGAGACCTCATGCTGCTGAGACAGCTACAGTTACACCACCTCCAGCCCAGGATACAGCTTCTCCTATCGCTCCACAGCAGAGCGGTAGTGATGTGGGTTATGACTGCGACTTGAGCAGGTTGCGAGAGTTTCAAGCGCTGAAACCCCCAGTGTTTAGAGGGGTGAAGGACCCAGTGATTACGGAGGATTGGGTGTATGAGATAGAGAAATTATATAGGTTTTTTCGATGCACTTCAGCTGAAAAGGTAGCCTTTACCGTGTTTATGTTGAAAGGCGAGGCCGAGCATTGGTGGAGGTCCACCCAGGTTATTTTGAGGGCCAGACACTCTGAGATCTTGTGGGAGATATTTCTAAAGGCCTTCAGGAGACAGTATATTCCAGCTACCGCACAGAGGAAATTGCGGATGGAATTTATGAATTTGGTTCAGGGGAACCGGACTGTAGACGAGTATGAGTCCAAGTTTATGTCATTGGGGAGATATGACCCAGACACGATGGGTAGTGAGACTCGAAAGATACAGAAGTTCATGGATGGATTGAGATTGGCCATCCGGACTAAGCTAGCTCCCTTCGACATTGTGACTTATGAGGAGGCTGTACATAAGGCTCAGTTGTGTGAGCAAGACTTTGAGCGAAATGCCTCCGAGCTTGGGAGAGTCAGTGTTAGGAAGGATAGAGATCGGAAGAGATCCGGGTTTGGAAGAGTGGCCTAGAGAGGTGGCCAAAGGTTTTTCGAGAAGAGGCCTAAGATCGAGGAGGTACAGGAGAGAGCTGCCAGACCTCCCGTATACCCAGCTTTGACTGCACCGAGGGGTATAACTATTGGAGGACCACGACCTACCACAGATCAGTGTAGGAGATGTGGGAGATACCATGGGACTAGGCCATGTCAGGCGCCCCCTGTTTCTTATTTTAGGTGTGGGAGGCTAGGACATATATCGAGGTTCTGCACTGAGATGATTGAGGTTGCCCCACAGAAGGGCAAGGAGCCAGAGGGAGCTCCAGTTGAGACAGCAGCCCCGAGGAGGAGGGCTACCGCTGAGGAGAAAGGGAAACAAGCTGCGGGTGTGAGCAGAGGAAGAGTACATGCACTGGATCAGGACACCGCAGATGCTTCGACAGATGTGATTAAAGGTACCATCCGAATCTTTGATTTAGAAGCATTGGTATTATTTGATCCTGGTGCCACGCATTCTTTCATATCACCTTCCTTTGCACATAAATTGTTGAAATATGTGAAACCAACATTGTTGGATAAAATGTTGATGATTTCCACACCCATGAATGATAGTCAATTGACTGAGCATGTATGTAGAGATTGTAAGATAAAGATAGAGGGGAAGGAAATGATAGCCAATCTGATTTTATTGAATATGAATGATTTTGATGTAATTTTGGGAATGGATTGGTTGGCTACCAATCGTGTTGTGATGGATTGTCATGCCAAAACATTGATGTTTTCAGGATTAGACAATCTTATTGTAAACTTTGATAAAAAGAAATGATATGAAACTAGCATGTTTGTTGTAAATAAAAGGAGTATGATTTTAAATTCATATTGCTTGAGAGATAAATTTATTGTTCATGATAAATATTGAATGTGGAGTGATGGTTTATGTTACTAACGATGGAGAGGATGTTGTGAAGGGTTCATTGCCTATGTGGTCGATATAGATGAGGCACACCCGGAATTGAAGGACATACCCGTAATTACAGATTACCCTGATGTCTTTCCGGATGAATTACCAGGACTACCACCTGAAAGGGAAATGGAATTTTGCATTGAGTTAGTGCCTGGTACAGAGCCGATATCAAAACCACCCTATAGAATGGCTCTGATAGAATTAGAAGAGCTAAAGAAGTAGCTACAAGAGTTGCTGGAGAAGGGGTTTATTAGACCGAGTGTCTCACCTTGGGGAGCACCGATTCTATTTGTAAGGAAGAAGGATGGAAGCCTCCGACTGTGTATAGACTACCGGTTGTTGAATAAGGCCACCATTAAGAATAAGTACCCCCTTCCAAGAATCGATGATTTGTTGGATCAGCTCCAGGGAGCCGAAGTATTTTCTAAGATAGATCTGCGGTCAGGGTACCATCAGTTGAGGATCAGGAGTGGAGATGTACCCAAGACAGCATTTCGTACCCGTTATGGCCACTACGAGTTTTTGGTGATGCCATTCGGACTGACGAATGCTCCCGCAGCGTTTATGGCATTGATGAATGATATATTCAAGCCATACCTGGACAAGTTTGTGATAGTGTTTATCGATGATATTTTAGTGTATTCCAGGTCCAGGGAAGATCATGAGGAGCACTTGAGGATAGTTCTGCAGACCCTCCGAGAGAGAGAATTGTATGCCAAACTCAGCAAGTGTAACTTTTGGTTGGAACAAATCTCATTTCTGGGGCATGTTGTGTCAAAGGATGGGGTATCAGTGGATCCATCCAAGATAGAGGCAGTTGTGTAGTGGGAGCAGCCTAAGACAGTTACTGAGATTAGAAGTTTCCTGGGATTGGCAGGATATTATCGAAGATTTGTAGAGGGTTTCTCCAGACTAGCTGCTCCGTTGACACGCCTCACGCGTAAGGATGTTAAGTTTGTGTGGGATGAGGCATGTGAGAGGAGTTTTGAGGAGCTTAAGCGTCGATTGACGACTGCTCCAGTTCTCACCATTCCTACCAGCTCAGGAGGATTCTCGGTGTATATGGATGCATCACACCAGGGACTGGGCTGTGTGCTTATGCAGGATGGGAAGGTAGTTGCCTATGGATCTAGACAGTTGAAAGATCATGAGAGGAACTACCCGACACATGATTTGGAGTTGGCGGCTGTAGTATTTGCATTGAAAATATGGCGCCACTATCTCTATGGTGAGAAATTTCAGGTGTTCACAGATCATAAGAGCCTTAAGTACCTGTTCTCGCAGAAAGAGCTGAATATGAGACAGAGGAGATGGCTCGAACTCCTGAAAGACTATGATTGTGAAATCATGTACCACCCAGATAAGGCAAATGTATTTGTCGATGCTTTGAGTAGAAAGGGCCTTGGGTTGGTGTCATATATGATGGTACGGGAACATGAATTGTTAGAACACTTTGCGAACCTCAGTTTGGATGTAACCCCACCTGGATCTGAGAGACTTGAGATCATGGCTAGTTTGAGACTAGAGCCAGAGTTGATTGGCCGTATTCGGCAAGCCCAGCAGAGCGATCGACTATGTATCGATTGGCTGAGGCAGATACAAACAGGTGTGGGTATTGATTTTGAGCAGAGTGCTGATGGCTTATTGAGGTTCAGAGGCAGAGTATGCGTTCCCAGGGATCCTGAGATTAGGAGAATGATTTTATCAGAGGCTCACTCATCGAAATATACGATACATCCGGGAAGTACCAAGATGTATCAAAACCTTCGGAAGGTTTATTGGTGGTCTGGAATGAAGAGAGACATTGCTGAATATGTCGCTAAGTGTCTCGTTTGTCAGCAAGTGAAGGTAGAGCATCAGAAGCCTGCAGGATTATTGCAGCCTCTACCGATACCGACATGGAAGTGGGAGCATGTCACCATGGATTTTACGATGGGGTTACCGAGGACCCGTAGAGGTCATGATGCCATATGGGTTATTGTGGACCGATTGACTAAGTCCGCCCATTTCTTGGCTATGAGAGCTACCGATACACTGAGTCAGTTGGCGAACCTGTATATTCGAGAGATAGTACGACTACATGGTGTACCAGTGAGCGTTGTTTCTGATAGGGATGCCCACTTCACTTCCCATTTTCGGGAACATTTTTAGGAAGCGCTGGGGACCCGACTGAGTTTTAGCACCGCCATCATCCTCAGACAGATGGGCAGTCAGAGAGGACTATACAGACCATCGAGGATATGTTGAGAGCGTGTGTGCTGGATTTTAGAGGCTCCTGGATGACCACCTGCAATTAGCCGAGTTCGCTTATAATAATAGCTATCATGCTAGTATCGGGATGGCACCCTATGAGGCATTATACGGGCGTAGATGCCGTTCCCCTATTGGATGGGAAGAGGTTGGTGACAGACAAATTTTTGCTCCGGACTTAGTGCAGCAGGCATCTGAGGATGTCCAGTTGATATGTGAGAGATTACGGACAGCTCAGAGCCGGCAAAAGAGTTATGCTGATAAGAGACGAAGACCACTGGAGTTTGATGAGGGTGAGTCGGTGTTTCTGAGGGTATCACCATCGAAGGGTATTATGAGATTCGGTAAGAAGGGCAAGCTGAGCCCTAGATATATCGGACCCTTCGAGATTTTGGAGAGAGTGGGAGATAAGGCGTATAGATTGGCATTGCCATCGGACTTGGCAAATGTCCACAACATCTTCCACGTCTCGATGCTTCGGAAGTATCACCCGGACCCGGCACACGTGATAAGATATGAGCCATTGGAGCTCCATGAGAGTATGACGTATGTTGAGAAGTCAGTTCGGATATTGGACAGGAAAGAGAAAGTGTTGCGGAATAAGACAATTCCCTTGGTGAAAGTGCTTTGGTAACACCACACGGCTGAAGAGGCCACGTGGGAATTGGAGAACTTGATACGGGAGAAGTACCCCCAACTGTTTGAAGAGTGACTTGGTTCTAATTTGGAGGACCAAATTCCTTGAAGGAGGGGAGAATGTAAGACCCCGTATATGTATAAGGGTAATATGTGTAATTGGATCAAATAATATGAATGGACTTGTAATGTAAAGTATGATTGATGTAAGTCCATGGATTCAATGTATGTATGTGTAATACAAATTGTAACAAACATACAAGTTTCATTGAGTATGAATACGAAGAAATGAGTTCTAGCAAGTGATGGTTGTGATTGAGACTCAAGATGAGTAGTGGGGTAAAATGGAATGGAATTATGCGTCCATTTGGTTTTATGTAGCATACCTTTGAACATACAATGAATGCACACAAGTTTCAATGTGCATAAGGTATGAATGGATGCCATTTTCAAGTTATAAAGGTGGATGGATGAGAAAATGGCCATGGCAATAGATTAAGGAGGTGTTGGTATGAGTTGCAGCAATGAAACTGCAGGAAATCTGGAAAACATGAGGTCCAGATCGATCTCATAGGATGAGAGATCGATCTGGAAGAGCCAGAATGCTCTTATTTGGGCGAAAGAATAGAGCAGATCGATCTCCAATGGAGCCAGATCGATCTGCCAAGCATTCTGTAGTGAAAAGATCGATCCTCAAGCACCCAGATCGATCTCCTTAGCTCTCTGTTTGGGACCAGATCGATCTCATGCTTCGACAGATCGATCTCATGCTTCAACAGATCGATCTCATTGCTTCGACAGATCGATCTCAGGCTTAAAAATGCCGTGAAAAAGAGGGATTTTAAGGGACCAGATCGATCTCCTCTTGGACCAGATCGATCTCCCCAAGCTATTTCTATATAAAGAGAGCTGAAAATCTGGAAATCTCGAAAAAACATATTAACCTCCCATTTTCAACCCAAAAACCTAACTTTCCCTCTCTAAAATCAGCCATTTTTAGTGAGATTTGGAGAGAGATCATTAGAGGCAAAGTTGTTCCTATCAAAGAGAAGAACAACATAGTGAGAGGGCATCTTCCCATCTTTGGAATTGAAGGAGTTAAGGGCATTACCATTTGGAGCAAGAAGAGAAATCATATTGGTAAGATTCTAACACTCAAATCCAAAGGCATTAGCTATTTAATTGATTTTGGAGTTAATTTATATGAGTATTGATGGATAAACTACCTAGGAATGTAGTGGAATTGGTGTGACCTAGAAATCTAAAATGGGTATAATGTGAGGATATGTGGGATTAAATGAGCCTATGAATTATGGCATGCTAAAGTTGTTATTGGGGTAATATTTATGATTTTAAATGGTTAAATGAGATTACATTGTGAGTTTGGAGGAATTGTGGAAATGGGTATGTATATGATTGAAAAATGCCATAGTGAGGGGATTCATGGAATATGAACACTATGAGCTTAATGTCGATTTAATATCGATTTTGAATAAGTTAATAGGCCTAAGAAGGTCCATAGACTCGAGCTATGGGTAAAGCAATGAAACGAGGCCAAATAAGCTTTAATAGAGGCTATAGATTAAATTGACTATAGCAAGCACAAGGGTTGCAATATATGGATCGAATATAATGCGGGATACGATTTTGTGTAGTCCCGAAGAGTTCGTTGAAGACGAACCAAACCGTACCAGTAAGCAGCTTAAGGAAGTGGAATCACGCATCGCGATTCCAGGTAAGGGAATTTTGTGAATATATAGAGGTAGCTGCTCGTACTTTGAACTTGTGGGTGAATATCGGGTGTTTTTATGAAATGCATGATTGTTCAAATAAATGTTGGTGGTATTCGTGAATGATGATGAGTATATGCGTGGTTTTGGAATTGAAGTGGATTTTATGAAATGGGATAGTAAGGCTAATAATTGCATAAATCTAATGTTTTGATGCTTTTCAAAACGAATTTGCTTGGTTTTAAGCAAGCTTGTAGATAGGTCGGCTAGTATTGTATTGTTGTTGTGGAAAAGCATTTGTGAGTGCTAAACTCGAATTGCCGGGATTGATAAATTGTATATGAGCCGCCTATCACATTTGTATGACATAAATCGCGCTAGAGCTTCGCTCGCGCTGGATTTCTATGTTTTCACTTGTGTGAAACGTGCTTGAGCTTAGCTCTTGCTTTGAATTTAAATTGTGATGATGTTTATAAACCAAACTGGAGCTTACGCTCGTACGTGGATTTGAGTGGTTTTTCTTATGCATATAACTGTACTGGAGCATGCTCGTACATGGTTTCTTCATATTTTATGCATAAATGCCGTACCAGAGCGTTGCTCGTACGAAGTGATTGGTTTTGATGCATGAATTCGCGCTAGAGCGTAGCTCGCGCTGGTTTTCACACTGTGGTATGTATGAGGCCGTGGTGAGAGATACGGATTAACTCAGGGAACCCAACAGGCCTGACAGACCTCTTAGGTGGGGTGAGGGTGAGGGGCTAGGACCTGACATAATCCATCCAGGGAACCCAACAGGCCTGACAGACCTCTTAGGTGGGGTGAGGGTGAGGGGCTAGGACCTGGATCAGGGAACCCAACAGGGGCGAGCAAGGCCATGAGGGGCTAGGACCTGGTATTGAGGTTACTCCCACGCGCTTTCGAGACTATAAAGGTTACACTTGGTATGGGGTAGATAAGACCTATGGCAGGCACCCCCAACCATGTTATGGGTCCGCGGAGTACGATGTACCGTGTATATCACATGGAGTACGATGTACCGCGTGGTGGTTACTTGATTTGAGAAAGTCTGGCGGAGAACTAACCCACCTTCGTACCAGCATGATACCCCGCACACCCGAATCCATGTGGTCTGGGATGATATGTGACGATTGGCCAACGTAGTCACTTGAGATATAGTAACCTGTCTCCTTGCTTGATTTACTTACTACCACATGATTTTAAATCTCTAAGTGTGATTTGTGATTGTTTAAGGTAGACCCGAAGGAGGGGTCGAGCCTCGTGGATTTAATTTGTGAAACGGAAATGAGGTTGTGATTGTGAGTTGATGTGATGTGATTGTATGTGATGAGAAAGAGTTTTATGACGTGGGTTTAAAAAAAAAAGGAGGTTTCTTAATGAATTGCCCTTTTTATGAATTTAAATGAGATCGAGCATGAGATGATTTATACATGATGTTTTACCATGTTTTATATGCCAATTTTACGTGACTTTGATACATGATATATATGTATACTCATATGGCATAGTTTTATTCCTCATGCTCCTATCATAAATGATTTATGCATAACACTATCAGCATGTAGATAGAGTAGTTATCTACCATGCTTGCATTATTGCCTTACTGAGCGTGTGGTTGCTCATCCCACTCTATTTTCCGTGCATAGTAGTCCAGTGAGGATTGAGGCGTAATATTTTGGACTCGCTGCATCTCCATCGCTAAAAGGTATATACACAGTGATTCTTTTTGTGTCTAAACAATGTAAAAGCACAATATTCTTTTGAGTTGTACTTATGGGGGATGTAGATGTCAGTAAAACATGTATTCATATAAGTACACGATTAAATGCACATGTATGACATCGTTTTAATTAATTGAGAATGAATGAGATGTGGTGTTTATTATTGACTCACAGCCCAACAGTGTGTGGTGAGTTAGTTCACGACCGGGTAAGGTAACAGTAAAACGCGAAAAATTTTCAGTGATTTTCGGTTAAAGAGAATGGAATTGGGTCGTGACATTTATTTTCTAAGTTTTACGCTTTCAATAAAACCTTCAGTTGTTCATCAACATCAGATAGGGGAGTACTATGTTCTTGAGCTTAAATTCTTATATTATCTGCACATTGAGGATACTGTGCACTTTAAGTTTGGGGGAGGGGATATTACGTGAGCATTTTTTTTGAAAATTTGGACAAAATTGAAAAATTTTTCAAAATTTTTTCGAAAATCTGAGCTTAAACTGTTTGAATTTGGGATGATTTAGTACTTAGCATGTAGTTTTCCCATATTCTGAAGATATGAACCCATGATTAAGTCTGATTTTGATTGACTAAGAAGTATTATTATAGGAAAAACATGAAGTTGAGTTCTTGAATTTGTCTTGATTCTGATTGTGATTTCCTCATCTTATGCACATGTCATGTCATTAATCGGTATATTTATTTAGAGAAAGCTTATGTGGACCTAAGATTACATGTGTTTAGTTGATTTTTTGTATCATATTCTAGAATTTGTTTGATCTAATCTCGAGGTGAAATATTAGATCACACTTAATTAGGGAGATGATTTAGGCCATCTTTGGATCGTTTGAGCCTTTCGAGCCATCCTTGTACATACTTTATCCCTAGTCACCTATCTGGGCCAAACAAGCCTTTCTCTGTAAATACACCTGCTTATAATTTTCCTTAGCTTAAATACTTTGTTCCTATCCCCTACCTCGAAAGCATGAAAGTTATTGGGATATATTTTGAGCTTTGTACATATGGGTATCTGGTGATAGTGAAAATTCAAAAAAAAATTGAAAAATTAAAAAAAAAAGAAAAAGAAAAGAAGAAAGATGAAAAATTCAAAAATAGAATAAAATGTTTAGCAAAAGCAATAAGTTTGGGGGAAGTAATTTGAGCTCTTACATTAAAAGATCCTAGAAGTAATGCATGTTAAGGGGTAATTAAACCTAAATCGACTTTATCATACCTTAGCCCCAGCCTTACATTACAAGCTTAATGAAGTCCTATTGATCTTTAATTAAGTGTGACTACATTAGTGGAGAGAGAAGTGAAGAGCAAACTTATGGGAATGATCACATGTCATTGACTTTGCATTTATTGTGTTTGCATAATTTAATCCGAATAATGTACTGTGAAGTGACTTTGACATTTTTCACACACTCACGAGGAGTCCAATTTGGATTAGGACTTATGATAGAATAATTTTGAATGTTGGACTTGTAATTGTGAATATTTAAGATCATAGTCTGTACTTTTTCTTTGAGGATAATATTGGGAAAATTATTATGTTTTGTACGTGTCATTCCTACAATTATTTTGTTTTGCTTGAGGACAACCAAAAACCCAAGTTTGGGGGTGTGATAATTCTATATTTTTATAATTATTTGTGCTTAATTTCCTAATTGATTATTTAAATCCCCAATTTATTTTGTTAATTATCCCCTTTATTTAATTAAAATTCTCATGTTTGCAGATAAATTAAATCCGGATGAATTTTGAATATTTTGGTAGAAACTAAAATCGAGATTGGACCACGCGGACAACATGAACTAGCACATCTAATTGGACAAAAAGACAGATGACATGGAAATATTATTTTTCAAGGAGCCAAGTGAAAACAAGTGGCGAAACAATGTCAACTCATCTAGGATGGAAAAATTACAATTGTACCCCTAAGTGTGTGTATAAATAGAATATGATGGCAATTGAAAAGGGGGTAGCCTAGGTTAGAATAGAAGTAATTTAGGAGTAGATTTAATTTTAGGGTAGAATAGCTTTTAGGTTAATTTCCAATCTTTCTTTGTTTTAATTTCTGAATAGTTTCTTTGAAATTAGAAATTTTCTTCTCTTGTTTTGTTAAAACTTTACATTGGTTTACTGAATAGTGATTTTTTCATGTTCTTCTCGGTTTGGTAATTTCTTTGCTTTATCGGTTTGGTAATTTCTTTGCTTTATTGTTGATTCAATGCTCTTATGTTGAATGGAGGGGAGGCTCGGGTGACAAAGCAACACTCTAAATAGTTTATTTTTTTAGTTTGAATTGATGAATAGTAAAGAGGGGAAGGAGACGCCGGTGACAGGGGTTATCTTCTTCAACTATTTCACTGTATTAATTAGATTTTATTTTGCATTAGTTGTGTTTTAAGTTTCTTTTGTTTTCCCCTAGAACTCTTCTTTTATGTTATAAAGTAACTTAAAGATTTAGTTTAGATTAGTTTATAAATGCATAGCATTAAGTTGTGTGAAGAAATTTTACTCTTCTTAAATTTTTAAGATTTCAATCCCAGGACACGATTACCACTGCCCAGTTTCAGGAATCAGGGTGAGCAAAAATCCCACGGGAGTGACTGCGTAAAGGTGGTAAGACACGGGTTGGACAGGTGAGGCTGCTGGGCTTTGCTGAACAGAAGCTGGAATTCACCATAGCAGTGAACTGGGATCAACAATCCATTCCTCTGATCTCCTCTGTTTTAGAATATTTACATTGTTCATCATCTTTATTTTTCTTAACTTGGTTTTGATCTAGTTTTACATTTTTAGTTTGCAGTTATTGCTTTAGACTTCATTGTTAATCATTGCTTTTTGTGTTTTAACTTCTACTTTACAGCAGCATGTCGAGGATGGTTCTGAGAAAATGCTGGAAAACAACACTGGGGCAGAGAGTTGATGGCAGTTTCACGTTAGCTACATATTATGTACTGTGAAAATATATATGCCAACTGGGTAGGCTGAGTACATATAGTGAGCTGGGTAAACCAAGACGTGGAGCAAGGATTGGAACAGCTTGGTATAGCAGTAAACATTCGCTGCACCAGGAAATGAAATACTGAGCATTTGGGTCAGTAGCTCAATGCATGATCGGGCAGTTGAGGTAGCACTTGAAGCAAGGCAGTAGCAGAACCAGTTACAGCAGACTGGAGCAAAACATGGAGCATGTACAGCAGTATATTACCACTAGCTGAAGCACAACAGGGCCAGCAACAGTAGCACCTGAACGGACAGTGCAGGGAGTGGACAGTAACCCCTGGAGCAGCAGCACGACAGGAGCATTTAACTGGGCAAACCATGGACTCCTGGAGGCAAAAAACAAAATGCAGAGGACTGGATAAACCGAGGCCAATCACCAAGCAAACCGAGACCACACCTGAAACCAGAAAATGAAATGAAGCATGAACAGTGTTTGGAGGGATTTATTGGTTGATTTAAATCTAAGGCTTTGTTTGGCATTCAACTCTTGCATTAATCCATTTTCTTGCATTTTTAGTATAGTTTAATTAGTTGTTAGTTTATGATAATTGTTAGTTGTCAATTTAGATTAGTTCTAGTTTTTTTATTTTGTTAATTTAATTTTTAGTCTTAATTTGTAGTTAATAGTTAATTTTTTATTTTATGTTTTTAGGATTTAATTTTAGTTTAGCATTTTACAAGTTACCTTTAGATTTAATCTAGATTAAATGTGTTGCATGCATTTTTAATTTAGCTATCATTTTTATTAGATTTTAAGTTAGTTCAATTCGCAATTTTCATTAGCTTAATTACATGCATTTTTATTTCAAGTTTGTTTAAATTTTAGTTTAATTAATTTTATTGCTTTATTTTCATATTTGCATTTTATTTTAGTTGTGTTAATCCATTTTGATTGTTTTAATTATTTTTGTAGGTATTTTCTTTTAATTGCGTGGAGCTCGGTAAGTAAATCTCAGCTCGATTTATTTATTTTTTTATTATTTTATTGTTTTATTGTTTTTCAGTAATTTTAATTAGCCTTAGTAGATCACCATTTTAATTTCATAATTCGCTAGAATATACTTAGGGTAAGATTAACCGGTAGTTAATTAGGCTGATCAACTTCTCTGTGGGATGATAACTCAGGACTCAAATCCAATTATTACTTGAACGACCCGTGCAGTTGCGGACAATACCCTTTGGGCGTGTCAGCATAACATGTTCTTTCTATCCCTTTTTGCCATATCAAGAAAGCACATGTCTAAACATGAACAATATCAACAAGGCATATATCAATAAAGCATTTATCAACAAAGCATTGAGCATAAATCTGAACCATAACTCTAAAATTTAATGCCAGTTCAAAATATATATAAATATAGGTTCATACACCTATCAAAAAGGAGAATCTAAATAGTCATGTCCTAAGAGGATGGCGGGGGAAAGCGATCAACAAGATCATCAATGCGAACACGAGTAGATTGTACCTCATCAAACATGACCTGTTGTGTTGCCTGAAGTGCTTCAAGTTGAGACACAATATGGTCTTTACATGTCCCAAGATGTGTGTAGAGTTGTGCAAAACTCTCCATCGTTGTATCAAAATGTTGCCTAAAATCCATTAACATGGATGTAATGGCAACAATTGGAGTAGTAGACGGGGCAGTAGATGCAGCAGGATCCTCTGTGGGTGGTGCTGTAGGCTCAGCTGGAATGTCTTCCTCCATGGCTGCCTCCTGAGATAATTTGCTCTTCTTTCGCCACTGTCCTTGGAGGTCTTTGTAGTACCTCGCGTGATGAAGTGTGCTGATGTTAAGGACACTTTTCACAGAAGGCACTTCACCAGTCTCACAGGAGCAGTCAATCCCTAGTTTTTGAAGTAGAAATGCAAGGGGTTGAGGGAAAACGATGGTTAACGCTTGACCCCGCTCTATCTTCAGCCAATCTTCATATATAAAATGGACGAGGTTTGGTTTTTGGCCATGAGGAGAATGAAGATGATGGAGCCAAATGTGATCAAGTTTTTGGATCGTGGAATGTCATGTAGCATAGGGACAATGGTTCCAGGAAATTATTAGGTGAAGCACCCTAGGATGCATAAGCAAATCACTAGCTTTATCACCTGGAATATTAAACTCTAAGGGTACCTCTTCTTCCTCATTAGTCAACCCTTCGTCTGTAAACCCAAAAACTTTTACTAAAAGGTTGATATTGACTATGATAGTTTTGGCCATGAAAAAAGTTTTAAAACTGATAATTTTACATTGGTCTTCGGGACCATGGACATGTTCAGCGTTGGAGAAGAAAGCTCTAATGATATTAGGAGGAACAGGGGTTTTGATTTTAAGAAAAGGAAGCCAACCATACTCTTGCAATTTTGTGAGATATGGAAATTCAATGAGTTTAAGGAAAAAGAAATCTATAGTCCTCCAATGTTTGATAGGCATGGTTGAGAAATATTCCTCAAATCTTTTTCTTTTTGCGGGAGTTTGAAAACACCTGCTAAACATTGTGACAGATGATGGAGGGACATTTGAGGGCTATAAGGAGGATGGTCTAGATTCTTTATTTACGACTCTTTTAAGTCGTGGCATTGTTTTCACTATGGTAGCAGCCAAAGATAACCTAAGAGTGTTCTATAAAATTCCCTAACAAATTCCTAGACAATAGAAGAGTTCAAAATAAAGAGGAAACCTAATGTAGTTCAATCTCTGATGAAAACAAGAGATTTTGGATCAAAATAAACAAATGTAGGTTGTTAGAATGAAGATTAATAGAATAGATTTGACAAAAATCTTACTAGAGATCGATCCCAGAGAGAAATCAGAAGGAGAGGCGCGACGATAGGGTTAGGTATTTTGATTTGGGTTTTTGAGATTTTGGGGATTTTTTTGAACGGTTTATATACCCCAAGGCTAATGAGATCGATCTGTCGAGTTACCAGATCGATCTGTCATTCCCAAAAACTTAATGAAATTGATCTGATAGAAATAAAGATCGATCTGTGTTTTACTAAGACTAAAGGAGATCGATCTGTTAAATTATGAGATCGATCTGAAGAACACAAAACCTTAAGAAAATCGATCTGTCAAATGCAGGGATCGATCTGGAGAACTTAGAATCTCAAGAAGATCAATCTTATGGAATTGAAGATCGATCTGCCTGGTACAACCTCATGCTTTAGGCCAATTTAAGCATGCTAGATCGATCTATAATGTGAAGAGATCGATCTCTCATACCATTTGCCCAGAAAACTGATTGAAAAACTTAGTGAAAACGAGTTTTTAATAAAGCAAAATCAAGTCAAACACATCAAGGAGCATTCATTAATCCTAATTCACCTCTAAGAACAGAAACTCTTTCTTTGTCAAGGGGTTTGGTGAAAATATCAGCTACTTGATGCATTATATCAATATATTCTAGAACTATATCTCCTTTTTGTACATGATCTCTAAGAAAGTGGTGTCTAATTTCTCTATGTTTAGTTCTAGAATGTTGAATTAGATATTTGAAGAGATTAATTGCATTGGTATTATCACACTTAATGGAAACTTGTTTCATGTCTATACCATAATCTCTCATTTGTTGCTTAATCCACAACACTTGAGCACTACAACTATCAGCTACCTCAATTGGGGATTGTACTACACTATTTTGTTTCTTAGAGAACCATGATATTAATCTATTCCCTAAAAATTAGTAGGTTCCTGAAGTGTTTTTCCTATCTATTTTGCATCCTGCAAAATTTGCATCCGAATAAGCATGAAGAGCGATGGTAGAATCTCTAGGGTACCATAGTCCTAGTAAAAGTGTCTTTAAGATACCTAAAAGTTCTTTTTGTAGCTAGTAAGTGAGATTCTCTAGGTGAGGATTGAAATCTAGCACATAAACACACACTAAACATAATATCAGGTCTACTTGCAGTAAGATAAAGTAATGAGCCAATCATAGACCTATATAGCTTAGTGTCTACACACTTACCACTTTCATCCTTATCAAGCTTTATGCTAGTGCCCATTGGAGTTGCTTGAGGTTTGCAGTTATCCATTCCAAATCTTCTGAGCAAGTCATTGGTGTACTTAGCTTTATTGATGAAGATTCCATCCTTAGTTTGCTTTACTTGAAGTCTCCAGAAATATATGAGTTCTCCCATCATGCTCATTTCAAATTCACTTTGCATAATCTTAGCAAACTTTTGACATAAGGATTCATTAGTTGATCCAAAAATGATATCATCTACATAAACTTGAACAACTAGTAAATCTTTATTCTTACTCATAAACTTGAACAACTAGTAAATCTTTATTCTTACTTTTGATAAATAATGTTGTATCAACTTTTCCTCTTGAAAATCCCTTTTCTATTAAGAACTTTGAAAGTCTCTTATACCAAGCTCTAGAAGCTTGTTTCAAACCATAAAGTGCCTTAGAAAGTTTGTAAACATGTTTAGGAAAATCCGAACTTTCAAAATCGGGAGGTTGCTCTACATAAACTTCCTCATTTATATATCCATTTAGGAATGCACTTTTCACATCCATTTGATATAACTTGAAATTTTTGTAGCATACAAAAGCAAATAACATCCTTATTGCTTCTAATCTTGCTATCGGTGCATAGGTTTCATCATAGTCTATCCTTTCCTCTTGCCTATAACCTTGTGCTACCAACCTAGCCTTGTTTCTTATGATTACACTATTTTCATCCATCTTGTTCTTGAAAATCCATTTTATTCCAATTATAGGATGATCACTAGGTCTAGGAACTAAATTCCACACTTTACTCCTCTCAAATTGATTTAGTTCCTCTTTCATAGCTAGTATCCAATTATTATCTTTTAAGGCCTCATTTATATTTTTGGGTTCAATTTGTGAAATGCTATATATTGGCATACATTTCTAAGTGAAGATCTTGTCCTAACTCCTACATTTGGATCACCTACAATTTCACAATCTTTAACATATCCTAATTCTCTTGGTGATCTAAGTTCTTTTTCTAGTATTTCTAGTTTTTCTTCATCTTCTTCCTTTTTGTTAATGTCAAGATTTTCTTATATGTAATCTTTTATCCTTGAGGATTCCTTCAAAATCTCATCAAATATTTCTATATCCTAATCATTGCTATGAACTTTAGATGCATCATTTGACTCATCAAATATTACATAAATTGATTTTTCCACCATCAATGTCCTTTTGTTGTAAACTCTATATGCTTTTGAATTTAACGAATAGCCTAAGAAGACTCCTTCATCACTTTTAGCATCAAATTTTCCCAAGTTGTCTTTTCCATTATTTAGGATAAAGCATTTGCAACCAAAAAGGATGAAAATAGCTAATATTTGGTTTCTTTCCCTTGTAAGGCTCATAAGGGGTTTTCTTCAAACTTGGTCTAATCATTGCTCTATTTATAATGTAGCATGAGGTGTTAATGGCTTCAGCCTAAAAATACTTTGGTAGATGACTTTCACATAACATTGTTATAGCCATTTCCTCTAAGGTTCTATTTCTTCTCTCAACAAATCCATTTAGTTGTGGTGTCCTAGGAGCTCAAAAGTTATGGCTAATCCCTTGATCATTGAAAAATTCATCAAAACTAAGATTTTCAAATTCCTTGCCATGATCACTTTTAATACTTGTTACAGTATAACCTTTTTCATTTTAGGCTAATTTTGAATAGGTGACAAATTTTTCTAAAGCTTCATTCTTAACTTTTAAGAAAAATACCCATATAAATCTAGTATAATCATCTACAATAACAAATCCACAGTGTTTACCCCCAAGACTAGTTGTTCTAGTTGGGCCAAAAAGATATAGATGAAGTAGTTGAAGAGGTTTAGAGGTTGACACACAATTTTTAGATTTAAATGATATCCTTTTATGTTTTCTCTTAACACAAGCTTCACAAATTTTGTCATAATCATAGGACAACTTAGGTAAAGCTACAACAAGATCTTTTCTAGCTAGCTTAGATAATAGATGCATGCTAGCATGACCTCGTCTCCTTGGCCACAACCAAGGTTCATTTTCTTTATCGACCATAAAACATACATTTTCATTTCTAAGTTCATTTAAATATACAATATATATGTTACTTTGTGTATGTCCTAAGAAAAAAACTTTATTTGATTTAGTATCTATCACATGGCAATTCAAGCAATCAAAAATCACTTTGTAACCTTTGTGACAAAGTTGACTAATGCTAAGCAAATTATGTTTTAGTCCTTTAACAAGTAAAACTTTTTCTATTGAGAAAGAATCATTACCAGTAGAGCCACTTCCTTCAACTTGGCATTTGGAGTTGTCCCCAAAAGTGACTTCTCCACAACCTTTGATTTGAATGAGTTGAAGTGGCTTTTGTCTCCCGTCATATGTCTTGAGCATCCACTATCAAGATACCATGCTTCCTTTGATTTAGCCTTGTAACAATGCTTAAGCTCCTACAATTATCATTTAAACTTTTTTTTTAGGTACCCAAATTTTCTTGGGTGCTTTGGAGTTAGTAAGCAGAAGTTTTGATCCTTTTGGGATCCATTTCAATATTAAATCAATATCTTTTGAATTTACAACATTTTTTGGTACCCAAACCTTCCTAACTACTTTTCCTTTAAGAGTAGTTTTTCTAACCTTGCAATCTTTTGATAGATGTCCTATTTTGTTACATAGTGAGCAAGTAGGAGATAGATTGTGTTTATTTTGTTTACTCACTAAGAAGTTCTTTAAATGAGTTTCTTTAATCTTGCCGTTATATCCTAAACCATTTTTGTCAAAGAAGGCTCTTTGTGTTTCTAACATATTATCTATTTTTTGTTGCCCCATATAGAATCTAGAAAAAGAATTATGCAAGTTATTATTCTTTTCTTTTAAATCCTTAATTTCTAGATTTGCACTTTCCAAATTCTTTTCCCATTCTATTTTGTCATTTATTAACTTTTAATTTACTCTCTTTAGTTTTGATATCATCTTTTTAGATTTCAATTTCATGCACTCATATTCCATAGCATGATCATCAAATGCATCTTATAACTCAACAAAAGAATAATCATTAGAGTTAGAAGTTATCTTCTCATCTCGAAGTGCCATGAAGCATAGATTGGCAATTTCTTCACTTGTATCATCATCGGAGCTGTCGCTATCACTCCATGTAGCCATCGTTGCCTTCGTTTTTGGTTTCCTATTATTAGATTTCTTTAGCATAGGACAATCAAATTTAATATGGCCCGATTTTTTGCATTCATAATATACTATATTATCTTTCCTACTTGGCTCTCCTCTATTGTATTCTTTCTTATAGTTGCTCATAATGCCACAATTTCCTCTCATTCTCATAAATTTATTGAATCTTTTGGCAAACATTGCCATTTCAAAATCCTCTTCATCACCACTCTCACTTTTGTCGTCTTTTAATTCCTCTTGAGTCGTAGATTTTAGAGCTACTCCTACTTTCTTAGGTGGCTCTTCATTTCTTTTTAGTTTCATTTCATAGGTGAGTAATGACCCTATCAATTCATCTAATGATAATGTGTGAGGGTCCTTAGACTCCTCAATAGCGGTTACCTTAGCTTCCTAAGACTTTGGTAAGCTATTTAGGATTTTCTTAACTATCTCTATGTTGGAGTAGGTTTTGCCTAAAGATTTGAGTTCATTAATTATATCAGTAAATCTTGTAAACATGTCACTAATTGACTCATCTTGTTTCATTCTAAATAGCTCATAGTCATGAGTAAGCATTCCTACTTTAGTCTCATTGACTTGGGTTATGCCTTCATGTGTGATTGCCAACTTATCCCAAATTTATTTGGCATTTTCACAAGTGGAGACTCTATTGTACTCATTAGGCCCTAATGCACAAAATAAGGTGTGCATGGCCTTTGCATTCAATTGGGCACATTTCATGTCATTGAAATCCCACTCATCTTCCTCTTTTGGAATATCTTTTCCTTCAACTTTCTTAGTAGGAATTTGTGGGCCTTTGACAATAATCCTCCATACCTTATAATCATTAGCTTGAATAAAAAGTATCTTTCTAGTCTTCTAATAGGCATAGTTTTCACCATTAAACATGGGAGGTCTAACTATGGAGTGCCCTTCTCCTACTAGACTAGTTGCTACACTATTATGAGCCATTGGATCATTCTAACTCTTAGGAAATTACTCCTTAATAATCAAAGAGTCCAAGCTCTGATACTAATTGTTGGCTCAACCGAGAGAAGGGGTGAATTGGTTTTTCTAGTCTATATGCTAAATTTAAACTCTCTTAGCTAGAATTACAATTAAATCAATAACAACAATAAGAAATAAAGTAAAATACAGTAAAACAAAGGAGATAAGGAAGAACATTAGCAAACTCAGGAATTTATAGAGGTTCGGCCAAATCGCTTGCCTATGTCCTCTCTTCTTGACCTTCTTGTCAATGCTTCTCTTTCACTATCAATGTGATCAATACAATTTCCTTTTCAAGGTTAAGTAATAACCTCTCTACCAGTTCACAAATAAAGCTATTCACTCTCTTTTACAGAAACTTAATCACAAGGAAACTGTCCCTTATTTTTCTTTTGGATGAGAATGAATATAACAATGAATTTATCAAAGGTAGGTACAACAAGAGAACAACTAGTTATAAGCTTTGAATGTAGATTTAATGCACTCTAAATTGAAGACACAAAGAATATGCTTGTAGAATTTTTCAGGCTTACTTCTTCTTTTCTGAAAGTCTTAATGACTTCAATTTATAGGCTCAGTAAGTTGGTGAAACATTAAATGCAATTTTTTTTCCCGTTGAAACTTTGCAGAAAGAGTCGTAGGAAACCTCCAATAATGTGCCAAATCGATCTTCCATCTTGACCAGATCGATCTTCTAATTCAAATTTCTACATTTTCAAAGCAATCCAAAGCAAGGAGATCGATCTCATTCTTAGAGAGATCGATCTCATAATTCATAACATGTTAGTGCAGATCGATCTGTCGAACCAGCAGATCGATCTTAGAAACTCTTTGTTTGAAGAAGATCGATCTTCAGATCGATCTTGCAAGTGTTCTTGTAAGATGGAGATCGATCTCTAATTACCCCAAATCGATCTCATAACCTTACTGTCTTGAGGAGATCGATCTCTATCCCTAAGAGATCGATTTCATAAACATTCTGTCTAAACAAAGATTGATCTATAGATCGATCTAAGACACAACCTTGCCTTAAAGGATATCGATCTCTAACTTGACTAGATCTATCTCATAAACATTCTGTCTAACAAGGATCGATCTCATAACCCTTTGAGATCGATCTCTTCTTCCTTAACAACCCAGTACTTGATCTTGAGTCTTTTAACCTTTAAACAGATCAATCTCTCATCCCATGAGATCGATCTCTCATCCATTAAAACCTAGTTTTTGGCAAAGAATTTATCTCAAAATGTTCTAATTAATTTCTTAACATGTTTTAAACAATCCTTGATTTATCATAACCACTTTTGAATTACCGTTTTGTCATTTCAAAATATATCAACTTAAAATTAACAAATAAAATTGAAGTTCCCCAAGGTGACACACTGGGTCTAATAAAACCCTTATCGAGCAACTCTTGCAACTGTTTCTTTAGCTCTTCCAATTCAACCAATGCTATCCTGTAGGGAGGTTTAGAGCTTTTTTTGGGTATCTGACACTAAATCGATAGTGAACTTCAACTCTCTCTCTGATGGTAAGCCTGGCAACTCATCTAGAACACATCCGAAAACTCACATACCACTAGTATATCCTCTATCCTCGGCTGTTCCTGACTGATATCAAAGATGAGTGCGATATAACCTTCACATCATTGCAATCATCAGTAATTTTAGGAAATTATAATTATATGGTAAGATTTCTTACACTAAACTTTACACATTTTATTTCTTAACAACCAAACGTATACTAAACGTTTCAGTTTGGGAGAAAATTACAGTCTTACTATAGCAGTCTAGACTCACGCGTTTGGCAGCTAGCGAATCTATACCTAGAATCACGTCAAAACTATACATATTTAACAAAATTAGATATGCTAACATTACCTTATCTCCCACCTTAATTTCATAAATTCTGCATGCTTTATATGTCCTTTGAGACTCACGTATATGTGTATTTACATGCAATATATGATTTAAAGGTTCAGGCTCTAAGTACAGTTTATATGCAAATTGTGACAAAATAAAAGAATGTGTAGATCTTGGGTCAAATAACACATGAGCTTCATAATTACAAAAAAGAAGTGTACCTCGAATAGTCTTGGATGAGGTGTATGTAGTCTCCTTTTTAATAGCAAATACACGTCCCTCTATGAAAGGCTTCTTACCCTTATCAGCAGCGGTGGCCTGTCTTTGGGGAATCATTTTTTGAGGCTGTTGTCGAGGAGGCTTTTGAGGATGTGGCATCTAAAGCTATGGATAATCCTTACCATGTGGCTCTTGTCTCTACATCTAAAACATCCACGTATAATCCGGTAACAAGCACCCTCAGGTTGTTAATCACAGTCTCTGCAGATCTTAAAATTTAGTCTAACACCTCGAGGGGTCTCCACAATATCGGGAGGAATCTTGGGCCTATCAGTTCTCGTCGTAAACTCTTTGATTCTCAGCCTTTTAGGTAGACCCCTTCTAAAATCTAATTAAGATGCTTCAAGCCTCTTGCCCTTATCTTTAACCTTTACTTTGGACCCATACTGGGACTGTGTCAAATTTAGCCCCCTCTCGATTTCCTGTGCATGACACAGAGCGTCATTAAATTTAGTGATACAGAGTCCCAAGAATCGATCTCAGATGGTTGGTCTTAGTCCGTATATGAATTGCTTTATGCGACACTCTTCATCCCTAACAGTCTTCAGATCATATCTCAATAAAGTGGTGAATCGATTCTCGTATTCGTTGACTGTCATACTGGCCTGGACTAAATTCAAAAAATATGCTTGCATTTTCCTTCGAGTAATACGAGGGACATACTGGGTCTGAAAAGAAGACTGAAAAGTATCCCAATTGGTCATCTGGTGGTTGGCAGTCAGTAGGCTCTAAGTGGCACCCTACCAGTATCGAGCTTATACCTTAAGCATATAAGCACTCATGCTGACTCTCTCTGTATCAGTGCACCCCAGAAAATAAAAAAATATCTTCATCTCTGCTAACCACTACTCCGCCTCTACGGGGTCTTTTACCCCCTTAAATGACGATGGATTCATTTTAAGAAAATCTCGTAACTGGCCCATGTTCCTATCATTGGGCCTGGTCTGTCCCAGAGGTTGAGTGATGGGTGGCACTTGGTCATTCTGTGGAGTAGGTGGGGGCGGATCTTGTTGTTGTGTGGGTGTAGGAGTCGAGGTAGGTGTTGTGCCTGAGGCATTAGCCCCGAAGTGTTAAGCGAATAACGCTGCAATGTGCTCAAACCTCTGTCTTACATCCTGCATCAACCAATTTATCTGAGAGTTAGGACTCTCTGGCCATGGGCAGGTGGTGAAGGTGGTTGTGCCCGCCTCCAAGGATGACCTCGTCTCTCCCTCATAACGTAAGACTAATGTACCTGCACGTACACAATAAATTTGGTCATAATTTTAACAGATATTTTTAATTTATAACCAGACAAGTATAGACACTTGGGATGTAATTTATTTTCAACTGATCAACACTAGTAGTACTAGACACCTTTTGCTCTGATACCATGTAAACTGTAAAGCCCCAGAAACGAGGAATTTAGAGTTAATTCAAAATTTTCATCTTATAATTTAATCTCTTACTTAAGGTGTATTCCTGCTCAGTGTCAATTTACACCTTATCGTATCGTTATTAAATTTTCTCATATTTAGTAATACCTATTTCTCATTTATCAAAAATCTGACATCATAATCCTTTATATATATTTGTATGCCCCTGCAAATTTCAAACCAACATAATAATCCACAACCAGTTGATTTTACATATACTTTATCAACAAAGAATCCAAGAAACTCCCAAACTTTAGCATATAAATTTAACATACCACATAGTATCAAAATGACTCATTTTTTTCCAATTTACATACATGTACAACCGTGATTACATCATAAACTTTTACTTATATACAAGTATTTGTACCACATATGTTATCTGGATACACAATGAATTATACCTTAAGCGTGTACAATAAATAGCCTGGGGAGAGTCTCGTTCACCTGCCTATGTCGGGTATGCAGCAGGCATTGAGGTACTTACTGTAAGTAATCTGAAAGTAAGAAAAGGGGGTGAGCTTCAACTAGCCCAGTAAGGAGTGCATTTAAAATAAGAACAATAATCAAATCATTTAGTAAAATAATGGTACTAAATCACATTTCAAATCACACAATAGAAATCATGTAAGGACGCATACTCTTTGTCACAACAAACATATCTCATAATATGGAGACTAGATATTTACTATTACTATCATGAGAGAAATCACCATTCTTTCCTCAAAAGAGGACATCCTCTAAAGAGGGAATCAAGTATCGATGACCATGGTAAGGTTGTAAATTGGATCAGGGCCATACAACATCAAATCAATGCCACCAAGGCGAAATCACATATAAACATGAAAACATCATGACAATCACATAGAAATATGCATGATATGGTCAAGGTCTTGCCCGATCTCAGGTCGTCGGCTAGAATCCCTTTGGGTCTCTCTCTAAATTTACCCCTAGGTTTCCCTGACTCACATGTTTTTGAGCCTTCAATCTCAAAATGTACCATTATTATGCTGAAAATAGTTTTGCATTCATTTATAAAGCTCATAAAAGTTTTACCTCATAAATCTCATACATTCATATATTTATTCGTAAAACCTTGAAATCATACAGTTAATTTCAAAACATATTATAACATGCACTTGGGGTTTGCAAACCTGGGCTGTAATTCACTCTTGGGAATTGTGTTTATTTTATAAAACATTTTCATGTTATAAAGGTTTTTTCATAGGTAAGAATTAACAATACTAAAATCTGTTGCATCCCTTACCTAAATGAGGCTGAGGCAGTCTTGAATCGTCGTGTGTCAGGTTTTCCTAGTTTTGTATGCCAACATCTCGAGCTGTCCGAAAAACATTCAAAACCATCCTTGATGCTCAATTTCATCTTTACTTCATATTTATATTCCTTAGAAACTCAAACGGGGTCAATCAAACCTTTTTCAGTCATTTTTTCTACTTTCTTGGTTTTAGTGATAAAGTCTCGGTTTAATCAATTTCATTAGTTTCTCTCCCTCAAATTTCTAACTTATCAACCTAATAGCTTAAACATTTATTCCAAGCTCCACTTAACTATGTACAACACACCAATTGTCCAATTCTCACACTTTGATGGTTTTCTACTACCTTGAGCTATAAAGCGAGTTTTTCGGTACAAATTTAACTTTCTACAACATCCACCACAGTCAAAATTCACCATTTTTCTATCAACCCTAGGTTGGCCGAAACTACTTGTGCCCCTAGAAATTATTTAAACAATTCATGCTTAACTAAAAATCATCTTATAACATCAAATAATAACATATCTTAAGTTCATCATCTTCCAACAATTTCTTGTCAACTTTTACCAACTTTGACCTAATTCTTTTTTCTCCAACAAGAATTCTAAGCTATAAATCAACATGTATATATCTTAGAATCATAAAAAGAACAACAAAAAACCAACAAAAAACTTTCAAAATTGAAGCTTTCTCACACCTTGGAACACGATAGTTTCTGCCCCTATTCTTATCACTAGATTTTCACCTAGAAAACAAACTCTTTTGGGATTGGATTGTTTATATGTTGTAGAGAGGTTAAGGATAAAGATTTGATCCTTCTTGATCAAAGTCTGAATGTGGCTGGAAAGAGCTCAGAAAATTCACACAAGGCTGACTGGTCAGGAACATGAACGACAACTTGGGGAGAGTGGTTCTCTCTCGTTTCAGAAGCTTTTGGGTTGTCTTTAGCTTTTTAGAAAGCTTATGAAGTCTACTTTATATCTAGAGAATATAAAAAAAATTCCTTTTATAAGGTCTCTGAATTTAGGCTTTTATGATGGGTCAGTAGTTTCCTAGGCCAGGATAGCCCACTGCCCTGTTTTTTGGAAAATCCACCAATAATATTTTCTAGCCCATTTCTTTCAATTTTCCACTCCTCAAGTGTTCTATTATGTCCCTATTATCTCCCATAAAACTTTGAGGCCCACTTTCTTAAGAAACTTTCCCCGATTGAGCCCATTTTGCGCTATTTGGTCAATATCGATCAAAATCGCTTAAGGTTTTTGATTTACTTTAAAAATTAATTCGACTACCTAAACTTTCGTATTTTCACCAAATTTTGATTCCCCAAGTCAATCATGTGTTATACTAATTTTCTATAGCCTCAAAATTTTTTTTTATAAATTTATAGGATTTATTTCAATTTATTTCTCTTATTGGGAGTAACAGCACATTCGTGATTAACATGTCCAATGGGACATGTATAGCGAAAATTTTGCAACCGCTCATAAATCAGTTGTCCTCTTATAGGGTGGCCACCCATACGGTGAACTAGAGTGATGAAATAATGGAAAGGCTTCATTATGTGAATCTGTACCCTAAGTCATAGGAAACAACCATAATCATATCATGTGGTCTCTTCATCCTTTTCATTGAACACCCCTAAGTTCTAGCCAATTCTCTAGACATTATCTTTAGTCATCATCCCCAAGGGAAAATCATATATTTGAATCTAGAAAGCTGCAGTGGTGAAGTCATAATCCATCGGTCAGAATGACACATCTATTCATGAAATAACAAGAGTTGTTATGCAAATGACCAAGGAGATCCGTGCAGAACCCTATCTTTATCCTTCAGAGTAGCAAACTGGAACAAGAATAAACTCGTGTCCAAAACTATGACATTGGCATCAGTAGACAATTGCCAAATGACTAAGAACATCCTAAGCATAACATCAAAATTATAACTTTGATTTGTCAGAAGGCTAACCTGTAAGACCCGTATTTTCATATGTATTCCTTATGATTCCCTAAGTATACACTTGTATATGTAATATAAATCACAAGTGATGTAAGGTCCGTAGATTTAATATACACACATGTTATGTGAGTTCGTGATGTACACACAAGTTTTATTGAGTATGAAAAATAAGAAATTAACATTTTTAAGTGATAAATGTGGATTGAATGCAAAATGGGTATTGAAGTAAATTGATGTGAAGTTAACATGGGAAATTTGGGATGAAATTTGGCTAAGTATGATGCAGAGCAAAGGGAGATCGATCTCTCCTTCAAGCCAGATCAATCTCGATAAGCCTCTGCCAAGTAAGGATCGATCTCATCCTCAAGTAGACCAATCTTATTATGTCTCGACCAAAAGTAGACAGATCTTATCCCTCTGGCAGATCGATCTCTGAAGCTTTCTGCATGGCCAAGATCGATCTTACACTTTAGAATAGATCGATCCCTCATGCTTAAAAAATTGAATGCCGAGAGACTTAAAACAGGAGAAGATCGATCCCTCAGTTATGCAGATCGATCTCATCAAGCCATTTCTATAAGAAATGGGTAGCTGAATTGCATTTCACAAAAACAACTCAAAACCTTCCATTTTGAAGCAAAGCAACCTAGTTTTTGTCTCTAAACTCTCAACACTTTCCTTAGAGATTTGAGAGAAGTTCATTCCAGCAAATTTATTCCTAGAGAGGAGGAGAACAACATAGTTGAAAACAGGAACTCGAATCGTTGGATTGAAAGAGGAAAAGAGCTTTCTCCCAATTTTGGTGAAAATGGAGAAAAGTTGAGATAGGTAAGATTTCAATGCAACAATCTCATGTATGTTGATCTATACACTTGTATGAGTTGATTGGTATATAGATTGATGGTTGAAACATCTTAGTTCATGTCTAATCTTCCAAGACCTATAAGTGGCTTGATGTGCCAAAATGAGAGAAGGATTAGTAGGCGTGAATTTAATGATGAATTAAGTGTGCATTGATGTTATTGAGCATGTATATATGCTTGTATAATAGTTGGTGAGATCCATGTGCTAGAAACAATAATAGTTAAAAATAAGCATATAAGGTATTTGATGAAATGCCAAAATGAAATGAAATGATGACAAGAGGCATTGTAAGCTTAATGCCAGTTCAATACGAATCAGTAGACTCAATGAGTCTAAGAGGTTCTCGAGAAATGAGTTGTACACTTGAAATGGACTTAATAAAGAATAAAGGCTGATAACGATGTAACGAGGCCAAATAAGATATAAATGGTCCAATGCATTGATTTGAATATCATGCAAGTGAAATAAACTATATGAAAGTATACTAATGTGTGTAGTAACAATTTCAGCTCCTGAAGATATACTTGGAATCGATAAGATTGGGTCACGAGCGTTGGGAATCGAAGGAAAGTGATTCGAGCGTGATTTGAGGTAAAGGATTTATATGAGCTATTAGAGATAGCTATACGTATGTTTTCTTACTTTTTGTGTGCGAATATATGCGATAAATGTGTAGATATTGATATATCTAGGCGAAAACTACGTATGAGAATAAGCCTATAAGTTTGAGTTGCATGACTTCTATGTTATTGTTGTGAAAATAAGTTTTTCTCAAGTGTTTTAAGAAAGAGTAATAATAGACGGGCTCCTGATTTAGTAGTTTGCATGAAAAGCTTTTAACGAGTGATTGAAGGGAGATTGCCTTCTCACTCATACTCAGTGAATGGAGCCTTCTATTTCTTTTCTATGTAAAATTGTGCTAGAGCCTAAGTAGCAACAATAGATTGACCAGCCCTACTTGTACATTATTTTTTTTAAAGGGATTTTTGAGGAAAACATAAAAAGAGTGCTCGAGGCCTCGGGTGATGCTGTGTGTTCCACTCAAGATGCTTGCACTAGATTTTTGGGAATCATGCTGGAGCCTTCGAGTATTGTTGTGTGTCTTGCTCTGACTATGCTCACATGTAATTTCCTAGTAATACCGTGCTCGATGCCTCAGGTATGCTGTGTGTCTTACACTGAGTTGCTCACACTATATGTTGAGTAAAATTGTGCTAGAGCTATCATGTATTGCTGTGTGTCTTGTATTGACCTGCTAGCACGTGGTTTATAGATGTGATGCAATGAGTACAAAACTGTGCTATAGCTGTCATGTATTGCTGTGTGTCTTGCACTGACCTAGTCGTGCGAGATTTTGATACAAACAAAAATGGGTGATAAGGATCCATGTCACGACCCGAACTACCCAAAAATCAGAGTTAATTTTTCGTGTTTTGTTATTTCTATTTCATACTTACCTTTCCTCTGATCGTGACCACACTCCTCTAACAAATTGGGTTGTGCGTCAATGCCAGTACCACCATTCAATTACCATCTAACTTATTTCTTCTCCAGTCATTTATAATTGTTTACATTATTTATACATCCCCTAAAGTTGCTTACAAACATGTTACTGTGCTATGCTTATGTAAATATAATATGTACAAGTGTATATACCTTATGTTGATGGGCAGCAGCGGATATCCAGAATGCAGTACTGAGTCACCTCAACTTCAACTGGAGATTATCTGTGGGAGAAAATGAAAGGGGTGAGCACATCAAGCTCAGTAAGGCAATCCTACGAACAAGTAGGTAACCATACTACCTACATGAACGTGGTGCCATGCATAAACCACCCTTTCTCCACACATTTTAAAACAGATGATATGAGTTATGATGTTATGTAAATCAAGTTTGCACGGAAAATTCAACATGCAATTATTTCAAATCATTTCTTTCTCATTTAAAAATTTCACAATTAAGGTCAGGACTCGACCCCTCCTTCGGGTGATCCTGACTCACACAAAACCATGAAAGTCGGTTTACATCACACATGGGTTTAAAAGCATGGAAACAGCATCATGCACATTTAATTTAAAAACCCAGTTTAAATCATCGAAATCGTCGACATGCGAGACGAGGCAATATCTGTATAACGTTAATAACCAGGACTGGCCATATGTGTCCTCGTGAGTCCCTCTAGCTTCACGGATCCCAGTGTGCGAGGTCTCACCCTGATCGAGAACCGCCCGGGAGGTGGGTCAATCCAACCCGTCAGTCTTATCCGATCTCATGCATCCGAAGATGCCGTATCCGAAGATACCCCGTATCACAAAGATACCGTATCCGAAGATACCCCATATCACAAAGATACCGTATCCGAAGATACCCACAGTACATCGTACTCCATGGACCCATATCACTCAAGGTACTCCAGCCCAAATGGCCTGCTTCCCACAGAGAGGTTTTGTTTCTCAATACTCATGCCATGTCTCAAAACGCACGTGCAAGCCTATTAAATCGGTGACACACAGTCTACCCGATGCTCCAAGCACTGCTCATCGTATGTTCTCATAAAATCAGTGCGAGCGATGCTCAGTACTCTCATCAAATCAAGTAAAATTAGCAGAGCCCGCTTTATATCCCCATAAGGCCGCCAACCTCATCCCTCACTCTCACCCTACTTAAGAGGTCTTTTGAGCCTGTTGGGCCTTTTGGCTGACTCCAAGGGCAGACAGCGCTGCTCCACAAATCCAGTAAAACTAGTGCGAGCTAGGCTCAGCACTCTGTATATAAATCACATGAAAATCTTATAAAATCTGGTGCAAGTTAAACTCTAGCACCCTGTCTCGAAAATCATGTAAAAAATATGGTGCGAGTTAGACTCTAGCACCCTGTCACAAAAATCATGTAAAATCTTGTGCGAGTTAGACTCTAGCACCCATGCATGTAAAACTCTAGTGCGAGCTCTAGCTCCAGCACTAATGCATGCATAACACAAATCAAACATCGTGCGAGCTGAGGTCTAGCACGTCACATGTAAATAAAAACACGTAGGCGGCTCGGTTATCTCCAAATAGTTTTCACAGAAATTACATCGTTTAAGGTACGCAATGCTATGCATTTTTCTTTAAAAGTGAGCCAGCCTACTCATGCATGTGTTAAAATACCTCCAGAACGAGCAGGAACCTCTTGTCCTTGCTCCTCCCAATTTTTCCTAAATTTGTAAGTTCTACCCTTAACAAGGGTATTTTAGTAATTTGCCCATTCGGGGTACTAAAATTATTAATTGACCTCTAGACCCTTCAGGTAATTTTTTTAAAGACTGCAATGAACTTAAAATTGCGTAAAGTTTACCTCTAGCAGTCCGTAGAATTCCCTTACCTTATTTTCCTGTCGAGTCTGACCTTTTCTTTTCCACTGTTGTCTCGTCGCGCAGTCCGATATGCTCCCAATCAAATGTCCGAAACTGCGTATAATTATTCCTCAGGTCAGATAACATACAATTTAATTATATTTCCTATTTTCTGGGCTTAATTTAAATCATTAGGCCCGTTTACCCCTATTGGGCCCCGATTGCACCTTAATGGGCCTTACTCGGCCTTAAGCCCATTTTTCACTTAATTTTCACTTTATCGAGGCCTATTGGGCTCATTGGGCCCACTAATAATTTATTGGGCCTCGTTCTAATTCTTGAATAACTAAATCGATTATTTACGACAATTTATCTAAATTTCCATAATTTAATTCAATTTATGCGGAAATCAAATCAATATCACGCATAACGAGGTAATTGTCGTAAATAAGGGTTACTTACCCGAGATTCCATGCTAGTCCACAAATTGAGGCTATCTCGAGCTCTCGTTGGATGCCAATTGTCGAGCTACATAATTTCATAATTTTTCGGGTAAATTTCCAGTCGAAAATTAATTAAATAAAATATTCCAAAATTTAAATCGGTCAATTTGACCGCTTATCGACTTACCCGAAGCTCGATTGCATCGCTGAAATTTTCTCCAATTTTTTTCTTTTTTTCTTTTTCCGTTTTTCTTCCTTTTTTCCTCTCTTTTTGGCTGAACCGGTTCAGTCCGGTTCGGATCGGTTCAGACCGCCGGTTCACCCCGGTTCGGCCGGTTCACCATCGGTTCAAGGCCTTGCCGGCCGGTTCTCTGCCGGCTTCCACCGCCAGCAGCTTCGTGAGGTTGTCCGCAGCTCGAATCTGGCCTCGGTTTCGTCCAAGGCCGCCGGAAAGTCGCCGGTTCGGTCGTTCTCCTCTTCGGCGTCGGAACCCATTTCTCTTTTCGCCGTTTCCGGCACCGTCCGTCGGTTTCAGTGGCTGTTCTCGGTACCAATCGGCTCAGCTGCGCCTAGGGGACGTTCGGTGGCCGTCGGTCAGGCTTGAATCGGCGCCGATCGACCGCCGTTTCCTTTTCTCTTTTCGGTTTTCATTTTCGCCGTTCCTTCGCCGTTTCGCCGCCGTTACCCTCAGCTGCCGGTGCCGACGAGCTCGGCTGCTTCGCCTGATCGGTTTTTCGGTGGTGTCCGGTGCTGAGGCCGACGGGGCTGGGTCCTCGGGTTCGGCTTCGTTTCCGTTCTCCCTTTCTCCCCGATTCGTTTTCTGTCTTTTTTTTTTCAGATTTTTTATTTTATTTTATATATTTATTTATTTATTTATTAATATTATTTAATTGATTAAATTAGTCTAAAATATTTAAAATATCTTAAAAAATTATATTTTATTCATTTAGTCTATAAATTAATTTTTCGGTATTATTTCGGCTTCTCGGTATAATTTTTTGATTATTTTTCGGGATTATTTTTCGATTTAAAAATTTCGATTAATCTCAATTAATTCCAATAAATTGATATCTTGATCAATTTAATCCAGAATAAATTTATTTCACCTTTATTGACCAAGATTGCTCAATCCATTATTTTTAAATTAAATTTCCTTATCGAAATTATACCGACCTTCTGTCTTTTGACCATTTTACCCTTACACGTGTTCGGGATTAATTTAACCCGACTTCCCTTCACGAATACTCATTCATTTCGTATTTTAAATAAATTCGGGTCTTACAACTCTCCCCCACTTAAGGAATTTGGTCCTCCAAATTAGAACCAATTCATATGAGTCCATATACAATCATACTTCTTTAATTCTCATGTGACCTCTCCGGAGTGTATTACTACCAAAAGACTTTAATTAGGGAGATTATCTTAAACCTCATTACTTTCTCTTTCCTGTTTAATGCCCGAATCAACTTATCAATATACTTATATTTTCATTAAGCTGAACTGTTGGATCTCATATCCTATCACCTATGCTGGATCTGGATAGTATTCCCGAAGCATCAAAAGATGGGACATATTGTGGGTGCCTGCTTATTCAAGTGATAATGCCACCTACAGGTCTTATCTTCCACTTGTCCAATCTCTCAAAAGATTCAATCCAGCGAAACTCAATTTACCTTCTTCCAAAAGTTCGCTATGTCCTTATTCTCTTAGGACAAGTAACTTTCAACCATACCAATTCACCAAGGGTGAATTCCAATACTTTTCTATCTGCTCTGAGGTGTTCTTAATCTCTCACTCTTAAGTAAACATTCTCAGAGACTTATTATCCAAAGTCAAAAATGATTCTATCTGTCACCCACTTTTTCTTACCCAATTTGGGGAACAACCCCTACAGCCATACACTGCCTCATATCTTGTTATCCCGATACTCATCTGCCAACTGTCATTATTGGCGACTTCAACTTGTGACAACTGATCATTCCAGGAGCTTATAAAATCAAGGGCATACGCTTTCATCGTATCCTCCAGAACTTGTACAGTCCTCTCTGACTGACCATCTGTCTGAGGACGAAAAGCTGTGCTAATACTCCGTTGGGTTCCCATAGCTTCCTAAAAATATCCTCAGAGGTGGGAAGTGAAGCGGGAATCCCTATATAATACCATGCTCACTGGAACGCTACTTAATGTTCCACAAATCTTCCTTATACATAAATCCTCATATACACCCTGAGTATCTGGGGATTTCATAACCAGAAGGTGGGTAGACTTAGTCAATTTGGCGACTATCATCCAAATAGCCTCGTAATTCACCTGGGTCCTCTGTAACCCATCACGACATTCATGGAGACTTGCTCTCATTTTTCGTGCCGTGTCGATATAGGTAGGTGCTGCAATAACTCTGCAGACTTTTAATACTCTACCTTACTCTGCTAACATACTAGGCACTTTTCCACAATCTCTACCATGTTTCTTTTCATATCCGACCCTGACCACCCATACCCTTTTCGAGATTTCAATATATTTTTATTACCTTCCGTATGCACTGTATATCCTGAAGAGTGAGCTTCTGACAAAATTACTATCTCATCAACTGTGGTCCTGGGGAGCACTCATACTGTCTCTGAACCTCTCTGTAAATCATTATCATACTCTGTGAACTCTGTCACTGTACCCTTCTGAATCTGACCCAAACCATCGACATCATGCCGATCATCACGCTAAGCCTGTCAAATCCGGGCACTCTCATCCGGTTCTAGTCTCAGGCTAGCTGTCACACAATCACTGTCATCATCAGAAAGGGTCACATCACTACTGAGGTCCACAACTGTTCAAGGAGCTCACGCTCCCTGACCATCATATGTGGTACCATTCCGAGGCTCTTTATACTCGAGGCATCAGCCATCACATTAGCCTTCCCTGGGTGGTACAATTTTCACAATCTAAATCTCTCAGAAGCTCTAACCCACTATGTATTCTCATATTCGCCTCTTTCTGTGAAAACAGATACTCGGGCTTGTGATCAGTGCATATCCACAATTTCTCACCCTGTACATAATAGTACCATATCCTTGGTACAAATACTGTTGCCAACTTTAAATCATTGGTCAGATAGTTTATTTCGTGATCAAGGAGTTGTCTGACTCCAAAATTGACTATCTTCCCACTATACATCAATACACAGCTCCTTCATAATTTTGAGGTATCCATACTCACTGAGAACCTCTTGAGCTGTTGGGTATGGTGAAATTAATCACGGTGGTCAGTTCATACTTCACTACACCAAGATTCATGTCACATCTAACATCTTATTTATCATCTTATTCAAAGACCACGTTTTCATAGTTAAACGTGACAACAAGGTATACCCTTTTTAGAACTCGCAGCAACCATCTGTAAAAGCAATTTTCAATTATTGCCTACAATTTGCCCTAGACTTTAAATACACCCAACATATCATCGATAATGATGATTACAACTCGGTCTAATCCTTGACTTATTTACGCATAAGCGTATAAGATCCTCTAAAATCGCTTACGTTTCCAGGTACTAACCTGCGTCATTTCCTTTTCTTATCTTAACGGCTCTTATTAAATTTTTACTATGTTAACTTTTATGATTTGTCGAATTTTAATATTCTTATCATCTTAGTAAAGGTATCCTAACGCTAAAGGTATTTATTACGACGATCGATTTCATGTTATAGGTTATATATATACTTTCAGACGCTATCAAGTCTTCAGGCGGGGAGGTATTTTGAAATACCTTTATTAACCTTTAGACTTAACCACAATTACTTTATATACCAGTCCATGTGGTCACACTTTATATTCGCTACTAATTGCTTTAATCCTATTGACTTCATATCGTAAAGATGTTCTTACCTAGCATACGCCTCTTACTCCAATACATCTTGTATTTAGGATCTATCTTATCTCAAAAATTATCTCCTTAGTGTATCAATTATAACGAAACTCCTTCATTATTCATTCCGTGAGTACAATCCTTTACTCCTTTAATTTCAACTGTTGCACTCCTTTTTTATCACTTGTCAACACTTACAATATACTTTTCAGTGATGTTTTCACCCCTGCTTTCAACTTAAAATCTCTATATCCATATTTCGTTAATTAATCCTCCTCTATTGGGGTACTCATTTATTAGTATTGTGCCCAATGATGTAGGCATTCATGCCTTTTTACTCACTTATATGCGAATGAAGGCGGTATGAATAAATGTGTGGCACCAGGATCAATGAACATATGTACTTCATTATTCATAACAAGTGTGGTATCTTACACCACATCCATGAAACATCAATAGTGTCCTGGTCCAAGACATCCTCTCGCCTTCGTCCAACAACCTACTTCCTTTTTCTTTTCTTTTCGGCTATTGCCTCCCTTTTCGCTACAGCTATACCAACGAAGTTTTTCTCTGTCTCTTTACTTTCCTGTGGGGCAATCTCGCTCAACTCTGAGCAATCAAGATCAATGGTCCGTCTTACCACACTTAACGACCATTTTCATCAATACAGTGTAGGTATAGACCCTTCCTTCCGTGGTATCCACCACACATCCTACAGTGATCACACTGCTACTCTGCTTCGTAGCAAGTCGGGGTCCTCCAATCACAATACCCCTCAAGAGTGCCAAAATCGGATGCACTGGGGCCTTACCAATTATCTTACTCCATGACTCATCAAATTAACTCTTTTACCAATTACCATTTTCCCATTTTAACATCTTTTTCATTTCTCGATTCTCTTTTTTGTCTCTATTTCGGCCCTCACTATCTTTCCCAATATTAGAGGCGTGCAATTCGTGTTCTTATTTACCCAACTGTAAATCTGCGCACTGCCTCGGTATAGGTAATATCTCACGGGCCAATCGGGCTCTAATTGAAAAGTTGAGCCATTTCATGAACTTTTAGACATCTCGACGTCACTTTTTATATGTCGAGGTAATATCTGTCAAAGAATATAACTGAGTTTCATACTCATAATCAATTTAGTATTCCTGGGCAGTGTAAGAAATTTTTTCCTTTAAATCATGTCCGGGATATCCTGTCACCGAAATATATCCAATAAGATTTCTCATCTTAGCTATGGATGTTTAACACTTAAGATGGGTCGAGCGGGTTTCCACCAATGTTCCGCTGCGCCCTCTGATCTCATTCATAATCTGAGCAATTAGCTCCTCAAAATAATTCCAATGCTCCGCTTCAATCTCGCGAAGCGTGTCTCAATACTGTCCGATCTCTCTATCGGATTCAGTGGGGCATGCTCAACATTAGCCTCCATTTCATTTTCATCCTGGTTCTCACAGGTCAACTCAACACGACTAGCAGGCTCAGGTCTACCTCTACGACCTCTGCCTCATGCACTATCTCATCTAACGCGACTCATATTAGGCATTCCTGCATTCTCGACCATTTCTTAGTCAAAACACATCTCGATATACACTATTGTATCTAACCAAGCACAGTAACACGGGGATGTAATTTCCTAATTATTGACACTGACACACATTAGACCAATTGCTGCTCTGATACCACCTTTATATGTCACGACCCGAACTACCCAAAAATCAGAGTTAATTTTTCGCGTTTTGTTATTTCTATTTCATACTTACCTTTCCTCTGATCGTGACCACACTCCTCTAACAAATTGGGCTGTGCGTCAATGCCAGTCCCACCATTCAATTACCATCTAACTTATTTCTTCTCCAGTCATTTATAATTGTTTACATTATTTATACATCCCCTAAAGTTGCTTACAAACATGTTACTGTGCTATTCTTATGTAAATACAATATGTACAAGTGTATATACCTTATGTTGATGGGCAGCAGCGGATATCCAGAATGCAGTACTGAGTCACCTCAACTTCAACTGGAGATTATCTGTGGGAGAAAATGAAAGGGGTGAGCACATCAAGCTCAGTAAGGCAATCCTACGAACAAGTAGGTAACCATACTACCTACATGAACGTGGTGCCATGCATAAACCACCCTTTCTCCACACATTTTAAAACAGATGATATGAGTTATGATGTTATGTAAATCAAGTTTGCACGGAAAATTCAACATGCAATTATTTCAAATCATTTCTTTCTCATTTAAAAATTTCACAATAAGGTCAGGACTCGACCCCTCCTTCGGGTGATCCTGACTCACACAAAACCATGAAAGTCGGTTTACATCACACATGGGTTTAAAAGCATGGAAACAGCATCATGCACATTTAATTTAAAAACCCAGTTTAAATCACCGAAATCATCGACATGCGAGACGAGGCAATATCTGTATAACGGCAATAACCAGGACTGGCCATATGTGTCCTCGTGAGTCCCTCTAGCTTTACGGATCCCAGTGTGCGAGGTCTCACCCTGATCGGGAACCGCCCGGGAGGTGGGTCAATCCAACCCGTCAGTCTTATCCGATCTCACGCATCCGAAGATGTCGTATCCGAAGATACCCCGTATCACAAAGATACCATATCCGAAGATACCCCGTATCACAAAGATACCGTATCCGAAGATACCCCACGGTACATCCTACTTCATGCTACTTGCACGGTACATCGTACTTCATGGACCCATATCACTCTAGGTACTCCAGCCCAAATGGCCTGCTTCCCACAGAGAGGTTTTGTTTCTCAATACTCATGCTATGTCTCAAAACACACATGCGAGCCTATTAAATCGGTGACACACAGTCTACTCGATGCTCCAAGCAGGGCTCATCGCATGTTCTCATAAAATCAGTGCGAGCGATGCTCAGCACTCTCATCAAATCAAGTAAAATCAGCAGAGCGCGCTTTACATCCCCACAAGGCCGCCAACCTCATCCCTCACTCTCACCCTACTTAAGAGGTCTTTTGAGCCTGTTGGGCCTTTTGGCTGACTCCAAGGGCAGACAGCGCTACTCCACAAATCCAGTAAAACTAGTGCGAGCTAGGCTCAACACTCTGTATATAAATCACATGAAAATCTTATAAAATCTGGTGCGAGTTAAACTCTAGCACCCTGTCTCGAAAATCATGTAAAAAATATGGTGCGAGTTAGACTCTAGCACCCTGTCACGAAAATCATGTAAAATCTGGTGCGAGTTAGACTCTAGCACCCATGCATGTAAAACTCTAGTGCGAGCTCTCGCTCCAGCACTAATGCATGCATAACACAAATCAAACATCGTGCGAGCTGAGCTCTAGCACGTCACATGTAAATAAAAACACGTAGGTGGCTCGGTTATCTCCAAATAGTTTTCACAGAAATTACATCGTTTAAGGTATGCAATGCTATGCATTTTTCTTTAAAAGTGAGCCAGCCTACTCATGCATGTGTTAAAATACCTCCAGAACGAGCAGGAACCTCTTGTCCTTGCTCCTCCCAATTTTTCCTAAATTTGTAAGTTCTACCCTTAACAAGGGTATTTTAGTAATTTGCCCATTCGTGGCACTAAAATTATTAATTGACCTCTAGACCCTTCAGGTAATTTTTTTAAAGACTGCAATGAACTTAAAATTGCGTAAAGTTTACCTCTAGCAGTCTGTAGAATTCCCTTACCTTATTTTCCTGTCGAGTCTGACCTTTTCTTTTCCACTGGTGTCTCGTCGCCTAGTCCGATATGCTCCCAATCAAATGTCCGAAACTGCGTATAATTATTCCTCAGGTCAGATAACATACAATTTAATTGTATTTCCTATTTTTTGGGCTTAATTTAAATCATTGGGCCCGTTTACCCCTATTGGGCCCCGATTGCACCTTAATGGGCCTTAAGCCCGTTTTCCACTTAATTTTCACTTTATCGAGGCCTATTGGGCTCATTGGGCCCACTAATAATTTATTGGGCCTCGTTCTAATTCTTGAATTACTAAATCGATTATTTACGATAATTTATCTAAATTTCCATAATTTAATTCAATTTATGCGAAAATCAAATCAATATCACGCATAACGAGGTAATTATCGTAAATAAGGGTTATTTACCCGAGATTCCATGCTAGTTCGCAAATCGAGGCTATCTCAAGCTCTCGTTGGATGCCAATTGTCGAGCTACATAATTTTATAATTTTTCAGGTAAATTTCCAGTCGAAAATTAATTAAATAAAATATTCCAAAATTTAAATCGGTCAATTTGACCGCTTATCGACTTACCCGAAGCTCGATTGCATCGCTGGAATTTTCTCCAATTTTTTTCTTTTTTTGTTTTTCCCTTTTTCTTCCTTTTTTCCTCTCTTTTTGGCTGAACCGGTTCAGTCCGGTTCGAACCGGTTCAAACAGCCGGTTCACCCCGGTTTGGCCAGTTCACCGTCGGTTCAAGGCCTTGCCGGCTGGTTCTCTATCGGCTTCCACCGCCAGCAGCTCCGTGAGGTTGTCCGCAGCTCGAATCTGGCCTCGGTTTCGTCCAAGGCCGTCGGAAAGTCGCCGGTCCGGTCGTTCTCCTCTTTGGCGTCGGAACCCATTTCTCTTTTCGTCGTTTCCGACGCCATCCACCGGTTCAGTGGCTGTTCTCGGTACCAATCGGCTCAACTGCGCCTCAGGGACGTTCGGTGGCCGTCGGTCGGGCCTGAATCGACGCTGATCGACCGCCGTTTCCTTTTCTCTTTTCGGTTTTCATTTTTGCCGTTCCTTCGCCGTTTCGCCGCCGTTACCCTCAGCGGCCGGTGCCGACGAGCTCGGCTGCTTCGCCTGATCGGTTTTTCGGTGGTGTCCGTTGCTGAGGCCGACGGGACTGGGTCCTCGGGTTCGGCTTCGTTTCCGTTCTCCCTCTCTCCCCGATTCCTTTTCTGTCTTCTTTTTTTTTCAGATTTTTTTATTTTATTTTATATATTTATTTATTTATTTATTAATATTATTTAATTGATTAAATTAGTCTAAAATATTCAAAATATCTTAAAAAAATTATATTTTATTCATTTAGTCTATAAATTAATTTTTTGGTATTATTTCGGCTTCCCGGTATAATTTTTTGATTATTTTTCAGGATTATTTTTCGATTTAAAAATTTCGATTAATCCCGATTAATTCCAATAAATTGATATCTTGATCAATTTAATCCAGAATAAATTTATTTCACCTTTATTGACCAAGATTTCTCAATCCATTATTTTTAAATTAAATTTCCTTATCGAAATTATACCGACCTTCTGTCTTTTGACCATTTTACCCTTACACGTGTTCGGGATTAATTTAACCCGACTTCCCTTCACGAATACTCATTCATTTCGTATTTTAAATAAATTCGGGTCTTACAATCCATGGGAGCATGATGTACCATGGGCGTTAGCCATGGAGTACAATGTGTCGTGATTTCAGTATGAGCTGAAAGGAGGTTGATCTGCCTCCCCAAGCGTATGGTTCCCACACACCTGATCAGCGTTACCTGGAATTCGATTATGGCCATTAGTCCTTTATTTATCTGAGTGATATGACATTGTCACTACTGCGTGTGGTGACATATGTGTCCTTTGCTGGGTGTCTGGGGATATGATTACCCATAATTATGTCTCATGTATATTGATTTGCGAAGTGCAAAGCGATTTCTAAATGTCTACTCTATGATTTAAAAGATGAGCTGTGTGAAAAGAGTATGCTGTGTGAATATGCATATACCCATCTGACGAATTAATGATTTTGCATCGATGAAAGCTATTTTAAAGAATGCATACATTTTATACGAAAAATGATTATATATTTTTAGCATGAAGATAATGTAGTTATCTACCTGCATTCATATTTTCCTTACTGAGCGTGTTAGCTCACCCTCTTTTTCACCTCCACAGATTCTAGGCAGTAGTGAGTACACTATAGTTGTCCCTACTATCGTGTTGCTTCGGTCATCCAACAGTATAGAGGTATACACTTAAGATGAAAAATTTTGTATCTTGTAAACTAATACACAGTAAAGTTTGTATTTTGTATTTTGAGGGATGTATGTAATAGAAACTGATGTAAACGCTTCCGTACATATATATATATATATATATAAGAGTCCAGTTTCTATTGTACTTTATTTAAATGAATTTATTTAAACTATAAATGGATGAGATGTGGATTGGATGTTGACTCACAGCCTAACTATTTGAGATTAAGGTAAAGGTCATGGACAAAGAGCGAGGGTCGTGATAGAATTAATGGTATCAGAGCGAAGTTGGTGTGATGTGAGTCAGTATCCATAGTTAGGGAATTATACATCCCCAAAGTACTGTGCATTATTAGGATACAATTGTGTATACCAAGCTGGAAAATGTGGTTGAGACACTTATTTTGAGTATGCAAGATGTAAGATAGACAATGTACTCGTAGAGGAGAGATTTCATGCTCTCAAGGGCATAGAGATAAGCCTGAGAGACGCAGTGGGTCTAGTTCTAGTAAGGATCCACCCGGTCTTAGTGAGGCTACTGAGGAACATATAACGTAACTACAGCGCAATGTAGACACGATTATGGAGATTTTTACACAGGCGATGGCCAAATTTGAAAGTAGACATGAGAACCTTACTGGTCAGGCTGCTGCACCAGAGAGACAAGAGCCAGCACAGCCTGCACCGAGACCTCGGGCTACAGAGGCAGAGATTCTTGTACCCCCTCCAGTTCAGGACATTCTCCCACCAGTTTAGGATCCTGTAGCTCCACAACAGTTTGGTGGTGAAGGAGTGTACTATTATAATCTGGGTAGACTGAGAGAGTTCTAGAAGTTCGGACCACCTTCATTTAGTGGGGTGAAGAACCCAATGTTAGCCGAGCATTGGATATGTAGTATGGAGAAGCTTTACCGATTTTTCCATTGCTCCGCCATAGAGAAGGTCACATTTGCGGCTTTTGTATTAGAGGATGAGGCAGAGCATTGGTGGATGGCCACACAATCGCTGTTGAGTGCACGACACCAGATTGTGACATGGGATATATTCTTGGATGCCTTTAGAAGGTAATACATTCTAGCTACTGCACAAGGAAAGATACAGATGGAATTTATGACATGGACTCAGGGGAATTGGACAGTGGATGAGTATGACTCTAGATTCACATCCTTGGGCAGATATGATACAATAACTATGAGCCTTGAGGATAGAAAGGTTCAAAAATTTCTTGAGGGGTTGAAACCTTCCATCAGAGCTCGATTAGCTCCATTGGACATTACCACCTATGATGAGGCAGTATGCAGAGCTCAGCCGTGTTAGCAAGATTATGAGTTGCATGCCTCGAAATTAAGTAGGAGTGGTAAAGGTGGAGATAGAGATCGGAAGAGGTCAGTTGATGATAAAGGGTTCAGAAAGGGCCAAAGGTTATTTGGTAAGAGGCTTAAGATTAAAGAGGTACAAGAAAGGCCTGCAAAGCCTCTAGTTCATCCAGCTTTATCTTCAACTTCGATGGGCATAGTTATTGGTAAACCTCGACCAACCACAGAGCAGTGCAAGTTATGTGGTAGATATCATGAGAGTAGACCATGCCCTTTAATGAGATCATGTTATAGGTATGGTAAACTAGGGCACATAGCTCATGAATGCCCAGAGTTGATTGATACAGCCCCACATAAGGGCAATGAGCCAAAGAAGTCTACAGTTGAGACATCTACACCTAAGAGGAAGGTCACAGATGAAGAGAAAGGGAAGCAAGCTGTTGGTCGAGGGCGAGTGTTTGCATTGGACCAGGCTTTTGTAGAGGCTTCCTCGAATGTGATTAAAGGTACCATCCTTGTCTTTGATTTTGAAGCATTAGCATTGATTGATCCTGGTACCACGCATTCATTCATATCGCTTTCATTTACATGTAAACTGTGTGAACATGTGAAACCTATATCCTTAGGTAGAGTTCTACTTATAAGTACCCCAGTGAGAGATAATGTAATGATAGAATATGTATGTAAGAGTTGCAAGTTAAAAGTAGGGGAAAAGGATATGTCGACTGATCTCATCCTATTAATTATGAAGGATTTTGATGTAATACTAGGAATGGATTGGTTGGCTATAAACCATGTTGTTTTAGACTGTTATGCTAAGACATTAATGTTTTCCCTCCCTGAAAAGTATGTTGTAAGATTTAAAAAGAAATGAAAGAAGTAGTAAGTTATTTTACAGATGGATGATGTTGCTAACAAATGTAATAATAATGTGTTGAAGGTTTTATCACTTATGTGGTTGACTTGGAGAAGGTGTACCTGGATATAGCTGACATCCCAATGGTTAGAGAATTGTTCGATGTCTTTCCGAAAGAATTACCAGGGTTGCCACCAGACAGAGCAATGAAATTCTGTATTGATTTGGTGCTTGGAACGGAACCGATATCCAAGCCACCGTATAGAATAGCTTTGATTGAGTCGGAGGAGCTAAAGAAGCAATTGCAGGAGTTATTGGATAAGGGGTTCATCAGACCGAGTGTATCACCTTGGGAAGCACCGGTTCTGTTTGTAAAGAAGAAAGATGGGAGTCTCCGTTGTGTAGATTATCGGTGGTTGAATAAGGCTACCATCAAGAATAAATATCTCCTTCCATGGATTGATGTTCTATTGGATCAGTTGTAAGGAGCACATGTCTTTTCGAAGATTGATTTGAGGTCTGGGTATCATCAGTTGAGGATTTGGAGTGGAGATGTACCTAAGACAACGTTTCGGATCCGTTATGGCCATTATGAGTTTTTGGTTATGCCATTTGGGTTGACGAATGCTCTTGCAGCATTTATGGCTCTAATGAATGATGTATTTAAGCCATACCTAGACAGATTCATAATTGTCTTCATAGATGACATATTGGTGTACTCAAAGTCTAGGGAAGAGCATGAACAGCATTTGAGAACAGTGTTGCAGACCCTTAGAGATCAGGAATTGTATGCTGAACTCAATAAGTGTGATTTCTAGCTGAGTAAGATATCATTTTTGGGTCATGTAGTCTTGAGAGACGGTGTATCAGTGGATCCGTCCAAGATAGAGGCTGTGATACAGTGGCAAAGACCCAAGACGGTTACAGAGATCCGCAGTTTCTTGGGTTTAGCAGGTTAATACTGACGGTTTGTCAATGGATTCTCTAAGCTGGCTGCTCCATTGACACGTCTCACTCAAAAGAATGTGGCATTCGAGTGGGATGATAAATATGAAAGTAGTTTCTACGAGCTAAAGCATAGACTGACCACCGCACCTATTCTCACTATACCCACTAGCTCAAGAGGTTACTCAGTGTATATAGATGCCTCGGGATAGGGACTGGGTTGTGTGTTGATGCAGGATGGGAAGGTAGTAGCCTATGGATCCAGACAGCTTAAGGACCATGAGAGGAACTACCCGACCTATGATTTAGAGTTGGTAACCGTGATATTTGCATTGAAAATATGGTGCCACTACTTGTACAGTGAGAAATTTCAGGTGTATACCGACCATAAGAGCCTCAAATATCTGCTTTTATAGAAAGAGTTAAATATGAGGCAGAGATGATGGATAGAGCTTCTGAAGGATTATGAGTGTGAGATACTGTACCATCCATGGAAGGCTAATGTTGTGGCTGATGCCCTGAGTAGAAAGAGCCTCGAAATGGTATCGCATGTGATGGTTAGGGAATATGAGCTACTCGAGCAGTTTCCTCACCTCAGGTTGGATATGACCCTCTTGATATTGACAGAGACTGTGTGATAGCTAGCTTAGGAATGGAATCGAATTTGATTGACTAGATATGCCAGGCTCAACATGCTGATCTACTGTGTGAGGATCGTGCAAGTCAGATTCAGAGGGGTGATGTGATCGATTTCTTAGTGAGTGGTGATGGCCTACTGAGGTTTTGTGAGAGGCCCTAGCCTCCGCAGGCAAGCCCACTGGCTCTCTGGGCCGACTAGGCCTTGTCACCATAGCTACGTATTGTTCTCTTTTGGTCCCACTGGACCATCAAGATCTTTCTCACCAAGGACGCGTCCCAGAGTGCTCGAATCCAGGACCAAGTCCTAGTCCTTGCACTCTGTAACAGAGTGCAAGGATTAGGACTTAGTCTTGGGTTCGAGCACTCTGGGACGCGTCCTGGGTGAGTAAGATCTTGATGGTCCAGTGGGACCAAAAGAGAACAATACGTAGCTATGGTGACGAGGCCTAGTCGGCCCAGGGAGTCAGTGGGCTCGCCTGCAGAGGCTAGGGGCTCTCACAAGTTTAAAGGCAAGATTTACGTTCCCAATGACCCAGAGTTAAAGTGATTCATTTTGATAGAAGCTCATTCATCGAGATATACATTGCATTCGGGGAGTAACAAGTTGTATCAAGACCTCCGGAAAGTATATTGGTGCTCAGGGTTGAAAAGAGATATCGTAGAGTTTGTGGCAAAATGTCTTGTATGTCAGAAAATAAAGGTAATGCATCAGAAGCCTGCAGGGTTATTGCAGCCTCTACCTATACCAACTTGGAAATGGGAGCATGTCACCATGGGATTGTCGAGGACTAAGAGGAAATATGATGCTATCTGGGTAGTGGTTGACAGATTAACGAAATCCGCCCACTTTCTAGCTATGAAATTTACAGATACTTTGAGTAGTTTGGTAGAGTTGTATGTACGGGAGATAGTGAGGCTACATAGTGTTCCAGTGAGCATCATATCGGATAGGGATCACACTTCACTTCTCGCTTTTGGGAACAATTTCAGGAAGCTATGGAACCCGGTTGTGTTTCAGTACTGCATTCCATCCTCAGACCGATGGTCAGTTAGAGAGAACCATCCCAACGTTAGAGGACATGTTGAGAGCAAGTATTATGGATTTCAAAGGCTCTTGGGATGATCACCTACCATTAGCCAAATTTGCATACAATAATATTTATCACTCGAGTATTGGGATGGCACCATATGAGACTATTTGGTAGAAGGTGTCGTTCCCTAATTGGTTAGGAAGAAGTGGGTGAAAGGAAAATTTTTGCTTCTGATTTGGTACGACAAGCCTCTGAGGTTGTTCAGTTGATATGTGAGAGATTGAGAACAACTCAAAGCAGGCAAAAAAGTTACACTGACATGAGACGGAGGCCACTAGAGTTCAGCATGGGTGACTCAGTTTTCTTGAGAGTTTCTCCTCGAAAGGGATTATGAGGTTCGATAAGAATGGTAAGTGAAGCCCTTGATGTATCAGACCATTTGAGATACTGGAGCGTGTGGGAGATAAGGCCTACAAGCTAGCATTGCCACCAGAGATAGCAGGTATACATAATGTCTTCCATGTGTCTATGCCTCAAAAGTACCATCCAGATCCAACCCATGTGATTCAGTATAAACCATTTGAGCTCAAGAATGATTTGTCATATGTAGAGAAACTAATTCGAATATTGGATAGGAAGCAAAAGGTGTTACGGAACAAGACGATTCCATTTATTAAGGTTCTCTGGCAGTACCATACTTCAGAGGAAGTTACTTGGGAATTGGATAACCTTACACGGGAAAAGTACCCCCTACTTTTTGAGGAGTAAGTTGGTTCTAATTTGGAGGACCAAATTTCTTAAAGGAGGGGAGGAATGTAAGACCCGTATTTTCATATGTAATCCTTATGATTCCCTAAGTATACACTTGTATTTGTAATATGAATCATAAGTGATGTAATGTCTGTAGATTTGATGTACACACTTGTTTTGTGAGTTCGTGATGTACACTCAAGTTTCATTGAGTATGAATTATAAGAAATGGACATTTTTAAGTGATAAATTTGGATTGAATGCAAAATGGGTAGTGAAGTAAATTGATGTGAAGTTAACATGGGAAATTTGGGATGAAATTCGACTAAGTATGCCGCAGAACAAGGGGAGATCGATCTCTCCTTCAAGCCAGATCGATCTCGGTAAGCCTCTGCCAAGCAAGGATCGATCTCAACCTCAAGCAGACCGATCTCATTATGTCTCGACTAGAAGTAGATCGATCTCATCCCTCTGGCAGATCAATCTCTGAAGCTTTCTGCGTGGCCAAGATCGATCTTATCCTTCAGAACAGATCGATTCCTCATGCTTGAAAAACTGAATGCTGAGAGACTTAAAACAGGAGAAGATCGATCCCTCACTTATGGAGATCGATCTCATTAAGTCATTTTCATAAAAACTAGGCAGCTGAACTGCATTTCACGAAAACAACTTAAAACCTTCCATTTTGAAGCAAAGTAACCTAGTTTTTCTCTCAAAACTCTCAACACTTTCCTTGGAGATTTGAGAGAAGTTCATTTCAGTAAAGTTGTTTTTAGAGAGGAGGAGAACAGCATAGTTGAAAACAAGAAGTTGAATAGTTGGATTGAAAGAGGAAAAGAGTTTTCCCCTAATTTTTTTGAAAAAGGAGAAAAGTAAGATTTCAATGTAACAATCTCATGTATGTTCATTTACACGCTTGTATGAGTTGATTGGTATATAGATTGATGGTTGAAACATCTTAATTCATGTCTAATCTTCCAAGACCTATAAGTGGCTTGATGTGCTAAAATGGGAGAAGATTTAGTAGGAGTGGATTTAATGATGAATTGTGTATTGATGTTATTGAACATGTATATATGCTTGTATAATAGTTGGTGAGATCCATGTGCTAGAAACAATAATAGTTAAAAATAAGCATATAAGGTATTTGATGAAATTCCAAAATGAAATGAAATGATAACTAGAGGCATTGTAAGCTTAATTTCGGTTCAATACGAATCAATAGACTCAAGGAGTCTAAGAGATTCTCGAGAAATGAGTTATATACTCAGCATTGACTCAAGAAAGAATAAAGTTCGATAACGATGTAACAAGGCCAAATAAGATATAATTGGCCCAATGCATTGATTTGAATAAATGAAGTATATGAAAGTATATTGATGTGTGTAGTACATAATTTCAGCTCCTAAAGATTTACTTGGAGTCGATAGGACCGGGTTACGAGCGTTGGGAATCGAAGGAAAATGTTTCAAGCGTAATTCGAGGTAAGGGATTTATGCGAGCTATTAGAGATAGCTATACGTATGTTTTCTTACCTGCTGTGTGCGTATATATGCAATAAATATGTAGATATTGATATATCCAGGCGAAAACTACGTATGAGAATAAGTCTATAAGTTTGAGTTGCATGACTTCTATGTTATTGTTGTGAAAAGAAGTTTTTTTGTAAGTGTTTTGAGAAAGAGTAATAATAGACGGGCTCCCAGTTTAGTAGTTTTCATGGAAAGCTTTTAACGAGTGATTGAAGGGAGATTGCTTTCTCACTCATACTCAGTGAATGAAGCCTTCTATTTCTTTTCTATGTGAAATTGTGCTAGAGCCTAAGTCGCAACGGTAGATTGGCCAGCCCTGCTCGCACATTATTTTTTTAAAGTGATTTTTGAGGAAAAAACAAAAGTGTACTCGATGCCTCAGGTGATGCTGTGTGTTCCACTCGAGATGCTCGTACAAGATTTTTAGGGATCATGCTAGAGCCTTCGAGTATTTTTGTGTGTCTTGCACTGACTATGCTCACATGTAATTTCCTAGTAATACCGTGCTCGATGTCTCAAGTATGTTGTGTGTCTTACGTTGAGTTGCTCGCATAAGGTTTTTATGATTGTGTTGTGTGTTAGTAAAACCGTGCTAGAGCCGTCATATATTGCTGTGTGTCTTGCATTAATCTGCTCGCATGTGGTTTATAGATGTGATGCAATGAGTACAAAACCATGCTAGAGCCGTCGTGTATTATTATGTGTCTTGCACTAACCTGCTCGCACGAGATTTTAAGACAACGAAAATGAGTGATAAGGATCCACGAGAGCACGATGTACCGTGAACGTTAGCCACAGAGTACGATGTGCTGTGATTTCTGTATGAGCTAAAGGGATGGTTGATCCACCTCCCCAAGCGTAGGGTTCCCGCATACCTAATCAGTGTCGCCTGGAATCCGATTATGGCCATGAGTCATTTATTTATTTGAGTGATATGACATTGTCACTACTGTGTGTGGTGATATATGTTTCCCTTACTGTGTGTATGGGGATATGATAACACATAATTATGTCTCATGTATATTGATTTACTGAGTGCAAAGCGATTTCTAAATGTGTACTCTATGATTTTAAAGATGAGCTGTGTGAAAAGAGTATGCTGTGTGAATATACATATACCCATCTGGCGAATTAATGATTTCGCATCGATGGAAGCTATTTTAAAGAATGCATATATTTTATAAGGAAAATGATTATATATTTTTAGCATGTAGATAGTGTAGTTATCTACCTGCTTTCATATTTACCTTAGTGAGCATGTTAGCTCACCCCCTTTTTTCTCCTCCACAGATTCTACGCAGTAGTGAGTACACTATAATCGTCCTGCTATCGTGTTTCTTCGGTCATCTAGCAGTATCGAGGTATACACTTGAGATGAAAAATTTTGTATGCTATCAACTAATGCATAGTAAAGTTTATATTTTTTATTTTGTATTTTGGGGGATGTATATAATTGAAACTGATGTAAATGCTTCTGCACATATATATAAGAGTCTAATTTCTATTCTACTTTATTTAAATGTATTTATTTAAACTATAAATGGATGAGATATAGATTGGATGTTGACTCACGACCCAACTATTTGAGAGTAAGGTAAAGGTCACGGACAGAGAGTGAGGGTCGTGACATAACCATAAGCCATTTCTCTTATTGATTAGCACTTCTTGCCCTATTTGAGTCGTTGGCCAAGATGAATTCACATTTCTCTTCGGTTAACTTGAAGGACTGTTAAGCCCTTTGAAGTTCATCTATGTTGTACAGGAGAAAGAAAACAAGTAAAGAAAAGAAGAACTATGGTAGACACTTTTAAAGCGAACAATATGTTAACATTTGAAGGACTAGAAATGACTGGTAAGAAAACCAGAGAATGAAAAGGAAACTATAACTAGATTCCACAGAACCAATGTTCAGAGAAGACTAAAATAAGATAAAGTGTCTTTTTTACTGATTTAAAATTATTTCCTTATATCTTATGAAGTTTTGTCATTAATCTATCATTTTTTCCCATGTCATTATGTGTTATATTTTTTAACTTAATTAAAAATAATAAAAAGGAGTTGAGTTCTATTCTAACTTTTTCTCCCCATTCTATCTTCTTTATTTATTTATTTCGATTTATAAGGAAGCAGGCAAAGTAAAGCTTTTTTTTGGGGTAAAAAGGAAAACCAAATAAATCAAATTAGTACCATTTTCATTTTTCCTAGAGTAGTATTCAATTGGTTGTGGATTAATGACTCATTATCTACCCAATCAATAAAATCCTTTATGTCTATAAGAGCTATATTCTGCACATATATTAGTGTAAAGTGACATAGATTAGACTTGAAAATAAAAGAGAATCGAGAGATAGACTAAGAAGAAAGAAAAGAATAAGAACGTTCATTCATTTCATGGATTTTTATTACATTAGGATAGTTTTATATATTAACATAGTGTTAGGTCTGCACTAAATTCCTAATGACATTGGCTATCACAATCTACCAATGAAATTAATGATCTTTAACAACCGTCTCTCTCCTCTAACTAATCATCATTTGGCAAGTTGTTGTCTTGCCAATGGTCCTCACAGCCACATTCTCTTTCTCTACTAGCCACCATCTTGATCCACTACCAGTATATTCTTTGTGTCCTTCTCCAGCCTCAACTGTCATGTTAATTTTTTTTACTGATATGGACTACCTTTTTAGCTTTTACTGCTACCACAGTGTCATGTTGACTTGGCTCAACAATTAATTTCATCATATTACCCCCTTCTATAACAGATCTTTGTCCCTAAGGATCAAATAATGGAAATTGAAAAACGAACACTCGATAGTCCTCTCATGTTGCATTTTCTGGCCTTAGGTTAACCTATTGTATTAGCAGCTGAGTCATTACCTTATTCCCACCTTTAACTGTCTTTTTGCCCAAAACTGTAGCGGGGTAAACCTTTGGTGTTCCATCTTTTGTAACTTCTAAAGGGTCAAGTGAAGCTACTACCTTGTGCCTTACTTTCTTCTTCAATAAACTCACATGGAATAAAGGGTGTATTTTTGCAGTAGAAGGTAGTTGCAGTTTAAAGGCAATAAGAATATCCTTAGCTAAAATGGTGTAAGGGTCACAATACCTTAAGGAAAGCTTAACATTCTTTCTTAATGCTTAGGTAGTTTCCTTGTAGGGTTGAATCTTCAAGTAAACTCCATCTCCTTCCTGAAACTATCTTTCAATTTTCTTCCTGTCAACATATAAGTTCATCCTATGCTTGGCTTTTGTTAGTTGGTCCAATGATAGCTTCCTAAGTTGCTCCCTTTCTTTAAGCAGGTCAACTGTATTTACTTTGGCTTTGGAGTTAGAATCCAATAAGAAACTTAGAGGTTGATATCCATAGAGTGCCTGAAATGGAGACATTTTTAATGTTATATGGTAGCTTGAGTTGTACCACCACTCTGCTAGGGTCAGCCATTTATATCGAGAATTTGGTTTGAGGAAACACATGCACCTTAAGCACTGCTCTAAGCATTGATTAAGTCTCTCTGATTGGACAACCATTTCAAGATGATAAGCTATACTCAAGTAAACCTTTGACCTAACAATTTCATTAGCTCCTACCAAATAGAGTTGATGAACACCTTGTCTTTTTCGAAAATGATGGCTTTTGGAGCTCCATGCAGTTTATAGACTTGATCTAAATATGCCTTAGCTATATCCACAATAGAAAAAAGGATGAAAGATGGCAAGGAAGTGTGCATACTTGGTGAGCTTGTTGATGACAACCAGTATACAATTAAACATGTGAGATAGAGGGGTACCTTCAATGAAGTCTATGGTAAAAATTTCCCAACTTTGTTGACGAATGGGAATAGGTTGTAGCAGCCCTGGGTAACTAACATGCTCACTTTTGTTTCTTTGATATATTTCATATTGCAACAAATAATATTGAACACTTTTCATCAACCCTGGCCTGAAGAAACATAACCTGACACTATAGTAGGTTATTTGAACTCTTGAGTGCCCTTCTTGTGGTGAATCATTTAGTGCGTGGAGTAATTGGTTTCTCCACTCTCCTTTACTCTCAATGTAAACCCTACTACTATACCTTAGTATCCCATTACTATATGACCATTCTGGAATTGTAGTAGGTAGAACAGTCAAAGCAATAATTTTATCCTGTGCCATTTGGTCTCCTACTTATCTAGCTTCTACTTCTTTACCCCATTCTGGCATAATGGTTACAGAAGTTAGAGCTTAGAATTAACCCTCTTCCTCATACTGCCTAGAGAGTGCATCTGCTACCTTATTCAACTTTCCCTTCCTATATTGAGTAGTCAAGACCCAACAATTTAGTTAAGCCTTTTTTTTTATGGCTATAGTCAACTTCTGTTCTAGCAAGTGCTTTAATGCCTCATGGTCAATTTTGATCACAAATAGCCCTCATTCTAGATAATGTCTCTACTTAGCTACAACAATCAAGATAGCCAAAAATTCCTTTTCATAGATAGACAGCTTTGTAGGCTTTATAACCTAATGGCTTACTGGGGTATGCTATAGGCCTCCCCTCATATGATAACACTACTCCTATCTTATTAGAGCTTACATTAGTCTCTAAGTAGAAAGTTTTCAAACAATCAGGTAAAGCTAGTACAAGGGTTGACACCGTGGCAGCCTTAAGTTGCAGGAATGCAGTGACAGCTTCAAGGCTCTAATGGAAGTTGTTCTTCAACATATCAGTCAAAGGTTTACTGATAATTCCATCATGCTTCATAAATTTTTTGTAATAGCTTGTAAGGCCCGAATAACCTCTAAGAGACTTCAAAGCCTTTGGTTGCTGCCATCTCTCCATAGCTTCAACTTGCTAAGGTCTGTTGACACTCTCTTCTCATATATAATATGGCCAAGGTATTCTATCTGACTTTGGCCAAAGAGGCACTTGCTCTTTTTGGCAAACAAATGGTTCTTTTTTAAGATCTCAAACACAATTCTCAGATGATCCAAGTGTGTCTCCAATCTTGTGCCATACATAAGGATATCATCAAAAGAAAAAAACATAAATTTTCTTAGTTGCTTAGAGAATACCTCATTCATTAAGGACTGAAATGTTGCAGGGGCATTGGTGAGCCCAAATGGCATCAACTTGAATTCAAAATGACCATGGTGTGTTCTAAATGATGTCTTCTAAACATCTTTTTTTTTTTTTTTTACTTGTGAGATCTGAGAATTTTAGATATATTTTAATGATGTAATAAGAACTTGAAGTGTAATTTATTGAGCTAAGTGAATTGTGGAAATTATAATTGGAGATTTATGTCTAAGTGTTTAACATAAGTGTGAAACTAAGAGGTCAGATCGATCTTGGGGAAGGAGAGATCGATCTGGAGAGTTAAAAATGACAAGGAATGAGGAATTTAAGGAGCAGATCGATCTCCAATGGAAGAGGATCGATCTCCTTATGATTCTGTTTGAGAGAAGATCGATCTCATGAGGGAGGGATCGATCTCCAAACGTTTCTGTTTGGGAGAAGATCGATCTCCTCAAGGAGCAGATCAATCTCATAAAGCCATAAAGAGATCGATCTCACCCCTCGACAGATCGATCTCCTAGGCATAAAATTGCCCCAAATCGTCCCCAAATTCAAATGCAGATCGATCTTATCAAGAGCCAAATCGATCTCCTACCCTTAGTCTATATAAGGAACCCCTGCTTTCTCCTGCAATTTCATTTTTCTCTCTCTTCCAAACCCCATTTTCACCGAACCCTAGCTTTCTCACTCATCCAAAGCACCCATTTTCGTCTGAATCAGAGGCTGTGGCAAGAAGGAAAGTTGTTCCTCATCAAAGGGAGAACAACATACTTGGAAATCGTAAGACGGATTGAATCGAGGCAAGAGATAAGCTCTCCACAAGTTTTGGGTAATTTCTAAACCTCGATCTTGATATTTGAGATGATTTTGGTAATAATAGTTGTTGGCATTGTGTTGAAGTAGCTGGAAAATGATTAGGGATTGATGAAATTACAATGTAGTTGGAGTGATAATGATATTTAGCAATTTTGGGAATTTTGAGCTATAAATGGAAATTTAGACAATGTGGTGAATTAGCATAGATAATTTGGCATGAGAAATGTAGGACGTTGAGATGTTCTGAATGAGATTGTAGTTTGGGGTAGAGTTACGAGAATCAAGAGATTTGAGGTGTTATGAGCAATTATGCTCGATTTTAAGAATTGAGGTTACTGTGATGATGAATATTGATGTTTTAACATCGTTTGGACAGCTCGGGAGTTCCAGAGTGGAGTACGAGACTAGTCCGTGACAAGGGGAAACAATTGCACTATACGAGATGCAAAGAGGTAAGGGAAACTAAACCAATTGTGTATGTGATTTTGAACTATATAGCATGATTTGTGATTTATAAAACAAGCATGTTTGATGTGTTGTGTTTTGATGAGAATGCACACGATTTTTATAGCCGGTTGGAGCCCAATGTTTTTATGACTTTATAATTGGGCTCTACGTTAAGGCAATATCGAGATTTGAGAAATGTGTGCGTGCCTTGCCGGTTGGAACTCGGTTTTAACATGTTTTGTGTTGAGTACAAAACGGTTTTCAAATGAGTTTTATGAGAGAAAAACCACTATGAGTTCTACGTGAAGGCAAACCAGTCTTATGTGTCAGACCCGGAATTTTTGTAGCTTATTTCCTTATGATTCATATGTGTATGAACACTATGAAATTACATAGTTGAATCATAAAGAGAATATTTACTAACATGCAATCGACTATTTAAGAAATTAAAAATGCATGTAAGCTACATAACAACGAGATAAGGGTTAAGTTAATTCCCGAACGAGTGCAGGGGTAAAACGGTCAAATGACTGAAATTCAGTATAATTTCGATAAGACAATTTCATTAAAAATATGAAATTGAGGAATCTTGATCAAAATCGAGGAAAATATTTAATTTCGAGCCCAATTGATCAAGATATAAATTTATTAGAATTTATCAGAATTTTTGCCTCGAAAAATGAGCCCAAAAATAGTGGAAAAATATACCGAAAAGGTAAAATCGGACTGATAAATTCATTTACGGATTAAATGAATTTAATATAATTTTTGGAGATATTTTTGGGATATTTATGGGATATTTATGGGATTTTTATTATTATTTTATAGTAAAATAATAATAAAAATATATTATAAAAAAAAAAAAAAAAAAAAGAAACGAAATCTGAAGAGAAAACACGGGGAGAGAGAAGAGAGAAATCGCTGAAGCCGACCCGAGGGAAAAGGCCACCGGACGGCGAGCACCGGCCACCCCACGGCCAGCCAAGCAGCTGGAAAGGAAGAGCAGGACCGTGCGCACCCATCGGCACCGGTCACGCCATCCACCGACGCCGGACGCCGGCGAATCGAAGAGGAGAAGCCGCGGCGGAAAAGAAGAGATTCGGCGGCCACCGGCTGTGCTTGGTCCCGATCAAGCCCAGCCAAGTGTTGCCCAGGCTTAGACGCGCCGAACTGCGGTGGTGATGCGTCGGGAACCGGCCGTAATAGGCCGGCACGGCCAAATGATGCCTGAACCGGTTGGCGGTTCAGGGGAGAAGGTTCTGTGCTGAACCGGACCGGACCGGTTCAGCCAAGGAGAAAAGGGGAAAAAGAGGAAAAAGAAAGAAAAAGGAAAAGGAAAATTTTCGGGATTTCACCTGACTTCGGGTAAGTCGATACGAGGTCAAAAGTGACCGATTTGATTTCCGATTAATTTATTTAAATTATATTTAATCGGAAATTGACCCGGAGTTAAATATAATAAATTGTGCAGTTCGACGATAAATTCCGAACGGAAGCCCGATCGAACTTCGATTTGCGTACCATCGCATATTCTCGGGTAAGTAAAGTTCATTTATGACAATTTATGTGATTTATGCGTATTTAAGATTTAATTTACGCATTTCGGATTAAATTCCGTATTTAGTGAATTATATTCGGAATTTTGAATTAAATGTCGTAAATGATATACGGGCTATCCAAAGAGCTTGGAATAAAGCCCAATGGGTATTGATAGGCCTAATGAGTCGATAGACCCTGATGAAGGGAAATAATAAGTGGAAAACGGGCTTAATACGGATTAAGGCCCATTAAGGATTTTTAAGGCCCATTAAGGGAAATTAAACTGTATTAATGTGTAACACAGTAGGAAAATGATAATTAACCTGAGGAATGGTTATTTACAGCTCCGGAGTTTACATCGAGAGCTTATCGGACTGCGGGATTTTAGCAGCACCGAGGAAGTGAGGTCACGAGACGTGATCCGAGGTAAGGGACTTTTGCGAGTAGTTAGAGATACCTGCACGTATTTTCAACTGCTTCTGCATTCACTTAAAAACTCTGAGGGTCAGAGAAAGTGAATAATAATTATTGCGACCCGATAGTGGCAAATTACGATTTTACCCCTAGTTAGTCAAAAAGTCAACTTTTGCGAGAAGTTGCAAAAAGCATGAAAAATGCTATTGTGAGTGTTTAATTGTTATTAGCATGAAAATAAATAGATGGGCTAATGATTTTAAGGTTGATATGACTTAAGCACACTTTGAGTGCTGATTTTGATGTTTTATAAACAATCCCTTTTTAAATAGCCATCTATCATATTATGTGAGAATGAATCGTGCTAGAGCACAGCTCGCACTGGGATTCATGTGTTTTTCCACATAATATTAGTGCTGGATTTGATACGGCACTAGATTTTCATGACATGCATGATAGAGTACTGGAGTTTTACTCGTACTCAGCTTTGAATAATATATGCATGACAGAGTGCTAGAGCGTGGCTCGTACTCGATTCTTCATGGTTTATACATGACATAGTACTAGGAGCTATTGCTCGTACTTGATTTTGATATTGTGCATAGCATAGTACTGGGAGCTATTGCTCGTACTTGATTTAATACATAAACTATGCATTGACCTAGTTGCTTGAAAGTGCTCGCACTAGAGTTGAGTTTTATGATGTGAAACAGTGTTTGAGCGGAGTAACGACTGTGAGTCGTACTCAAAACGCACACTGTATGTGATATGTAATACATGTTGAAACCCATGCCTGAGACCTTGCGTGACTGTGTGTCATAGCTAGAGAGGATATCCGCATGAGGTTGGTATAGACGTGGTATGATATTTCCACAGGCGCGAGGGCTAAGACCTTTGTTAGGCACCCTGACTGTGATGTTGATGAGTTCCACGGGAGTGAGAGCTAAGTCCTATGGTAGGCACTCTGGCCGTGAGAACGGGTCCACGGGTGTACTTTGTACTGTGTCTGAGTGGCACGAGGTGTACGCTGTACCGTGTGTTGTTATGGAGTTGAGGAGGATATAGCTGGCGGTTGTGATGGACTGACCCCCCTCCCGTTACAGCGGTGATGCCCCGCACACCTAGTACTGTGTTGCTTGGGATCACATCGGATATGATCATAATCCAGGATACTATTTACATGTACCACAGAGTCTTACATGATATATCACATTGGTTGATTTACTGATTTAAACTGCGGACAGACCTGAGGGATGGGTCGGACTCCGATTTGTGTTGTGAATCATTTGATGCCATATTTATATGTGATTTAAATATACATGGCATGATTTACATAAAGGCATGATTTATATATAAATGCATTGTGTTGCACTACATGCCTACTTTTGAGAAATAAAGCATGATTTCTGTACATGGGATTTATTCTGTACAAGTACATATATATTATATTTCAAGACATGCTTTTAAAGTGAGTTAAGGAAATAATGTTTTCAAGGCATAGCACTATTTTGAGTAGATAGTGTGGATATCTACTTGCTTGCCTGATTTCCTTACTGAGCGCGTTATGCTCACCCCCCTTTCTTTACATCTCTCTACAGAGCGTCAGTAGATCGAGAGTTATCGTGGGAGAGTGTCCCAGAGTCCACTACTAGTTCCTATCGATTCATCAGGTATACTTATTATGTACAGTTGTGTATCTAAACATAGAAACAGCACAGTGATGTATACGTTATATATTATGGGGAATGTAATCGTATTAGATTTTATAAAATCTTACATGTATAATAAAAGCACCTACAGTCAGTAATAATATATTGACATGTATGTATGAGAATGGATGATGTGGTAAGTGAAGACTCTGACATCGAATCATAGCCCAACCAGTGAAGAGAGGAAAGGTAAGTTAAAAATGCGAAAAATTTATTGTGGTTTTTGGTTAAAGTCAAGGATTGAAACTGGGGTCCTGACAGGATTGGTATCAGAGCAAAAGTTGGTCTGATGTGAGTCGGTGTTAGAAAATAGGAAAGTGTACATCCCCATAGTACTGTGCTGTGTTTAGATATAACTGTGTATACCGGATAGGAGATGGACTAATTCATTATTATAAATGCAGGGACTTTGCCTATATGGCAAATACGCGTAGTGGTAGAGGTATGAGAGGTAGGGCTCGAGGCCGGGGAGATAGACCCGAGGGACGAGCCGCTGCCAGACCATTACCTACGCATGAGACTGCAGGTGCTACTGAGGCACCCGATTGTGCCGAGACACGCTTCACGAGATTAGAGCGTGGTCTCGAGACTATTATAGAGATACTGGCACAGACGATGCCAGGTAGGCAGAGACAGGAGGCAGGAGCTGCTACTGGAGAGGCAGTTGCCCCTGATACACCTACGCAGACAGCTGATGCACAGAGGACTGTAGATACTCCTACACCCCCACCGATTTCGGGTGGTAGTGGATTAGGATATGGATGTGACTTGCATCGGTTGAGGGAGTTCCAGAAGTTTAGACCTCCATCATTTAGTGGGGTCAAGAACCCCGTAGCTGCTGAGGAGTGGTTGGCAGAGCTAGAGAAGCTCTATGGATACATCGAGTGTACGACCTCGGAGATGGTCGCGTTTGCTACGTTCCTACTGAAGGGAGCCGCAGAACATTGGTGGAAGTCCACCAGACCTATATTGAGATCCCGACACACAGATATCACTTGGGATATATTTCGGGAGGCCTTTAGGAGGCAATTTATTCCTGACACCGCACAGCGGAAGTTACATGCAGAGTTTTTAAGACTCAACCAGGGGAGTTTATCGGTGGACGAGCATGAGACTCGATTCCTATCCCTAGGGAGATACGACCCGGATACTATATATAGTGAGACCAGGAAGGTCCACAGATTTATCGACGGGTTGAGACCGGTACTACGGTCCAAGTTGGTTCCGCTGGACATAGTGACCTATGAGGAGGCAGTGCGCAGGGCGCAACTATGTGAGCAGGACTATGAGAGGAATGCTTCCGAGTTTGGGAAGTTTAGCCGTAGCCAAGACTTGCAGAAGAAGAGGCCGGCTAGAGATTTTAGTTATCGAGGGGGAAAGAAAACCTTCGGTAAGAGATTACGGATAGAGGGGACACGAGATAGATATGCTAGATCTCCTGCTTATCCGACTGCAGCCCCAGCGAAGGGCATTATGATAGGAGGACCGAGACCTGCTGCAGATCAGTGCAGAAGATGCGGCAGATTCCATGGAGATAGGCCGTGTTCACAGGGTGCTATAGTATGTTTCCGATGTGGGAAACAGGGGCATTTGGTTAGAGATTGCCCATTGCCGTATGCGACTGCACCACAGAGGGACAGGGAGTTTGATAGAGCTCCAGCTGGTACGTCTGCTCAGAGAGGTAGAGCGACGGCAGAGGAGAAGGGGAAACAAGTGATGGGTCAAGGGCGAGTACATGCTTTGGACCAGGGGACAACTGATGCTTCATCGGATGTGATTCGAGGTAACATCCTGATTTATGATATTGAAGCATATGTTTTAATTGATCCTGGTGCCACGCATTCTTTTGTATCGCCATCATTTGCATGTAAATTAGAGAGACATGTAGAGCGTACACATTTATGTATGATGATGTTAATCAGTACGCCTATGGATAGTAGTCAAGTTGTAGAATATGTATATAATAACTGCAAGTTGAGAGTAGGGGATAAGGAGATGACAGCCAATCTAATATTACTAAGTATGAGCGACTTTGATATAATATTAGGAATGGATTGGCTATCTGCAAACCATGCTGTTTTAGATTGTTACGCTAAGACAGTTATGTTTCCTAACCCTACTAGATATGTTGTAAAGTTTAATAAAGATAAATGAAAGGAGTAGATATAATTATTACATGATTTCTGATTTAGAAAACCTTCAACATATCAAGGTTTCATTTCGTACGTGGTAGATATGGATAAGGCACATCCGGAGTTGACAGATATCACTGTGGAAGTGAGTACCCAGATGTTTTCCCGGATGAATTGCCAGGGTTACCACCAGACAGAGAGATGGAGTTCTGTATAGATCTGGTACCTGGTACGGAGCCTATTTCGAGACCACCTTATCGCATGGCCTTAGTTGAGCTGGAGGAGCTCAAGAGACAGTTACAGGAGCTGTTGGATAGGGGCTTTGTACGACCGAGTGTTTCACCTTGGGGAGCACCGGTTCTGTTTGTGAGGAAGAAGGATGGGAGCCTCCGATTGTGCATAGACTACCGATTGTTGAATAAGGCCACCATCAAGAATAGGTACCCCCTTCCACGCATTGACGACTTGCTAGATCAGCTACAGGGAGCACAGGTCTTTTCCAAGATTGACCTAAGGTCTGGGTATCATCAGCTGAAGGTTCGGAGTGGAAATGTACCCAAGACAGCATTTCGTACCCGATATGGCCATTATGAGTTCTTGGTTATGCCATTCGGATTGACGAATGCTCCAGCTGCTTTCATGGCTTTGATGAACGATGTGTTCAAGCCATACTTGGACCAGTTTGTTATCGTCTTCATCGATGACATATTGGTGTATTCGAGATCCAAGGAGGAGCATGAGGAACACCTCAGGATCGTGCTGCAGACGTTACGGGAGCATGAGTTATATGCTAAGCTCAGCAAGTGTGACTTTTGGTTGTCACAGATCTCGTTTTTGGGACATGTTATATCGAGAGATGGTGTATCAGTTGATCCATCTAAGATAGAGGCTGTAGTTCAGTGGGAACAGCCAAAGACAGTCACCGAGATCAGGAGTTTTCTGGGTTTAGCAGGATACTATCGGAGATTCGTCGAGGGATTTTCGAAGTTGGCTGCTCCGTTGACACGTCTTACTCGGAAGAGTACACCGTTCATATGGAACGAGGATTGTGAGAAGAGTTTTGAGGAGTTGAAGCGTCGATTGACCACCGCTCCGATTCTCACTATCCCTACCAGCTCAGGAGGATTTGCAGTATATACCGATGCTTCGCATCAGGGACTGGGCTGCGTATTGATGCAGGACAGGAAGGTAGTTGCTTATGGATCCAGACAGCTGAAGGATCATGAGAAGAACTATCCGACCCATGATTTGGAACTAGCAGCGGTAGTGTTTGCGTTGAAGGTATGGCGCCACTACTTGTATGGAGAGAAGTTTCAGATATTTACCGACCACAAGAGCCTCAAGTACCTGTTCTCGCAGAAGGAGCTGAACATGAGACAGAGAAGATGGCTAGAGCTTCTGAAGGACTACGATTGTGAGATACTTTATCATCCGGGTAAGGCTAACGTTGTAGCCGATGCCTTGAGCAGGAAGAGCCTGGGGATGGTATCGTATATGATGGTTAGGGAACATGATTTGCTAGAGCAGTTTGCTAGCCTCAGTTTGGGAGTCGTGCCTTCTGACATGGATACAGGCTATGTGATAGCTAGTCTACGCTTGGAGCCGGACCTGTTGGACAGGATTAGAGTGGCTCAGCAGACTGATCCATTTTGTATGGATGTGAGTAGTCAGATGCAGAAGGGCACCGTGACTGATTTTGAGATGAGTTCTGATGGACTACTGAGGTTCAGAGGCAGATTGTGTGTTCCCGAGGATCCAGGACTCAGGAGATTGATATTGGCGGAAGCTCATTCGTCGAGGTATACTTTACATCCGGGGAGTAACAAGATGTATCAGAACCTCCGGAAGGTATACTGGTGGTCAGGTATGAAGAGAGATGTAGCAGACTTCGTGGCAAAGTGTCTCGTATGTCAGCAGGTGAAGGTAGAGCATCAGAAACCTGTAGGGTTATTGCAGCCTCTACCTATACCGACATGGAAATGGGAGCATATCACCATGGATTTCGTGATGGGTTTACTGAGGACCCGCAAGAATCACGATGCTATATGGGTGATCGTTGATAGACTGACGAAGTCAGCCCACTTCCTAGCTATGAGAGCTACCGATACTCTAAGTTCGTTAGCAGAACTGTACGTACGCGAGGTAGTGAGGTTACACGGTGTACCAGTGAGCATAGTCTCAGATAGGGATTCCCGCTTCACATCCCACTTTTGGGGACATTTTCAGGAAGCTATGGGAACCCAGTTGAGTTTGAGCACAGCTTTCCATCCTCAGACAGATGGTCAGTCAGAGAGGACTATACAGACTCTGGAGGACATGTTGAGAGCATGTGTGCTAGACTATCGAGGCTCCTGGGATGACCACCTGCCACTAGCCGAGTTCGCCTACAACAACAGTCATCATTCGAGTATCGGGATGGCACCGTATGAGGCTTTGTATGGCCGTAGATGTCGTTCCCCTATTGGATGGGAAGAAGTGGGTGACCGTAAGATTTTTGCTCCTGACTTGGTTACGCAAGCATCTGAGGACGTCCGATTGATAGTAGAGAGACTGAGGACAGCTCAGAGCAGACAGAAGAGTTACGCTGACAGGAGACGTAGGCCACTAGAGTTTGCAGTTGGTGAGTCCGTATTTTTGAGAGTTTCTCCTTCCAAGGGCATAGCGAGATTTGGGAAGAGAGGGAAACTAAATCCTCGCTACATTGGACCCTTTGAGATACTTGATCGAGTGGGAGATAAGGCGTATAGGTTGGCATTGCCACCGGACTTATCAGGTGTCCACAACGTCTTCCACATATCGATGCTTCGGAAGTATCACCCGGATCCGTCACATGTGATTAGTTACGAGCCTTTGGAGCTCCGAGAGGACTTGTCATATGTAGAGAGACCGATTCGGATATTGGATAGGAAGGAGAAGGTATTGAGATCGAAGACCATCGGATTAGTGAAGATTCTCTGGCAGCATCATACTTCAGAGGAAGCTACTTGGGAGCTAGAGAGTCTGATGCGAGAGAAGTACCCTCACCTATTTGAGTACTGACTTGGTTCTAATTTGGAGGACCAAATTTTCTGAGTGGGGGAGGATTGTCAGACCCGAAATTTTTGTAGCTTATTTCCTTATGATTCATATGTGTATGAACACTATGAAATTACATAGTTGAATCATAAAGAGAATATTTACTAACATGCAATCGACTATTTAAGAAATTAAAAATGCATGTAAGCTACATAACAACGAGATAAGGGTTAAGTTAATTCCCGAACGAGTGCAGGGGTAAAACGGTCAAATGACTGAAATTCAGTATAATTTCGATAAGACAATTTCATTAAAAATATGAAATTGAGGAATCTTGATCAAAATCGAGGAAAATATTTAATTTCGAGCCCAATTGATCAAGATATAAATTTATTAGAATTTATCAGAATTTTACCTCGAAAAATGAGCCCAAAAATAGTGGAAAAATATACCGAAAAGGTAAAATCGGACTGATAAATTCATTTACGGATTAAATGAATTTAATATGATTTTTGAAGATATTTTTGGGATATTTATGGGATATTTATGGGATTTTTATTATTATTTTATAGTAAAATAATAATAAAAATATATTATAAAAAAAAAAAAGAGAAACGAAATCTGAAGAGAAAACACGGGGAGAGAGATGAGAGAAATCGCTGAAGCCGACCCGAGGGAAAAGGCCACCGGACGGCGAGCACCGGCCACCCCACGGCCAGCCAAGCAGCCGGAAAGGAAGAGCAGGACCGTGCGCACCCATCGGCACCGGTCACGCCATCCACCGACGCCGGACGCCGACGAATCGAAGAGGAGAAGCCGCGGCGGAAAAGAAGAGATTCGGCGGCCACCGGCGGTGCTTGGTCCCGATCAAGCCCAGCCGAGTGTTGCCCAGGCTTAGGCGCCCCGAACTGCGGTGGTGATGCGTCGGGAACTGGCCGGAATAGGCCGGTACGGCCAAATGATGCCTGAACCGGTCGGCGGTTCAGGGGAGAAGGTTCTGTGCTGAACCGGACCGGACCGGTTCAGCCAAGGAGAAAAGGGGAAAAAGAGGAAAAAGAAAGAAAAAGGAAAAGGAAAATTTTCGGGATTTCACCTGACTTCGGGTAAGTCGATACGAGGTCAAAAGTGACCGATTTGATTTCCGATGAATTTATTTAAATTATATTTAATCGAAAATTGACCCGGAGTTAAATATAATAAATTGTGCAGTTCGACGATAAATTCATAACGGAAGCCCGATCGAACTTCGATTTGCGTACCATCGCATATTCTCGGGTAAGTAAAGTTCATTTATGACAATTTATGTGATTTATGCGTATTTAAGATTTAATTTACGCATTTCGGATTAAATTCCGTATTTAGTGAATTATATTCGGAATTTTGAATTAAATGTCGTAAATGATATACGGGCTATCCAAAGAGCTTGGAATAAAGCCCAATAGGTATTGATAGGCCTAATGAGTCGATAGACCCTGATGAAGGGAAATAATAAGTGGAAAACGGGCTTAATACGGATTAAGGCCCATTAAGGATTTTTAAGGCCCATTAAGGGAAATTAAACTGTATTAATGTGTAATACAGTAGGAAAATGATAATTAACCTGAGGAATGGTTATTTACAGCTCCGGAGTTTACATCGAGAGCTTATCGGACTGCGGGATTTTAGCAGCACCGAGGAAGTGAGGTCACGAGACGTGATCCGAGGTAAGGGACTTTTGCGAGTAGTTAGAGATACCTGCACGTATTTTCAACTGCTTCTGCATTCACTTAAAAACTCTGAGGGTCAGAGAAAGTGAATAATAATTATTGCGACCCGATAGTGGCAAATTACGATTTTGCCCCTAGTTAGTCAAAAAGTCAACTTTTGCGAGAAGTTGCAAAAAGCATGAAAAATGCTATTGTGAGTGTTTAATTGTTATTAGCATGAAAATAAATAGATGGGCTAATGATTTTAAGGTTGATATGACTTAAGCACACTTTGAGTGCTGATTTTGATGTTTTATAAACAATCCCTTTTTAAATAGCCATCTATCATATTATGTGAGAATGAATCGTGCTAGAGCACAGCTCGCACTGGGATTCATGTGTTTTTCCACATAATATTAGTGCTGGATTTGATACGGCACTAGATTTTCATGACATGCATGATAGAGTACTGGAGTTTTACTCGTACTCAGCTTTGAATAATATATGCATGACAGAGTGCTAGAGCGTGGCTCGTACTCGATTCTTCATGGTTTATACATGACATAGTACTAGGAGCTATTGCTCGTACTTGATTTTGATATTGTGCATAGCATAGTACTGGGAGCTATTGCTCGTACTTGATTTAATACATAAACTATGCATTGACCTAGTTGTTTGAGAGTGCTCGCACTAGAGTTGAGTTTTATGATGTGAAACAGTGTTTGAGCGGAGTAACGACTGTGAGTCGTACTCAAAACGCACACTGTATGTGATATGTAATACATGTTGAAACCCATGCCTGAGACCTTGCGTGACTGTGTGTCATAGCTAGAGAGGATATCCGCATGAGGTTGGTATAGACGTGGTATGATATTTCCACAGGCGCGAGGGCTAAGACCTTTGTTAGGCACCCTGACTGTGATGTTGATGAGTTCCACGGGAGTGAGAGCTAAGTCCTATGGTAGGCACTCTGGCCGTGAGAACGGGTCCACGGGTGTACTTTGTACCGTGTCTGAGTGGCACGAGGTGTACGCTGTACCGTGTGTTGTTATGGAGTTGAGGAGGATATAGCTGGCGGTTGTGATGGACTGACCCCCCTCCCGTTACAGCGGTGATGCCCCGCACACCTAGTACTGTGTTGCTTGGGATCACATCGGATATGATCATAATCCAGGATACTATTTACATGTACCACAGAGTCTTACATGATATATCACATTGGTTGATTTACTGATTTAAACTGCGGACAGACCTGAGGGATGGGTCGGACTCCGATTTGTGTTGTGAATCATTTGATGCCATATTTATATGTGATTTAAATATACATGGCATGATTTACATAAAGGCATGATTTATATATAAATGCATTGTGTTGCACTACATGCCTACTTTTGAGAAATAAAGCATGATTTCTGTACATGGGATTTATTCTGTACAAGTACATATATATTATATTTCAAGACATGCTTTTAAAGTGAGTTAAGGAAATAATGTTTTCAAGGCATAGCACTATTTTGAGTAGATAGTGTGGATATCTACTTGCTTGCCTGATTTTCTTACTGAGCGCGTTATGCTCACCCCCCTTTCTTTACATCTCTCTACAGAGCGTCAGTAGATCGAGAGTTATCGTGGGAGAGTGTCCCAGAGTCCACTACTAGTTCCTATCGATTCATCAGGTATACTTATTATGTACAGTTGTGTATCTAAACATAGAAACAGCACAGTGATGTATATGTTATATATTATGGGGAATGTAATCGTATTAGATTTTATAAAATCTTACATGTATAATAAAAGCACCTACAGTCAGTAATAATATATTGACATGTATGTATGAGAATGGATGATGTGGTAAGTGAAGACTCTGACATCGAATCACAGCCCAACCAGTGAAGAGAGGAAAGGTAAGTTAAAAATGCGAAAAATTTATTGTGGTTTTTGGTTAAAGTCAAGGATTGAAACTGGGGTCCTGACATTATGTGATAAGACTTAGGTGTGTAATTGTGAGTACACACCGGGCATTGCTCTGGTAGCATGTAAGCCCGATTCTTCTCCTTTCTGGTAACGTGAGAACCCTATTTGGTGGTCGTTGCCACGTGAGAACCCTATTTGGTGGCCGTTGCCACGTGAGAACACTATTTGGTGGTCGTTGCCACGTGAGAACCCTATTTGGTGGCCGTTGCCACGTGAGAACCCTATTTGGTGGCCGTTGCCACGTGAGAACACTATTTGGTGGTCGTTGCCACGTGAGAACCCTATTTGGTGGCCGTTGCCACGTGAGAACCCTATTTGGTGGCCGTTGCCACGTGAGATCCCCCATTCAGTGGCTATGCCACGTATAATTGGTGGCCTTTACCACGTGAAACCCTATCCTATGGCTGTGCCACGTGTGAATTTAAATCAGTGGCTATGCCACGTGTGTTTTGTGGCTGTGCCACGTGTGAATTTAAATCAGTGGCTATGCCACATGTGTTTAGTGGCTATGCCACGTGTGATTTTAAATCATTGGCTATGCCACGTGTGTTTGGTGGCTGTGCCACGTGTGATTTTAAATCAGTGGCTATGCCACGTGTGTTTGGTCGCTGTGCCACGTGTGATTTTAAATCAGTGGCTATGCCACGTGTGTTTAGTGGCTGTGCCACGTGTGAATTCAAATCAGTGGCTATGCCACATGTGTTTAATGGCTGCGCCACGTGCATTACTATTACAGTGATTTTATCACGTTTATTGAGAAAGCGATTATCGCATTATTTTCACATGCTTTGTTACTGCTCTATACTGAGCATTTTACTTCATGTTTTCACATGATTTGAGATATGAGAATGTTGTTTTAAGTACTTTCATGCTATGGTTTTCAAATGAGTATAATGAGTTTCATATACAAATAAATATTTTGTGATGAGTATTTTGGTTTATATAATGAGTCCCCTACCCCCTTACTGAGCGATTTAGAAGCTCACCCTGTTTTCTTTCCCCCCAGATTTCTTTAAGTGAAAAAGGGTTTCCCTGCGACGTACGGAGTAGTGGCTAGTAGAGGACTTGAGCTCCAGGTCATATATTGTATTTGAGGTATCTTTTATCTTTTCATGTACCCAGATAATTATTGTAATTGCAGACGCTTGATGTATAACATTGTATGGGATGTATTAGGATTAATTAACTTGAGATCGAGTAATGTATATGATATGGTATATACTATTTAATAACGAGATCTTGAGGTATGATAAGTGTGATGATGTATGACACTGCACAGGAATGCACTCTTAATTGTGAATCGATGAGTAAAAGTTTTTAAATTTGCCATATTTTTCGCGTTTCCGGGACGTGACAGAGCTTTCTTGGTATCAGAGCTTAGGGTGTCTAGTACTGTCAGTGTCGGTTAAGTGAAATAGAATACATCCCAAGTGTCTGTAATAGTCTAGTCATGAACGAAATTTGAGGATTGAGATTTCAATCGATTCTGATATGTACGCGCAGGAGACGAGTTAAGATAGAGAATGAGTGGACGACGAGGTCGTTCGAGGAGGCAGGCAGAGTCCCCTCCGCCACCTGCCCCACAACCAGAGAGTCCTAACTCTCGATTTAATCGGATTGAGACCGATGTGAGGCAAGGTTTTGAGCAGATGGCAGCATTATTCGCGCAACACTTTGGAGTTAATGCCTCGGGTACTACTCCTACACCACCACAAGGACCTCTCATACCCCCAGTGCCTCCCATCACTTAGCCTGAGGACAGAAGTATGGTCCGACTGAAGGATTTTTTGAAGATGAATCCACTCACATTTAGGGGAAAGAAAGATCCTACAGAGGCTGAGGAGTGGCTGACGGAGTTGAGAATTATATTTGATTATTTGGGATGCCCCGATGCTGAGAGGGTCAGTATGAGTATCTATATGTTGAAGGGGAGAGCTCGAGATTGGTGGGGTACTACCCAGGGTATTCTGATGTCCCGCCAGGATGTGATTGGTTGGGAAGAGTTTCGGATAGCCTTTAGGACCCAATATGTACCACGAGCCGCCCAGAGAAAGAAACAGGCCGAGTTTTTGAGTTTGGTACAAGGTGACATGTCTGTGGATGACTATGAGAGCCAATTCACCGCGCTATTGAGGTATGACCCAGAGACCTTCAAGAATGAAGAGCTCTGCACAGAAAAGTTTATGTATGGATTGAAGCCCATCATCAGAGATAGATTGATAGGGCTATGTATTACTGAGTTTGGAGATGCTTTGAGACAAGTACAAGAGATTGAAAGAGGAATTGAACTGGTACAATCCCAGAACGAGCTCAGAGCGGTGAATAGAGATAAGGGCAAGAAGCCAGCGATTTTTTAAACAGATGCTTAGAGAGGTTCCTTCAGAAGAGGAAGGATTGAGGTGCAGAAGGGCAGATTAGAGAGACCCCTCGAGATGTCAGGCCTGAGACAAGGTTTTACAAAAATTGTGGTCGAATGCATGAGGGAAGTTGTACTGGGTCGATCCATAGATGTTTTAGATGTGGAGACATGGGTCACATGGTGAAGGATTGCCCTCAACCTCAGAAATCACATGTTCCGGAGCCCACTAGACAACAGCCTCAAAGAGTGAACCCCCAGAGACGGGCCACTGCTGCAGAGAAAGGAAAGAGACCTGTTACACAGGGACGTGTGTTTGCCCTAGATAAGGAGACCGCTGACACTTCTGCAGAGACTATAAGAGGTACACTCTCTGTTTGTAATCATAAGGCTCATGTGTTGATAGATCCAGGATCTACGCATTCGTTCATTTCTGAGCATTTTGCATGTAGATTAAACTTGAAATTTGAACCTCTAGAATATATACTACATGTAAATACCCCTATGCGTGAATCCCAGAGAACTGAGTTAATCTGTAGAGGATGTGGAATAAAGGTGGGAGATAGAGTGATGTTAGCAGATCTAATCATGTTAAATATGCATGGGTTTGATGTAATTTTTGGAATGGACTGGTTGGCAACCAACCGAGTGAGTTTAGACTGTTACACTAAAATTGTAACTTTCTCCCTACCGGAACCTTACAGTGTACGGTTGAGATATTGAGGAAATGAATATGTGGAATTCTAGTAAGTAATTTGAGAATTTTAATATTATTTTGGAGAATATTAAATATGATTGTTCATGTGAAGGTTACGAGACACTTATCTCAGACGATGAGCGAGAACATCCGAGGATTGAGGATATACCTATGGTTTGCGAATTTTTGGATGTTTTCCCAAATGAGTTACCAGGTTTACCACCAGAGAGAGAGCTGGAGTTTACCATTGATTTGGTACCCGATACTCAGCCGATCTCTAAACCTCCCTACAGGATGGCATTAGTGGAACTCGAGGAATTGAAGAAACAACTACAAGAGTTATTGGATCAAGGGTTTATTAGACCCAATGTTTCACCGTGGGGAGCACCAGTATTATTTGTTAAGAAGAATGATGGTAGTCTCAGATTATGTGTAGACTATCGGTTGTTGAATAAAGCCACGGTGAAGAATAAATACCCATTGCCTAGGATTGATGATCTACTTGATCAGCTGAGAGGGGCATTAGTCTTTTCTAAGATTGATTTGAGATCGGGCTATCACCAATTGAGGATCAAGGAAGAAGATATTCCAAAGACGGCCTTCAGGACGAGGTATAGCCATTATGAATTTCTGGTGATGTCATTTGGATTGACGAACGCCCCTACAGCATTTATGAGATTGATGAACGAGGTGTTCAGAGACTATCTGGATAAATTTGTGATAGTCTTTATTGATGATATCCTGGTATACTCTCAGTCGTATGAGGAGCATGCACAGCATTTGTGGTTAGTACTTCAGATACTCCTAGATAAACAATTATATGGAAAGCTTAGTAAGTGTGAATTTTGGCTAGATCGGATAGCTTTCCTTGGTCATATAGTCTCAGAGGAAGGAGTATAAGTGGATCCAAGTAAAGTGGAGGCTGTGCTTAATTAGGAGAGACCGAGGACAGTTATTGAGGTACAAAGCTTCCTTGGTTTGGTAGGGTATTACAGAAGATTTGTGGAAGGATTTTCTAGGATTGCCGCCCCTTTGACTAAGCTCACGCGTAAGGAGACTCCGTTCATATGGACTGATAAGTGTGAGCTCAGTTTTCAAGAGTTAAAGAGGAGATTAATAGCGGCACCTGTGTTAACTATCCCTGAGGGATCAGGAGGATTTTCGGTGTATAGTGATGCATCTCATCAAGGATTGGCGTGTGTGCTTATGCAGCATGGAAGAGTGGTAGCATATGGATCGCGACAGTTGAAAGACCATGAGCGGAATTACCCCACACATGATTTGGAGTTAGCCGCTGTGGTATTTGCCTTGAAGATCTGCCGACACTACTTATATGGGGAAAGATTCCAAATCTTCACTGATCACAAGAGTTTGAGATATCTCTTTGATCAGAAGGAGTTAAACATGAGACAAAGGAGATGGATGGAACTCCTTAAGGATTATTACTGCAAGATTCTATATCATTCGGGTAAGGCGAATGTAGTTGCTGATGCCCTGAGCAGGAAGAGTGTGATATCTGCTATGATGATCAGGGAATGGGATTTACTGGAGCAGTTCGTCGAACTTCGGATCAGAGTTAAAGAGGTAGAGACTGGATTTTTGGCTAGCTTGCGAATAGAGCCCAGGATCATGGATCAGATGAGAAATGGGCAGCGCAGTGATCAGAGATTGATAGATATGGTTAGCCAAGCTGAGCAGAGTTCGCAGTCAGATCTCACCATCAGTGAGGATGGATTATTGAGGTTCAGAGGACGGATTTGTGTACCGAACGATGATACCCTGAAGAGACAGATGCTAAGAGAATCCCACTGCTCGCAATACACCATGCACCTAGGGAGTACTAAGATGTACCGAGACTTGAGAAAGGTGTATTGGTGGAGTGGTATGAAGCGAGACGTGGCAGAGTATGTAGCCTGGTGTTTAGTATGCCAGCAAGTGAAAGCTGAGCATCGAAAGCCCGGAGGACTACTACAGCCCTTACCTGTACCTACATGGAAATGGAAGCATGTCACTATGGACTTTATTATGGGTCTACCGAGGACCCGAAGAGGTCGTGACGCTATATGGGTTATAGTGGATAGACTGACCAAGAGTGCCTACTTCCTTGCCATCAAGAGCACAGATACTGTGGATGCCTTAGCTGAGCTGTATGTCAGCGAGATATCTAGATTACATGGGACTCCAGTGAGTATTACTTCTGATAGAGATTCTCGGTTTACTTCTAGATTTTGGACCCAGTTTCAGGAGTCCATGGGATCTCGATTGAGTTTTAGTACCGCCTATCATCCTCAGACAGATGGTCAGTCAGAGAGGACTATTCAGACCCTGGAGGATATGTTGAGGGCGTGTACGATGGATTTTAAGGGATCATGGGATGATCACCTGCCCCTAGCAGAGTTTGCGTACAATAATAGCTATCATGCGAGTATTGGAATGGCACCTTTTGAAGCTCTATATGGTAGGAGGTGTAGATCCCCTGTAGCTTGGGAAGAAGTCGGTGACAGAAAGATAAATGCTCCCGAGCTTGTTGAGCAAGCTGTACAGAGTGTGAAACTTATATGTGAGAGGTTACAGGCTGCACAGAGTAGATAGAAAAGCTACGCGATGTGCGTAGACGGCCACTCGAGTTTGATGTTGGTAACGCAGTATTTTTGAAAATATCACCGAGTAAGGGTATCATGCGATTTGGAAAGAAAAGGAAATTGAGTCCGCAATACATAAGACCATTCGAGATTCTTGAGAGAGTGGGAGAGGCAGCTTACAGATTAGCATTACCCCCACAGATGTCCAGAATACACAATGTTTTTCATGTGTCTATGTTGAGGAAGTACCACCCGGACCCTTCTCATGTCATAGAGTATGACGAGATGGACATTCAAGAGGATATGAGCTATGCTGAGGAACCCATCCGAATTCTCGATAGAAAGGAGAAGGTACTGAGAACTAAGAGCATCCCATTAGTGAAAGTTTTGTAGAAATATCACTCAATGGAAGAGGCAACGTGGGAACTAGAAAATCTCATGAAGGAGAAATACCCCCATCTATTTGACTAGTTAAGTTGAATTTGGAGGACCAAATTCTTTTGAAGGTGGGGAGGATGTGAGATCCGAGAATTTTAGATATATTTTAATGATGTAATAAGAACTTGAAGTGTAATTTATTGAGCTAAGTGAATTGTAAAATTTATATTTAGAGATTTATGTGTAAGTGTTTAACATAAGTGTGAAACTAAGAGGTTAGATCGATCTTGGGGAAGGAGAGATCGATCTGGTGAGTTAAAAATGACAAGGAAGGAGGAATTTAAGGAGCAGATCGATCTCCAATGGAAGAGGATCAATCTCCTTATGATTCTGTTTGAGAGAAGATTGATCTCATGAGGGAGGGATCGATCTCCAAACGTTTCTGTTTGGGAGAAGATCGATCTCCTCAAGGAGCAGATCGATCTCATAAAGCCATAAAGAGATCGATCTCACCCCTCGACAGATCGATCTCCTAGGCATAAAATTACCCCAAATCGTCCCCAAATTCAAATGCAGATCGATCTCATCAAGAGCCAGATCGATCTCCTACCCTCAGTCTATATAAGGAACCCCTGCTTTCTCCTGCAATTTCATTTTTCTCTCTCTTCCAACCCCCATTTTCACCGAACCCTAGCTTTCTCACTCATGCAAAGCACCCATTTCCGTCTGAATCAGAGGCTGTGGCAAGAAGGAAAGTTGTTCCTTATCAAAGGGAGAACAACATACTTGGAAATCGTAAGACAGATTGAATCGAGGCAAGAGATAAGCTCTCCACAAGTTTTGGGTAATTTCTAAACCTCGATCTTGATATTTGAGATGATTTTGGTAATAATAGTTGTTGGCATTGTGTTGAAGTAGCTGGAAAATGATTAGGGATTGATGAAATTACAATGTAGTTGGTGTGAAATGATATTTAGCAATTTTGGGAATTTTGAGCTATAAATGGAAATTTAGACAATGTGGTGAATTAGCATAGATAATTTGGCATGAGAAATGTAGGACGTTGAGATGTTCTGAATGAGATTGTTGTTTGGGGTAGAGTTACGAGAATCAAGAGATTTGAGGTGTTATGAGCAATTATGCTCGATTTTAAGAATTGAGGTTACTGTGATGATGAATATTGATGTTTTAACATCGTTTGGACAGCTCGGGAGTTCCAGAGTGGAGTGCGAGACTAGTCCGTGACAAGGGGGAAACAATTGCACTATACGAGGTGCAAAGAGGTAAAGGAAACTAAACCAATTGTGTATGTGATTTTGAACTATATAGCATGATTTGTGATTTATAAAACAAGCATGTTTGATGTGTTGTGTTTTGATGAGAATGCACACGATTTTTATAGCCGGTTGGAGCCCAATGTTTTTATGAGTTTATAATTTGGCTCTACGTTAAGGCAATATCAAGATTTGAGAAATGTGTGCGTGCCTTGCCGGTTGGAACTCGGTTTTAACATGTTTTGTGTTGAGTACAAAACGGTTTTCAAATGAGTTTTATGAGAGAAAAACCACTATGAGTTCTACGTGAAGGCAAACCAGTCTTATGTGATAAGACTTAGGTGTGTAATTGTGAGTACACACCGGGCATTACTCTGGTAGCATGTAAGCCCGATTCTTCTCCGTTCTGGTAACGTGAGAACCCTATTTGGTGGCCGTTGCCACGTGAGAACCCTATTTGGTGGCCGTTGCCACATGAGATCCCCCATTCAGTGGCTATGCCACGTATAATTGGTGGCCGTTGCCACGTGAAACCCTATCCTGTGGCTGTGCCACGTGTGAATTTAAATCAGTGGCTATGCCACGTGTGTTTAGTGGCTGTGCCACGTGTGATTTTAAATCAGTGGCTATGCCACGTGTGTTTACTGGCTGTGCCACGTGTGATTTTAAATCAGTGGCTATGCCACGTGTGTTTGGTGGCTGTGCCACGTGTGATTTTAAATCAGTGGCTATGCCACGTGTGTTTAGTGGCTGTGCCACGTGTGAATTCAAATCAGTGGCTATGCCACATGTGTTTAGTGGCTGCGCCACGTGCATTACTATTACAGTGATTTTATCACGTTTATTGAGAAAGCGATTATCGCATTATTTTCACATGCTTTGTTACTGCTCTATACTGAGCATTTTACTTCATGTTTTCACATGATTTGAGATATGAGAATGTTTTTTTGAGTACTTTCATGCTATGGTTTTCAAATGAGTATAATGAGTTTCACATACAATTAAATATTTTGTGATGTGCATTTTGGTTTATATAATGAGTCCCCTACCCCCTTACTGAGCGATTTAGAAGCTCACCCTGTTTTCTTTCCCCCTAGATTTCTTCAAGTGAAAAAGGGTTTCCCTGCGACGTACGGAGTAGTGGCTAGTGGAGGACTTGAGCTCCAGGCCATATATTATATTTGAGGTATCTTTTATCTTTTCATGTACCCAGACAATTATTGTAATTGCAGACACTTGATGTATAACATTGTATGGGATGTATTAGGATTAATTAACTTGAGATCGAGTAATGTATATGATATGGTATATACTATTTAATGACGAGATCATGAGGTATGATAAGTGTGATGATGTATGACACTGCACAGGAATGCACTCTTAATTGTGAATCGATGAGTAAAAGTTTTTAAATTTGCCCTATTTTCCACGTTTTCGGGGCAGGACATTACCCCTATTTGCCAATAATCAGATATTAGGTCTATTTTCAAAAAGTTGTTAGCTCCTTTAAGTTCATCCAGCAAGTCATCTACAACAAGAATAAGGAACTTATTTTTTATGGTCACATCATTCAGCTTCCTATAGTCAATGCAAAGCCTCCAAGTTTTATCCTTCTTTTTGACTAATAGGTAAGGAGAGGCAAAAGGACTAGAGCTGGCTTGTATTATAAATGCTGGCAGCATATTAAAAATAAGTTTTTCTACTTCTTATCTTTGATAATAGGGAAATCTATAAGCTCTTAAGTTTACTAGTTGAGTTCTTTCCTTCAGTGGAATGCCATGGTCCTATACCCTTTTTGGAGGTAACCCCCTTTAGTTCTTTAAAACAACTTAGGATATTCATCAGTTAGGGCTTCTAACTGATCTGGTATATCTAGTCTTCCTCTGTCTACATTCAACATAAACACCTCTCCATGCAATTCAGTATCTCTATAGACTAACTTTTGTAATTTATCACTAGAAATTAGCTTAAAGGTTGCCTGAGATTATGTAGTTTTCAATGTAACATGTTGGTTGATTTTCTGAAATAACAATGAAAGTTCATTGAAGTCCATTGTGATTGGACTATACTTTCTCAACCAATCATCCCCCAACACCATGTCACTTTCACCCATGGTCAACACCATCAAATCATGGAAGAACTTATGTCCTTGCATTGTCTACTCTAGTTGCTTGCACTTAGCAGTCCTATAGAGTTTTTCTCCATTGGCTACTGTGAAGGATAATGGATTAGTATGCAGTAACTCTACTCCATCCTTTGCCCACATTGGAGTGATGAAGCTGCAGTTTTACCATTGTCAATGAGGATATATAAAGGCTTCCCTTTAATTATTATGCCCTACATTCTTAAGGTGTTATGCCCAATGTTACCAATTAGAGCATTGATGGACATGTGAAAACCAAAAATTTTTGTTTTATTATTTAATTGGAAACTAGAAAGCAATTAAGATACTCGAAATAATATTATGCAGGCTTGGAATAGCCGGAGCACTTGGATTAGTGGCACGAAACTTAGGGCACACAAATTGATGTAAGGTTTTAAATTTAACTATTTCTTAAATATTGCATGTATAAGTACGTTTTGGTTGTTAGAAGGTGAAATTAAGGTATTGGAAGTGAAAAAATTAGTAAAAACTCGAGTTAACACTAAACCGAGAAATTGGGCCTAGTAAGTGAAATAATTTCGGAATAAATTCCCTAAAATTGAGAAAATTATTCTGAGGCCATAGGAAATTAATATAAGGTATAATTGACTTGGGGAATAAAACTTTAATGGAAATACAGAGATCTCGGTAGTCGAATTAAGCTTTAAAGTAAACCGAAACCTTAAGGAATTTCAATAGGTAATGACTAAATCGGGCAATATGGGCTCAAACAGGAAACGTTTATTAAACAAGTAGGCATAAAAGTTTTATGGGACATACTAGGGACTTTGTTTAACACATGAATGTTGGAAATTTGAAAGAAAATGGGATAGAAATATTTTTTACTGAATTTATGAAAACAAGGTTGTTGGCAAGCCAGACCCAGCACTCTGCTGGCCTGATAAGAAAGCCTATTTTGAAGTCCTTCTATAAGGATTTTAAGCCTTATTTGTTTTCCATGTTGGAGTGATCTTAAAGTCCTTTTTAGAACACTAAAGAACGTGCCAAACTGACCTCAGACCAGAAACTTATCCCTCCCATAAGCTAGCCACAGGTGTCCTCTCTATGGTTTCTTTGTACAAATGTTTTGACCTCCCTCCAAGCATTTTTAGAAGTCGGCCAAGAATAAGAAAATTTTCCTACTTAAGTCCTCTACAACATATAAAAAATCCAAATTTAAATGAGTTCATTTCCTAGGTGATAAGCTAGAGAGAAGAACAAGGGCAGAATCTGTCATGTTTCAGAGGTAAGAGAAAACTTAAGTTTATGATTTATTCGCAAGTTTTTAAGCTTGTTTTTGTAAGGCCCGTAAAGTCATATGTATTCTTATGATTTTGTGATGTGCAGACAAGTTACAATTGATATGAATCATAAGAAATGAATGTGTTTAAGTTCCAAATGTGAATGAAATGCAAATTGAGTAGTTAAGCAAATGAATATGAAGTTAACCTTGATTTTCTAGGAAAATTACAGCAGGAATGCTGCAGATGAAGGGCAGATCAATCTCATTAGCAAGGGCAAATCGATCTCATGGCTTGAAATACAATGCCAAAGCATTCTACAAGAGGGAGATCGATCTCGGGTGAATTCTGGTTAAAGCAGATCGATCTTTAAAGGGTTCTGGATAGCACAGATTGATCTCTTCTCAAGGGCTAGATCGATCTCTAACTGATTCTGTTTGAGCCAGATCGATCTCATACTAAAGAGAAAATCGATCATATCTTTTTAAAGTCGAATTCTGAAGAGATAAACACAAGGTAGATCAATCTCTCATGGTTAGGAGATCGATCTCCTAAGGCAATTCTATATATACTCGACTTCTACACCTTCCTTCTGTGAGAAACAACTAAATCTTCCATTGAAGCAAAATGAAACCTAACTTTCCTGCTCAAAAAATCTTCACCTTTCAATCAGTTTTGAGAGAGATTTATTTCAACAAAGTTGTTCCTTGTGAGAAGGAGAATGACAGTTGAAAACTAGAAGTTGAAATCAAGGATTGAATGAGCAAAGCTAATTTTTCCCCCAATTTGGCAAAAAAAAAAAATGAAGCTAGGTAAGATTCAATACACCAACTTCAAGTATGTTAAATAGGTATCTTGGTGAGTGGATTGGTGTATGTTTTGTTGCTGAAAACATCCTTGAATATGTTACTACTCCATGACCTAGAATTTAGGCTTGATGTGAGAAAATGAGAGAAAGTTGATTTGGCATGGAATTTATGATGATTTAAGCATGTGGTGATGTTATTAAGTATGTATATATATGATTGTAACATAGTTTTTTGAAATACATGTGTTGGAATAGATGAGGAATAAAAATAGGTATATGAGATGCATAGTGAAATACCATAGTGGGAGAGAATGATGAACTTAAGGCATTGGAAGATTTAGGCCTGTTCAATTCTAATCAGTAGACTTGATGAGTCTAATAGGTTCTCAAGAAATGAGTTGTAAAATCGAAATGGACTTAAGAGAGAGTAAGGTCCAATAAGATGTAATAAGGCCAAATGGGTGTAAAAAGGGCTAAATGCATCAATTTACATTTATGCAAGTGAAAATTAAGTATATTAAGGTATATTGATGTGAATGGTTATTTACAGCTTCGGAGTTTATATTGGAAGCAGATCGGACTGCGAGGTCTAGCAGCACCGAGGAAGTGAGGTCACGTGACGTGATCAGAGGTAAGGGAATTTCGTGAATAGCTAAAGCTACCTAGACGTATTTTGGATAGATTTACAAGTATCTAAATCGTATATGAATTTTCGAATATGGAAAATTTCGGTAGGAACCGATAAGGTAAAATTGTGATTTTACCCCAATATAGGGAAAAAGCTTAGGAAGCATATTTGTGACTAGTCTTGACATTGTTTGATAGTGCATGGATAGATTGGCTAATGTTTTCATGTTATATGCAAAAACAGCACGTTATAGTCCCGATTTGATTAAATTGAGTGAATTTCAATTGAAATAAGTGATCTATTAGTTTGTATGCAAAACCATTAGTGCTAGAGTAATACTCGCACTAGATTTTATAAGATATGCATCACTTAGTACTTGAGGAATTCTCGTATTTGATTTTAATGGATTTGTGCATGATAGAGTACTGGAGCATTGTTCGTACTCAATTTTATTGATTGATGCATGATAGAGTATTAGAGCATTGCTCATACTCAGTTTTACATGACATAGTTCTGGAAGCATTGTTCGCACTAGGTTTATGTAACCATATGCATGAGTTCATGTTGGAGTTTACTCGCACGTACCAGTTTTAAAAGAGATAGCATGAAATAGCCGTGTTGGGAGCCTGTGTGTCGCACCAATTATATGCTCGAACGTGCAAAATTTTGAGATATGGTCAAGGGCTATCGAAACTATTATCCATGGTATGAGGGGTAAGCCTATGGCATACACCCCGATTATAAGGGTTAGGTCCATTGAGTACTTTATACCGTGTATGTCACATGGAGTACGATGTACCATGAGTACACGATGATATAGAGTTATTGGTTGACGGTTGAGAATTTGACCCACCTCCCGTTACAGCAAATGTGAGGCCCCGCACACCGAGTACTGTGTAGCCTGAGATCACAGAAAATGAGATATGATCATAATCTCGGAACAAGTAGTCGCCTATCTCACCTTATTGATATTTCTTGTTTGAATTGTCACATGAGTTTTTATAATTGGGTAGACCCAAGGGATGGGTTGAGCATCGACATGTAACCTTGTGTGTGAAAGGGTAACCCGAGGGATGGGTGAGGCCCGGATTTCCATGTTTTTAACATGATGATATGTCATCTTTGACCTGATTTAATTGATATGGCATAATGAAATGCAATTTTTATTAATTTCATGAGAAATGCAATGTTTTGTATAAATTGCTGAGATTATTAAACCAGCATGTTTTCAGTTCATACTGACGATTTATATCTATATATATTGCATAAATGTTTCATGAAAGACACATGCTTTAGATGCGAATCGAAAAGGAAATGATTTCAAGGCATGAGCATTGTATTTTGTAGATAGTGTGGTTATCTACTTGCTTGCCTTATTTCCCTATTGAGCTGTGAGCTCACCCCCTTTTTATTCCCCTCTCTCTACAGAGCGTTCACAGTAGTTGGACACGGCTAAGGACTGGTATTCCTTTATCGCTGCATGCCCATCATATGAAAGGTATACACATTTGAAACGTTTTGTACTGAACAGTGTAAAAGCACAGTTGTATAAATGAATGTATGGTCAGGGATGTATATGTACAAGTAATTGTATTTAATATATGTAAATTAATTATGAGAAATAGTACTTACAGTCAATAGATAATTGTATTGATATGTATGCATATTATGAAATGAATGTGGTTGAGGTGACTAATATCGAATTACAGCCCAACGGTTTGGTGATTGAGTTATGACAAAAGGAAAGGTAAGGAAAATGCAAAAAATTTGTAGTGGATTTTGGTAAGTCATGGGAGGTCGTGGCAGAATGGTATTAGAGTGAAGTTGGTCTGATGTGAGTCGGTATTAGTATTTAGGAAAGTGTACATCCTTATATTATTGCGCTTTGTTCAGTTACAATTGTGTATACGAGATGGGAATCAGACTAATTAATGGTTATGAATGCAGGAATTGAGCCATTATGGCTAATACCAGCCCTGGTAGAGGGGCTAGAGGTGGGGCTCGAGGCCATAGAGGTAGGCCCGAGCTCGAGATGAGACGACAGGTCCAACTCAGGTATCAGAGAGTATCGAGGCAGGTTTCACGAGATTAGAGCGTCGCCTCGAGACTATAGTAGAGTTACTGGCACAGACTTTGCCAGAGGACTGGGGCAGGATGCAAGGACTGCGCCTGGAGAGGTAGCTGTACCTAGTACGCCTGTACAACCAGCTCAGATGCCACAACCTATAGATACTCCTACACCCCTACCAGCTCAGGATACGCCTTCTCATGTTACTCCACTACAAGGCAGTAATACGTTGGGGTATGGTTGTGAGCTTGATAGATTGCGATAGTTCAAAAATTTTAGACCTCCGTCGTTTAGTGGAGTGAAAGACCTCGTGGTTGCAAAGGATTGGCTAGCAGAGATGGAAGTGTACGATGATTGAGATGGTCACGTTTGCTACTTTCCTACTAAAGGGATCGACAGAGCATTGGTGGAAGTCCACCATGGTTATATTGAGAGCACGACACTCAAAGATCACTTGGGATATCTTTTTGGATGCCTTTAAGAAGAAGTATGTCCCAAACACAGTGTAGTGGAAGCTGTAGATGGAATTCTTGGGGTTGAACCAAGGGACTCAATCTGTGGATGAGTACAAAACACGATTTATATCTCTGGGTAGGTATCACTCGATACTATGAGAAGTGAGACTAGGAAGGTCCGTAAATTTATTGATAGACTGAGACCAGTATTACAGTCTAGATTGGTCCATTTGATATCTCTACCTATGATGAGGTAGTGCGTAGGACGCAACTCTATGAGTCGGACTATAAGAGGAATGTCTCTGAGTTCAGGACAATTGGCAAGGGTAGAGATCGAGATAGGAAGAGGCCGATGAGTGACAGTGCCAAAGGTTTTAGATATCGAGGAGGAAAGAGACTCTTCAATAAGAGACCCAGGATCGAGGAAGTACAGGAGAAGACTATTAGATCTCCTGCATATCCGGCTATAGCTCCCACTAGAGGTGTTATTATTTGAGGACAGAGGCCTACCACTAAGCAGTGTAGTAGATGTGGTAGACTCCATGGCGGTAAACCTTGTCTTATTTCTAGTGGATTGTGCTTCAGATGTGGGAAGCCAGGGCATCTGGTGAGAGTTTGCCCAGAGATTATCGATATTATCTCACAAAAGGGCAAGGAGCCAGAGAGAGCTCCAGCTAATACGTCAGTTTCAAGGAGAAGAACGATGACAGAAGAGAAGGGGAAGCAAGTCATTGGACGAGGGCGAGTACATGCCTTGGACCTGGTCATGGTTGATGCTTCGTCGGATGTGATTAGAGGTAACATCCTGATGTATGATTTATAAGCATATGTTTTAATTGATCCTGGTGCCACGCATTCATTTGTATCACCTTCATTTGCATGTAAGTTAGCAAAACATGCAGAGAGTACACCTTTAAGTAGGATGATGTTAATTAGTATGCCTATGGATAACAGTCAGCTTGTTAAATAGGTTTTAAATGAATGCAAACTAAGAGTAAGGGAAAAGGATATGACAGTCAATCTAATATTGTTCAGCATGAGTGATTTTGATGTAATCTTAGAAATTGATTGGTTATCGTCAAACCATGCTGTTTTAGATTGTTATACTAAGACAGTTATGCTCCTACCGTTATGATTTATGTTGTAAAGTTTAATGGAAAGAAATGAAAGTAGTGATTATGGTTGTAAATGACAATGTACTATGCTAACTACAGAATGAAAATATTAAGGTTTTATTACGTACGTGGTTGATACGGATAAGGCACATCTGGAGTTGGTAGATATTCCTGTGGTTGGTGAGTTCCCAGATGTCTTTCCTGATAAATTGCCAGGGTTACCACCAGACAGAGAGATAGAGTTCAGTATAGATTTAGTGCCTAGTACTGAGCCTATTTCGAAACCACCGTATCGCATGACCTTAGTTGAGCTGGAGGAGCTCAAGAGACAGTTGCAGGAGCTGTTGGATAGGGGGTTCATCAGACCGAGTGTTTCGCCTTGGGGAGCATCGGTTTTATTTGTGAGGAAGAAGGATGGGAGCCTCCGATAGTGTATAGATTACAAATTGTTGAATAAGGCTACCATCAAGAATAGGTATCTCCTTCCATGCATTGATGATTTGTTGGATCAGCTCCAGGGAGCACAAGTCTTTTCTAAGATTGATCTGAGGTCTGGGTATCATCAGTTGAAAGTTTGGAGTGGAAACGTACCCAAGACAGCATTTAGGACCCGATATGACCACTATGCGTTTTTGGTTATGCCATTCGGATTGATGAATGCTCCCGCAGCTTTCATAACTTTGATGAACAATGTGTTCAAGCCATATTTGGATCAGTTTGTTATCATCTTCATCGATGACATATTGGTATACTTGAAATCTGAGGAAGAGCATGAGAAGCACCTCAGGATTGTATTGCATACCCTACAGAGCAAAAAACGATATGCTAAACTCAATAAGTGTGACTTTTGGTTAGCGTAGATCTCGTTTTTGGGATATGTTGTTTTGAGGGACGGAGTATCAGTAGATCCATCCAAGATTGAGGCTGTAGTTCAGTGGGAATAGCCGAAGATAGTCTTCGAGATAATGTGATACCCCGGAAGCGCAGAAAACATGGCAAATTTAAAACTTTTTATTTAACCGTTCACAACTCTAGGTGTATTCCTGTGCAGTGTCATGCATCATCATATATATATATGTGTGTTATAAAATTTTATCCTCAAGATCTCATCATTCAACATCTATATATTACATCATATACATTCCTCAAATTCGAATTAATAAATCCTAATACATCCCATACATCATTATTCATCAAGTGTTTGTAAATACAATATTAGTCTGGGTACATGAAATGATAAATTATACCTCAAAGTACAATATGTGGCCTGGAGCTCAAGTCCTCCACTAGCCACTACTCTGTACGTCGCTGGAAAACTCTCTTCACTTGAAGAAATCTGGGGGGAGATAAAACAGGGTGAGCTTCTAAATCGCTCAGTAAGGGGTTAAAGGACTCATTTATAAAATAATGATTTACACAGCACAATCATTTTGTTTTGTGAGTGAAAACCCAATAAACTCAGTAGAAAAGTGTAGCATGAATAATGAAAACATCATCTCAACTCATTTCTCAAAGCTCATATAGAAACATGATAATAATTGGTTTAATATAAAATCACCGTTACAAGCATGTAGAACACAGAATACGATAATGGCTTTTATCATAAAACGTGATAAAAATCACCGCAATAGTAATGCACGTGGCGCAGCCACAAAACACAATCTCATGTGTAAAACAAGACTATGCAAATAAAGCTCATATAAAACTCGTCATGGCACATCAAAACGATTGAAATCGTCCCCTAGGCAGACATCCACAATCTAGGGATTTCGTCGACAATAATACACCCATGGCCATGGTTCCCTGTAGACTTGATCAGAGTCGTACAGTCGTCAGTCTTACATGCTATCAAATCACGACCCGGCCTTACATGCTATCAGAGCAATGCCACCCATCGCTACCGCGCAGCAGGGTCATCTCACGTTACCAGAATGAAGGAGTCAGTCTTATGTGCTGCTAGAGCACGGTCCGATCTTACATGCTACAAGAGCAAAGCCTGATGTTTATTCAACATGACATGCCTAAGTCTTAGTAATAGCCATTATCAAGTAAAACCGTTTTGCCTTCACGTAGCGCTGATAATGGTTTTTCTCATAAAACTCATCTCAAAACCGTTTTGTGCTCAACACAAAACATGTCAAACACAAGCTCAAACTGACAAAACCACACACACATTTCTCAAATCTCAGTACGCCTTAACGTATAGCCCAAATCACTTTTCACCTTTTTAACTCAAAACGGTTGTAAAACAATTTCGCATTTAGTTTACAACTCATAAAAATTAGGCCCCAACCGGCTATAAAATCGTGTGCAATAACTCATTCTCAACTCATAAAAACATGTTTGTTTTCTCAAATCATATTTCATGCTACAATAATATCACAAAATCACATACACAAATGAGTTTAAGTTTTCCCTTACCTCGTTGCACCTCGTATAGTGCAATCATTCGCCCAAACGACGGACTAGCCACGCATTCCTCTCTGGAACTCTCGGGTTGTCCAAACGATGCTAAAACATCAATAATTCATCTCAATCACATCATCGAGAACATATTTGCTCATATTCTCGTTCAATACTGCAAACCTCATTTTTTCACATATTCCTATCATTATCTACATTCTCATCCACTACATTTCAAATCCTACATTTTTCATGCATAATATCCATGTTAAGATCACCTCATTGCCTCAACTCCAATTTATAGCCAAAATCTCAAAATTACCACAAATTGTATAATATCATCATCAATCCAACAAAATCATAATTTCACCAACTCTAATCATTTCCTAGCTATTTTATCACAACACCCATACTCACAATCACTAAAATCACCTCAATATCAAAGATTAAAGCTTAGAAATTTACCCAAAACTTATAGAGAGCTCTATTCACACCTCGATTCGATTCATCCTTTGATTTCCAAGTATGTTGCTCTCCTTTGGATGAGGAACAACTTTCCTTCTTTCCACAACCCCTGATTCGAACGAAAATAGGCGATTTGGAGGAGAGAGAAAATGAATTTCTAGAAAACACAGGGGTCCTTATATAGTCCGAAGGTAGGAGATCGATTTGGTCCTTGATAAGATCGATCTCTTTTTTAATTTGGGAACATTTTAGGGTAATTTTATGCCTAGGAGATCGATCTGTCCTGGGGTGATATCGATCTCTTAATTGTTTCATGAGATCGATCTACTCCTTGAGGAGATCGATCTTCTGTTTACAGAATGCTTCATGAGATCGATCCTCCTTGAGGAGATCGATCTTCTCTTTACAGAAACATTTTGAGATCGAACTTCTTGCCTATGAGATCGATCTGTCTATCAGTTCTTGCACATTTCCTGCATGATGGAGCCAGGAGATCGATCTCTCATCCTTGGAGATCAATTTGGCCTTCACAGATTGTACTTCTGCTGCATTAATTTGCAAAAAACTCAATGTAAAACTTTCCAAAATCTACCCTATAGTCCATATTTCAGTCCATACACATTTAAGACTTAAAAACCTCATCTTCTTATACTTTATCATATTTAAAACTTGTGTGTACATTAACATGTCATAATTACATACATCAAATTACAATTCTCATAAATGGGGTATACAAAATTCACAATTTCACATCCTCCCCACCTTTAAAGAATTTGGTCCTCCAAATTAAACTCGACTCATCAAACAGATGGGGGTACTTCTCCTTCATGAGACTCTCCAATTCCCAGGTTGCCTCTTCGGTTGAGTGATGTTTCCATAAAACTTTCACTAATGGGATGCTTTTGGTTCTAAGTACCTGCTCTTTTCTATCGAGAATCCGAACGGGTTCCTCAGTGTAGCTCATGTCCTCTTATACGTCCATCTTTTCATACTCTATGACATGAGAAGGGTTCGGGTGGTACTTCCTCAACATAGATACATGAAAGACGTTGTGTATTTTGGACATCTGTGGGGGTAATGCCAACCTATAGGCTACTCTCCCACCCTCTCAAGAATCTCGAATGGTCTAATGTATCGAGGACTCAACTTCTTTTTCTTTCAAAATCTCATGATACCCTTACTCGGTGATATCTTCAGAAATACTGCATCACCAACATCAAACTCGAGTGGCCGTCTATGCACATCCGCGTAGCTTTTCTGTCTAGTCTGTGCAGCCCGTAATCTTTCACATATGAGTTTCACACTCTGTACAGCCTGTTCACATGTTCGAGAGCATTTATCTTTTTGCCATCCACTTCTTCCCATGCTACAAGGGATCTACACCTCCTACCATATAGAGCCTTAAAATGTGCCATTCCAATACTCGCATGATAGCTATTATTGTACGTAAACTCTGCTAGGGGTAGGTGATCATCCCATAATCCCTTAAAATCCATCGTACACGGCCTCAACATATCCTCTAGGGTCTGAATAGTCCTCTTCGACTGACCATCTGTTTGAGGATGATAGGCAGTACTAAAACTCAATCGAGATCCCATGGACTCCAAAAATTGGGTCCAAACTTTGGAAGTAAATCGGAAATCTCTATCAGAAGTAATACTCATGGAGCCCCATGTAATCCAGCGCTGACATATAACTCAGCTAAGGTATCCACCGTATCTGTGCTCTTGATGGCAAGAAAGTGGGCACTTTTCATCAGTCTGTCCACTATAACCCATATAGCATCATGACCCCTTTGGGTCCTCGGTAAACCCATAACAAAGTCCATGGTGACATGCTCCCATTTCCATGTAGGCACAGGTAAAGGCTACAATAATCCTTCAGGCGTCTGATGCTCAGCTTTCACTTGCTGGCACACTAAACATCTAGCCACAACATCTGCCACGTCTCGCTTCATACCACTCCACCAATACTCCTTTCTCAAATCTCGGTACATTTTAGTACTCCCTGGGTGCATGGTGTATCGCGAGCAGTGGGATTCTCTCAATATCTATCTCTTCAGGGTATCATCATCCGATACACAAATTTATCCTCTGAATCTCAACAGTCCATCCTCACTGACTATGAGATCCGACTGTGAAGTTTGTTCAGCTTGGCTAACCATATCGATCAACCTCTGATCCATGATCCTAGGCTCTATTCATAGGCTAGCCAAAAATCCAGTTTCTACCTCTTTAACTCTGATTTGGAGTTCGGTGAACTGCTACAATAAATCCCATTCCCTGATCATCATAGTAGATATCATACTCTTCCTGCTCAGGGTATCAGTAACTACGTTCGCCTTTCCCGGATGGTACAGAATCTCGTAGTCATAATCCTTAAGGAGTTCTATCCATCTTCTTTGTCTCATGTTTAACTTTTTCTGATCAAATAGATACCTCAAACTCTTGTGGTCATTGAAGATCTAAAATCTTTCCCCATATAAGTAGTGCCGCCAAATTTTCAAGGCAAACACCACGGTAGCTAACTCCAAATCATGCGTGGGGTAATTTCGCTCATGATCTTTCAATTGTCGCGATCCATAGGCGACCACTCTTCCATGCTGCATGAGCACACACCCCAATCCTTGATGGGAAGCATCACTATATACCAAAAATCCTCCTGATCCCTCAAGTATAATCAACACCGGTGTTGCTGTTAATCTCCTCTTTAATTCTTGAAAATTGAGCTCACATTGATCAGTCCATATGAACGAAGTCTCCTTGCGTGTGAGCTTAGTCAAAGGAGCGACAATCTTGGAAAACCCCTCTACAAACCTTCTGTAATACCCTGCCAAACTAAGGAAACTTTATACCTCAGTAACTATGTCCAGTCTTTCCCAATTAAGCACAGCCTCTACTTTAATTGGATCAACTGGTACTCCCTCCACTGAAACTATATGACCAAGGAAAGCTATCTGATCCAGTCAAAACTCACGCTTACCAAGCTTTCCATATAATTGCTTATCTCGGAGTATCTGAAGTACTAACCACAATTGTTGTGCGTGCTCCTCATAAGACCGAGAGTACACTAGGATATCATCAATAAAGACTATCACAAACTTCTCTAGATAATCTCTGAACACTTCGTTCATTAACCTCATAAAGGTTGCAGAGGCGTTCGTCAATCCAAATGGCATCACTAGAAATTCATAATGGCCATACCTTGTCCTGAAGGCCATCTTCGGAATATCTTCCTCCTTAATCCTCAATTGGTGATAGCCCGACCTCAAATCAATCTTAGAGAAGACTAAAGCCCTTCTTAGCTGATCAAGTAGGCCATCAATCCTGGGCAATGGGTATTTATTCTTCACCATAGCTTTATTCAACAGTCGATAGTCTATGCATAATCTGAGACTACCATCCTTCTTCCTCACGAATAACACTGGTGCTCCCCACGGTGAGACACTGGGTCTAATAAATCATTGATCCAATAACTCCTGGAGTTGCTTCTTCAATTCTCCAAGTTCCACTAATGCCATCCTATATGGAGGTCTAGAGATAGGCTGAGTATCTGGTACCAAATCAATGGTAAACTCTAGCTCTCTCTCTGGTGGTAAACTTGGCAACTCATCTGGGAAGACATCCAAAAATTCACACACCACAGGTATATCCTCAGTCTTTGGATGTTCCCGATTATCATCTGAAATGAGTGTTTCATAACCTTCGCATGAACAATCATATTTTGTACTCTTAAAAGCAACATCAAAATTCCAATTTGCTTAAAAAATTCCACACATTTATTTCCTCAATATTTCAAACGTACTCTGTAAGTTCAGGTAGGGAGAAAGTTACAATCTTAGTGTAGTAGTCTAAACTCACTCGATTGGTTGCCAGCCAATCCATTCCCAAAATTACGTCAAATCCATGTATATTTAGCATAACTAGATCTGCTAACATCACTCTATCTCGTACCTTTATTTCACACCCTCTACAGATTAAATCAGTTCTCTGGGACTCACGCATAGGGTATTTACATGTAGTACATACTCTAGAGGTTCAAACTTCAAATTTAATCTACATGCAAATTGCTCAGAAATAAACGAATGCGTGGACCCTGGATCAATCAACACATGAGCCTTATGATTATAGACAGAGAGTGTACCTCTAATAATTTTTGCTGAAGTGTCTGTTGTTTCCTTATCCAGAATAAACACACGTCCCACTGTAACGGGCTTCTTTCTTTTCTCTGCTGCAGTGGCCAGTCTCAGGCGATTCACTCTTTGAGATTGCTGTCTAGTAGGCTTCGGAGCATATGGTCTCTGAGGTTGAGGGCAGTGTTTTACTCTGTGACCCATGTCTCCACATCTAAAACATCCATGGATCAACCCAGTACAACTTCTCTCATGCGATCGACCACAATTTCTGCAAACTCTTATCTCATGCCTGACATCTTGAGGGGTCTCTCTGATGATAGGATAAGCTCTGGGTCTCTCCAGCCTGCCATTTTGTACCTCAATCCTTCCTTTTCTGAAGTAACCTCTCCAAACATCTGCTTGGGAAATCGCTGGCCTATTGCCCTTATCTCAAGTCACTACACTGAACTCATTCTGGGATTGTACAATTTTGATTCCCCTCTCAATCTCTTCTGCTCATCTCAGAGCATCTCCAAACTCAGTAATACACAGCCCTATCAATCGATCTCTGATGATGGGCTTCAAACTGTACACAAATCTCTCTGTGCGGAGGTCTCTGGATCATATCTCAATAGAGCGATAAATCGGCTCTTATAATCATCCACAGACATCTCGCCCTATACCAAATTCAAAAACTCTACCTGCTTCCTTCTCTGAGCAGCTCGTGGTACATATTGGGCTCTAAATGCTGCCTGAAACTCTTCCCAACCGATCACATCCTGGCTGGACATCAGAATACCTTGGGTAGTATCCTACCAATCTCGAGTTCTCCCTTTTAACATATACGTGCCCATACTGACCCTTTCAGCATCAGTGCATCCCAAATAGTCAAATATGACTCTCAACTCAATCAGCCACTCCTTAGCTTCTGCGGGATCCTTCTTCCCCTTAAATGCGGGCGGATTCATTTTTAAAAAGTCCTTCAATCAGACCATACTTCTGTCATCAAGCTGAGTGACGGGAGGCACCGGGTCCATCTGTAATGGGGGCACAGGAGGTCTTTTGGTGGTGTAGGAGTAGTACCCGAGGCATTAAATCCAAAATGTTGCGCGAATAGCGCTACCATTTGCTCGAAACCTTGCTGCACATCATGCTCAATCTGGTTAAATCGAGAGTTAGGACTCTCTGGTTGTGGGGCAGGTGGCGGAGGTGGCTCTGCTTACCTCCTTGAACGACCTCGTCGTCCACTCATTCTCAATCTCAATACGTTCCATACGCGTACACATCAAATTCGATTGAAATCTCAATCCTCAATTTCAGTTCATGACCAGACTTATTCAGACACTTAGGATGTATTCTATTTCACTTGACCGACACTGACAGTACTAAACACCCTAAGCTCTGATACCAAGAAAACTCTATGACGCCCCAAAAGCGCCGAAAACAGGGCAAATTTATAACTTTTTAAAAATTTTTATTCAACCATTCACAATTCTAGGTGCATTCTTGTGCAGTGTAGGGCATCATATATATATATATATATATATATATATATATATTTGTGTTATAAAATTTTAACCTCAGGATCTCATCATTCAACATCTATATATTACATCATATACATTCCTCAGATTCGAATTAATAAATCATAATACATCTCATGCATCACTGTTCATCAAGTGTCTGTACAATATTAGTCTTAGTACATGAAATGATAAATTATACCTCAAAGTACAATATGTGGCCTGGAGCTCAAGTCCTCCACTAGCCACTACTCTATACGTCACAGGGAAACTCTCTTCACTTGAAGAAATCTGGGGGGAGATAAAACAGGGTGAGCTTCTAAATCGCTCAGTAAGGGGTTAAAGGACTCATTTATAAAATAATGATTTGCACAACACAATCATTTTGTTTTGTGGGTGAAAACCCAATAAACTCAGTAGAAAAGTGTAGCATGAATAATGAAAACATCATCTCAACTCATTTCTCAAAGCTCATGTAGAAACATGATAACAATTGGTTTAATATAGAATCACAGTTACAAGCATGTAGAAAACAGAATGTGATAATGGATTTTCTCATAAAACGTGATGAAAATCACTGTAATAGTAATGCACGTGGCGCAGCCACAAAACACAATCTCATGTGTAAAATGAGACTAGGCAAATAAAACTCATATAAAACTCGTCATGGCACATCAAAATGATTGAACTCGTCCCCTAGGCGGACATCCCCAATCAAGGGATTTCGTCGACAATAATATACCCATGGCCATGGTTCACTGTAGACTTGATCAGAGTCGTACAACCATCGGTCTTACATGCTATCAAAGTACGACCCGGTCTTACATGCTATCAGAGCAATGCCACCAATCACTACCATGGAGGGGGGTCATCTCACGTTACCAAAACGGAGGAGTCAGTCTTACGTTCTGCTAGAGCACGGCCCGATCTTACATGCTACAAGAGCAAAGCCCGATGTGTATTCAACATGACACACCTAAGTCTCAGTAATAGCCATTATCAAGTAAAATCGTTTTGCCTTCACGTAGCGCTCATAATGGTTTTTCTCATAAAACTTATCTCAAAACCGTTTTGTAATCAACACAAAACATGTCAAAACCGAGATCAAACCGACAAAACCACGCACACATCTCAAATCTCAGTATGCCTCAACATAAATCCCAAATCACTTTTCACCTTTTTAACTCAAAACGGTTGTAAAACAATTTCGCATTTAGTTTACAACTCATAAAAATTGGGCCCCAACCGACTATAAAATCGTGTGCAATAACTCATTCTCAACTCATAAAAACATGCTTGTTTTCTCAAATCATATTTCATGCTACAATATCATCACAAAATCACATACACAAATGAGTTTAAGTTTTCCCTTACCTCGTTGCACCTTGTATAGTGCAATCGTTCCCCTAAAAGATGAACTAGCCACGCATTCCTCTTTGGAACTTTCGGGTTGCCCAAACGATGCTAAAACATCAATAATTCATCTCAATCACATCATCGAGCACATATTTGCTCATATTCTCGTTAAATACTACAAACCTCATTTTTTCTCATATTCCTATCATAATCTACATCCCATCCATTACATTTCAAATCCTACATTTTTCATGCATAATATCCATGCCAAGATCACTTCATCGCCTCGATTCCAATTTATAGCCAAAATTCCAAAATTACCACAAATTGTATAATATCATCATCACTCCAATAAAATCACAATTTCATCACCTCTAATCATTCCTAGCTATTTTATCACAACAGCTATAGTCACAATCACCAAAATCACCTCAATATCAAAGATTAAAGCTTAGAAATTTACCCAAAACTTATGGAGAACTCTATTCACACCTCGATTCGATTCGTCCATCGATTTCCAAGTATGTTGCTCGCCTTTGGATGAGGAACAACTTTATTTCCTGCCACAACCCCTGATTCGAATGAAAATGGATGATTTGGATGAGAGAGAAAGATATTGATTTCGAAATGTGAAGAGAGAGAATGAATTTCCAAAAAACACAGGGGTCCTTATATAGGCCGAAGGTAAGAGATCTATCTGGTCCTTGATGAGATCGACCTCTTTTTGAATTTGGGAACGTTTTTGGGCAATTTTATGCCTAGGAGATCGATCTGTCGTGGGGTGAGATCGATCTTTTAATTGTTTCATGAGATCAATCTGCTCCTTGAGGAGATCGATCTTCTATTTATAGAATACTTCATGAGATCGATCTGCTCCATAAGAAGATCGATCTTCTCTTTACAGAAATTTTTTGAGATCGATCTTCTTGCCTATGAGATCGATCTGCATATCAGTTCTTGCACATTTCCTGCATTTTGGATCCATGAGATCGATCTCTCATCCTTGGAGATCGATCTGGCCTTCACAGATTGTACTACTGCTGCATCAATTTGCAGAAAACTCAATGTAAAACTTCCCAAAATCTACCCCATAGTCCATATTTCAGTCTATACACATTCAAGACTTAAAATCCTCATCTTCTTTTACTTTATCATATTTAAAACTTGTGTGTACATTAACATGTCATAATTACATACACCAAATTACAATTCTCATAAATGGGGTATACAAACTTCACAGTTTTCACAGATCATGAGTTTTTTGGGCTTAGCAGGATATTATCGAACATTCGTTGAGGGATTCTCGAAGTTGGCTGCTCCGTTAACACGTCTCACTCGAAAGGGTGCAGCATTCGTGTGGGACGATGATTGTGAGAGAAATTTTCAGGAACAGAAGCATCGATTGACCACCGCTATGATTCTTACTATCCCTACTAGCTCAGGAGGATTTTCAGTGTATACTGATGCTTCGCATCAAGGACTGGGCTGTGTATTGATGCAGGATGGAAGGGTAGTTGCTTATGGATCTAAACAGCTGAATGACCATGAGAAGAACTATCCGACCCATGATTTGGAGTTCGCTGTCGAACGCCCACCCTAAGTGACCTAGACGTATCAACCACAAGTGCACGGGTCGTACAAGTAATAATGAGATTTGAGTCCCGGATTATCCTCTCACAGAGAATCTAAGGAGCCTAATTAAGTACCGGTTAATTTTACAGTAAGTATATCCTAGCAAATTATGAATTTTCAGTGGGTGATCTACAAGGCTTAAATTAAAAAGGTACTGAAAAACAATAAAAATAAAAATTATAAAATAAATAAAACTGACATAAAATTACTTATCAAGCTCCTAACAAATAAAAGCAATAATCTGTAAAAGAAAAATACTAAAATTAAATTAATCAGTGCAAAAAGATCAAGATACAAATATAAGAAAATGTAAATTAAAATGAAAAAAATAGAAAATTCTAATATGAAACTAAAAATTGCATGTATTAAATTTAATCCAAAATAATCTAATCTATGGTCTAATTCTATTCCTAAACCTAACTCTAAATCTAAATATCTAACATGGTGACACTAATTAAATGTAATTATAGGTAATGACTAACCTAATAAAATGTCTAATTAAATAATAAAATCTAAATAATGCATGAAAAATAAATTGTTTTGGATTTTCAATCTAACATGAAAACTAACTTAAAAATGCATAAAATAATTCTACCCCTAATTTAATCCTAAATACAACACATGAGCATTCTACTTAAAATGAAATTTTCACCCTAATGTAATAAAAAATTTACTATTAACATAATTAAAACTAAATTCTAACTAACAAGTAAAGAAAATTTAGCTATCTTGCAAATTACTTCAAGCATCTATTTTTACCTAAGCTAACAAATAATATTAAGAGGCATAAAAATATCTAGCAAACAATATAAAACATGAAAAATAAATTGTGAAGTTCCAGTACTGCCAAACATAGCCTTGTAGTATTCACCATTATACAACCTGTCCCGAGCCCTGCCATATTGTGCTCTGCAATTGCTTGTACTGTACATGAAATAATCTATACTCCAGGTGCTGCCCTTACCGACGCCTGCATACATGCAATCTGCAGACTGCTTCCTCTTTCTCAATTCGTATTTCCAGCAGCACCCATAAGTTGCTTCAGTCCAAGCAGTACTCAGCCAGTCACGCACATCATCTGCCGCCCCCATCCAAGCTATGTATCCCTTGCACAGCAGCTCTGCTTCGCATGTATGAGCAATACACGCCCGAGCAGAATCAGCCACCAAGTCCTGCAGCTGCTCAGGTTAGGTTTCACGGCATTCTGCTTCTCATCAATACTGCCAGAAGGACGTTGAAGGACTGTATCAAGTTTGCCTCAGCCCATGCAGCTCCTCTGAACGGTGCCTCCAGGGAGCAACACAACAACCACAACTCTGTCCTGCAAACCAAGCAATTTGGAACAAAACTTTGGATCTAAAACAAACTTGTAAAACAAAAACGAACAGCAGCTGATCAAACTAATATCACACCATCAATAACCAAAGCATCAACACCATGGAATAATGCAAAATAACCAGAAAATTTAAAGTGAACAGTGCTAAGAGCTTAAAACAGAGCAGAGCAGAGAGGAGGAATTTTTCTACCACTGTCACAGCTACTCCCTACAGCATGCATCGAACGCTAGCTCCGACTTCAGTTGCCACGCTTCAGTAAACCTTCCCTGCTCCAATCCTACCGAACTGCAAGTGAGAAACACAGACCAGCTACGGTTTCAGTACAAGTAGCACGGGGTCTGCATCTAGTCCATGGCAGTAAGCGAACCAGCCAGCTCAGTAAGGCCACGCCTCTGCTCTGCCACTGAACCACACAGCTAAGCAAAACCAACACAGAAGAACAGAAGATAAATGCAAGGAACAGAGGCATCTAGGAAATTAAGCCGAAACTTGAAAATCCAGTAAGGCAGATTAGCGAACCGTAGAAAATATAACAGTAATCTTGAAACAAAGAAAAAATTCAATATGTCGTTTGCATAAAAAAAAAAAAAAAACAAAAAAAAAGATGTAATGAAATCAAACTATCTCAGAACATTAAATTTTTTATTATAAATTTTAAGAAATTAAAGTGGAAAATAGTAAAAAGATGATGAAACAGTAAACAAGTGAAAAACAAATGAACTATAAAATAGAGAATGAGAAAACACCCGCGCTGGAAAATGGAAGATAAACGCAATATAAAAAAAAAAAAAAAAATACAGGAAACGAAACTTTAACAAGAGTAACGGGTTAAGCATTATGGCTGCTGTCACCAGCCCCTGACACCCGAATGAACACTGAAAACCATGGAAAGCAAACAGTGAAATGACTAGTAAAAGAAACAGAAACAGGCTTTTCATTAAGGAAGTTAAATGTGCCAAATTTTGTAGAATGGAAACTTGTAAAACCTATAACAATGGTGGCTGCTAATGTTAAATTGCTTAAAAGAAAACTAGAGAAAAAATAAACCTAGCCAACTAAAAAAAAATTTAACCTAAAAAAAAAAACTAAAACTATTCTAAAACTACTTCTACTCTAAAATTCTACTTGATTTCCAATTGCTCATCATATTCTATTTATACACAAAATTGGGGGTACAATTGTAATTTTCAATTCTAGATGAGTTGGCATTGTTTGGCCACTTGTCTTTATTCCATACGGTTCAAAGAAGATATTTTCACGTCACTTGTCTTTTTGTCCACTTGGATGTGCGATGTGGCCCGGCGTGTGTCTTTCGGAAGTTGGGCACGATATCCGTTGATCTTATCTTTTCGAGGCAAATAAAATACGAACACCCGGCATCACACGTCTCTACAACGAATGGTGACTCAGACTGGGAAATGGTAGTGGTCCAGTCTCTTTTAGCCCATTTTCAATCGAAACGACTGAAATTCATCCGGATTTAATTTACCTGCATACAAGAGAATTTTAATTAAATTGAGGGGATAATTAATAAAATAATATGGGGATTAAAATAATTAATTAAGAAATTAAGAAAAAATAATTATATTTTAATAGAATTATCACACCCCCAAACTTGAGCTTTTGCATGTCCTCAACCAAAACAAATCAAAGGTAGGAATGATAAGTTCCAAACATAATAATTTCTCCAATATTATCCTCAAAGAAAAAATACAAACTCTGATATCAAAGATTCACAATTATAAGTCCAACACTTAGAATCATTCAATCATAAGTCTTAACCCAAATTGGACTCCTTGTGTATGTGTGAAAATGTCAAAGCCACTTTACAGTACATTATCCAGATCAGATTATGTAAACACAATGAATACAAAGTCAATGACAAGTAATCATTCCTATAAGTTTACTTTTCACTTCTCTCTCCACTAATGTAGTCACAGTTAACCAAAAATCAATAGGACTTCATTAAGCTTGTAATATAAGGCTGGGGCTAAGGTATGATAAAGTCGATTTAGGTTTAATTACCCCTCAACATGCATTACTTCTAGGATCTTTAATGTAAGAGCTCATAATTGTTCTCCTAAACTTATTTATTTTGCTAAACATTTTTATTCTATTTTTGTATTTTTTTTGTCCTATCACCTATAACCCATACGTACATAGCTCAAGATATATCCTAGTGAATTTACAGCTTTCGAGGTAAGGGATAAGAACAGAGTATTTAAGCTAAGGAAAAATATACAGGTGTATTTACAGAGAAAATCTTATTTGGCCCAGATGGGTGACTAGGGGTAATATGTACAGGGATGGCTAGAAAGACTTAAACGATCCAAAGATGGCCTAAATCATTTCCCTAATTAAGTGTGATCTAATATTTTACCTCGAGATAAGATCAAATAAATTCTAGAATATGATACACAAAATCAACTGAACAAATGCAATCCTATGTCCACATAAGCGTTCCCTAAATAAATATACAGATTCATGACATGACATGTGCATAAAATGAGGAAATCACAATCAAAATCAAGACAAATTCAAGAATTTAACTTCATGCTTTTCCCATAATCATGCTTCTTATTCAATCAAAGTCAGACTAAATCATGGGTTATATTATCAGAATTTGGAAAAACTACATGTTAAGTACTAAATCATAACAAAATCCAACAATGTAAGCTCATATTTTCGAAATTTTTTTCAAATTTGTCCAAAATTTTCAAAAATGCTCAAGTGATGTCCCCTCCCCCAAACTTAAAGTGCACAGTATCCTCAGTGTGCAAAAACTATAAGATTTGAAGCTCAATAACAAAATACTCCCCTATCTGATGATGAAGAGCAATTAAAGCTTGATGAGAAAATACTGGTGCAAAGGCTAACTATAAAAGAAACAAAGAAAGAAATGATAAAAAAGAGAAAAAGAACTATACAAAAAGTAAAAAGAGAGATAAAACACATCAAATGCAGCTAAAGAAAACAACACTCAGTAGTAGGGCTAGAAGTAGGCGGGTCAGCCAAAGTGGTGACATAATGCTGACAGTCAAATCCTCCTTAGCTTTATCTACTTCCTTCCTTCTCTCAGATTTTTTATGCTCAAGCATTCTATCTTCCTTAACCTCCATCCTAAAACAATCTTTAGAGTCATCAGGGAACCTTAAAGGTTTGAAAACATTAAATGTCACCTCCTGATTTAGGACTCTCATGGTCAATTCCCCCTTTTGCACATCAATTATCATCCTCCCAGTAGCTAAGAAAGGTATACGTAGAATAATGGAGACTTCCCTGTCTTCCTCTATATCCAACACAATAAAATCTGCAAGGAAAATAAACTTGTCCACCTTTACTAGCACATCCTCTATGATTGTCAGACCTGAATTTTTGTAGCTTGTACCTTATGATTCCTATGTGTATGAACACTCCGTTATTATAGTTGAATCATAAGAAGAGTATTTACTAGACTTAAAGTGTTAGTAAAATGATTTAACACTCAAAAGCTACATAAAAAGCCTAATGTGGACTATAAGCGTCATAGGCTAAACCGAGTGAATCTAAATCATCCTGACTGAAAATAAGAACTTAAAATAAGAGAGCATAGAGAGCTCATGAAGGAAAGTCAGCTTGATTTAATCCCGAACATAGAAAACGAGAGTAAAAGCTAAAAAGGGTAAAATGGACCTTTTTGACAAGATAAGGTGTTTCGGGTGAAATTATCCACCAAGAACGGTTGAAACATAAAGACGAGAGTGTAAGACATAAGATATGACACTTTCGAAATTGTGAGAAAAAGTCAACTTGGTCTATGGTTAAGGAAAAGTCAACTATAGTTAAGAAAGTGGACTTTTACCATAGTTGACTAATCATGGTTAAAAAATTAACCTAAGTGTGGAGAAAAATTTGGAGAAAAATTTGGAGAAAAATATTCTTGGTCAGAATACAAGATAATCATCCCCGAAAGTAAGAAAAATTTATTCGGAAGGATTCCAGAATAAATTTAATGGTTAAAAACGTAATGGGCCTAAGGTGAAAATTTTAAAGCCCATTAAGGTATACTAAACGTATATCGAAATTCTTAGGTCCTTTAGACAGAATTGTTGGACCAATTGATTGACCAAATTTTGAGACAATTAAAGGCCCGAGACATAGTAAAAATTTCAGCCCAAAAGCCCATTAAGAAAGCTCAAACCGAGAAGCCCAATTGGAAAGCCCATGAGATAAATATCTAACCATAGATAAAGCTAACCATGACTCATAAGGTGACTCATAAGGTGACTCATGGCTAAGGCTTAGAAAGTCAAGCTTAATTGCTGAAAAGTAAAGCTTAATGGCTAAGTATGTGGCTTATAAATTCAGCCACACTATTGTCATCTTCATCACACCAAATTCAGCTAGAAGAAGAAACCATTGAAACATATTTTTCAAGCTTTCTCTCACTAGAAATCACTAGGAATTAGGCATATTTGGAACTTGCATCCTTCATGGAAGTTGTTCTAAATTGAAAGGAGAGTGACATATGTTGGTATTGTCTATCAAGGAGCCATAGAATACAAACCGAGAGCCTTCAAAGATTCGGCTAAAGGGTAAACACAACAATTGGTATATTTTCTAATTTTCAATTTCATATATGTTAATGTATGAATGATTTTAAGTATGTTGGTATATGTTTTAAGTATTAAAACATATTAAATCACCATGAAGTTGGTTAGGCCGAGAGTGAGTAATGGGATAATGATTTATGTCCATATGATTTTAAGGCATAAATGGATTAATGTACATGTGTTAATAATTATGGTGTAATTAGAATTAATCAATTTGATTAATTAATACATGTAATTAGTTGGCAATCAAGGTGTTTGATAAAATGCCTAAATGAACTATATGATGGTTAGTAATGTTGCCTACCAAGTTTTTGTGAAAATGCCTAAGTAAATTGGTTAGACAAATAGGCATGGATGGCATGCCATGGTGAAACCGAGGCATGGAGGCCCAATGGGCCAAGCCCAAATATTTTAGGTCCAATATGATGTAATGGGCCTAGAACAAGCCCAATAAGAGTTGGTGGGCCCCACAAGCCCAATAGGCCCAACAAAAATAAATAGTAAAATGAAAATGGGCTTAAGGCATAGTTAGGCCCATTAAAGATTTTTAAGGCCCATTAAGGGAAATGTACTGTATTTAATGTGAAATACAGTAGGAAAAGTGTAATTAACCTGATAAATGGTTATATGCAGCTCCAGAGAGTATTGGAGGATTAAATCGGACTGCTGAAACGAGCAGCGCAGAGAAAGTGAAATTTCTCGAGTGATTGCAGGTAAGGGACTTTTGTGAGTAGTTGAGATACCTGCACGTATTTTTGTCTGCTTTTACATTCACTTAAAAACTCTGAGGGTCAGAGAAAGTGAATAATAATTATTGCGACTCGATAGTGGCAAATTACGATTTTGCCCATAGTTAGTCAAAAAGTCAATTTTTGTGAAAAGTTACAAAAAGCATGGAAACTACTATTGTGAGTGTTTAACTGCTGTTTAGCATGAAAATAAATAGATGAGCTAATGATTTTAAGGTTGATGTGAATTAAGCACGCTTTATAGTGCTGATTTTAATATTTTGTAAAACATCCCTTTTTAAAGAGCCATCTATCATATTATGTTAGAATGAATCGTGCTAGAGCACAGCTCGCACGGGATTTCATATATTTTCCACATACATTAGTGCTGGATTTTGATTCACACTAGATTTTCATGACATGCATGATAGAGTACTGGAGTTCTTACTCGTACTCAGTTTTATATGATATATGCATGACAGAGTGCTGGAGAGATTAGCTCGTACTCGAGTTTTACATGAGATACATGACAGAGTACTGGAGCGTTGCTTGTACTCGATTCTTCATGGTTTATACATGACATAGTACTGGAGCTATTGCTTGTACTTGATTTGATGATATTATGCATAGAATGGTACTGGAGTTATTGCTCGTACTTGATTTAATACATGAACTATGCGTTGACCTAGTTGTTGGAGGTTTATTCGCACTAGAGTTGAGTTTGTGATGTGAAACAGTGTTTGAGGGAATTGTCGACTATGAGTCGCACTCAAGGCGCACACTGTATGTGATATATAATACATGTTAAAACCCATGCCAGAGTCCTTGTGTGACTGTGTGTTACAGCTAGAGAGGATATCCGCATGAGGGTAATATAGACGTGGTATGATATCCCATGGTTTGAGGGCTAAGACCTATGGCAGGCACCCTGACTGTGATGTAGGGTCTACGGGTGTACTTTGTACCATGCCCGGGGCATGGGAGTACACTGTACCGTGTGTTGTGTGTAGCTGACGGTTGTAATGGACTGACCATCCTCCTGTTGCAGCAGTGATGCCCCGCACACCGAGTACTGTGTTGCTTGGGATCACATGTCGGATATGATCATAGTCTAGGTACTATTTGCATTTCACCACAGAGTCTCACATGATATATCACATTGATTGACTGATTTAAATTTGCTGACAGACCTGAGGGATGGGTCGGACTCCGATTTTGTGATGTGTATGACTTAAATGCCATATTTATTGTGATTTAAATATACATGGCATGATTTATATACGATGCATTATTTTGCACTACATGCCTACATTTGAGAAAGAAAGCATGATTTTTGTACATGGGATTTAATCTGTACAAGTATATATATTATATTTAAAGACATGCTTTTAAAGTGAGTAAAGGAAATAATGTTTTCAAGGCATAGCATTATTTTGAGTAGATAGTGTAGATATCTACTTGCTTGCCTGATTTCCTTACTGAGCGCGTTGTATGCTCACCCCCTTTCTTTACATCTCTCTACAGAGCATCAGTAGAGCGAGAGCTATCGAGGGATAGTATTCCTGAGACCACTGCTAGTTCCTATCGATCGCCAGGTATACAGATTTTGTATGGTTATGTATCTAAACATAGAAACAGCACAGTGATGTATACGATATATATTATGGGGAATGTATTTGTATTAGATTTTATATAATCTCAGTTACAGTCAGTAACAGTATATTGACATGTATGTGTGATAATGGATATTATGGTGGGCGAGGAGTCTAACATCGAATCACAGCCCAACCATTGAAGAGAGGAAAGGTAAGTTGAAAATGTGAAAAATTTGTAGTGATTTGGTTAAAGTCATGGATTGATAATGGGGTCCTGACAGAATGGTATCAGAGCAGAGGTTGGTCTGATGTGAGTCGGTGTTAGAAAATAGGAAAGTGTACATCCCCATAGTACTGTGCTGTGTTTAGATATAACTGTGTATACCAGATAGGAGAAGGACTAATTCATTGTTATGAATGCAAGAACTTTTCCTATATGGCAAATACGCGTAGTGGTAGAGTTACGAGAGGTAGGGCTGGAGGCCGGGGATATAGACTCGAGGGACGAGCTGCTGCCGAACCATTACCTATGCTTGAGACTATAGGTACTACTGAGGTACCCGAGTGTGCTGAGACGCATTTTATGAGATTATAGCGTAGTTTCGAGATGATTGTCGAGATATTGGCACAGACGATGCTAGGTAGGCATGGACAAGAGGCAGGAGCTGCGACAGGAGAGGCAGTTGCCCCTGGTACTCCTACACAGACGACTCATGCACCGAGGACAGTAGATACTCCAACACCCCCACCAGTTTCGGGTGGTAGTGGATTAGGATACAGATGTGATCTGCATCGGTTGCGAGAATTCCAAAAGTTTAGACCTCCATCCTTTAGTGGGGTCAAGGACCCTGTAGCTGCCGAGGAGTGGTTAGCGGAGATGGAGAAGCTCTATGGATTCTTCGAGTGCATCACCTCAGAGATGGTCGCATTTGCTGCGTTCCTACTGAAGGGAGCTGCAGAGTATTGGTGGAAGTCCACCCGACCTATATTGAGATCCCGACACACAAATATCAGTTGGGAGATATTTCGGGAGGCCTTCAAGAGGTAGTTTGTTCCCGATACCGCCCAGCGAAAACTACAGGCAGAGTTTTTAGGACTAAACCAGGGGAGTTTATCTGTGGACGAGTATGAGACTCGATTCCGATCCCTAGGGAGATATGACCCGGATACCATGCATAGTGAGACCAGGAACGTCCACAAGTTTATCGACGGGTTGAGATTGGTTCTGCGGTCTAGGTTGGTTCCATTAGACATAGTGACCTATGAGGAGGCAGTGCGCAGGGCGCAACTATGTGAGCAAGATTACCAGAGGAATGCTTCTGAGTTCGGGAAGTTTAACTGTAGCCGAGAGATACAAAAGAAGAGGCCAATTAGAGATTTTGATTATCGGGGAAGGAAGAAACTCTTCGGTAAGAGGTCACGAGTAGATGAGGCAAGAGAGAGATATGCTAGACCTCCTGCTTATCCGACTGCAGCCCCAGCGAAGGGCATTATCATAGGAGGACAGAGACCTGCTATTGATCAGTGCAGAAGATGCGGTAAACAACATGGAAGTAGACCGTGTCTGCTGACTCTTATTGTATGTTTTCGATGTGGAAAACAAGGGCATATGGCTAGAGAGTGCCCAGAGACATTTGCAACTGCCCCACAGAAGGGCAGGGAGCCTGACAGAACTCCAGCTGGTACGTCTGCTCAGAGAGGTAGAGCGACGACAAAGGAGAAGGGGAAACAGGTGATGGGTCGAGGGTGAGTGCATGCTTTGGACCAGGGGACAGCTGATGCATCATCAAATGTGATACGAGGTAACATCCTGATTTATGATATTGAAGAATATGTTTTAATTGATCCTAGTGCCACGCATTCATTTGTATCGCCTTCATTTGCATGTAAATTAGCAAGACATGTAGAGCGTACACATTTATGTATGATGATGTTGATCAGTAAGCCTATGAATAGTAGTCAAGTTGTAGAATATATATTTAATGACTGCAACTTGAGAGTAGGGGATAAGGAGATGACAGCCAATCTAATATTACTAAGTATGAGTGACTTTGATATAATATTAGGAATGGATTGGCTATTTGCAAACCATGCTGTTTTAGATTGTTATGCTAAGACAGTTATGTTCCCTAACCCTACTAGATATGTTGTAAAGTTTAATAAGAATAAATGAAAGGAGTAGTTATGATTATTACATGATTACTGATTTGGAAAACCTTTAACATATCAAGGTTTCATTGCGTACCTGGTAGATATGGATAAGGCACATCCGGAGTTGTCAGATATTACTGTGGTCAGTGTGTACCCAGATGTTTTTTCGGATGAATTGTCAGGGTTACCACCAGACAGAGAGATGGAGTTCTGTATAGATTTGGTGCCTGGTATAAAGCTATTTCGAGACCACCATATCGCATGGCCTTAATTGAGCTGGAGGAGCTCAAGAGACAGTTACAGGAGCTGTTGGATAGGGGTTTTGTACGACCGAGTGTTTCACCTTGGGGAGCAGCGATTTTGTTTGTGAGGAAGAAGGATGGAAGCCTCCGATTGTGTATAGACTACCGATTGTTGAATAAGGCCACCATCAAGAATAGATACCCCCTTCCACGTGTTGACGACTTATTAGATCAGCTTCAGGGAGCACAGGTCTTTTCCAAGATCGACCTGAGGTCTGGGTATGATCAGCTGAAAGTTCAGAGTGGAGATGTACCCAAGACAACATTTCGTACCCGATATGGCCATTATGAGTTCTTGGTCATGCCATTCGGACTGACGAATGCTCCAGCTGCTTTCATGGCTTTGATGAACGATGTGTTCCAGCCATATTTAGACCAGTTTGTTATCATCTTTATCGATGACATATTGATATACTCGAGATCCAAGGAGGAACATGAGGAGCACCTTAGGATCGTGTTGCAGACGCTATGAGAGCATGAGTTATATGCTAAGCTCAGTAAGTGTGACTTTTGGTTGTCACAGATCTCGTTTTTGGGACATGTTGTATCGAGAGATGGTGTATCAGTTGATCCATCTAAGATAGAGGCTGTAGTTCAGTGGGAACAGCTAAGGACAGTCACCGAGATCAGGAGTTTTCTGGGTTAGCTGGATACTATCGGAGATTCGCTGAGGGATTTTTGAAGTTGGCTGCTCCGTTGACACGTCTTACTCGAAAGACTGTACCGTACGTATGGAACGAGGATTGTGAGAAGAGTTTTGAGGAGTTGAAGCGTCGATTGACCACTGCTCCGATTCTCACTAACCCTACCAGCTCAAGAGGATTTGCAGTATACACCGATGCTTTGCATCAGGGACTGGGCTGTGTATTGATGCAGGAAGGGAAGGTTGTTGCTTATGGATCCAGAAAGCTGAAGGATCATGAGAAGAACTATCCGACCCATGATTTGGAGCTAGTAGCAGTAGTGTTTGTGTTGAAGGTATGGCGCCATTACTTATATGGCGAGAAGTTCCAGATATTTACCGACCACAAGAGCTTCAAGTATCTGTTCTCACAGAAAGAGCTGAACATGAGACAGAGAATATGGCTAGAGCTTCTGAAGGACTACGATTGTGAGATACTTTATCATCCGGGTAAGGCTAACGTTGTAGCCAATGCCTTGAGTAGGAAGAGCCTAGGGATGGTATCGTACATGATGGTTAGGGATCATGATTTGCTAGAGCAGTTTGCTAGCCTCAGTTTGGGAGTCGTGCCTTCTGACATAGATACAGGCTATGTGATAGCTAGTCTACACTTGGAGCCGGACCTGTTTGATAGGATCAGAGTAGCTCAGCAGACTGATCCATTTTGTATGGATGTGAGTAGTCAGATGCAGAAGGGCACAGTGAATGATTTTGAGTTGAGTTCGGACGGACTACTGAGGTTCAGAGGTAGATTATGTGTTCCCGAGGATCCAGGACTCAGGAGATTGATATTGACAGAAGCTCATTCGTCGAGGTATACGTTACATCCGGGGAGTAACAAGATGTATTAGAACCTCCAGAAGGTATTCTGGTGGTTGGGTATGAAGAGAGATGTAGCAGACTTTGTGGCAAAATGTCTCGTATGTCAGCAGGTGAAGGTAGAGCATCAGAAACCTGCAGGGTTGTTGTAGCCTCTACCTATACCGACATGGAAATTGGAGCATATCACCATGGATTTCGTGATGGGTTTACCGAGAACCTGCAGGAATCACGATGCTATATGGGTGATCGTCGACAAATTGACAAAGTTAGCCCACTTTCTAGCTATGAGAGCGATCGATACTCTGAATTCATTAGCAGAACTATATGTATGCGAGGTAGTGAGGTTACATGGTGTACCAGTGAGCATAGTCTCTAATAGGGATTCCCGCTTCACTTCCCACTTTTAGGGACATTTTCAGGAAGCCATGGGAACCCAGTTGAGTTTGAGCACCGCTTTCCATCCTCAGACAAATGGTCAGTCAGAGAGGACTATACAGACTCTAGAGGATATGTTGAGAGCATGTGTACTAGATTTTAGAGGCTCCTGGGATGACCACCTGCCACTAGCCGAGTTCGCCTACAACAACAGTTATCATTCGAGTATCGGGATGGCACCGTATGAGGCTTTGTATGGCCGTAGATGTCGTTCCCCTATTGGATGGAAAGAAGTGGGTGACCGTAAGATTTTCGCTCCTGACATGGTTACACAAGCATCTGAGGATGTCCACTTGATTGTAGAGAGACTGAGGACAGCTCAGAGCAGACAGAAGACTTACGCTGACAGGAGACGTAGGCCACTAGAGCTTGCAGTTGGTGAATCCGTGTTTTTAAGAGTTTCTCCTTCCAAGTGCATAGCGAGATTTAGGAAGAGAGAGAAACTAAATCCTCGCTATATTGGACCCTTTGAGATACTTGATCAAGTGGGAGATAAAGCGTATAGGTTGGCATTGCCACCGGACTTATCAGGTTTCCATAACGTCTTCCACATATCGATGCTTCGGAAGTATCACCTGGATCCGGCACATGTGATTAGTTACGAGCCTTTGGAGCTCCGAGAGGACATGTCATATGTTGAGAGACCGATTCGGATATTGGATAGGAAGGAGAAGGTATTGAGATCGAAGACCATCGGATTAGTGAAGATTCTCTGACAGCATCATACTTCAGAGGAAGCTACTTGGGAGCTGGAGAGTCTGATGCGAGAGAAGTATCCTCACCTATTTGATGACTGACTTGGTTCTAATTTGGAGGACCAAATTTTTTGAGTAGGGGAGGATTGTCAAACCCGAATTTTTGTAGCTTGTACCTAATGATTCCTATGTGTATGAACACTCCGTTATTATAGTTGAATCATAAGAAGAGTATTTACTAGACTTAAAGTGTTAGTAAAATGATTTAACACTCAAAAGCTACATAAAAAGCCTAATGTAGACTATAAACGTCACAGGCTAAACCGAGTGAATCTAAATCATCCTGACTAAAAATAAGAACTTAAAATAAGAGAGTATAGAGAGCTCATGAAGGAAAGTCAGCTTGATTTAATCCCGAACATAGAAAACGAGAGTAAAAGCTAAAAAGGGTAAAATGGACCTTTTTGACGAGATAAGGTGTTTCGGGTGAAATTGTCCACCAGGAACGGTTGAAACATAAAGATGAGAGTGTAAGACATAAGATATGACACTTTCGAAATTTTAAAAAAAAGTCAACTTGGTCAATGGTTAAGGAAAAGTCAACTATAGTTAAGAAAGTGGACTTTTACCATAGTTGATTAATCATGGTTAAAAAATTAACCTAAGTGTGGAGAAAATTTTGGGGAAAAATATTCTTGGCCAGAATACAAGATAATCATCCCCGGAAGTAAGGAAAATTTATTCGAAAGGATTCTAGAATAAATTTAATGGTTAAAAACGTAATGGGCCTAAGGTGAAAATTTTAAAGCCCATTAAGGTATACTAAACGTATATCGAAATTCTTAGGTCCTTTAGACCGAATTGTTGGACCAATTGATTAGCCAAATTTTGAGACAATTAAGGGCCCGAGACATAGTAAAAATTTCAGCCCAAAAGCCCATTAAGAAAGCCCAAATCGAGAAGCCCAAATGAAAAGCCCATAAGATAAATATCTAACCATAGTTAAAGCTAACCATGACTCATAAGGTGACTCATAAGGTAACTCATGGCTAAGGCTTGGAAAGTCAAGCTTAATTGCTGAAAAGTAAAGCTTAATGGCTAAGTATGTGGCTTATAAATTCAGCCACACCATTGTCATCTTCATCACACCAAATTCGGCTAGAAGAAGAAACCATTGAAACATATTTTCCAAGCTTTCTCTCACTAGAAATCACTAGGAATTAGGCATATTTGGAACTTGCATCCTGCATGGAAGTTGTTCCAAATTGAAAGGAGAGTGACATATGTTGGAATTGGCTATCAAGGAGCCATAGAGTGCAAACCGAGAGCCTTCAAAGATTCGGCCAAAGGGTGAACACAACAATTGGTATATTTTCTAATTTTCAATTTCATATATGTTAATGTATGAATGATTTTAAGTATGTTGGTATATGTTTTAAGCATTGAAACATATTAAATCACCATGAAGTTGGTTAGGCCGAGAGTGAGTAATGGGATAATGATTTATGTCCATATGATTTTAAGGCATAAATAGATTAATGTACATGTGTTAATAATTATGGTGTAATTAGAATTAATCAATTTGATTAATTATTACATGTAATTAGTTGGCAATCAAGGTGTTTGATAAAATGCCTAAATGAACTATATGATGGTTAGTAATGTTGCCTACCAAGTGTTTGTGAAAATACCTAAGTAAATTGGCTAGACAAATAGGCATGGATGGCATGCCATGGTGAAACCGAGGCATGGATAGCTCTCGGCCATGGCATGTGGCCGAGAGGCCCAATGGGTCAAGCTTAAATATTTTAGGCCCAATATGATGTAATGGGCCTAGAACAACCCCAATAAGAGTTGGTGGGCCCCACAAGCCCAATAGGCCCAACAAAAATAAATAGTAAAATGAAAATGGGCTTAAGGCATAGTTAGGCCCATTAAGGATTTTTAAGGCCCATTAAGGGAAATGTACTGTATTTAATGTGAAATACAGTAGGAAAAGTGTAATTAACCTGATAAATGGTTATATGTAGCTCCAGAGAGTATTGGAGGAGCAAATCGGACTGCTGAAATGAGCAGCGCAGAGAAAGTGAAATTTCTCGAGTGATTGCAGGTAAGGGACTTTTGTGAGTAGTTGAGATACCTGCACGTATTTTCGTCTGCTTTTACATTCACTTAAAAACTCTGAGGGTCAGAGAAAGTGAATAATAATTATTGCGATCCGATAGTGGGAAATTATGATTTTGCCCCTAGTTAGTCAAAAAGTCAACTTTTGTGAAAAGTTGCAAAAAGCATGGAAACTACTATTGTGAGTGTTTAACTGCTGTTTAGCATGAAAATAAATAGATGGGCTAATGATTTTAAGGTTAATGTGAATTAAGCACGCTTTATAGTGCTGATTTTAATATTTTGTAAAACATCCCTTTTGAAAGAGCCATCTATCATATTATGTGAGAATGAATCATGCTAGAGCACAGCTCGCACGGGATTTCATATATTTCCCACATACATTAGTGCTGGATTTTGATTCGCACTAGTTTTCCATGACATGCATGATAGAGTATTAGAGTTCTTACTCGTACTCAGTTTTATATGATATATGCTTGACAGAGTGCTGGAGCGATTAGCTCGTACTCGAGTTTTACATGAGATACATGACAGAGTACTGGAGCGTTGCTCGTACTCGATTCTTCATGGTTTATACATGACATAGTACTGGAGCTATTGCTCGTACTTGATTTGATGATATTATGAATAGCATGGTACTGGAGTTATTGATCGTACTTGATTTAATACATGAACTATGCATTGACCTAGTTGCTGGAGGTTTACTCGCACTAGAGTTGAGTTTGTGATGTGAAACAGTGTTTGAGCGAAGTGTCGACTATGAGTCGCACTCAAGGCGCACACTGTATGTGATATATAATACATGTTAAAACCCATGCCAGAGTCCTTGTGTGACTGTGTGTTACAGCTAGAGAGGATATCCGCATGAGGGTAATATAGATGTGGTATGATATTCCATGGTTTGAGGGCTAAGACCTATGGCAGGAACCCTGACTGTGATGTAGGGTCCACGGGTGTACTTTGTACCGTGCCCAGGGTATGGGAGTACACTGTACCGTGTGTTGTGTATAGCTGACGGTTGTAATGGATTAACCATCCTCTCGTTGCAGCAGTGATGCCCCACACACCGAGTACTGTTTTGCTTGGGATCACATGTCGGATATGATCAAAGTCCAGGATACTATTTGCATTTCACCACAGAGTCTCACATGATATATCACATTGATTGACTGATTTAAATTTATGGACAGACCTGAGGGATGGGTCGGACTCCGATTTTGTGATATGTATGACTTAAATGCCATATTTATTGTGATTTAAATATACATGGCATGATTTACATAAAGGCATGATTTATATACGATGCATTGTTTTGCACTACATGCCTACATTTGAGAAAGAAAGCATGATTTTTGTACATGGGATTTAAACTGTACAAGTATATATATTATATTTAAAGACATGCTTTTAAAGTGAGTAAAGGAAATAATGTTTTCAAGGCATAGCATTATTTTGAGTAGATAGTGTAGATATCTACTTGCTTGCCTGATTTCCTTACTGAGCACGTTATATACTCACCCCCTTTCTTTACATCTCTCTACAGAGCATCAGTAGAGCGAGAGCTATCGAGGGATAGTATTCCTGAGTCCACTGCTAGTTCCTATCGATCGCCAGGTATACAGATTTTGTACGGTTATGTATCTAAACATAGAAACAGCAAAGTGATGTATACGATATATATTATGGGGAATGTATTTGTATTAGATTTTATATAATCTCAGTTACAGTCAGTAACAGTATATTGACATGTATGTATGATAATGGATATTATGGTAAGCAAGTAGTCTGACATCGAATCACAGCCCAACCATTGAAGAGAGGAAAGGTAAGTTAAAAATGCAAAAAATTTGTAGTGATTTTGGTTAAAGTCATGGATTGAGAATGGGGTCCTGACAATGATCCCCTTCGGATACTAAATGGATCTATCATCTAACTGAAGGGTCACTATGGTAGGCTTTACATCCCCTACTCCTAACTTCTGGTAAATGGACCAAGGCATAAGATTAATACTGGCTCCTAGATCACATAGGTCTCTACCAAAGAACTGATCTTCGATGGTGCAAGGTATGGTAAAACTACCTGGATCTTTGAGCTTGGGGGGTAATTTCCTCTGAATAATTGGACTACACTCCTCAGTAAGTGCCACTGTCTCATAATCCTCTAATCTTCTTTTCCTCGAGAGGATATCCTTCATGAACTTTACATAACTAGGCATTTACTCTAAAGCATCTGCGAAAGGAATGTTAATGTGAAGCTTCCTAAAAACCTTAAGAAATTTAGTGAATTGCTAATCAAGCTTCTGGTTTTGCAAACCTTTGAGGAAAAGGTAGTAGTGATCTAACTGGAGGAAGTGTAGTGGTAGCAGGTGTAACATTAAAGGAAGAGGAAGGTTGTGAAGAAGAAGATAAAGATGAAGAAGCGCCTGATTTAGTTTCCTTTACAGCCAGATTATCATGTTCCTGTTCTTTCTGAGCTGCCTCTTTAGAACCTAAGGATTCTTCAACTATGGGTTTAGCAGGACCGGACTTAACTTGTGGATTATCTAGCTCTCTACCGCTCCTAAGGGTTATAGCCTTAACATGCTCCTTACCCTCCCTCTATAAAACAGGGTTAGCTTCGGTATCACTAGGAAGGGTCTTTTATGGACGCTCGCTAAGAGCATTAGCTATTTATCCAACCTGAACTTCTAAATTCTTAATTGAAGTAAGTTGATTTTGCAGGATAGTCGTGAACATTTTCCCAGGTGAAAGCTTCTTCTCAACTACAGCTGCTGGTGCAGGTAAATGCTGGGGCTGCATAAGTGGTGGTAGTGGTGGTGAATGATGTTGAAATTGAGGTGGGTGATGAGAATGATTAGGTGAAAAATGCTGAGGTGGTAGTACATGAATAGGTGGAACTTGAAAACCCAGGGGTCCCATAGGTTTGGAATTACAAGATTGCCCCTGATTTTGGCTCCAAGAAAAATTAGGGTGATTCCTCTACCCTGGATTATAGGTGTTCGAAAATGGATTGTTCTGTTGCCTTTGAGGTGGGGCAACATATTGAACATACTCTAAATTAAGCGGGCACCTATGTACAAAGTGTGTACCACCTGTAAGACCCGTATTTCATGTGTAATCTGTCATGCATCTCATGAGAAATTTGAATACGAGCTAATCGCTCCAGCACTCTCTTATGCAAATATCTTATGCACTCTCTTATGCATATATCACAATCCAACACTAATATATGTGGAAAATATATGAAATCAAGTGCGAGCTTGTGCTCTAGCACGATTTATTCTCACATAATTCGATAGATAGCTCTATAAAAAGAGATGATTTTTAAAACATCAAAATCAGCACTATAAAGTGTGCTTAATTCGCATCAACCTTAAAATCATTAGCCCATCTATTTATTCTTTTGCTAAACAGCAGTAAAACACTCAAAATGGTGGTTTCAATGCTTTTTACAACTTTTCACAAAAGTTGACTTTTTCCTAACTAAGGGTAAAATCGTAATTTGCCACTATCGGGTCACAATAATTATTATTCACTTTCTCTGACCCTCAAAGTTTTTAAGTGAATGTAAAAGCAGATGAAAATACGTGTATGTATCTCTAACTACTTATAAAAGTCCCTTACCTGCAATCACTCGAGAAATTTTACTTTCTCAATGTTGCTCGATCAGCAATCCGATTTGCTCCTCTAAAAATCTCTGGAGCTGTATATAACCATTTATCAGGCTAATTATACTTTTTCTACTGTATTTCACATTAAATATAGTCTATTCCACTTAATGGGCTTAACTATGCCTTAAGCCCATTTCCATTTTACAATTCATTTCCGTTGGGCCTTTTGGGCTTATGCGGCTCACCAACTCTTCTTAGGCTTATCCTAGACCCATTACATCTCATTGGGCCTAAAATAATTGGGCTTGACCCATTGGACCTCTCGGCCACATGCCATGGCCGAGAGCACCCTATGCCGTCAGTCACACCATGGCCTGCCGTCCATGTTCATTTCTTTAGCCAATTTACTTAGGCATTTTCATAAACACTTGGTTGGCAATGTTCCTAAGCATCACATAGTTCATTTAGGCATTTTATCAAACACCTTGATTGCCAACAAAATACATGTATTAATTAATCCAATTGATTAATTCTAACTATACGATAATCATTAACACATGTATATGAACTCATTTATGCCTTAATATCATATGGGCATTCATCAATATTTCACTACTCGCTCTCGGCCTAACCATGATCATAGTGATGTCATATGTTTCAATGCTTAAAACATATACCAATATACTTAAAATCATTCATACATTAACATATATGAATTTGAAAGCTTGAAAATATACCTAGTATTTATGTTCACACTTGGCCGAAACTTTGGAGCCTCACGATTTGCACACTATGGCTTCTTGATAGCCAATTCCAACATATGTTACTCTCCTCTCAATTTGGAACAACTTTCATGCAGAATGAAAGTTCCAAATATGCCTAAATCCTAGTGATTTCTAGCGAGAGAAAGCTTGGATAAATGTATTTCAATGGTTTCCTTGTGTAGCCGAGAATGGTATGGTGAAGATGACAATGGTGTGGCTGATTTTATAAGCCATTTACTTAGCCATTAAGCCTTACTTTTCAGCCATTAAAATTGACTTCCTAAGGTTTAGTTATGAGTCACCTAATGAGTCATCTAATGAGTCATAGTTAGCTTTAACTATGGTTAGATATTTAATCCTAATGGGCTTTACAATTCGGCCTCTCAGTTTAGGCTTTCTTAATGGGCATACGGGCTAAAATTTTTACTATACCTTCGGCCTTTAATTGTCTAAATATTTGGCCTATCAATCGGTCCAACAATTCTGTCTAAGGGACCTAAGAATTTCGATCTACGTTTAGTATACCTTAATGGGCTTTAGAATCTTCACTTTAGGCCCATTACGTTTTTATCCATTAATTTTAATCCGAAATCCTTTCGAATAAATTTTCCTTACTTCCGGGGATGATTATCTTGTATTCTGATCAAAAATAATTTTCCAAAAATTTTTCTCCATACATAGGTAAATTTTTAACCATGGTTAGTGAACTATGGTAAAAGTCCACTTTTCTTAACTATAGTTGACTTTTTCCTTAATCATTAACTAAGTTGACTTTTTTCTCAAAATTTTGAAAGTATTATATCTTATGTCTTACACTCTCGTCTTTACGTTTTAGCCGTTTTCGGTAGGTAAATACACCCGAAATACCTTAAATACCTTAACTCGCTGAAAAGGTCCATTTTACCCTTTTTAGCTTTTACTCTTGTTCTCTGTGTTCGGAACTAAATCAAACTGACTTTCCTTCATAAGCTCTCTATATTTTCTCATTTTAAGTTCTTCTCTTTAGTTAGAATAATTTAGATCCACTCGGTTTAGCCTATGACTCTTATAGCTCACATTAGGCTTTTATGTAGCTTATGAGTGCTAAATCATTTCACATGCACTTTAAATCTAGTAAATACTCTTCTTATGATTCAACTATAATAATAGAGTGTTCATACACATAGGAATCATAAGGAACAAGCTACATAAAATACAAGTCTGACAATCCTCCCCTACTAAGAAAATTTGGTCCTCCAAATTAGAACCAAGTCGGTCATCAAATAGATGAGGGTGCTTCTCTCGCATCAAACTCTCCAGCTCCCAAGTAGCCTTCTCTGAAGTATGATGCTGCCAGAGAACCTTCACTATCCTATAGTCTTCGATCTCAATACCTTCTCCTTCCTATCCAGTATCCGAATTGGTCTCTCAACATATGACATGTCCTCTTGGAGCTCCAATGGCTCATAACTAATCACATGTGTCGGATCGGGGTGATACTTCCAAAGCATCGATATGTGGAAGACGTTATGGACACCTGATAAGTCTGGTGGCAATGCCAACCTATAAGCCTTATCTCCCACTCGATCAACTATCTCAAAGGGTCGTATAGCGAGGATTCGGCTTTCCTCTCTTCCTAAATCTCACTATGCCCTTGGAAGGAGAAACTTTTAGAAACACTGATTCACCAACTGCAAACTCTAGTGGCCTTTGTCTCCTATCAGCGTAAATCTTCTGTCTACTCTGAACTGTCCTCAGTATCTCTATAATCAAATGGACGTCCTCAGATGGTTTTGTAACCAAGTCAGGAGCAAAAATCTTATGGTCACCCACTTCTTCCCATCCAATAGGGGAACGACATCTACGGCCATATAAAGCCTCATACGGTGCCATCCCGATACTCGAATGATCACTGTTGTTGTAGGTGAACTCGACTAGTGGTAAGTGGTCATTCCAAGAGCCTCTAAAATCTAGCACACATGCTCTCAACTGACTGACCATCTATTTGAGGATGGAAAGCGATGCTCAAACTCAACTGGGTTCCCATGGCTTCCTGAAAATGTTCCCAAAAGTAGGAAGTGAAGTGGGAATCCCTATCAAAGACTATACTCACTGGTACACCATGTAATCTCACTACCTCACATACGTACAGCTCTGCCAATGAACTCAGAGTATCGGTAGCTCCCATAGCTAGGAAGTGGGCTGACCTCGTCAGTCTATGACGATGACCCATATAGCATCATGATTCCTACGGGTCCTCGGTAAATCCATCACGAAATCCTTGGTGATATGCTCTCATTTCCATATTGGTATAGGTAGAGGCTGAAATAACCCTACAGGCTTCTATAGCTCTACCTTCCACTACTGATATATGAGACACTTTACCACAAAATCTGCTATATCTCTCTTCATACCTGACCACCAGTATACCTTCTATAGGTTCTGATATATCTTGTTACTCCCCGGATGTAACGTATACCTCGATGAATGAGCTTCTGCTAATATAAATCTCCTGAGTCTTGGATCCTCGAGAACACACAATCTGCCTCTGAACCTCAATAGTCCATCCGAGTTCAACTCAAAATCAGTCATTGTGCCCCTCTGCATTGACCACTCACATCAATACAAAACAGATCAGTCTGCTGAGCCACTCTAATCCTGTCCAACAGATCCGGCTCCAAGCATAGACTAGCTATCAAGTAGCCTGTTTTCATGTCAGAAGGCATAACTCCCAGACTGAGGCTAGCAAACTACTCTAGCAACTCATGTTCCCTAACAATCATATACGATACCATCCCTAGGCTCTTTCTACTCAAAGCATCAGCTACAATGTTAGCCTCACCCGGATGATAAAGTATCTCACAATCGTAGTCCTTCAGAAGCTCTAACCATCTTCTCTGTCTCATGTTCAATTCTTCCTGTGAGAACAGATACTTTAGGCTCTTGTGGTCGGTAGTTATCTAGAACTTCTCACCATATAAGTAGTGGCGCCATACTTTCAACGCAAACACTACAGCTGCTAACTCCAAATCATGGGTCAGATAGTTCTTCTCATGATCCTTCAACTGTCGGATCCATAAGCAACTACCCTCCCATCCTGCATCATTACACAGCCTAGTCCCTGATGTGAAGCATCAATATACACTACAAATCCTCTTGAGCTGGCAGGGATAGTGAGAATCATAGTGGTGGTCAATCGATGCTTCAGCTCCAGAAAACTCTTCTCACAATCCTGGTTCCATACGAACAGTACACTCTTTCGAGTAAGATGTGTCAATGAAGCAGCCAACTTCAAAAATCCCTTAACGAATCTCCGATAATATCCAGCTAAACTAAAAAAACTCCTGATCTCGGTGACTGTCCTCGGCTGTCCCCACAAAACTACAGCCTCTATCTTAGATGGATCAACTGATACACCATCCATCGATATAACATCTCCCAAAAATGAGATCTGTGACAACCAAAAGTCACACTTACTGAGCTTAGCATATAACTTCTTCTCTCGTAGAGTCTGCAATACAATCCTAAGTTGCTCTTTATGCTCCTCATTGGATCTCGAGTACACCAATATGTCATCCATGAAGACGATAACAAACTGGTTTAAACATGGCTTGAACACATCGTTCATCAAAGCCATGTAATCAGTTGGAGCAATCGTCAATCCGAATGGCATGACCAAGAACTCATAATGGCCATATCAGGTACGAAATGCTGTCTTGGGTACATCTTCACTCCGAACTCTCAGTTGATGATACCCAGACCTTAAATTAATCTTGGAAAAGACCTGTGCTCCCTGAAGCTGATCTAACAAGTCGTCAATGGGTGGAAGGGGATACCTATTCTTGATGGTGGCCTTATTCAATAATCGGTAATCTATACACAATCGAGGCTCCCATCCTTCTTCCTCACGAATAAAATCAGTATTCCCCAAGGTGAAACACTCGGTCTAATGAAACCCCTATGTAACAACTCCTGCAACTACCTCTTGAGCTCCTCCAACTTAACTAAGGCCATGCGATATGGTGATCTCAAAATAGGCTCAGTATCAGGTACCAAATCTATACAAAACTTCATCTCTCAGTCTGGTGGTAACCCTGGCAACTCATCCGAAAAAACATCTGGGTACTCACTGACCACAGTAATATCTAATAACTCCAGATCTGCCTTATCCATATCAACCACGTACGCAATGAAACCTTGATATGTTGAAGGTTTTCTAAGTCAGCATATAATATTATAATCATAACTACTTCTTTCATTTATTTTTATTAAACTTTACAACATATCTAGTAGGGTTAGGAAACATAACTGTCTTAGCATAACAATCTAAAACAGCATGGTTTGCAGATAACCAATCCATTCTTAAGATTATATCAAAGTCACTTATACTTAGCAATATTAGATTGGCTGTCATCTCCTTGTTCCCTACTCTCAACATGCAATCATTAAATACATACTCTGAAACTTGACTACTACTCATAGGTATACAAATCATCATCATACATAATGGTGTACGCTCTACATGTCTTACTAATTTACATGCAAATGAAGGCGATACAAAAGAATGTGTGGCACCAGGATCAATTAAAACATATGCTCCAATATTATAAATCAGGATGTTACCTCGTATCACATCCCATGAAGCATCAGCTGTACCCTGGTCCAAAGTATGTACGCGCCCTCAACCAATCACTTGCTTCACCTTTTCTTCTGTTGTCGCTCTCCTCCTCAAAGCAAAAGGATCAACTGGAGCTCTCTCTGGCTCCTTGCCCTTTAGTGGAGCAGTCTCAACCATCTCTGGGCAAGCTTTAGCAATATGCCCCTATTTCCCTCATCAAAAACACACTATAGGAGTCAGCGAACATGGTCTACCTCCATGTTGTCTACCGAATCTTCTGCACTGATCGATAGTAGGTCTCTGTCCTCCTATAACAATACCCTTTGCTAGAGCTATGGTCAGATAAGTAGGAGGTCTAGCAAGTCTCTCTCATACCTCCTCAACCCGTGGTCTCTTACCGGATAGTTTCCTCCCTCCACGATAACTAAAATCTTTATCTCTAGCTAGCCTCTTCCTCTGTATATCTCAGCTCCGGCTAAACTTCCAAAACTCGAAAGCATTTCTCTCATAATCTTGCTCGCACAGTTGCACCCTGCGCACTGCTTCCTCATAGGTGGTTATATCTAATGGGACCAACATGGATCACAGAACCGATCTCAATCCATCAATGAACCTGTGGACCTTCCTGGCCTCACTATACATGCTATCTGGGTCATATCTCCCCAAGGATAGGAATCGAGTCTCATACTCGTCCACAGACAAACTCCCCTAGTTCAGTCCCAAAAACTCAGCCTATAGTTTTCGTTGTGCGATATCTGGAACAAACTGCCTCCTAAAGGCATTTCGAAATGTCTCCCAACTAATATTTGTATGTCGGGCTCTCAATATGGGTTTGGTGGACTTCCACCAATGCTCTATAGCTCCCTTCAGTAGGAATGCAGAAAATGTGACCATCTCCTATGCCGTACACTCAAAGAATCCATAGAGCTTCTCCATCTCACCAACCCAATCCTCAGCAGCTACAAGGTCCTTGACCCCACTAAAAGATGGAGGTCTAAACTTCTGGAACTGTAGCAATCGATCCAGATCACATTCGTACCCTAATCGACTACTACCCAAAACTGGTGGAGGTGTAGGAGTATCTACAGTCCTCTGTGCATGAGCGGGCTATGTAGGTGTATGAGGGGCAACTACCTCTCCTGTCGCAGCCCTTTTCTCCTATCTCTGCCTACCTGGCATCATCTGTGCCAATATCTTTACAATCATCTCTAGACTACGCTATAATCTCATAAAGCGCATCTCGACACACTTTGGTGCCTCAGTAGCACCTGGAGTCTCATGGGTAGGTAATGGTTAGGCAGCAGCTCGTCTCTCAAGCCTATCTCCACGGCCTTGAGCCCTACCTCTCGTCCCTCTACCACTACGAGTAATTGCCATATAGGTAAAGTTCCTGTATTCACAATCACGAATTAGTCTATCTCCCATCTGGTATACACAGTTGTATCTAAACACAGCACAGTACTATGGGGATGTACACTTTCCTATTTTCTAACACCGACTCACATCAGACCAACCTCTGCTCTGATACCATTTTGTCAAGACCCTTCCTGACTTAACCAAAACTACTACAAATTTTTCGCATTTTAACTTACCTTTCCTCTTATCAATGGTTAGGCTCTAATTTGATGTTAGCTTTCTCGCATACCATATCATCCATTATCATACATACATGTCAATATACTGTTACTGACTGTAACTTCTTTTATAATACATGTGAGATCATATAAAACTAATACATATACATTCCTCATAATATATATCGCAAACATCATTGTGTTGTTTCTATGTTTAGATACATAATCGTACAAAATATGTATACATGTTGATCGATAGGAAATAGCAGCGGACAACAGGAATACTACTCCTCAAGCACACTCGCTTTACTGCTGATGCTCTGTAGAGAGGAAAAATAAAGGGAGATGAGCATACAACGCGCTCAGTAAGGAAATCAGGCAAGCAAGTAGACATCTACACTATCTACTCAAAATAATGCTATGCCTCGAAAATATCATTTCCTTAACTCACTTTAAAAGCATGTCTTTAAATATATATATATATATACTTGTACAGATTAAATCCTTGTACAGAAATCATGCTTGCTTTCTCAAATGTAGGCATGTAGTGCAAAATAATGCATCTTTATAATATCACAATGCCTTTAGATAAATCATGCCATGTATATTTAAATAACAGTAAATATGGCATTTAAATTATTTATAACACAAAATCGGATTTCGACCCATCCCTCAGGTCTATCTGTATTATAAATAAATCAGTCAATCAGGTGATATATCATGTGAGACTCTGTGGTGAAATGCAATAATATCCTGGACTATGGCCACATCCTATAATGGTGATCCCAGGCAGCACAAATCTCAGTGTGCGAGGCATCACTACTGCAATGGGAGGGGGGTCAGTCAATCACAACCGCCAGCTATCAACTCCTCAACTCCACAACACCACACAGTACAATGTACTCAATGCCACTCGCACGGTACAACGTACTCCGTGAACCCTATATCACTATCGGGGTACCTGTCATAGGTCTTAGCCCTTAAACCATGGAATATCATACCACGTCTCTAAATCCACATGCGAACCTCTCGTAGTGTGACACTCAGTCTACACGAGGAAATCAAGCATGGTTTTTCAACATGTCTTATATATCACATAAAATACAGTGCGCGCATTTGAGTGCGACTCACAGTCGACAATCCGCTCAAACACTGTTTCACATCACAAACTCAAACTCTAGTGCAAGTAAACCTCCAGCACTAGGTCATGCAAAGTTCATGTTTCAAATCAAGTACGAGCAATAGTTCGAGTACCATGCTATGCACAAAACTCATCAAATCAAATACGAGAAATAACTCAAGTACTATATCATGAATAAATCATGAAGAATCGAGTACGAGCAACAATCTAGCACTCTGTCATGCATCTCATGAGAATTCGATTACAAGCTAATCGCTCCAACACTCTCTTATGCATATATCATATAAAATTGAGTACGTGTAATAACTCCAGCACTCTATCATACATGTCATGGAAATCTAGTGTGAATCATTATCCAGCACTAATATATGTGGAAAATATATGAAATCAAGTGCGAGTTGTGCTCTAGCACGATTTATTCTCACATAATTCGATAGATGGCTCTTTAAAAAAGGATGATTTTCAAAACATCAAACTCAACACTATAAAGTGTGCTTAATTCGCATCAACCTTAAAATCGTTAGCCCATCTATTTATTCTTATGCTAAATAGCATTAAAACACTCAAAATGGGGGTTTCCATGCTTTTTACACTTTTCACTAAAATTGACTTTTTTCCTAACTAAGGGTAAAATCGTAATTTGCCACTATCAGGTCACAATAATTATTATTCACTTTCTCTAACCCTCAGAGTTTTTAAGTGAATGTAAAAGTAGACGAAAATACGTGCAGGTATCTCTAACTACTCACAAAAGTCCCTTACCTGAAATCACTCGAGAAATTTTACTTTCTCAACGCTGCTCGATCCAGCAATCCGATTTGCTCCTCCAATAATCTCTGGAGCTGCAGATAACCAATTATCAAGTTAATTATACTTTTCCTACTGTATTTCACATTAAATATAGTTTATTCCACTTAATGGGCTTTAATAAACCTTAATGGGCCTAACTATGCCTTAAGCCCATTTCCATTTTACTATTCATTTTCGTTGGGCCTTTTGGGCTTATGGGGCCCACCAACTCTTATTGGGTTATCCTAGACCCATTACATCTCATTGGGCTTAAAATAATTGGGCTTGGCCCATTGGACCTCTCAGCCACATGCCATGGCCGAGAGCACCCTATGCCGTCGGTCACACCATGGCATATCGTCCATGTCCATTTCTTTAGCCAATTCACTTAGGCATTTTCACAAACACTTGGTTGGCAATGTTCTTAAGCATCACATGGTTCATTTAGGCATTTTATCAAAGACCTTGATAGCCAACTTAATACATGTATTAATTAATCAAATTGAGTAATTCTAACTATACCATAATCATTAACACATGTATATCAACTCATTTATGCCTTAATATCATATGGGTATTCATCAATATTTCCCTACTCACTCTCAACCTAACCATGATCATAGTGATGTCATATGTTTCAATGCTTAAAACATAAACCAATATACTTAAAATCATTCATACATTAACATATATGAATTTGAAAGCTTGAAAATATACCTAGTATTTGTGTTCACACTTGGCCGAAACTTTGGAGCCTCACGGTTTGCACACTATGGCTTCTTGAAAGCCAATTCCAAAATATGTTACTCTCCTCTCAATTTGGAACAACTTTCATGAAGAATGCAAGTTCCAAATATGCCTAAATCCTAGTGATTTCTAGTGAGAGAAAGCTTGGATAAGTGTATTTCAATGGTTTCCTTGTGCAGCCAAGAATGGTATGGTGAAGATGGCAATGGTGTGGCTGATTTTATTAGCCATTTACTTAGCCATTAAGCCTTACTTTTCAGCCATTAAAATTGACTTCCTAAGGTTTAGTTATGAGTCACCTAATGAGTCATAGTTAGCTTTAACTATGGTTAGATATTTAATCCCAATGGGCTTTACAATTGGGCCTCTCGGTTTGGGCTTTCTCAATGGGCTTACGGTCTGAAATTTTTACTATACCTCGAGCCTTTAATTGTCTAAATATTTGGCCCATTAATCGGTCCAACAATTCGGTCTAAGGGACCTAATGTCACGACCCAATTCCATTCTCTTTAACCGAAAATCACTAAAAAAATTTTGCGTTTTACTGTTACCTTACCCGGTCGTGAACTAACTCACCACACACTGTTGGGCTGTGAGTCAATAATAAACTCCACATCTCATTCATTCTCAGTGAAATAAAATGATGTCATACATTTGCATTTAAATCTTGTACTTATACAAAAGCATGTTTTACTGACATCTACATCCCCCATAATTACAACTCAAAAGAATACTGTGCTTTTACATTGTTTAGATACAAAAAGAATCACTGTGTATATACCTCTACGAGATGGAGATGCAGCGGAGTCCAAAATACCACGCCTCAGTCCTCACTGGGCTACTATGCACGCTCTGTTGGGGGGAAATAGAGAGGGATGAGCAACCACACGCTCAGTAAGGCAATAATGCAAGCATGGTAGATAACTACTCTATCTACATGCTGATAGTGTTATGCATAAATCATTTATGGTAGGAGCATGAGGAAGTAAAACTATGCCATATGAGTATACATATATATCCTATATCAAAATCATGTACATTGGCATATCAAACATGGTAAAAAGAACATCATGTATAAATCATCTCATGCTCAATCTCATTTAAATTCATAAAAAAGGCAATTCATTAAGAAACCTCCTTTTTAAACCAACATCATAAACCTCTTTCTCAACACATAACTACCACCAAATCAACTCACAATCACAACCACATTTTCATTTCACAATTCATGCATGTGTATAAAAACTAGGTCACTATATCAAAAGTGCCTATGTGGACCACTACATCGTAAACCATCCCAGACCACACGCATCCAGGTGTGCGGGGTATCATGCTGGCACGAAGATGGATTATCCCTCGCCAGACTTTCTTATCACATAACCATCATGCGGTACATCGTACTCCATGTAATATACACGGTACAGCGTACTCCGTAGACTCATATCGTGATTGGGGGTGCCATTCCTAGGTCTTACCTACCCCATACCAAGAGTTTTCCATATCTGTGAAGGAGAGCCTCCCCGCCTAACAGAGCCTCCCTGCCTCCTCGGGCTTAAGGATGTTAGCTTAAGGATGTAGGGCTTAAGGATCCTTCCGTAAGAGAGCCTCCCCACCGAACAGAGCCTCCCCACCTCCTCGGGCTTAAGGATGTTGGCTTAAGGATATAGGGCTTAAGGATCTTACCGTACCCATGTAGGAGAGCCTCCCTGCCTAACAGAGCCTCCCCGCCCCTCCAGGGCTTAAGGATGTTGGCTTAAGGATCCTTCTGTAAGAGAGCCTCCCCACCGAACAGAGCCTCCCCGCCTAACAGAGCCTCCCCGCCTCTTTGGGCTTAAGGATGTTAGCTTAAGGATGTAGGGCTTAAGGATCTTACCAACTTTCACAACCTTATACGTATCACAATGTGCAAACTTGTGCGAGCAAAGCTCTAGCACGACTCATGCATCCTCTCATAAAGAGACGCGTACAAGCATAGCTCTAGTACGGTTATACTCTTAAGACACACCACTCAAAAGCCACGTACGAGCAGAAGCTCCAGTACGGTTTATAAACATCATCATAGTTTCCAAATCAAGGTGCGAACTAAGCTCAAGCACGTATCACACAAGTGAAAACATAAAAATCCAACGCGAGCGAGGCTCTAGCATGATTTATGTCATACAAATACGATAGGCGGCTCATACAAAATCAAACAATCCCAACAATCGGGTTTAGCACTTCACAAATGCCTTTTTCCACAAAATTAATAAACATTAGCCGACCCATCTACAAGCTTGCTTAAAACAAAGCAATTTCATTTTGAAAGACATCAAGACATTAGATTTATGCAATTATTAGCCTTACTATCCCATTTCATAGAATCCACTTCCAAAACCAAAAATCACACATATACTTATTCTCATTCGTGAATACCATCAATCATTTACTTTAGCAACCATGCACTTCGTAAAACACCCAATATTCACCCACAAATTTAAAGTACGAGCAGCTACTTCTATATACTCACAAAATTCCCTTACCTGGAATCGCGATGCTTGATTCCACTTCCTTAAAGCTGCTACTCGTACCACTCGATTCGTTTCCAACGAACTCTTCGAAACTGCACAAAATCATATCCTGCATTATACTCGATCCATATAATATGATATCCTACATTCACTATGGTCAATTTGACCTATAGTTTTCTATTAACGCTTGTGAGGCCTCGTTTCATCACTTTACCCAAAACTCGAGTCTATGGATTCTTCTTAGGCCTATTAACTTATTCAAAATCGATATTAAATCGACATTAAGCTCATAGTGTTCATATTTCATGAATTCCCTCACTATGGCATTTATCAAGCATATACATACCCATTTTCACAATTCCTCCAAACTCACAATGAAATTTCATTTAACCATCTAAAATCATAAACATTACCTCAATAACAACTTTAGCATGCCCATAAATCATAAACTCATTCAACCCATATATTCTCACATTATACCCATTCTAGGTTTTCTAGGTCACACCAATTCCACCACATCCCTAGATAATTTATCCATCAATACTCATGCCAAACAACTCCAAAATCAATTAAATATATAATGTATTTGGATTGGAGTGTTAGAATCTTACCAAATATGATTTTTCCTCTTGCTTCAAATGTCAATGCCCTTTTCTCCTTCAATACCAACAATGGGAAAATGCCTACCCACTATGTTGTTCTTCTCTTTGATAGGAACAACTTTGCCTCTAATGGTCTCTCTTCAAATCTCACTGAAAATGGTTGATTTTAGAGAGGGAAAGTTAGGTTTTTGGGTTAGAAATGGAAGATTGGTGTTTTTCCCGAAATTTTTAGATTTTCAGCCCTCCTTTTTATAGAAATAGCTTGAGGAGATCGATCTGGTCCCCTTAAATCCCTTCTTTTCATGACATTTTTAAGCATGAGATCGATCTGTCGAAGCATGAGATCGATCTGTTGAAGCATGAGATCGATCTGTCGAAGCTTGAGATCGATCTGGTCCCAAACAGAGAGCTAAGGAGATTGATCTGGGTGCTTGAGGATCGATCTTTTCATCACAGAATGCTTAGGAGATTGATCTGGCCCCATTGGAGATCGATCTGCTCTATTCCATTGCCCAAATAAGAGCATTCTGGCTCTTCCAGATCGATCTTTCATCCTATGAGATCGATCTGGCCTTCATGTTTTTCAGATTTCTTGTAGTTTCCTTGTTGCAACTCATACCAACACATCCTGAATCTGTTGCCATGGCCATTTTCTCATCCATCCACCTTTATAACTTGAAAATGGCATCCATTCATACCTTATGCACGTTGAAACTTGTGTGCATTCATTGTATGTCCAAAGGTATGCTACATAAAATCAAATGGAAGCATAACTTCATTTCATTTTACTACACTACCCATTTTGAGTTTCAATCACATCCATCACTTATAAGAACTCATTTCTTCGTATTCATACTCAATGGAACTTGTATGTACGTTACAAATCATATTACACATACATATATTGAATCCATGGACTTACATCAGTCATACTTTACATTACAAGCCCATTCATATTTATTACACATTACAACTTTACATATATGGGGTCTCACGCCTAAGAATTTCGATCTACGTTTAGTATACCTTAATGGGCTTTAAAATCTTCACTTTAGGCCCATTACATTTTTATCCGTTAATTTTAATCTGGAATCCTTTCGAATAAATTTTCCTTACTTTCGAGGATGATTATCTTGTATTCTGACCAAAAAAATTTTCCCCAAATTTTTCTCCATACTTAGGTAAATTTTTAACCATGATTAGTCAACTATGGTAAAAGTCCACTTTTCTTAACTATAGTTGACTTTTTCCTTAATCATTAACCAAGTTGACTTTTTTTTTTTAAATTTGGAAAGTGTCATATCTTATGTCTTATACTCTCGTCTTTACCTTTTAGCCATTTTCGATAGGTAAATACACCCGAAATACCTTAAATACCTTAACTCGCTAAAAAGGTCCATTTTACCCTTTTTAGCTTTTACTCTCGTTCTCTGTATTCGAAACTAAATCAACCTGACTTTCCTTCATAAGCTATCTATATTTTCTCATTTTAAGTTTCACTCTTCAGTCAGAATGATTCAGATCCACTCGGTTTAACCCGTGACTCTTATAGCTCACATTAGGCTTTTATGTAGCTTATGATTGCTAAATCATTTCACATACACTTTAAATCTAGTAAATACTCTTCTTATGATTCAACTATAATAATAGAGTGTTCATACATATAGGAATCATAAGGAATAAGCTACATAAAATATGGGTCTGACAATGACCATGGCAACAAATTTAAGATGTTTTGAGTGAAGTTACTGTAAAAAAACTGCACGAAAACTGGAAAATATGAGGGTCAGATCGATCTCATAGGATGAGAGATCGATCTGGAAGAGCCAAAATGCTCTTATTCTGAGCTATGAAATAGGACAGATCGATCTCCAAAGGAGACAGATCGTTCTAATTAACATTTTGTAATGAGAAGATAAATTTTAAGGCAAAAGGATCGATCTCCTTAACTCTCTGTTTGAGACGGATCGATCTCAAGACTAGACAGATCAATCTCCTTAAGGGTTCTGTAAGGAGTAGATCGATCTCCTATAAGAGGCAGATTGATCTCTAAAAGGAAAATTGCCCTTCGACATATCGATCTCATCAAGGGAGAAGATCGATTTGGGAGTGGTTACGTTAAGTGCAAAGGACTACCAGAAGTGCCGAGATCGATCTCTATAAGGACCAGATCGATCTCATAAGCCTGTATCTAAAAAAGAGCATGGGATTGAGATGAAAACTCAGAACTTTTCCCCCACCAAGCCTCACCTGCCATTTCCTCTCAAAAACCTAAGCTTTCTCACTCTAGAAATCACCACATTATAACCAGCTTTAGAAGAAGCTCAAGAAGGGAAAGTTGTTCCTTGGAGTAAGGAGAACAACATACCCAAAAATCACACATTGATGTGATCAAGAGAAGGAGTTGTGGCTACCACAAGTTTGGCTAAGAAAAAAAGGGTAAATTCTTCAACCCTCAAGCTTTAAATAAGGATTCTAGACATTGTATGGGTTGAATGGTATGCAAAATGTTGATAAGAATGATTTGTAGTGATGAATGAGTAATGTTAAGAGAAATTTAAGAAGAGGGAAATATATGGAAAGCCTAAGAAATAGTTTAATGAGATAAGTGATACAAATGGAAAAGTGATATATGATTTAAAGGCTTGAAAGGTATAAATGGGAGAATAAGTGACAATGAGGATATTTGGGAGAAAGAAAATAAATGACTTAATGGTTATGTGTGTAGATTGGAAGAACGTTGAACACGGCTAACTCGGATCGCAAATGGAGCATACGTGACAAAGGAAATACGAGCGTGATTCAAGGTAAGGGACTGTGTGTTAGCTCACACCTTATTTGAGGTAATAAACATGTTTTGAGTTTTAAAAGAGAAAGTAGCCACCTATCGGATTTCAGATGTGAGATGGTGTTGGAGCTTTAGCTCACACCTATTTTAATGATTTTGACTATGCTGGAGTTTGACTCGCATATGTTTGCATGATTTGATAAACCATGCTGGAGTGTGACTCGCACGTGGTTTTATAATGATAATGTGCTGGAGTGTTAGCCCGCACATGTTTTTACTAAGTTGAGGAAACCTAGGGGTTTATGACCTAAGGGAATGCCAGCCGACGGCCTCGGAACGGGCTGAGCCTTAACAATAAATTGTACCGCACTGGAGCCTTGCAATGACTATGTGTCACGCTGATTGCTCGCCTGGTATATAAGACATGGTTCAGGATGAAATGTCCATTGGAGTTGGAGTATGGACTTGGGTCCACAGTCGTACGTAGTACTGTGTAGTTGTCTGTTGGTATACTATGTGTCGTGCTGGGTGCACATGAGTACGAGTATCGCGTAGATGACATATGGCGATGAGGTTGATTGAGATAAGCCGGAGGGTAAGACTGACCCCTCCCCCTTCAGGCGAAGTGTTACCCTATGAACACCTGATCAGTGAAGCCTGGGATCACTGACTATAGCCATACGTCGCGGATATTTGATTGTAAAAAATTCCATGCCTGTCTTAAAGGTTCGAGAGATTGAGTAGAACTTAGAAAAGAAAGGGATTTTGTGTATTTGATAAATCTCTTAATTAAACACTTGTGCTGTGAGAGCACTATTTTATGAAACTTGTTTTAAGTGGAAATACTGAATATTTGTGTTACATGAAAATGCCAAATAAGAAATATATGTTTAACTGCATTTTTTGATAACATTTCCATTTATAATGAAAACATAGTTTTGGTTTATACATGCATGGGCTATGTAGGTAGTACGATATCTACCCGCTAGCATTCATTTCCTTAGTGAGTTGTGGGTTGCTCACCCTACTATTTCCCCCTCCAGATACTGAGAAGTAAGACGGTGGATGTTCTCTGGATCCCTTTTTGTATTGGACAGCTTCCACCAGTTGCAAATGTATATGATTTGTATACACATGACTATTTTGTATCTATTATATTTTATCGCACAGTTACAAATCGAAAATGTAAACAGTGGTGTGGGGATGTTATGTAAAGATATTATGATACAATTAATTTTGTATATTTACACACCTGGGAGTGTGAATTAAATTTTAAATATTTTCGTTGTAAATTTTTAGAATTTTAGTAATTGCATCGCCTCATAGCCCAATAGTAGTAGCGTAAGTATGGATAAAGGACACCCGAAAGTGGGGTGTGACACGGAGAGTTCGTTGGAGACGAACCAAACCGTACAAGTAAGCAGCTCTACGGAAGTGGAATCACACGACTTGATTCCAAGTAAGGGAATTCTGTGAGCATAAAGAGATAATTGCTTGTACTTTAATCTCGTAGGTGAATATAGGGTGTTTATGAATTGCATGATTGTTTAAGAAAATTATTGTTGGTATAAATGAATAACTACAAGTGTTTGTGGTGTAGGATTTAGTTTTGAAACAGAATTTATAAAAAGGCATTAATAAGGCTAATAATTGCATAAATCACATGTTTGAATGTTTTCATATAACACAATGCTTTGTTTTGAGCAAATTAACAGATAGGCTAGCTAGTGTTTAAATGACTTTTTAAAATAGCACATGTGAGGTGCTAATCAAGATTTTTAGATTGTTTTGGTTGATTATGTGCCACCTATCATGTTTGCGTGAATTAAATCGTGTTGGAGCCTCGCTCGCACTGGATTTTGATATTTTCACATGTATGAAACGTGCTAGAGCTTAGCTCGCACTTTAATTTGAAATTGTGATGATGTTTTATAAACCGTACTAGAGCTTCTGCTCGTACGTGGATTTCGAGTGGTTTTCTTATGGATATAACCATACTGGAACTATGCTCGTACGTGGTTTCTTCATGTTTTTATGCATAAATGCCGTACTGGAGCGTTGCTTGTACGAGGATAATTATTGATTATGCATGAATCGTGCTAGAGCTTAGCTCGCACAGGTTTTCACATTGTGGTATGTATGATGTCGTGGTGAGGGTAATACGAATTAGTGTTCAGGGAACCCAAAAGGGGTGAGCAAGCCATGAGGGGTTAGGACCTGATATCAATTAATTCAGGGAAGCCAAAAAGGGGCGTTGCCATGAGGGGCTAGGACCTAACATTAAAAATACTTCCACGTGCACTTGAGACTGAGTAGGTTACACGTGGTATGGGGTAGATAAGACCTGCAGCTGGCACCCCCAACATTGTTATGGGTCTGCGGAGTACGTTGTACGATGTATATCACATGGAGTACGTTGTACCGCGTGGTTGTGATGATGATATGAAAGTCTGGCAAAGAACTAACCCACCTTCGCTCCAGCATGATGCCTCGCACACCGGGATCCGTGTGGTCTGGGATGATTTACGACATATTTGGCCAACATAGTCTATTGAGTGAGTGACCTGTCTCACCTGATATTACATAATACCACATGGTTTTGATACATGAGTGTGATTGTGATTGTCCAAGGTAGACCCGAGGGAGTGGTTGAGCCTTGTGAGATTTGTGATTTAAAGAAATGATAATTTGATTTATGCTGAGATGTGATGGAATTTGAAAAGAGATTTGTGATGAGATGTGATGTGATTTGAAAAAGATGTTTCTTAAAGGAATTTCCCTTTTTGTGATGAGTTTTAATGAGACTGAGCATGAAATGATTTTAAGCGTTGATATTTCCATGTTTTATGCCTATTTACATGATTTTCAATACATGATATATGTGTATACATGTGGCATAATTTTATTTCCTCATGCTCAAATTATAAACAATTTATGCATAACACTATCAGCGTGCAGATAGAGTAGTTATCTATCATGCTTGCATTATTGGCTTACTGAGCATGTGGTTGCTCATCCCTCTCTACTTTCCCCTCTCTACAGAGCGTATATAACAGCCCAGTGAGGACTGAGGGGTTGTATTTTGGACATCCGCTACTTCCATCACCAAAAGGTACACACACAGGGATTCTTTTTATATCTAAACATGTAAAGGTACAGTAGTCATTTTGTATTGTAATGTGGGGGATGTAAAAGTCAGAAAACATGTCATGTATAAGTGTATAACTCGACTTTCAAATGAATGACACTTCTTTTGATAAATTTGAGAATGAATGATGAGTGATGATTATTATTGACTCACAGCCCAACTATGTAGTGGTGAGTTTGTTCACAACCGGGTAAGGAAAGGAAAATGCAAAAAATTTATAGTGATTTTCGGTTAAAAAGGATAAAATGGGTCGTGAAAAAGATTGGTATCAGAGCTGAGTTGGCCTGATGTGTGTCAGTAATAAAACGTAGGAAAATTACATACCCATATTATTGTGCTTATGTTTAGATATAACTGTGTATATCGTGATGGATTGAGTCTAATAAGTGATTGTGAAAACAGGGAGTTAGGCAGTATGCCTATTACACGTCGAGGTAGAGGAGCAGGAGCACGTGCTAGAGGCCATAGAGGTGGGCCTAACAGCCGTGCTGAGCCACAAACTGATCAGGCTCCTCAGAACCCTGTTGAGAGACCTAGGGATATTGAGCCAAACTTCGCTAGGATAGAGCTGAGTATTGAGAGCCTAGTAGAGATAGTCACATAGGTAATGGGTGCCAGTGATAGACGAGGTCCCACAGCACTGCCTCTATTGCACAGGTAGCTATAGAGGCAGAGAGACCTCAGACAGCAAAGATTGCTACTGTTACACCCTCAGTACAAGATACAACTTCTCTCGTTGCTCCACAGTCGAGCGACAACGATTTAAGGTATACTTGCGAGCTGAGTAGGCTACGCCAATTTCAAGAGTTGAAACCTCCAGTGATTAGAGGGGTAAAGGACCCGGTTATTACGAAGGATTGGGTGTATGAGGTGGAGAAACTGTACAGATTTTTCAGATGTACATCAGCTGAGAAATTGGTATTTACCGTATTTATGCTAAAGGGTGAGGCAGAACACTGGTGGAGATCCACAGAGTCTATTTTGAGGGCTCGACACTCCGAGATCACCTGGGAGATATTCTTGGAGGCCTTCAGGAGGTAGTACATCCCAGCCACTGCACAAAGGAAATTACGGATGGAATTTATGAATTTGGTTCAGGGGAACCGTATTGTGGATGAATATGATTCAAGATTCATGTCTTTGGGGAGATACCACCCGAATACGATAGGTAGTGAGACTCAGAAAGTCCAAAAGTTCGTTGGTGGATTGAGATTGACCATCCGGACAAAACTAGCTCCCTTCAACATTCATACTTATGAGGAGGCAGTGCACAGGGCACAATTATGTGAGCAACACTTTGAGAAGAATGCCTCCGAGCTTGAAAAGATTAGTGTTAGGAGAGATAGAGACTTAAAGAGATCCGAAATGGATAGAGTGCCCAGGACAAGAGGCCAGAGATTTTTCGAGAAGAGACCTAAGATTGAGGAAGTGCAGGAGAGAGTTGCTAGACCTCCTGTGTACCCGACTTTAACTGCATCGAGGGCTATAGTTATTGGAGGACCACGACCTACTACTGATCAGTGTAGGAGATGTTGCAGATACCATGGGACTAGACCATGTCAGATGCCCCCTATTTTATGTTATAGGTGTAGGAAGCCCGGACATATTTCGAGGTATTATTTTGAGACGAATGAGATTGCCCCATAGAAGGGCAAGAAGCCAGAGAGAGCTCCAGTTGAGACAGCTGCCCCAAGGAGGAGGGCCACGGCTGAAGAAAAAGGGAAGTAGGCAGTGGGTGTGAGCAGAGGAAGAGTACATGCACTGGATCAAGACACCGCAGAAGCTTCGACAGATGTGATTAAAGGTACCATCCTAATCTTTGATTTATAAGCATTGGTATTGTTTGATCCTAGTGCCATGTATTCCTTCATATCACCTTCCTTTGCATATAAATTGTTGAAACATTTGAAACCTACACTGTTGGATAAAATGTTGATGATTTCCACACCCATAAATGATAGTCAATTGACTGACCATGTATGTAGTGATTGTAAATTGATGATAGAAGGAAAGAAAATGACAGTCGATTTAATTTTATTGAATATGAATGATTTTGATGTAATATTAGGAATGGATTAGTTGGCTGCCAATCATGTTGTTATGGATTGTCATGCTAAAACACTGATGTTTCCAGAGATAGAAAATCATGTTGTAAGATTTGTGAAATGAAATGAAAGAACATAATCATGATAAATGAAAAGAGTATGGTTTTATTTAATCTACTTGAGAGATGAATTTATTTGTTTATGTTAAATATTGATGTGATGACTTGTGACACTAACAGTGGAAAGAATGATGTGAAGGGTTCATTCCATACGTGGTTGATATAGATAAGGCACACCCAGAATTGAGAGACATGCCAATGATTGTAGAATTTCCTGATGTCTTTTCGGACGATTTACCAGGGCAACCACCTAATAGGGAAATGGAATTTTGCATAGAGTTAGTGCCTGGTACCGAGCTGATATCTAAACCACCATATAGAATGGCTCCGATTGAGTTGAAAGAGCTAAAGAAATAGCTGTAAGAGTTGCTAGAGAAGGGGTTTATTAGATCGAGTGTCTTACCTTGGGGAGAACCGGTTCTGTTTGTAAGGAAGAAGGATGTAAGCCTCCGACTGTGTATAGATTACTGGTTGTTGAATAAGGCCACCATTAAAAACAAGTACCCCTTCCACATATAGATGATTTGTTGGATCAGCTTCGGGGAGCACATGTCTTTTCTAAGATAGATCTGTGGTCAGGGTATCATCAGTTGAGGATACGGAGTAGAGATGTACTCAAGACAACATTTCGTACCCGTTATGGCCACTACGAGTTTTTGGTTATGCCATTCGGATTGACGAATGCCCCCATAACATTTATGGCATTGATGAATGATGTATTCAAGCCATACCTGGATAAGTTTGTGATTGTGTTTATTGATGATATATTGGTCTATTCCAAGTCCAAGGAAGATCATGAGGAGCACTTGAGAGTAGTTCTGCAGACCCTCCGAGAGAAAGAATTATATGCCAAACTCAGCAAGTGTAACTTTTGGTTATAGCAGATTTCATTCCTAGGCCATGTTGTGTCAAAGGATGGGGTATCAGTGGATCCATCCAAGATAGAGGCAGTTGTACAATGGGAACAACCCAAGACAGTTACTGAGATCAAAAGTTTTTTGGGATTGGCAGGTTATTATCAGAGATTTATAGAGGGTTTCTCCAAACTAGTTGCTCCATTGACATGCCTCACGCGGAAAGATGTTAAGTTTGTATAGGATGATGTTAGACCCGGATTTTTGTAGCTTATTTCCTTATGATTCATATGTGTATGAACACTATGTAATTATGGTTGAATCATAAGAAGAGTAATTACTAGATTTAAAGTGTTAGTGAAATGAATTAACACGCAAAAGCTACATAAAATGTCTAATGTGGACGATGGATATCACAGGTTAAACCGAGTCATTCTAAATCATTCTGACTGAAAATAAGAACTTAAAATAAGAGAGCGTAGAGAACTCATGAAGAAAAGTCAGCTTGATTTAGACCCGAACATACAAAAACGAGAGTAAAAGCTAAAAAGGGTAAAATGGACCTTTTTGGCGAGAAAAGGAGTTTCGGGTGAAATTTTCCACCGGGAGCGGTTGGAATATAAAGACGAGAGTGTAAGACATAATATATGACACTTTCAAAATTTGGAGAAAAAGTCAACTTAGTCAATGGTTAAAGAAAAAGTCAACTATAGTTAAGAAAGTGGACTTTTGCCATAGTTGACTAATCATGGTTAAAAATTAACCTAAGTGTGGAGAAAAATTTGGGGAAAAATATTCTTGGCCAGAATACAAGATAATCATCCCCGAAAGTAAGGAAAATTTATTCGGAAGGATTTCGGAATAAATTTAATGGTTAAAAACGTAATGGGCCTAAGGTGAAAATTGAAAATTTATTCGGAAGGATTTCGGAATAAATTTAATGGTTAAAAACGTAATGGGCCTAAGGTGAAAATTTTAAAGCCCATTAAGGTATACTAAACGTATATCGAAATTTTTAGGTCCTTTAGACCGAATTGTTGGACCAATTGATCGGCCAAATTTTGAGACAATAAAAGGCCCGAGGTGAAGTAAAAATTTCAGCCCGAAAGCCCATTAGGAAAGCCCAAACCGAGAAGCCTATTGGAAAAAGCCCATGAGATAAATATCTAACCATAGTTAAAGTTAACTATGACTCATAAGGTGACTCATAAGGTGACTCATGGTTCAGATTTGGAAAGTCAAGCATAATGGCTGAAAAGTAAGGCTTAATGGCTAAGTAAGTGGCTTATAAATGCAGCCACACCATTGTCATCTTCACCACACCAATTCTGGCTAGAGAAGAAACCATTAAAACCATAACCATCCAAGCTTTCTCTCACTAGAAATCACTAGGAATTAGACATATTTGGAACTTGCATTCTTCATGAAAGTTGTTCCAAATTGAAAGGAGATTAACATATGTTGGAATTGGCTATCAAGGAGCCATAGAGTGCAAACCGAGAGCCTCCAAAGTTTCGGCCAAAGGGTGAACACAACAATTGGTATATTTTCTAATTTCAAATTTCATATATGTTAATGTATGAATGATTTTAAGTATGTTGATGTATGTTTTAAGCATTGAAACATATTAAATCACAATGAAGAGGGTTAGGCCGAGAGTAATCAATGGGATATTTAAATATGTCAATTTGATTTTTAGACATAAATGGATTAGTACACATTTATTAATGTTAATGGTATAATTAGAATTAATCAAATTGATTAATTAATACATGTAAATTGTTGGCAATCAAGGTGTTTGATAAAATGCCTAAATGAACAATATGATGATTGGTAATGTTGCCTACCAAGTGTTTGTGAAAATACCTAAGTGAAAATGGCTAGGAAATAGGCATGTATGGCATGCCATGGTGGAAAACCGAGAATGGCTAGCTCTCGGCCATGGCATGTGGTCGAGAGGCCCAATGGGCCAAGCCCAATATTTTTAGGCCCAATAGGGTGTAATGGGCCTAAGACAAGCCCAATAAGAGTTGGTGGGCCCCACAAGCCCAATAGGCCCAACAAAAGTGAATAGTAAAATGAAAATGGACTTAAGGCCTAGTTAGGCCTATTAAGGATTTTAAGGCCCATTAAGGGAAATTAAACTGTATTAATGTGTAATACAGTAGAAAAATTTTAATTAACCTGAGGAACGGTTATTTACAGCTTCGGAGTTTACATTGAGAGCTGATCGGACTGCGGGAATTAGCAGCACCGAGGAAGTGAGGTCACGTGACGTGATCCGAGGTAAGGGACTTTTGTAAGTAGTTAGAGATACCTGCACGTATTTTCAACTGCTTCTGCATTCACTTAAAAACTCTGAGGGTCAGAGAAAGTGAATAATAATTATTGCGACCCGATAGTGGCAAATTACGATTTTGCCCCTAGTTAGTCAAAAAGTCAACTTTTGTGAGAATTTGCAAAAAACATGGAAAATACTATTGTGAGTGTTTAATTGCTATTAGCATGAAAATAAATAGATGGGCTAATGATTTTAAGGTTGATATGACTTAAGCACACTTTTAAGTGCTGAATTTAATGTTTTATAAACAATCCCTTTTAAATAGCCATCTATCATATTTTGTGAGAATGAATCGTGCTAGAGCATAGCTCGCACTGGGATTCATATGTTTTCCACATAATATTAGTGCTGAATTTTGATACGCACTAGATTTTCATGACATGCATGATAGAGTACTGGAGTTCTCACTCGTACTCAGCTTTGAATGATATATGCATGACAGAGTGCTAGAGCGTTGCTCGTACTCGATTCTTCATGGTTTATACATGACATAGTACTGGGAGCTATTGCTCGTACTTGATTTTGATATTGTGCATAGCATAGTACTGGGAGCTATTGCTCGTACTTGATTTAATACATAAACTATGCATTGACCTAGTTGCTAGAGATTGCTCGCACTAGAGTTGAGTTTTGTGATGTGAAACAGTGTTTGAGCAGAGTGACGACTGTGAGTCGCACTCAAGACGCACACTGTATGTGATATGTAATACATGTTAAAACCCATGCCTGAGTCCTTGTGTGACTGTGTGTCATAGCTAGAGAGGATATCCGCATGAGGTTGATATAGACGTGGTATACTTATTTCCATAGTTTCGAGGGCTAGGTCCTATGGGAGGCACCCTGGCTGTGAGGGTCCACGGGTGTACTTTGTACCGTGTTTGGGACATGAGGTGTACGATGTACCGTGTGTTACGCAGCTGGCGGTTGACATTGGACTGACCATCCTCCTGTTACAGCAGTGATTGCCGCACACCGAGTACTGTGTTGCATGGGATCACTTTTCGGATATGATCATAATCTAGGATACTATTTGCATTTACCACAGAGTCTCACATGATATATCACATTGATTGACTGATTTAAACTGCGGACAGACCTGAGGGATGGGTCGGACTCCGATTTGTGTTGTGAATCATTTGATGCCATATTTATTGTGATTTAAATATACATGGCATGATTTACATAAAGGCATGATTTATATACAATGCCTTGTTTTGCATTACATGCCTACATTTGAGAAATAAAGCATGATTTCTGTACATGGGATTTATTCTGTACAAGTACATATATATTATATTTCAAGACATGCTTTTAAAGTGAGTAAGGAAATAAATGTTTTCAAGGCATCGCACTATTTTGAGTAGATAGTGTGGATATCTACTTGCTTGCCTGATTTCCTTACTGAGCGTGTTATGCTCACCCCTCTTTTCTTTACATCTCTCTACAGAGTGTCAGTAGAGCGAGAGTTATCGTGGGAGAGTGTCCCAGAGTCCATTGCTAGTTCTTATCGATTCATCAGGTATACTTATTATGTACAGTCATGTATCTAAACATAGAAACAGCACAGTGATGTATACGTTATATATTTGTGGGGAATGTAATTGTATTAGATTTTATAAAATCTTACATGTATAAGAAAAGCAGTTATAGTCAGTAATAATATATTGACATGTATGTATGAAATGGATGATGTGGTAAGCGAAGACTCTGACATCGAATCACAGCCCAACCAGTGAAGAGAGGAAAGGTAAGTTAAAATGCGAAAAATTTATAGTGGTTTTTGGTTAAAGTCAAGGATTGAAACTGGGGTCCTGACAGATGAGGCATGTGAGAGGAGTTTTGAGGAGCTTAAGCTTCGATTGACCACTACTCTGAATCGTACCATTCCTACCAGCTCAGGAGGTTTCTTAGTGTATATAGATGCATCACACCTGGGACTAGGTTGTGAGCTTATGCAGGATGGGAAGGTAGTTACCTATGGATCTAGACAATTGAAAGATGACGAGAGGAACTACCCGACACGTGATTTGGAGTTAGCAACTATAGTTTTAGCTTTGACAATATGGCGCCACTATCTCTATGGGGAGAAATTTCAGGTTTTTATAGATCATAAGAGCCTTAAGTACATGTTCTAGCAAAAAGAGTTAAATATGAGACAGAGGAGATGGCTCAAACTTCTTAAGGATTATGATTGTGAAATCATGTACCACCCAGGTAAGGCAAATGTGGTTGTTAATGCTTTGAGCAGGAAGAACCTAGGGTTGGTATCTTATATGATGGTACTGGAACACGAGTTGTTGAAACAATTTACGAATCTCAATTTGGATGTAACCCCATCTGGATCAGAGAGATTGGATATCATGGCTAGTATGAGATTAGAGCCAGAGTTGATTGGTCGTATTCGATAGGCTCAGTAGAGTGATCGACAGTGTATCGATTGGTTGAGTCAGATACAAGCAGGAATGGGTATTGATTTTGAGCTTAGTACAGATGGCTTATTGAGGTTCAGAGGCAGAGTATGAGTTCTTGAGGATCCTGAGATCAGGAGACTGATTTTATTAGAGGCTCACTCATCAAAGTACACGATACATCCGGGGAGTACCAAGATGTATCAAAACCTTCGGAAGGTTTATTGGTGGTTTGGAATGAAAAGAGATATTGCTTAATATGTCGCTAAGTGTCTCGTTTGTCAACAGGTGAAGGTAGAGTATCAGAAGCCTGCATGGTTATTACAGCCTCTACCGATACCGACATGGAATGTCACCATGGATTTTGTGATGGGATTATGGAGGATCCGTAGAGGTCATGATTCCATATGGGTTATTATGGACCAGTTGACTAAGTTAGCCTATTTCTTAGCTATGAGAGCTACCGATACTCTGAGTCAGTTGGTGAACCTGTATGTTCGAGAGATAGTACAACTACATGGTGTATCAGTTAGCGTTGTTTTTTATAAAGATTCTCGCTTCACTTCCCATTTCTGAAAACCTTTTCAAAAAGTGGGGACCCACTTGAGTTTTAACACCGCTTTTCATCCTCAGACAGATGGCTAGTCGAAGATGACTATACAAACCCTGGAGGATATGTTGAGAGCATGTGTGCTGGATTTTAGAGGCTCCTGGGATGATCACCTACCGTTAGCCGAGTTTGCCTATAATAAACGTTATCATGCGAGTATCGGGATGGCACCCGATGAGGCACTGTATGGACGCAGATGTCAATCCCTCATTGGATGGGAAGAGATTGGTGACAGACAAATCTTTGCTCTGGACTTAGTGCAGCAGGCATCTGAGGAAGTCCAATTGATATGTGTAAGATTACGGACAACTCAGAGCCGACAAAAGAGTTATGCTGACAAGAGACAGAGACCACTAGAGTTTGATGTGGGTGAGTCGATATTTCTGAGAGTTTCACCTTCGAAGGGTATAATGAGATTTGGTAAGAAGGGTAAGCTGAGCCCTAGATATATCGGACCCTTCGAGATTTTGGAGAGAGTGGGAGATAAGGCGTATAGGTTGGCATTGCCACCAGACTTGGCAACTGTTCATAACGTCTTCCACGTCTCTATGCTTCAGAAGTATCACTCGGACCCGGCACATGTGATAAGATATGCGCCATTGGAGCTCAATGAGAGTATGACATATGTTGAGAAGCCGGTTCGGATATTGGGCAGAAAAGAGAAGGTGTTAAGGACAAAGATGATCCCCTTAGTGAAAGTGCTTTGGCAATATCACACTTCGGAGGAAACTACATGGGAATTGAAAAGCATGATGTAAAAGAAGTACCCAGAGTTGTTTTGACAGTAACTTGGTTCTAATTTGGAGGACCAAATTCCTTGAAGGAGGGGAGGATTGTAAGACCCGTATTTTTAAATGTAAGCTTTATGAATTCATAAGTATGGTAATGTACTTGTAATGTGAAGCATAAGTGATATAAAGTCCATAAATTCAATGTACACACTTGTAATAAGAGTTTGTGTTGTACTTATAAGTTTCATTATGTATGAATATGAAGAAATGGACTTTTGTATGTGATGAATGTGAGTGGAATGAAAAATGAGTAGTGCAGCAAATGGAATGAAGTTGCATGAATCTTTATACTTCCATTTAGCTTTGTATTGTATACCTTTGGTTATACAATGAATGCACACAAGTTTTAATGTGTATAAAGTATGAATGGATGACATTTTCAAGTCCTAAAGGTGGTTGGATGAGAAAATGATTATGGTAGCAAAATTAAGGAGGTTTTGTATGAGTTACTGTAGAAAACTGCAGCAAAATCTGGAAAATACGAATGCCAGGATCTCATAGGATGAGAGATCGATCTAGAAGAGCAAAAAATGCACTTATTCGAGCAATGGAACAGGGCAGATCGATCTCCAATGGGGCCAGATCGATCTTCTAAACATTTTGGAATGAGCAGATCGATCCCCCACTCAAACAGATCGATTTCCTTAGCTCTCGGGTTGGAGCAGATCGATCTCCTCCTTAGCCAGATAGATCTCCTTAAGCTACTGTCTGAAAACAGATCGATCTCAAGCCTCGACAGATCGATCTCATGTATTCAAATTGGCATGAAAATGAGGGATTTAAGAGGACCAGATCGATCTCCTTCCAATGCAGATCGGTCTCATCAAGCAATTTCTATAAATAGGAGCAGTGAAATCTGCAAATCACGGAAACAACCCCATTTCCTTCATTTTCAATCCAAAAACCTAACTTTCTCACTCCTAAATCTGCCCATTTCATAAAGATTTGAGGGAAGGCTATTAGATATAAAGTTGTTCATATCCAAGAGAAGAACAACATACTTTAGAATCAAAGCCTCATTTGTTGTATTGAAGGAGTAAGGGACTTTTTCACTTGGAGCAAGAAGAGAAACTAGATTGGTAAGTTTCTAATATTTCAACCCAAGTACATTGGTCTATTTATTGATTTTGGAGTTGATTTGTCTGTGTATTGATGGTTAAAACTACCTAGGATGTGATGGAACTAGTGTGACCTAGAAAATGGAATGAATCTAGTGTGAGAAAATGTGATTTGGATGAGTTGGTGATTTATGGGATTATGCTAAGTTATTATTGAAGTAATGGGAATGATTTGAGATGGGTAAATGAAGCCACATTTTGAGGATAGTCCATTTATGGGAATGAGTATATAAGATATTTGATAAAATGCCATAGTGAAGAAATTGATGAAATATGAACACTATGAGCTTAATATCGATTTAATATTGATTAAGTATGAATCAATAGGCCTAAAAGAATCAATAGACTCGAGACATGAGTAGAACAATAAAGCGAGGCCTCATAAGTGTTAATGGAGGCTATATGTTGAATCGACTATAGCAAACACAAGAGTTGTGTTATATGGACTAAATTGATGTCATATATGACTTTGTGCAGTTCTAGAGAGTTCATTAGAGACAAATTGAACCGCACAAGTAAGCAGCTCTAAGGAAGTGGAATAACGCGACTCGATTCTAGGTAAGCGAATTCTGTGAGTATAAAGAGATAGCTGCTCGTACTTTGATCTCGTGGGTGAATATAGGGCTTTTATGAATTGCATGATTGTTTAAGAAAATGATTGTTGGTATATATGAATGACTACATGTGTTTGTGGTGTAGGATTTGGTTTTGAAACATAATTTATAAAAAGGGATTAGTAAGGATAATAATTGCATAAATCACATGTTTAAATGTTTTCATAAAACACAATGCTTTGTTTTGAGCAAATTAACGGATAGGCTGGCTAGTGTTTAAATGACTTTGTGAAATAGCACACGTGAGGTGCTAATCATGATTTTGAGATTGTTTTGGTTGATTATGAGCCACCTATCGTGTTTGTGTGAATTAAATCATGCTGAAGCCTCGCTCGCACTGGATTTCGATATTTTCACATGTATGAAATGTGCTGGAGCTTAGCTCGCACTTTAATTTGAAATTGTGATGATGTTTTATAAACCATACTGGAGCTTCTGCTCGTACGTGGATTTCGAGTGGTTTTCTTATGCATATAACAGTACTGGAGCTATGCTCGTACGTGATTTCTTCATGTTTTTATGCATAAATGTCGTACTAGAGCGTTGCTCGTATGAGGATAACTATTGATGATGAATGAATCATGCTAGAGCTTAGCTTGCACAGGTTTTCACACTGTGGTATGTATCATGTCGTGGTGAGGGTAATACGAATTGGTATTCAGGGAACCCAAAAGGGGTGAACAAGGCCATGAGGGGCTAGGACCTAATATTAATTAATTCAAGGAACCCAAAAAGGGGCGCTGAAGGCCATAAGGGGCTAAGACCTGACATTAAAAATACTCTCACGTGCACTTGAGGCTTAGTAGGTTACACGTAGTATAGGGTAGATAAGACCTACTGCTGGCACTCCCAACATTGTTATGGGTCCACGGAGTACGTTGTACCATGATATCACATGGAGTACACTGTACCGCATGGTTGTGATGATGATATGAAAGTCTGGCGAAGAACTAATCTATCTTCATTCCAACATGATGCCCCACACACCGAGATCTGTGTGGTTTGGGATGATTTATTACATAGTTGGCCAACATAGTCTATTGAGATAGTGACCTGTCTCACCTAATATTACATAATACCAAATGGTTTTGATACATGAGTGTGATTGTGATTATCCAGGGTAGACCCGAGGGAGGGGTCTAGCCTTGTGAGATTTGTGATTTAAAGAAATGATAATTTGATTTATGCTGAGATGCGATGGAATTTGAAAAGAGATTTGTGATGAGATGTGATGTGATTTGAAAATAATGTTTCTTAAAAGAATTTCCCTTTTTGTGATGAGTTTTAATGAGTCTGAGCATGAGATGATTTTACGCGTTGATATTTCCATGTTTTATGTCTATTTACATGATTTTCAATACATGATATATGTATATACATGTGGCATAGTTTTATTTCCTCATGCTCCAATTATAAACGATTTATGCATAACACTATCAGCATGTAGATAGAGTAGTTATCTACCATGCTTGCATTATTGCCTTATTGAGCGTGTGGCTACTCAACCCTCTCTACTTTTCCCTCTCTATAGAGCGTACATAGTAGCCCAGTGAGGACTGAGGCGTTGTATTTTAGACATCCGCTGCTTCCATCGCCAAAAGGTATACACATAGGGATTCTTTTTGTATCTAAATATGTAAAGGCACAGTAGTCATTTTGTATTGTAATGTGGGGGATGTAAAAGTCAGAAAACGTGTCATGTATAAGTGTATAACTTGACTTTCAAATGAATGACACTTCTTTTGATATATTTGAGAATGAATTATGAGTGATGATTATTATTGACTCACAACCAAACTGTGTAGTGGTGTTTGTTCACGACTGGGTATGGAAAGGAAAATGCAAAAAATTTATAGTGATTTTCGATTATAAAGGATAAAATGGGTCGTGACAACGTCCATGATATACCCTCCTAAGTAATACCAAAACTAATTCGATTAGACAAAGGGAGGGTAAGGAGCATGTTAATTTCATCATCCTTAAGAGTGGTAGAGAGTTAAATAATTCATATACTAAGTCCAATCCTGTTAAGCCCATAGTGGCAAAGCCCCTATGTTCTAAAGTGGCAGCCCATAAGGAACTGTTACAAGATGATTAGGTTGCAAAGAAGCCTAAGTCAAACGCTTCTTTATCTTCTTCATCTTCTTCATCTTTTTCACATCCTTTTTCTTTGTCTTCTGGCCCTACACCTATTAGCATTACATATCCCCTAATTAGGCCACTGATACCCTTTCCTCAGAGATTCCATAATCATAAGCTTGATCCGAAGTTTACTAAATTTCTTGAGGTGTTTAAGAAGCTTGACATTAACATTCCTTTCGCCGATACTTTAGAGCAGATGCCAAGTTATGTGAAGTTTATGAAGAATATGCTCTCTAGGAAGAGAAGACTAGAGGATTCTGAGACAATGGCATTTTATTGAGGATTGTAGTGCCATAATTTAGAGAAGATTACCCCTTAAGCTTAAAGATCCAAGTAGTTTCATCATACCTTGTACCATAAGAGACATTCTTTGGTAGAGCCCAATGTCATCTAGGAGCTAGTATTAACCTAATACCTTAGTCCATATATCAAAAGTTAGGAGTAAGAGTAGTAAAGTCTACCGCAGTGACCCCTTCAATTGGCTGATAAATCCATTAAGTAACTAAAAGGGGTCATTGAGGATATTTTGGTTAAGGTGGACAAGTTCATTTTTCCTACAAACTTTATTGTATTGGATATGGAGGAAGATAGGGAAGTTTTCATCATTCTAGGCAGGCCTTTCTTAACTACTTGTAAGACCTATATAGATGTTCACAAGAGGGAGTTGACTGTGAGATTCTAGGATCAGGGGGTGACTTTTAATGTGGTTAAATCTTTCAGGTTTCCTTGTGACTCTCATGATTATTTTAAGATAGAAATAATAGATAGAGACATTACTAAGGAGTTCTGTAGGACATGTCCGCTAAACCTTTTAGAGGCTTCTTTAGTAAAATATGTTGATCTTAATGAGTACATTAAGGATTATATATATGAGGCACTCCAGTTACTAGAGGAGAAGTTTGAGACTTTAAACACCAATTTATTCTAGCTTTATATGTTTCTCCATCCACCAGTGATCCTCCAGCATTAGAGCTTAAGCCTTTATGTAAGACCCCGTATATGTATAATGGTAGTGTGTATAATTGGATCAAATAATATGAATGGACTTGTAATGTAAAGTATGATTGATGTAAGTCCATGGATTCAATGTATGTATGTGTAATATGATTTGTAACGTACACACAAGTTCCATTGAGTATGAATATGAAGAAAAGAATTCTTACAAGTGATGGGTGTGATTGAAACTCAAAATGGGTAGTGTGGTAAAAATGGAATGAAGTTATACTTCCATTTGGTTTTATGTAGCATACCTTTGGACATACAATGAATGCACACAAGTTTCAATGTGCATAAGGTATGGATGGATGCCATTTTCAAGTTATGAAGGTGGGTGGATGAGAAAATGGCCATGGCGACGGATTAAAGATGTGTTGGTATGAGTTTCAACAAGGAAACTGCAGGAAATCTGGAAAACATGAAGGCCAGATCGATCTCATAGGATGAGAGATCGATCTGGAAGAGCCATAATGCTCTTATTTGGACAATGGAATAGAGCAGATCGATCTCCAATGGAGACAGATCGATCTCCCAAGCATTTTCGTGATGAAAAGATCGATCCCCAAGCACCCAGATCGATCTCCTTAGCTCTCTGTTTGGGACCAGATCGATCTCATGCTTTGACAGATCGATCTCATGCTTCAACAGATCGATCTGATGCTTCGACAGATCGATTCAAGCTTGAAAATGCCATGAAAAAAGAGGGATTTTAAGGGACCAGATCGATCTCCTCATGAACCAGATCGATCTCCCCAAGCTATTTCTATATAAGGAGGGCTGAAAATCTGGAAATCTTGGAAAAACAAATTAACCTCCCATTTTCAACCCAAAAACCTAACTTTCCCTCTCTAAAATCAGCCATTTTCAGTGAGATTTGAAGAGAGATCATTAGAGGCAAAGTTGTTCCTATCAAAGAGAAGAACAACATAGTGAGAAGGCATTTTCCCATTTTTTGGAATTGAAGGAGTTAAGGGCATTACCATTTGGAGCAAGAAGAAAAATCATATTGGTAAGATTCTAACACTCCAATCCAAATGCATTAGCTATTTAATTGATTTTGGAGTTGTTTGGTATGAGTATTGATGGATAAACTACCTATGAAATGTAGTGAAATTGGTGTGACCTAGAAATCAAAAAATGGGTATAATGTGAAAATATGTGGGATTGAATGAGCTTATGATTTATGGCATGCTAAAGTTGTTATTGGGGTAATGTTTATGATTGTAGATGGAATTACATAGTGAGTTAGAGGAATTGTGAAAATGGTATGTATATGATTGATAAATGCCATAGTGAGGGGATTCATGAAATATGAACACTATGAGCTTTATGTCGATTTGATATCGATTTTGAATAAGATAATAGGCCTAAGAAGATCCATAGACTCGAGCTATGGGTAAAGTAATGAAACGAGGCCAAATAAGCCTTAATAGAGGCTATAGATTATATTGGATATAGCAAGCACAAGGGTTGCATTATATGGATCGAATATAATGCGGGATACGATTTTGTGCAGTCCCGAAGAGTTCGTTGAAGACGAATTGAACCGTACAAGTAAGCAGCTTAAGGAAGTGGAATCACGCATCGCGATTCCAGGTAAGGAAATTTTGTGAGTATATAGAGGTAGCTGCTCGTACTTTGAACTTGTGGGTGAATATTGGGTGTCTTATGAAATGCATGGTTGCTTAAATAAATGATTGATGGTATTCGTGAATGATGGTGAGTATATGCGTGGTTTTGGATTTGAAGTGGATTTTATGAAATGGGATAGTAAGGCTAATAATTGCATAAATCTAATGTTTTGATGCTTTTGAAAACGAAATTGCTTGGTTTTAAGCAAGCTTGTAGATGGGTCAGCTAGTATTGTATTGTGGTGGTGGAAAAGCATTTGTGAGTGCTAAACCCGATTTTCGGGATTGTTTTATTGTGTATGAGCTGCCTATCGTATTTGTATGACATAAATCGCGCTAGAGCCTCGCTCGCGCTGGATTTCTATGTTTTCATTTGTATGAAACGTGCTGGAGCTTAGCTCGCACCTTAATTGGAAATTATGTTGATGTTTATAAACCGTACTGGAGCTTTTGCTCGTACGTGGCTTTTGAGTGGTTGTCTTATGAGTATAACCGTACTAGAGCTATGCTCGTACGCGTCTCCTTACGAGAGGATGCACGAGTCGTGCTAGAGATTTGCTCGCACAAGTTTGCACATTGTGATAAGCATAAGGTTGTGAAAGTTGGTAAGATCCTTAAGCCTTACATCCTTAAGCCTTACATCCTTAAGCTAACATCCTTAAGCCCAAAGAGGCGGGGAGGCTCTGTTAGGCGGGAAGGCTCTATTTGGCGGGGAGGCTCTGTTCGGCGGGGAGGCTCTCTTACGGTGGGATCCTTAAGCCCAAAGAGGCGAGGAGGCTCTGTTAGGCAGGGAGGCTCTCCTACATGGGTACAGTAAGATCCTTAAGCCCTACATCCTTAAGCCAACATCCTTAAGCCCAAAGAGGCGGGGAGGCTCTGTTAGGCGGGGAGGCTCTGTTCGGTGGGGAGGCTCTCTTACGGAAGGATCCTTAAGCCCTACATCCTTAAGCTAACATCCTTAAGCCGACATCCTTAAGCCCAAAGAGGCGGGGAGGCTCTGTTAGGCGGGGAGGCTCTGTTAAGCGGGGAGGCTCTGTTAGGCAGGGAGGCTCTCCTTCACGGAATATGGAAAACTCTTGGTATGGGATAGATAAGACCTAGGAATGGCACCCCCAATCACGATCTGAGTCTGCGGAGTACGATGTACCGTGTATATCACATGGAGTACGATGTACCACATGATGGTTATGTGATGAGAAAGTCTGGTGAGGGATAATCCATCTTCGTGCCAGCATGATACCCCGCACACCTGGATGAGTGTGGTCTGGGATGATTTATGATGTAATGGTTCACATAGGCACTTTTGATATAGTGACCTAGATTTATACACATGCGTGAATTGTGGAACGAAAATGTGGTTGCGATTGTGAGTTGATTTGGTGGTGTTTATGATGTTGGTTTAAAAAGGAGGTTTCTTAACGAATTGTCCTTTTATGAATTTAAATGAGATTGAGCATGAGATGATTTATACATGATGTTTTTACCATGTTTTATATGCCAATGCACATGATTTTAATACATGATATATATGTATACTCATATGGCATAGTTTTATTCCTCATGCTCCTACTATAATGATTTATGCATAACACTATCAGCATGTAGATAGAGTGGTTATCTACCATGCGTGCATTATTGCCTTACTGAGCGTGTGGTTGCTCATCCCACTTTATTTTTCCTCCCTACAGAGCATGCATAGTAGCCCAGTAAGGACTGAGGCCTGGTATTTTGGACTCCGCTGCATCTCCATTGCTAAGAGGTATATACACAGTGATTCTTTTTGTATCTAAACAATGTAAAAGCACAGTATTCTTTTGAGTTGTAATTATGGGGGATGTAGATGTCAGTAAAACATGTATTTGTATAAGTACACGATTAAATGCACATGTATGACATCCTTTTAATTAATTAAGAATGAATGAGACTTGGTGTTTATTATTGACTCACAGCCCAACAGTGTGTGGTGAGTTTAGTTCACGACCGGGTAAGGTAACAGTAAAACGCGAAAAATTTTCAGTGATTTTCGGTTAAAGAGAATGGAATTGGGTCGTGACAGAGATTGGTATCCGAGCTGTGTTGGCCTGATGTGAGTCATTAATAAAACGTAGGAAAGTACATCCCCATAGTATTGTGCTTTTGTTTAGATATAACTGTGTATACCATGATGAATTGAGCTTAATGAATTATTATAATACAGGAAGTTAGGCACTATGCCAGTTACACGCAATGGTAGAGGGGCGAGAGCACGTGCTAGAGGCCGTAGAGGTAGGCCTGAGAGCCGTACGGAGCCACAGACTGAGAAGGCTCCACAGAACCCTACTGAGAGAGCAGAGGATACTGAGGCTCGCTTCGCTAGGTTAGAGCGGAGTATTGAGAGTTTGGTGGAGATAGTCACTCAGGCATTGGGTGCCGGTGACAAACGAGGTCCCGCGGCACAGCCTACTACTGAACAGGCAGCTGCAGAGGCGGAGAGACCTCAGACTGCTGAGACAGCTACAGTTACACCACCTCCAGCCCAGGATATAGCTTCTCCTATCGCTCCGCAGCAGAGCGGTAGTGATTTGGGTTATGACTGCGATTTGAGCAGGTTACGAGAGTTTCAAGCGCTGAAACCCCCAGTGTTTAGAGGGGTGAAGGACCCAGTGATTACGGAGGATTGGGTGTATGAGATGGAGAAACTGTATAGGTTTTTTCGATGCACTCAAGTGAGAAGGTTGCCTTTGCCGTGTTTATGCTGAAAGGCCAGGCCGAGCATTGGTGGAGGTCCACCGAGGTTATTTTGAGGGCCAGACACTCTGAGATCTCGTGGGAGATATTTTTAGAGGCCTTCAGGAGACAGTATATTCCAGCTACCGCACAGAGGAAATTACGGATGGAATTTATGAATTTGGTTCAGGGGAACCGGACTGTGGACGAGTATGAGTCCAAGTTTATGTCCTTGGGGAGATATGACCCGGACACGATGGGTAGTGAGACCCGAAAGATTCAGAAGTTCATGGATGGATTGAGATTTGCTATCCAGACTAAGCTAGCTCCCTTCGATATTGTGACTTATGAGGAGGCCGTACATAAGGCTCAGTTGTGTGAGCAAGAATTTGAGCGAAATGCCTCCGAGCTTGGGAGAATCAGCGTTGGAAAGGACAGAGACCGAAAGAGATCCGGGAGGGATAGAGTGGCCAGGAAAGGAGGCCCAAGGTATTTTGAGAAGAGACCTAAGATCGAGGAGGCGCGGGAGAGAGCTGCTAGACCTCCCGTATACCCAACCTTGACTGCGCCGAGGGGCATGACTATTGGAGGACCACGGCCTACTACTGATCAGTGTAGGAGATGTGGGAGATTTCACGGGAATAGACCCTGTCTGATGGCCCCTATGGTGTGTTTTAGATGCGAGAGACCAGGACATATAGCTAAGTATTGTCCCGAGAGGATGGAGATTGCCCCACAGAAGGGCAAGGAGCCTGAGGGAGCTCCAGTTGAGACAGCAGCCCCGAGGAGGAGGGCTACAGCTGAGGAAAAAGGGAAACAGGCTGCGGGTGTGAGCAGAGGAAGAGTACATGCACTGGACCAGGACACTGCAGACGCATCGACGGATGTGATTAAAGGTACCATCCGAATCTTTGATTTAGAAGCATTGGTATTATTTGATCCTGGTGCCACGCATTCTTTTATATCACCTCCCTTCGCACATAAATTATTGAAGCATGTGAAACCAACATTATTGGATAAAATGTTGATAATTTCCACACCCATGAATGATAGTCAATTAACTGAGCATGTATGTAGAGATTGTAAGTTAACGATAGAAGGGAAGGAAATGATAGCCAATCTGATTTTATTGAATATGAATGACTTTGATGTAATTTTGGGAATGGATTGGTTGGCTACCAATCGTGTTGTGATGGATTGTCATGCCAAAACATTGATGTTTTGGCATTACAATTAGACAATCTAATTGTAAATTTTGATGAAAAGAAATGATATGAAAATAGCATGTTTGTTGTGAATAAAGGAGTATGATTTTAAATGCATATTGCTTAGGAGATAAATTATTGTGTATGATAAATGTTGAATGTGGAGTGATGGTTTATGTTACTAACGATGGAGAGGATAATGTGAAGGGTTCATTGCCTATGTGGTCGATATAGATGAGGCACACCCGGAATTGAAGGACATACCCGTAATTACGGATTACCCTGATATCTTTCCGGATGAATTACCAGGACTACCACCTGAAAGGGAAATGGAATTTTGCATTGAGTTGGTGCCTGGTACAGAGCCGATATCGAAACCACCCTATAGAATGGCTCCGATAGAATTGGAAGAGCTGAAGAAACAGCTGCAAGAGTTGCTGGAGAAGGGGTTTATTAGACCGAGTGTCTCACCTTGGGGAGCACCAGTTCTATTTGTAAGGAAGAAGGATGGAAGCCTCCGACTGTGTATAGATTACCGGTTGTTGAATAAGGCCACCATTAAGAACAAGTACCCCCTTCCAAGAATTGATGATTTGTTGGATCAGCTCCAGGGAGCCGAAGTATTTTCTAAGATAGATCTGCGGTCAGGGTATCATTAGTTGAGGATCAGGAGTAGAGATATACCCAAGACAGCATTTCATACCCGTTATGGCCACTACGAGTTCTTGGTGATGCCATTCGGATTGACGAATGCTCCCGCAGCATTTATGACATTGATGAATGACATATTCAAGCCATACCTGGACAAGTTTGTGATTGTTTTCATAGATGATATTTTGGTGTACTCTAAGTCCAGGGAAGATCATGAGGAGCACTTGAGGATAGTTCTGCAGACCCTCCGAGAGAGAGAATTGTATGTCAAACTCAGCAAGTGTAACTTCTGGTTGGAACAGATCTCATTTCTGGGGCATGTTGTGTCAAAGGATGGGGTATCAGTGGATCCATCCAAGATAGAGGCGGTTGTACAGTGGGAACAGCCCAAGACAGTTACTGAGATCAGAAGTTTCCTGGGATTGGCAGGATATTATCGGAGATTTGTAGAGGGTTTCTACAGACTAGCTGCTCCATTGACACGCCTCACGCGTAAGGATGTTAAGTTTACATGGGATGAGGCATGTGAGAGGAGTTTTGAGGAGCTTAAGCGTCGATTGACGACTGCTCCAGTGCTCACCATTCCTACCAGCTCAGGAGGATTCTCGGTGTATACGGATGCATCACACCAGGGACTGGGCTGTGTGCTTATGCAGGATGGGAAGGTAGTTGCCTATGGATCTAGACAGTTGAAAGATCATGAGAGGAACTACCCGACACATGATTTGGAGTTGGCGGCTGTAGTATTTGCTTTGAAAATATGGCGCCACTATCTATATGGTGAGAAGTTTCAGGTGTTCACAGATCATAAGAGCCTTAAGTACCTGTTCTCGCAGAAAGAGTTGAATATGAGACAGAGGAGATGGCTCGAACTCCTGAAAGACTATGATTGTGAAATCATGTACCACCCAGGTAAGGCAAATGTAGTTGCCGATGCTTTGAGTAGAAAGAACCTTGGGTTGGTGTCTTATATGATGGTACGGGAACATGAATTGTTAGAACACTTTGCGAACCTCAGTTTGGATGTAACCCCACCTAGATCTGAGAGACTTGAGATCATGGCTAGTTTGAGACTAGAGCCAGAGTTGATTGGTCGTATTCGGCAAGCCCAGCAGAGCGATCGACGGTGTATCGATTGGCTGAGGCAGATACAGATAGGTGCGGGTATTGATTTTGAGCAGAGTGCTGATGGCTTATTGAGGTTCAGAGGCAGAGTATGCGTTCCCAGGGATCCTGAGATCAGGAGAATGATTTTATCAGAGGCTCACTCATCGAAGTATACGATACATCCGGGAAGTACCAAGATGTATCAAAACCTTCGGAAGGTTTATTGGTGGTCTGGAATGAAAAGGACATTGCTGAATACGTCGCTAAGTGTCTCGTTTGTCAGCAAGTGAAGGTAGAGCATCAGAAGCCTGCAGGATTATTGCAGCCTCTACCGATACCAACTTGGAAGTGGGAGCATGTCACCATGGATTTTGTGATGGGGTTGCCGAGGACCCGCAGAGGTCATGATGCCATATGGGTTATTGTGGACCGATTGACTAAGTCCGCCCATTTCTTGGCTATGAGAGCTACCGATACACTGAGTCAGTTAGCGAACCTGTATATTCGAGAGATAGTACGGCTATATGGTGTACCAGTGAGCATTGTTTCTGATAGGGATGCCCGCTTCACTTCCCATTTTTGGGAACATTTTCAGGAAGCGCTGGGGACCCGACTGAGTTTTAGCACCGCTTTTCATCCTCAGACAGATGAGCAGTCAGAGAGGACTATACAGACCCTCGAGGATATGTTGAGAGCGTGTGTGCTGGATTTTAGAGGCTCCTGGGATGACCACCTGCAGTTAGCCGAGTTCGCTTATAATAATAGCTATCATGCTAGTATCGGGATGGCACCCTATGAGGCATTGTACGGGCGTAGATGCCATTCCCCCATTGGATGGGAAGAGGTTGGTGACAGACAGATTTTTGCTCCGAACTTAGTGCAGCAGGCATCTGAGGACGTCCAGTTGATATGTGAGGGATTATGGACAGCTCAGAGCCGACAAAAGAGTTATGCTGACAAGAGACGCAGACCACTGGAGTTTGATGAGGGTGAGTCGGTGTTTCTGAGGGTATCACCATCGAAGGGTATTATGAGATTTGGTAAGAAGGGCAAGCTGAGCCCTAGATATATCGGACCCTTCGAGATTTTAGAGAGAGTGGGAGATAAGGCGTATAGATTGGCATTGCCACCGAACTTGGCAAATGTCCACAACGTCTTCCACGTCTCGATGCTTCGGAAGTATCACCCGGACCCGGCACACATGATAAGATATGAGCCGTTGGAGCTCCATGAGAGTATGACGTATGTTGAGAAGCCGGTTCGGATATTGGACAGAAAAGAGAAAGTGTTGCGAAATAAGACAATTCCCTTGGTGAAAGTTCTCTGGCAACATCATACGGCGGAAGAGGCCACATGGGAATTGGAGAACTTGATACGGGAGAAGTACCCCCAACTTTTTGAAGAGTGACTTGGTTCTAATTTGGAGGACCAAATTCCTTGAAGGAGGGGAGAATGTAAGACCCCGTATATGTATAATGGTAGTGTGTATAATTGGATCAAATAATATGAATGGACTTGTAATGTAAAGTATGATTGATGTAAGTCCATGGATTCAATGTATGTATGTGTAATATGATTTGTAACGTACACACAAGTTCCATTGAGTATGAATATGAAGAAAAGAATTCTTACAAGTGATGGGTGTGATTGAAACTCAAAATGGGTAGTGTGGTAAAAATGGAATGAAGTTATACTTCCATTTGGTTTTATGTAGCATACCTTTGGACATACAATGAATGCACACAAGTTTCAATGTGCATAAGGTATGGATGGATGCCATTTTCAAGTTATGAAGGTGGGTGGATGAGAAAATGGCCATGGCAACGGATTAAGGATGTGTTGGTATGAGTTTCAACAAGGAAACTGCAGGAAATCTGGAAAACATGAAGGCCAGATCGATCTCATAGGATGAGAGATCGATCTGGAAGAGCCAGAATGCTCTTATTTAGACAATGGAATAGAGCAAATCGATCTCCAATGGAGCCAGATCGATCTCCCAAGCATTTCCGTGATGAAAAGATCGATCCCCAAGCACCCAGATCGATCTCCTTAGCTCTCTGTTTGGGACCAGATGGATCTCATGCTTTGACAGATCGATCTCATGCTTCAACAGATCGATCTGATGCTTCGACAGATCGATTCAAGCTTGAAAATGCCATGAAAAAAGAGGAATTTTAAGGGACCAGATCGATCTCCTCATGAACCAGATCGATCTCCCCAAGCTATTTCTATATAAGGAGGGCTGAAAATCTGGAAATCTCGAAAAAACAAATTAACCTCCCATTTTCAACCTAAAACCTAACTTTCCCTCTCTAAAATCAGCCATTTTCAGTGAGATTTGAAGAGAGATCATTAGAGGCAAAGTTGTTCCTATCAAAGAGAAGAACAACATAGTGAGAGGGCATTTTTCCATTTTTTGGAATTGAAGGAGTTAAGGGCATTACCATTTGGAGCAAGAAGAAAAATCATATTGGTAAGATTCTAACACTCCAATACAAATGCATTAGCTATTTAATTGATTTTGGAGTTGTTTGGTATGAGTATTGATGGATAAACTACCTATGAAATGTAGTGATATTGGTGTGACCTAGAAATCAAAAAATGGGTATAATGTGAGAATATGTGGGATTGAATGAGCTTATGATTTATGGCATGCTAAAGTTGTTATTGGGGTAATGTTTATGATTTTAGATGGAATTACATAGTGAGTTGGAGGAATTGTGAAAATGGTATGTATATGATTGATAAATGCCATAGTGAGGGGATTCATGAAATATGAACACTATGAGCTTTATGTCGATTTGATATCGATTTTGAATAAGATTATAGGCCTAAGAAGATCCATAGACTCGAGCTATGGGTAAAGTAATGAAACGAGGCCAAATAAGCCTTAATAGAGGCTATAAATTATATTGGATATAGCAAGCACAAGGGTTGCATTATATGGATCGAATATAATGCGGGATACGATTTTGTGCAGTCCCGAAGAGTTCGTTGAAGACGAATCGAACCGTACGAGTAAGCAGCTTAAGGAAGTGGAATCACGCATCGCGATTCCAGGTAAGGGAATTTTGTGAGTATATAGAGGTAGCTGCTTGTACTTTGAACTTGTGGGTGAATATTGGGTGTCTTATGAAATGCATGGTTGCTTAAATAAATGATTGATGGTATTCGTGAATGATGATGAGTATATGCGTGGTTTTGGATTTGAAGTGGATTTTATGAAATGGGATAGTAAGGCTAATAATTGCATAAATCTAATGTTTTGATGCTTTTGAAAACGAAATTGCTTGGTTTTAAGCAAGCTTGTAGATGGGTCGGCTAGTATTGTATTGTGGTGGTGGAAAAGCATTTGTGAGTGCTAAACCCGATTTCTGGGATTGTTTTATTGTGTATGAGCCGCCTATCGTATTTGTATGACATAAATCGCGCTAAAGCCTTGTTCGCGCTGGATTTCTATGTTTTCATTTATATGAAACGTGCTGGAGCTTAGTTCGCACCTTGATTGGAAATTATGTTGATGTTTATAAACCGTACTGGAGCTTTTGCTCGTACGTGGCTTTTGAGTGGTTGTCTTATGAGTATAATCGTACTAGAGCTATGCTCGTACGCGTCTCCTTACGAGAGGATGCAAGAGTCATGCTACAGATTTGCTCGCACAAGTTTGCACATTGTGATAAGCATAAGGTTGTGAAAGTTGGTAAGATCCTTAAGCCTTACATCCTTAAGCCTTACATCCTTAAGCTAACATCCTTAAGCCCAAAGAGGCGGGGGGCTCTGTTAGGCGGGGAGGCTCTGTTCGGCGGGGAGGCTCTCTTACGGTGGGATCCTTAAGCCAACATCCTTAAGCCCAAAGAGGCGAGGAGGCTCTGTTAGGCAGGGAGGCTCTCCTACATGGGTACAGTAAGATCCTTAAGCCCTACATCCTTAAGCCAACATCCTTAAGCCCAAAGAGGCGGGGAGGCTCTGTTAGGCGGGGAGGCCCTGTTCGGTGGGGAGGCTCTCTTACGGAAGGATCCTTAAGCCCTACATCCTTAAGCTAACATCCTTAAGCCAACATCCTTAAGCCCAAAGAGGCGGGGAGGCTCTGTTAGGCGGGGAGGCTCTGTTAAGCGGGGAGGCTCTGTTAGGCAGGGAGGCTCTCCTTCACGGAATATGGAAAACTCTTGGTATGGGGTAGATAAGACCTAGGAATGGCACCCCCAATCACGATCTGAGTCTGCGGAGTACGATGTACCGTGTATATCACATGGAGTACGATGTACCGCATGATGGTTATGTGATGAGAAAGTCTGGCGAGGGATAATCCATCTTCGTGCCAGCATGATACCCCGCACACCTGGATGAGTGTGGTCTGGGATGATTTATGATGTAATGGTTCACATAGGCACTTTTGATATAGTGACCTAGATTTATACAAATGCGTGAATTGTGGAACGAAAATGTGGTTGCGATTGTGAGTTGATTTGGTGGTGTTTATGATGTTGGTTTAAAAAGGAGGTTTCTTAATGAATTGCCCTTTTATGAATTTAAATGAGATTGAGCATGAGATGATTTATACATGATGTTTTTACCATGTTTTATATGCCAATGCACATGATTTTAATACATGATATATATGTATACTCATATGGCATAGTTTTATTCCTCATGCTCCTACTATAATGATTTATGCATAACACTATCAGCATGTAGATAGAGTGGTTATCTACCATGCTTGCATTATTGCCTTACTGAGCGTGTGGTTGCTCATCCCACTCTATTTTTCCTCCCTACAGAGCGTGCATAGTAGCCCAGTAAGGACTGAGGCCTGGTATTTTGGACTTCGCTGCATCTCCATTGCTAAGAGGTATATACACAGTGATTCTTTTTGTATCTAAACAATGTAAAAGCACAGTATTCTTTTGAGTTGTAATTATGGGGGATGTAGATGTCAGTTAAACATGTATTCGTATAAGTACACGATTAAATGCACATGTATGACATCGTTTTAATTAATTGAGAATGAATGAGACTTGGTGTTTATTATTGACTCACAGCCCAACAGTGTGTGGTGAATTTAGTTCACGACCGGGTAAGGTAACAGTAAAACGCGAAAAATTTTCAGTGATTTTCGGTTAAAGAGAATGGAATTGGGTCGTGACACTTTATCCTTACACTTTAGATATGTTGATCTAGGTGAGTCTTTTACTGGGCTAGTTATAGTGTCTGCTACGCTCTTTACTGATCAGAAGGAGAAGTTATTAAAGGTTTTGAGAGAGCACCAGAATGCCATAGGCTAGTTTATCTATGAACTTAAGGGTATTAATCCCTAAATTTTTTATGTATAAGATACTATTAGAGGAGGGGTATAGGTCATCAATAAAGTACCAATGCAGGTTGAATCCTATGATAAAAGAAGTGGTCAAAATGAGATAATTAAGTGGTTAAATGTTGGGATCATATATCCCATTTCGAAAAATGCTTGAGTGAGCCAAGTTCAATGCGTCCCTAAGAAGGGAAGGATGACTATGATTAAGAATGAGAACAAGGAGCTCATCTCCCCAAGAACTGTCATTGGTTGGTGTGTTTGTATGGAGTATAGGAAGCTTAATCAGGCCATCAGGAAACCATTACCTTTTCCCTTTAACTAGATGCTAGATAGATCAGCTAGTCATAAGTTCTACCACTTGTTGGATGGGTACTATAGGTACAATTAGATAGCTATAGCTTCAGAGGACCAAGAAAAGACCACCTTCACTTGTCTTTATAAGACATTTTCATTTAGGAGAATGCCTTTTGGCTTATGCAATGCACCTATTACCTTTCAGCGTTACATGATAGCCATATTTCATGATATGGTGGAGGACTTTCTAGAGATCTTCATCGATGATTTATATATATATATATATATATATATATATATATATATATATTTGGGGATAGCTTTGACCTCTGCTTACATAATCTGGCATTAGTGTTGAAGAGATGTGAAGAAAAAAACCAGTGCTTAATTAGAAGGAGTGCCACTTCATGGTTAGGGAAGGTATTCTGCTTAGGCATAAGATTTCATCGAAGGGATAGAAGTGGATAGAGTTGTGGTGGAAAGCATTGAGAAGTTACCTCCCTTTAGCTCTATTAAGGGAATCGGGAGATTTTTGGGCCATGCAGGATTTTTAGAAGGTTCACAAAGGACTTTGCAGACATCCCATTTTGTCCGGAGTCTTTAATATTATTGGGCAAATTAGATTATTTTTTAATCTGAGACTAAAGGAATTTTCATTCGAGTCCAATAATCTTATTTTAAAATTCTTTTAAATTATCCAATTAGATTTAATTTGAACTTACATTTGATTCAAGTTTTAATATGACTTTAGGTACGCATTGACAGTCTTGTACTTAAGATTACATTTGAGCTTTAGGCTAGATAATTAAAAGATCAATCTAATTTTTAGATTTTAATTTTAGTTTCATATTTATAAAAAAATTCAAAAAATAATAAGAAAATAAAAAATTCTAAAAAAATTAGAAAGAATCAAAAAATTGAGAAGGAAAATGCATAAGAAAAGGAAAGAAATCAAAATAATGGGATTCGAGAAACGAAATAAAATCACATAATTTAAAAATTTTGGAAATTAGAATTAATTAAAGAAATCAAATATGAATTTGGGTATATCAGTGCTTGAAATCTTTTCTAATTGATTCACATCAATGATAGATCATAGAAAGGTTGATAAGAAAAGGATAGGGGGACTTCTTTCATGAAAAAAAAAACACAAAAAAGAAGTGTAACGACCCTTGACCCTTGAAAATTGGGGGATTTTTTTTAACTATATATATTTAATTTACCCATTTATTCTCTTATTCACTTAGGTTGTATTCTTGTTCAGTGTCAAATCACTTTTCCTAATTCTTTATCTGTAATTATATTTAATTTCCATATTTTGACATATATGGCCTATAGAAATTTTGGCAGCATAACGGCTTATATATGAGCCTACCCACCTGCACTTCAATCGTTTGACAATCCTAGATATCCATAACTACCAAGCATACTTTTCAAATCCACATTTACAACTCAATACATCCATTTCGATTCAATACCAATCATCTTAAAACCTAATCCTAAAAATAATATTATTTACATTGTTTTCTTTATAAATTACATCCCAACAAAATAGTTCCACTATATGTTTGTGCGTACAAATATGTCTAGTAAAGGAATGTAATTGTATACCTTTGCTGCGTGTACAAAAAGAAGCCTAGGGAAGCTCTTTCCCACCAGCCTACATCGTGTACGCGGCAGGTAGCGCCTACGGATCACTGGAAATAGTCTGAAGGATAGAGGGGTGAGCTTTCGGGAAAAAGCCCAGTAAGAAAATGCATTTAAAATGGTCTTAGAAATTCAAATATGTAGAAAAACATAATAATACATAAATGACTACTCTCTGAAACTAATATAAGGACCTTCAAAAATTAAGGAAAATCGAAAACATCATGATTCAAAACGTAATTCTTTACGTACTTGTATTTAACAGTTATCACATAACCTTTTCGTATATTCAGAATTCTTAAAACATGAATACATGTAAAATCACGTATCATAAAGTCAGATTCTAAAAAACAGAGTTTAATTCAGATAGAGACTACATTGGCCCATATAATTATCATGCGGCAATAACAAAATTATCATGCAGCAATAACAAAATCATCCTCCATAGAGGGAATTCAGAACCTATGGCCATGGTAAGTCTGTAGACGAGATCAAAGTCGTACAGCGTTCAGACACCCGAAGGTGGAATTCAGATGCCACAAAGGCGAAGTTCAGATGCCACACAGGCGAAGTTCAGAGGCCACATAGGTGAAGTTCAGACGTCACACAGGCAAAGTTCAGACGCCACACAGGTGAGCATGGTAAGCATTAGCATACAACATAAGTGGCCCTTAGTCTCAAAACATACCATAATTTTCATATACAAAAATATCGAAGTACAATCATCTTATTCGAAAGACAATTTTGGAGAGTATGGTCTTGTTCAGAAATCAAATTCAGAAATATGCAATTATTCAAAATATAACTCAGGAAACATGTTCTTATTCAGAAAACACAAACAGAAGACATACTCGAAAATCATGTTCAAATCTTTGTAAATTTTCCTTAATCATGGTTCAGAAAGTAAACTATTACCGTTTTAAATTATACCCCCTTACCTCAATCTATCGAAATTTCTGAGTTCGAGTGGTGACGCCTCCTAGTACCTCTTTTATTTCCTTCTACGATTCACCTACACCGAAATTGTTTACTTAGCATCCTATTCATGCGAATTGCGTTAAAATCGTAACCTATTGATTACTACTCGATATGTACGTATAATTGTACATACCTTGGCTAACACGCATGTACATATATTTTTATTACTATATATTTTTTGTATGTACATATACTAACATACATATTCATCGTATACGCCTATATGTATATATGCCTAAGTATATATACATATATATTTTATCATTTGTTTTCCTTATTCATCATATATATATATATATATATATATATATATATTTTCTATTTCTCATCTCTCCCATTTTTCCATTTTTATTTCACATACACCTTAATTCACACTAACAAGCCTATATCTCAAACATATAAATATATATACATGTACATTAAATATACATATATAAATTTACCTTTTCTTTTCCTCTTCTTCTTTTTTTTTCTACCAATTTCCAGCCACCCTTTTTTTTTTCTTTCTTTCCTCCTTTTCCTTTCTCCTCTCTCGGCTAATGCTTATTATCCTGTTCTTCAGCTATTATGACTGCCTCGATTTTCAGCCTTCCATCATCATCATCCTTGTTTCTCTTCTTCACTGTTTTTTCACCACAGTAGTAAGACCAAAACAAAACGACAGCAGGACAGTAGACTCCTCTTCCAGCAAATGCTCACAGCAACTCACGTTACTGCTCTACACGTTCCTAGTGCTGCTCCTGCTTCACGGCGTCACTAATTCCAACTCTGCACAGCAAACAACTTTGGATTCCAAAAGCAGCCCTCCTGCTCTGTTTCACATTCCAGGTTCTACACTGATTCAATTTCTCAGCCTCATTTCCTGTTTTTGTTTCTTGAATCAGAGGATTAGTCCTCTGTTTTAGCCAAGAAGATCTCCTACCCCTCACTTCTTCTCCCTTTGAACCGCCCTATTCCACCGAGAACTGCACCCTAAAATGACCGAGCCCGACAGCTTCAGCCTCTTTTTTTTTTTCAATCGTGTCTTTTGCCTCAGCTTTCCTCGGTCCTTGCTTCAATTTTTTTTCCCAACCTCGATTTTTTCTTCCTTTCCTCTGCCTCTCGGTTTCACTTCCAGCTTCAGCTCTCTCGGTCTTCTTCTTCCTCTCCTTCCTTCCTCTTTTCTTTTCTTTCTCTTCTCTCTCTCAGCCAGCCCTCCTCTTCTTTCCTTTCTTTTCTTTTCTTCTCTTCTTTTCCCGCCCAGCAAAAAACTCTGCACTTCGAATTGCAGAGTTACAGAATTGGCTTTCTTTGAAAGCCAATTCCGTACAATGACATATATATATTATATTAAAAATATATATATTATATTAATATATTTATATATTATTGTTTGTTGTTTAATGTTAGTATTATTTTTTTGTTTTATTGTTTTGTGTTCATTTCCATTTCATTTTTTTCATTTTATTTCATTCCATCATTTTTTTTATTTGTCTCATGCTTTATTTTTTATTTATTTATTAATATTTATATACCACATACTATACATTACATAATATATATTTGCTATATATATTATTATCTATCTATTTAAATTTGTCTAGTATATATATATATATATATATATATATATATATATATATATATATACATTTTCTTCTTTATAAACTTGCTCAAAGACATAATATTCATGCCTTCCATGAAATTTTCATTATTTCGAAAATGAAATATTATCGGGATTTCATCATTCCTCATAAATCCCCGATATAAGTTTTTACATCAAAATTATTTTCGATCCCTCCATGCTTGCATTTAGTTTGTCACTTCCTGTATTTCGGGTTCCTTGTCATTCACGGGCTTCTCGGCTCCAATACTCCTTAAGCCCTACAACGAATATTCACCCTTCCATTAAAATATATTATTTTCATTTTTATATAGTCTAACTAAATGTAGGAAATTTGTGGTGTTTACAAGAAGATTCATCCATTATCCCCTCCGATCCTCACCCAATAAATTTTCGAACAAATTTTTCATTTTTTCCCTAATTAGGTTTGCCTATGTCCAGTGTAGATTCTTACTTAGCCAATTATTTATTGAATCGTAATTACTTAGGTCCCGAACATATTGTGTGATATGATCTTATTATATCTTTTCAACATAGCTTAAGCTTCAATTCGTAGCATAAATATACATTGTGGAGTCATAAATTTCCAAAATACTGTGTATCACATAATTTCTAACTTAGATTATAATTGACATCCAATATAGGTAAACTCACTTCATAAGATATCCATTATAGCCTATAATACATCCCAAAAATAATTACAGTGCTTACATCCCAACATTAATACATAATATTATGCATTGTAAACTTTCGAATATAGTTACCTGAACTAAACAAAAGGATAAATATACCTCTATACGAACTAGTAATGGCAGGTGAAAGACACACTCTGATGCCCATCTCCAAAAAGTCATCCAAATCTACTACAGGGAGTCCGCAGGGAAAGAAAAAAGGGGGGGAGTTTATGCCTAGTAAGGTACGTATACCAAATACTTATTTAAAAAGGGCAAGCTAGAAAAATCATAAAATTATGTTATGCATCATGATGAATACAGATTGAATTATTTATATGACACTAAATCTAATCAAAACTTTCTTAAAAAGGAGATGACAAAACTTAACTCATAACTTAGTAAATTCATAACTTACTCAATTTTCTTAATTTCACAAAGCTTACTTAAAACATAACTTATCATAAAGTATACTTAAAACATAGTTTGTCATAATTCATTTCATAGAAATTTCATACCTAAGAACATAGACATAAAATTATAAATCATAAATCATGGATCATAATCATAAAACATAAAATGTAATCATAGTATAAGTGAGACGAGGCAGATAACCAAGCGGTAACATGTAATCATAACATAGGTCCCAAGTAGGGAAGTAATCTAATAGCCATGGTCAAAGTCCGTAGTCCCACTGGACAGGTGAGTATTGGGATGGTTGAAGATGTGTCTAGGTCTAAATAGCCCCTTAATTTACTTTAAACATAAACATAACATAAGGGTTGGTTGTGCACTGCCAACGGTGCATGTACCGAGAAGCATGCAATTTCTTAACATAACTTAAAAAGAAACATAACTTAAAACGTAGCTGAAAGCATAACTTAAATCTTAGCTTAAAACATAGCTTAATAGCTTAAATCATAGCTTAACTTAGCTTAAAACGTAGTTGAACTTAGCTTAAAATCATAACATATACTTAGTTCTTAGAAATTAGGATTATTATCCCCCCTAATCAAAACTTATATCGTAGCATGAAACTTAAAATTTGGGATTTCATCCCCATAATTCATAGCTAAATCGTAATCATATCCCGATAATCCCACAAAGAAAAAAAATGCTAAAATCAAGTAAAGAAATCAAAACATCAATTTCATTTATTTGAAATCGATTTAAAAATCATAATTTATGTAAATTTATTTAAAACTATGCAATTTATTAAAATAAAAATATTTTAATGCACCTAGTGGGATTTTCGATTTTTCTCAAAATTAAGTTCTTAATACTCTTAGCTTAGCTCAAAGCGAATTCTTATGCTTATGCATGATTCATGTAGAGGAAACATAGCTTAGGTCTTAAATCCTACACCTAGATCTCGTTCATAAACTTAAATGGCATACTAAGGAAATAGCGAAATTTCGATAAATCGAATTTAATTTCTGTTTAAAAACACTTAATTGAAAATCGTGTGTTTTGAGACAAAGATGTCTCGTGCACACATCCCTTACCACGATTAGTAGTGCAGACAACCAAAATGGCCTCCGAGACTAATCCAGGCTATACAAATATATAGCCTACACCATCTCTCCTTTCCGGATGACCAAATCTACAATGGCGAACCAAATTCGAAATTTAATTCCTTATTCTTAATCTTCTATATAAACGTACCTCATAAATTTAGAAATTAAATAAATAATTCTTCTTTCATCCAAAATATATTTCCAAATATAATTTTTCCATAACTTATAACCTTTCTTAAGCATAACACATATATACATCAATTTACATAATTTATTTCCTTAATTTCATTAGCTTGGCCGATTGGTCCATCATACATAATCTCATCCTAATTCACCTTCAACATCATAATTCACTTAAATTGACAAATTTAAATCCCCATATCCTTATAATTTTCGCCACATAGTCCAAGTCTCCTAAAGTTCTTATTTAAGCTTTCAGATATATCACTTTGCTTCATTATAAATCTCTTTAATTTTTTAACCTGAAATTAATCATAACATAATCTTATTTAACTTGAAACATTATCATAACCCTAAATTAAGGTCATTAACCCTAAAATGAACATGGTGGCCAAATACCCTTACGAAAACCTATCCATGATCTTCACTTTATACTATCTCTAAAAGCATCTTTAATTTACATATCTTAAACATTATAATTAATCAACAAATTAAACCCTAAATTAGCATTATCTAACCCTAAATGTCCATCTTGGTCGAAACCCTAAACAACCTTATCTTCTTACCATTTCCCAAACCACAAGTTTAAGCAACATTCAAGCATGCAAAATAAGCAACTTAAACACCAAAGTGAAAACCAAAGCTTTTTACCCTTTTTTTGCTCTTGGACCGACTCAAACCACCTCTTTTCCTCCAAAATTTTGTTGTAAATGACAACCCAAAATTAGCCTTAAAACCTTACAATTAATAATGCTTAGAAACCTTAGAAAGAAAATCGCAAAACTCAACTTATCAAGATACAGGATAGTTACTGTATCCTATTCTTCTTGGCCAAAAATCTCTCGTGAGATGAACTTCTTTAGGTCTTAAAAAATATATGATGAGTACATTTACAAAGGAGTAATAGTCTCAAAGGACATCAAGCAAAGCAAGTTATTAGAGTGCATAAAATAAAATCTATAAGAAACTGCTATAGGGGGCGTGTCTGGTTTGATGGTTTTCAGACTTTGGGTTGTTTTGCTTCAATTTTTTGCTAGAAGAGGAAGGGGCATGGACTTTTAAATAATGTTAACTCATTGTATATAATATGTTGAAGTCCATGGTCTAATTTGAATCACAAATCAAATGAAATTTAGCCCTTATATCATGGGGTAATGTTAGATACAATAGGGTTAGGTAAGCTTGTACACTATTTTTTGGCAATTTTTTTCTTAGGCCTTACCATCTGATTTTCACCATGATTTCTATAAGGAAAGTTGCTCCATTTAAGTAAATTTTAGCCTAAATTAACCCCAAATTTTAATACTATTAATTTCCTTATAATTTAGGTGCATTTCTTAGCTTAGTTCGCTTCTGTTCCACGGTTTTGAGCCTTCATTTTGTAAATTAATTTTGGCCACTTAGTTAACCTCATCTAATCACTTTAAAACTTAATTTCATCACTTAATTGACCTAATTACATCATATATTTTTCTTCGTTCCAAATAAATTTCCTTTGATCATCATTTAGCCAAGTTTATGCACTTAAACTTCAAGAATGCATCCCAAAATACTTGGCTATTTACAAACTTAAAATTCAGCCCTTAATTATACTTAAAGATACCACTTTTCTTTCTTAATAACTCTTTAAATGTTGTAGGTGCAATGCACTTTAACATGGTCATTCCTTAGATGGCATAAAATTAGCATTTTGCATGCTTAAACATCATTCCACAAGGTAGCTCTCAATTTCCTATCTTGTTAGCTTAAATGCTTAGTTATTCTTATCCTTTTGCTCATAATCCATAAACATGCATTTGGTATCATATAATTCCCTTCTCATAGCATACTTCCATAGTCAATGCAATACATCAAATCATTCTTTATTTGTACTATACATAAAATCATACATGGGCAATTAATTATGTTACTTTACACATCTCGAACCTCCAATGCATCTCTACTCCTCAAACCCACAAGTTCTGCCCTGAAATCATTGGAATAAAATATCTAAAGAAAATCAAAATCTAAGGTTCTGACATCCTCTTCACCTTAGAAAATTTGGTCCCCTAAATTTAATCCAGCTAATCAAACAGGTGTGTGTGCTTCTCCTTCATCTAGCTCTCTAGCTCCTATGTAGCCTCATTAGAAATATGGTGTTGCCAGAGAACTTTAACCAAAATAATAAAGTAAGACCTCAACACCTTATGTAAAGCCCCGAAATTTTCTAGTACTTGGCTTGAGCATTATCCAATTAAAATTTAATTCGTTTTTACTTGGGGATAATTAAATTTATTTATGTTGGAAATGAGAGATTAGGATAAGCCAAAAATTTTGTTGAAAATTCTATTTAGGAAACAAATAAACAAAATAATAAAAAAGAAACAAATTAGACAAAATAAAATAAATAGTAAATAATAATAATAATAATAATAATAATAATAATAATAATAATAATAATAGGATAAAACAATGTGTATATAGGTATATACATATAAATTAAATTAAAATTAAAAAAAAAAACTGAATGAAACAGTGCGTTTCATTTTCAACACAGGACACACAGGCCAGGTACGCCCTGTGCCCAGCTCTGCCCACACCAAAACACTACCAGCCTGCACACCAGCTCTCGCACCGCGCCAGACTATACCCCAACTCAGCGCCCAGTCCTGCGCGTACCAGCCTGCACCCCAGCTCACTCGATGCCAGCCTACAGAGTACCACCCAAAACAGATGCAAATCCTACACTGCACCCCATGCCAAACATGCCTACGCCCAGACCCGCACCCAGCCTGCATAGTGTGCCAGACCAATGCGCACCAGTTGCAGCTGCCTCCACAACAGGCCAGCCTGCACGCCAGACCTATACGCACCAGGGCATTGCCCCACGCCAAGCCTCTGCCATCCCAGCTTGCACCCCAGCGCGCCTAGTCTTGCACCTCCATACCTCTGCCCATTGAATAACTGTAAGAGAGAGAGAGAGGAAAACGAGAGAGGAAAGATTTGGCTGGTGACTGAAGAGTAAGGAGGAAGCCAAACATAGGAGAACAGGGGAGGGGGAGTGAGACCACGGGCTGCTAAAGGTAGACTTTCGTGCTGCAGGGGGTCGTGTGTGCAATGAAGCCACCTCTGTGATCGCCTAGCTGTTCGGTAGTGAAACAGGCTTTAGAAGTGGGGACCAAAGGATCGGGAAAGAGAATAATAGAAGAGAGCTGAAGCAGTGAGAAGTGGAAGAAGAATGGTAATGATGATGGTGATGATGTCCAAGACCTAAGGCTGATTGATGGTGGTGTCGAAAGGGGTGGAAAGGATGGAGATGTTGAGGAGGTGAGGAAAAAAATTGAGAGGGGAGAGCCGTGAACTGTAAAGAAGAGAAGGAAGAAGAAGAAGGAAATAAAAGAAAGAAAGAAAGAAAGAAAGAAAAAGAATTTGACGCGAAGCCAAATTCAAATTAAAAAAAGGGAAAAATATTTTTATATTTATAAAAACATTTAAGATAGAGAAATATGCATAGAGACTTCTAAATTTGGGAAAATCCAAAAAAAGAGATTATAGGAAAATTTACCCAGTAGACCGAACCCACTGGCTCTAGATGCTAAGGTATTGAGGACTACGAACAGACACCGAGGTAAGGAAAATTGGGTGAGCTATTATAGATATTTACATGTATTTTCTGATGATTTGTATATATGAATTTTAGGAAATATTTTACCGTAAGGAAAGTCTTGTGTGCTGCTAGAGATAAATTGTACGTATTTTCTGATGTTTCGTAGATATAAATCTAGGCCGTATTTCTGCTGTAGAAAAATATTCGTGAACTGATAAAAATATTTGCGTATATTTTTTGCGTATTTAAGACTGCGAACTTTAGGACAGAAAGTTTTAGTCACCTGAACTGTAGAAAATCCTAGGCCGAGTTTTACCATTCTAAAATTTTAGGAAAAAGTTTAAAACTCTGCAAATCACTCTGATTTTTGGTTTAGTATTATTTAGCCTCTTTAAATAAATATTAGAGTAGTTTTTCATTATTGTATAAAATCTAAAATTTCAAATTTTTACCCAAAGACTGTGTCTTATGGTTTTTAGCTGAAAAAGGGCAAGACCAGTCCTTCCAATTTGTTTGACTTACTGAATCGAGGTTTAGAAACTATTTGGATAAAATGGACCATTTATGAATTGACTTCAAATGAAACCATGCTAGCAGTCATGTATTGCTGTGTGATCTTGCACTGACCTGCTCGCATGAGATTTAAGTGTTTTGATGTTAAAACCATGCTAAACAATCTTATATTGCTATGTGATCTTGCACTGACCTGCTCGCACGAGATTTATGTGTTTTGATGTTAAAACAGAGCTAGACAGTTGTGTATTATTGTGTGATCTTGCACTGAACTGCTCACATGAGATTTACGTGTTTTGGTGTTAAAACCGTGCCAGACAGTTGTGTATTGCTGTGTGATCTTACACTGAACTGCTCGCACATGATTTAAAGTGTTTTGTTGTTAAAACCGTGCCAGACAGTTGTGTATTACTGTGTGATCTTACACTGAATTGCTCACATATGATTTAAAGTGTTTTGATGATAAAACTGTGCTAGTCAGTCGTGCATTGTTGTGTGATCTTGCACTAACTTGCTCGCACGTGATTTGAGGTAAAAAGGCGACGATGAATTATATTGAATTCTGAATGATGCCGAGGTCCATGGATTACAATGTACCGTGTTGTGTGCATGTGACAGCCCAGAAGCACGAAAAATATGGCTGATTTAAAATTTTTCTTAGATTAAACTTCCTACTCAAGGTGCATTCTTGTGCAGTGTCAGTAAATTTATTTCTATCTCATCAATCATTATCCCAAGGATCTCTCATCATCCACTTAATCAAATATCATAACATCAAAAGAAGTCTACTCCTCCGTTCATTTACTACTACCAATTTGATTACATCTCAATATTACTCAAATACAAGTGTCTGCATTACACAACTATCTAGATACAAAATGAATTGAACTATACCTCTCGTGTGTACAAGCAATAACCTGAGGAGAGTCTCGTCCACCAGCCTATGTCACATATGCCACAGGTACCAGTGCTCACTGTAAATAATCTGTGGGGGGAAGAAAATGAGGGGGTGAGCTTTCAACTTCACTCGGTAAGGAGTGCATATGAGCTTTAAAATCATCATTAAAGCATAAGTGTAATAATGATTGTATACACAAATTCTCGCGCCTAGAAAATTAGAACATGAATTAGTGACAAAATTTAATATTTTTATTTATGTGTGAGTACAAGTCTTTGTTTTGAATTCTTTACAAAAAGAATAATCCCCTGATTTGGTCTCCTGAAATGCACTTGTCGAGGGCTTGACGCTTAATCCCGACTGAGTGGTGTTGAGAGGAACCGACGAAGGCTTGTGATTCCTCGTGAACTTGTCGAGGGCTTAACGCTTAATCTCGATGGAGTGGCTTTGAGAGGAACAAGAGAAAACCTGTGATTCCTCGTGAACTTGTCGAGGGCTTGACGCTTAATCCCGACGGAGTGGCTTTCAGAGGAACAAGTGAAGACTTGTGATTCCTCGTAAACTTTTCAAGGGTTTGACGCTTAATCCCGACAAAGTGTGTTGAGAGCAATCGACGAAGGCTTGTGGTTCCTGTCGATTTGTGGTGGCGCAACTGATCATTGATAGAACAGTTTGTGGTTCCTTGTGGATATATAGCGGCATGACTGATCGTTGAGAGAATGGTCTGTGACTTGTTATCCTCTCGTGGATTTGTAATGGCTTGCTTGATCGTCGAGATAACAGTCTATGACTTGTTTTCCTGTTGTAGATCTCTTGCTTGGTTGATTGTTGATAATTCTATATTTTAAGAATTATTTTTGCTTATTTTCCTAATTAATTATTTAAATCCCTAATTTATTTTGTTAATTATCCCCTTTATTTAATTAAAATTCTCATGTTTGCAAATAAATTAAATCCGGATGAATTTTGAATATTTCAGTAGAAAATGGATCGAAATTGGGCTAAAATCGAAATTGAGCCATGCGGACAACACGAGTCATGCCACCTAGCACATCCAATTGGACAAGAAGACCGATGACATGGAAATATCTTTTCAAGGAGCCAATGGTGTGAAGACAAGTGGCTAAAAAATGCCAACTCATCAAGGATGTGAAAATTACCATTTTACCCCTAATGTGTTTATAAATAGGAAAGGATGACAATTGAAAATGTTATGTAATTTTAGGAGTAGGAGTAGTGTAATGTAATGTAGGTTAGGGTAGAATAGCTTGTACATTAATTTTAAAAGTTTTCCTTAGAATTTCCGCATTGTTTTTACGAGTTATTTTACTATTCATGTTCTTCATTAATCTTTGTTAACTTTCATTTCAATGGAAACTCACTTTCATTTCATGCTCTCAGTTTGGAATCATTAAGCTCTTTTATTTACTAATTTTTATTCACAAAGATTGCTCCTTATTTTAACTCTCGATTTTTCCTTAAATATTGTTTATGTTTCCTTAGTTTTATTTGAAAGAAACCATCACTTTTGTAACTCTCGGTTAGACATTAAGTGGTGCATTCGGGTAACATTTTCATTCAGTCCTCTACTTTTTGATTCTGTTGCCTTGATGTGGGAGGATGCAAAGCATTTGTCCACATCATATGCAAAGTGGAGTCATGACTGGAGAAGGAAATGAAGCAGCCCGAGGAGGATGATCATAAGTTCCCTATTTTTTGCATTTTTTCATGTTTCCTGCATTTAGTTCATTTACTGCATTCTATTTCATCTTCATTGTAGTTTGTTAATTGGTGGAATAGGAAATGATTATGGTTGGTTGTCCAGTATAAAGATTAAAGAAGCAATCCAGAGGAGCATAGTTAAAGTCATGGCAGCAAGATAATTTTTATTTTCAGTCTCTGTTGTGCTCTGTTTCCCGTTTTTGTTACTGCTCATTATGGATGTTAATTTATGGCAGCAACACTCAAAGCATTTCAAGACTTATTTGATTCTCGGGTTAACAGATGGTGAGAAGGCAGGACCGTGCACACCCGAAGCAAGCACAAAGGTAGTGGATGTGTAGGTGATGGACAGAACCGTTGGCAGTCCAACAAGCTTGCACAACCCGAGAGCAGTACCTGGAAAAAGAAGCAGTACAGTAGCTGGCCGGTACAGAGAGCTGGGTGCAGCGGACGTGTATGCTAGCTGGGCAGGATAGTAGCTAGAAGCAGCAGACATCACTTGTAGAACCGAGAGATGAGGATGTGCAGCTGCGGTATGGGCAGGACATTGCTGTGGAGACGTGCAGGGAATGGTGTAGTGCATGGAAGCAGAGTAGAGTTGGTGAGAGTTGCTGAAGCAAGCTGGAACAAAGCCTGGAGTAGCAAACTGAGGGCATACCGAGAGCAGACCTGGACAGCAGGAAATGATGAAAGCATGGCAGATTGCAGAGCACCTGGGGCAGCATGAAACCGAGGATGGCAGTTTGCCAAAAACTGTGAAAGCCTGATACAGTGTGAAGTCAAAACAAAAGCAGAAACAGCAAGTAGCAGCGGACCAGAGGACAACAGCAGCATGCCTTGCCAAAACCGTGCATGTCTAGACCAGAGGGCAAAGCCGAGCCATACCCGAAAGCCTGGAAAAGAAACATAATTTGGAAGACACGTGAATAGTAAAGGGAGGGAGAATCATATGGTTTAAAATGCTTAGGGCTTGTTTGGCATTCAACTTTAGTGATTAATCCATTTTCATGCATTGTTAGTTTAGTTTGCTTTCAATTTAATTTGTTTGGCTTAGTTTAGTGTTTTTAATTAAATTGCATGTTAGTATTCTTGCATAGTAGTATAAAACTTAGTTTTAATTAGGATGATAGTTAATTAAATGTTCATTGAGAATTAAATTAGGGGTAAATTTATTTTATTAAATCTTAGGTTAGTTTAAATTGCATTTTGATTAAATAGTTTAATTGCATTTTAGGTAGGTTAATTTAGTTTAAATTATCTTACTTTGTTATTTTCATAATTGCATTTTATCTTAATTGCGTTAATTAGTTTTAACTGTTTTAATTTCTTTTATAGGTTTTCGATTTTAATTGCGTTGAGTACTGTAAGTAATTTTGCTCGGTTTTATTTTCTTTATTTTATAGTCTTATTATTTTATTGCTTTCAGTATTTTTAATTCGAGCTATGTAGATCACTCTCTTTAATTTCATAATTTGCTAGGATATACTTAGGTTAAGATTAACCGGTACTTAATTAGACTAGTCAACTTCTCTGTGGGACGATAACTCGGGACTCAAATCCCATTATTAATTGTACGACCCGTGCACTTGCGGACATATACCCTTAGGGCCCATCAAGTTTTTGGCGCCGTTACCGAGGAAGTCTTAATTAACCATTAGTTAATATCGGTGAAATTATGCTTATGTGTAATTCTGACTTGTAAATATTTCGACGTTCAATCTAGATTAAGTAATTGAAAAAAAATTAAAATCAAAAAAATTTAAAAATTTAAAAATTCAAAAAAATTTCTAAGGACTTTTAGATGTTTGCATGCGTAGAGCCGGGAGTTAAGATAGCTTTCCTCTAAATCCTAAAATTGAAAGAACCTTAGGAAAATTCGAAAGGACTCTAGGAAATTATTAGCTCCGCTACAATTCACCATGGCAGAAAATAGGAAAATTAGAACTGTTTGAGATTATGTAATGCCGACTATTGGAGGTTATTATACCGACATTAGGCCACCAGCTGTCCCTGCTAACAACTTCGAAATTAAGCCCGCAATCCTCTAGATGACCCATACTTCATTGCAGTTCAGTGGGCTTCCACACGGTGACCCACATGCTCACCTTGGGCAATTCCTGGACTTGTGCAACACCTTCAAACATAATGGATTATCTGATGATGCGCTTAGGCTTAGATTATTCCCCTTCTCACTTAGGGATAGGGCGAGACACTGGTTAACCTCCCTGCCTCCAGGATCCATTTCTACATGGGACGAGTTAGCCCATCAATTTCTATCTAAGTTCTTCCCTCCCATGAAAATAGCCCAACTTCGTAGTAATATATCTTCCTTTGCCCAGTACGACTTTGAATCTCTTTACGAATCATGGGAAAGATATAAGGAGCTTCTTAGGAAGTGCCCTCATCATGGTCTACCTTTGTGGCTGCAAGTCCAGACCTTCTACAACGGACTTACAAGCCAAAATAGGACCATTATTGACGCTGCTGCGAGTGGAGCCCTGATGTACGAAACAGAGGAGGAAGCTTATGAGCTTTTAGACAAGATGGCGGCTAATAACTATCAATGGTCCTCTGAAAGGCAATTGCCAAAGAAATCGGCGGGTATATATGAGCTCGACACTCTGTCCACCTTGACCTCTCAAATCGTCAATCTTACAAAGAAGGTGGAGTCGCTCAGTACCCAACATAATCCTCCCACCAGTCCTAATCCGATTTATTCTGTCCAAAGTCCTTTTCTTTTCTGCAAGCTGTGTAGTGGTACCCACTCTGTAGATAGGTGTCCGCTCAACCTAGAATCGGTCCAGTATGTTACCCCCCTAAAGCAACAAAACAACCCTTTTTCAAACACCTACAATTCAGGGAGGAGGAACCATCCTAACTTCTCCTGAAGATAAAACCAATGGCAAACCTCTAACTCCATATCTGTAGGACCCCCTAATTTTCAAGCTCCACCGGTTCAGGTACCACCACAGACGTAATTTCCATTTCATCCGCCTTCTTATCACTCATACCCACATCATCCATCACCACCACCGCTTATGCAGCCCCAACTCTACCATGCACCAGCAGCTGAGAAGAAGCCTACATTAGAGGAGATGTTCACGACTATCCTGTAAGATTAAGCTTCTTCAATTAAGAACTTAGAAGTTCAGGTTGGACAAATAGCTAGTGCTCTTAGCCAACATCCTCAAGGGACCCTTCCTAGCAATACTGAAGTTAATCCTGTTAAGCAAATGGAGGGTAAGGAACATGTTAGATCTATCACCCTTAAGAGTGGCAGAGAGCTAGAGGAGCCATAAGTTAAGTCCCAACCTGAACAGCACATAGTTGAAGAATTCGTAAGTTCTAAAGAAGCAGCTCAGAAAGAGCAGGAACCTAAAGATGGGGCAGTCAAGGAAACAAAGCTAAGCACTTCTACATCTATACCTTCTTTTTCTTCTATTTCACAGCCTTCCTCATCCTCTGATTCCACACAAGTTCCTACTACATTGCCTCTAGTGAGACCACCAGTACCTTTTCCTCAGAGGTTTCAAAATCAAAAACTAGAACAACAATTCACTAAATTTCTTGAGGTTTTTAAGAAACTTCACATCAACATTCCTTTCGCAGATGCCTTAGAGCAAATGCCAAGTTATGTGAAGTTTCTAAAGGATATCCTCTCGAGAAAGAGGAGACTGGAAGAATATATGACGGTGGCCTTAACTGAGGAATGTAGTGTCATATCCAGAGGAGATTACCCCTCAAGCTCAATGATCCCAGGAGTTTTACCATACCATGCACTATTGGAAATTTATTCTTTGGTAGAGCCCTGTGTGATTTAGGAGCTAGTATCAATTTAATGCCATTGTCTATCTATCAGAAGTTAGGAATAGGGGATGCCAAGCCCACCACAGTGACCATTCAGTTGGCTGATCGATCAATTAAATATCCAAATGGGGTCATTGAGGATGTCTTAGTAAAGGTGGACAAGTTTATTTTTCCTGTAGATTTTATTGTTTTGGACATGGAGGAAGACAGGGAAATCTCCATTATACTAGGTAGACCTTTCCTAGCTATTGGTAGAACAGTAATTGATGTACAAAAAGGGGAGTTAACGATGAGAGTCCAAGATCAGGAAGTAAAGTTTAATGTCTTCAAACCTTTGAAGCTCCCTGATAACTCTCAAGAATGTTTTAAGATGGAGATTGAGGAGAATATAAGGCTTAAGCATATAATATCTGAGAGAAAAAAGGAAGTAGATAGGGCTCAGGAGGATTTAACTGTTAACATTTTGTCACCATTTTGGTTAATCCTCCTACTCTTCGCCCTGCTGCTAAGTGTTGTTTTCTTCAACTGCATTTGAAGTGGCTGTGTTTTCCTTTTCACTTTGTATATAGTTCGTTTTTCTTTTTCTTTTTTGTTGTTTCTTTCCTTGTTTATTTTGCAGGTTTATTCTCTAGTTTTATGCTTTCAATCAAGCTTCAATTATTCATCATCATCAGATAAGGGAGTATTCTGTTCTTAAGCTTAAATTCTTATATTATATGCACACTGAGGACACTGTGCACTTTAAGTTTGGGGGAGAGGATATCACTTAAGCAATTTTGTGAAAAATTGGATAAATTTTCAAAAAAAAATTGAAAATCTGAGAAAGAATTTTTAAAATATTTTCGATAAAATGAGCTTAAATTGCTTGATTTGGGGATGATTGAGTGCTTAACATGTAGTTTTTCCATATTCCGATGATATGACCCCATGATTTAGTTTGACTTTGATTAACTGAGAAGCATGATTATAGGAAAAGCATGAAGTTGAGTTCTTGAATTTGTCTTGATTCTAATTGTGATTTCTTCATTTTATGCACATGTCATGTCATGAATCGGTATATTTATTTAGAGAAAGCTTATGTGTACATAGGATTGCATTTGTTCAGTTGATTTTGTGCATCATATTCTAGAATTTGTTTGATCTGATCTCAAGGTGAAATATTAGATCACACTTGATTAGGGAGATGATTTAGGTCATCTTTGGATTGTTTGAGCATTTCTAGCCTTCCTTGTACATATGCTACCCCTAGTCACCCATCTGGGCCAAATAAGCTTTTCTCTGTAAATATTCCGGTAAAATTTTCATTAGGTTAAATACTTTGTTCCTATCCCTTACCCCAAAAGCATGAAAAGTCATTGGGATATATTGTGAGCTATATGGGTATTAAGTGATAGTGAAGGAGTATGAAAAAAAAATGATGAAAAAGAAAGAAAAAGAAAAAGAAACGAAGAAAGAAGAAAAAAATGTTTAGCAAAAGAAATAAGTTTAGGGGAAATAATTAGAGCTCTTACATTATAGATCCTAGAAGTAATGCATGTTAAGGGGTAATTAAACCTAAATCAACTTTATCATACCTTAGCCCCAGCCTTACATTACAAGCTTAATGAAATCCTATTGATCTTTAGTTAAGTATGAATACATTAGTGGAGAGAGAAGTGAAAAGCAAACTTATGGGAATGATCACATGTCATTGACTTTGCATTCACTATGTTGCATGATTTGATCCAGATAGTGTACTGTGAATTGACTTAGACATTTTTCACACACTCACGAGGAGTCCAATTTGGGTTAGGACTTATGATTGAATAATTCTAAGTGCTGGACTTGTAATTGTGAATCTTTGATTTCATAGTCTGTATTTTTTCTTTGAGGATGATATTAGGGAAATTATTGTGTTTTGTACTTGTCATTCCTACAATCATTTTGTTTTGCTTGAGGATAAGCAAAAACTCAAGTTTGGGGATGTGATAATTCTATATTTTTAGAATTATTTGTGCTTAATTTCCTAATTAATTATTTAAATCCTCAATTTATTTTGTTAATTATCCCCTTTATTTAATTAAAATTTTCATGTTTGCAGATAAATTAAATCCGGATGAATTTTGAATATTTCGGTAGAAAATGGATCAGAATTGGGCTAAAATCGAAATTGAGCCACGCGGACAACACGAGTCATGCCACCTAGCACATCCAATTGGACAAGAAGACCGATGACATGGAAATATCTTTTCAAGGAGCCAATGGTGTGAAGACAAGTGGCTAAAAAATGCCAACTCATCAAGGATGTGAAAATTACCATTTTACCTCTAGTGTGTTTATAAATAGGAAAGGATGACAATTGAAAATGTTATGTAATTTTAGGAGTAGGAGTAGTGTAATGTAATGTAGGTTAGGGTAGAATAGCTTGTACATTAATTTTAAAAGTTTTCCTTAGAATTTTCGCATTGTTTTTACAAGTTGTTTTACTATTCATGTTCTTCATTAATCTTTGTTAACTTTCATTTTAATCGAAACTCATTTTCATTTCATGCTCTCGGTTTGGAATCATTAAGCTCTTTTATTTGCTAATTTTTATTCACAAAGATTGCTCCTTATTTTAACTCTCAGTTTTTCCTTAAATATTGTTTATGTTTCCTTAGTTTTATTTGAAAGAAACCACTTTTGTAACTCTCGGTTAGACATTAAGTGGTGCATTCGGGTAACATTTTCATTCAGTCCTCTGCTTTTTCATTCTGTTGCCTTGATGTGGGAGGATGCAAAGCATTTGTCCACATCATATGCAAAGTGGAGTCACGGCTGGAGAAGGAAATGAAGCTACCCGAGGAGGATGATCATGAGTTCCCTGTTTTCTGCATTTATTCAGGTTTCCTGCATTTAGTTCATTTACTGCATTCTATTTCATCTTCATTGTAGTTTGTTAATTGGTGGATTAGGAAATGATTGTGGTTGGTTGTCCGGTATAAAGATTAAAGAAGCAATTCAGAGGAGCATAGTTAAAGTTATGGCAGCAAGATAATTTTTATTTTCAGTCTTTGTTGTGCTCTGTTTCCCATTTTTGTTACTGCTCATTATGAATGTTAACTTATGGCAGCAACACTCAAAGCAGTTCAAGACTTATTTGATTCTCGGGTTAACAGATGGTGAGAAGGTAGGACCGTGCACACCCGAAGCAAGCACAGAGGTAGTGGATGTGTAGGTGACAGACAAAACCGTTGGCAGTCCAACAAGCTTGCTCAACCAGAGAGCAGTACCTGGAAAAAGAAGCAGTACAGCAGCTGGCCGGTACAGAGAGCTGGGTGCAGCGGACGTACATGCTAGCTGGGCAGGATAGTAGCTAGAAGCAGCAGACATCACTTGTAGAACCGAGAGCTGAGGATGTGCAGCTGCGGTATGGGCATGACATTGCTGTGGAGACTTGCAGGGAATGGTGCAATGCATGGAAGCCGAGCAGAGTTGGTGAGAGTTGCTGAAGCAAGCTGGAACAAAGCCTGGAGTAGCAGACTGAGGGCATACCGAGAGCAAACCTGGACAGCAGGAAATGATGAAAGCATGGCAGATTGCAGAGCACCTAAGGCAGCACGAAACCGAGCATGGCAGTTTGCCAAAAACTGTGAAAGCCTGATGCAGTGTGTAGTCAAAACAAAAGCAGAAACAGTAGGTAGCAGCGGACCAGAGGACAACAGCAGCATGCCTTGCCAAAACCGTGCATGCCTGGACCAGAGGGTAAAGCCAAGCCATACCCGAAAGCCTGGAAAAGAAACATAATTTGGAAGACACGTGAATAGTAAAAGGAGGGAGAATTATATGGTTTAAAATGCTTAGGGCTTGTTTGGCAACTTTAGTGATTAATCCATTTTCATGCATTGTTAGTTTAGTTTGCTTTCAATTTAATTTGTTAGGCTTAGTTTAGAGTTTTTAATTAAATTGCATGTTAGTATTCTTGCATAGTAGTATAAAATTTAGTTTTAATTAGGATGATAGTTAATTAAGTGTTCATTAAGAATTAAATTAGGGGTAAATTTATTTTATTAAATCTTAGGTTAGTTTAAATTGCATTTTGATTAAATAGTTTAATTGCATTTTAGGTAGGTTAATTTAGTTTAAATTATCTTGCTTTGTTATTTTCATAATTACATTTTATCTTAATTGCGTTAATTAGCTTTAATTGTTTTAATTTCTTTTGTAGGTTTTCGATTTTAATTGCGTTGAATACTGTAAGTAATTTTGCTCGGTTTTATTTTCTTTATTTTATAGTTTTATTATTTTTTGCTTTCAGTATTTTTAATTCGAGCTATGTAGATCACTCTCTTTAATTTCATAATTTGCTAGGATATACTTAGGGTAAGATTAACCGGTACTTAATTAGACTAGTCAACTTCTCTGTGGGACGATAACTCGGGACTCAAATCCCATTATTACTTGTACGACTCGTGCACTTGCGGACATATACCCTTAGGGCCCATCAATTGTCGAGAGAACGGTCTGTGACTTGTTGTCCTCTTGTTAATCTCTTGCTTGGTTAATCGTCAAGAGAACGGTCCGTGACTTGTTCTCCTCATATAGATCTCTTGTTTGGTTGATTGTCGAGAGAACAGTCCGTGACTTGTTGTCCTCTGCTTGGTTGATCGTAGCAGCGTGGCTGATCGTTAAGAGAACGGTCTGTGACTTGTTATCCTCTCGTGGATTTGTAGCAGCTTGCTTGATCGTCGAGAGAATGGTCTGTGACTTGTTGTCCTCTTGTAGATCTCTTGCTTGGTTGATCATCAAGAGAACGGTCCGTGACTTGTTGTCCTCTTATAGATCTCTTGCTTGGTTGATCGTCGAGAGAACGGTCCGTGACTTGTTGTCCTCTGCTTGGTTGATCGTAGCTGCACGACTGATCGTTAAGAGAACAATCTGCGACTTTTTGTCCTCTTGTAGATCTCTTGGCGGCTTTGTTGAAGAAAAGGATTGGTTGAAGAGAAGGCTTGATCGAAGATTGGTCGATATTCTGCGGGATTCCAATTCTCTGAGGAGGCTGGGACTTCTCTTCTCTATGTGTTCTGCTTTTCTTCTGTGTCTTCTGTGTGCTTCTTCTGAGTGTGTTTTCCCATTGGAGGAGTTCTCTATTTTTAATGCTAGCTGATAGAGAGTTCCAAAAGGACTCAATCACTCCAGGATTTATCTCTAATTAATTTAATTTAATTAGAGATAATATAAATGATTAATTTTTTAACCAATCTATTAAGAATTATTAATTAATTAAATATTTAATTTAATTAACTAATAATATTAATTAATTAATTTTTTTATACCTACAAATGCCCCCACTTCAAGATACGGGCGTGCGCATGCTAAGCATAAAGTACGTACAGAACTTGAAGTCCATCGACATCAACAGCATGTTAGTTGTGACGAAATTCCTTGAAAATTTTTTTTATATATATGTAGCACAACATTTTTTTTTTGTGCTTATATATAAATATTTTAAATTTTGTGTTTTTTGTCAACACAATTTGAAACTCGAAGAAACAAATTACAAGTAGGTCTCTTCACTTGAAATCCAACTTGAATTCTTCTATCAAACTATATATAATGGCTGATAATCATAATCTTCCTTCCATAAATTCCAAGCAGGTCAGATCCTCCTCTTATCTATAATTCTAACACGCTTTCTTCGGAGTGTCGAGCACAAAACTATTAGGTACAACTCGTCATTCTTATGAATTTTTTAAATTATTATATAGCCATTATCCTCTTTCTTCCAAGAATAAAAGCGTTCCCTTCACTTGGTGAACCACACTCATCCTTACAGGGTCCTTGTAGATAACAGAACATGTATCGCCTGAATTAGTTGTAGTAAGTCTAGCTCGAGAAAATAAAATTGCAACCTGGAGTAATGGAAACCAGAATTTGCTCCAGAGGTTGTCCAGTTTTACATATTCGATCTATAACACTAGTGAACATAGCTACGGAACGTCTATCGAAAGTAGCTCTGAGCTGATCAGACAACAAGGACACCTCAGCAAGCAAACACGTCGAATGGGACAACACAACAAGTGTAAACACTGCTAACGACTTTTGAGGCGGTTCCTTTGAAATGCAAAAGACAAAGCATACTAGACTGAACCGAGAGCATCGTTCCACCTCGATGACAATAGAGACATGCCTTTGCCTTAGAGACTAACACGTTCAGGCCAGATTTCCAAATCCACCACGACTATTATCACGTTAGACTCCAAGTTTGATGCATTCCAAGGTCCTTTTCTGAATTATAGGTCAAGGAACTGAGGGGAGCGTTTAGTATGTAGAGTCACTATCTCATCATGAGTGGTAGAGAGAGAACCCCCTTTTATTTATTTATTTATTTTTAAATTTTAGTGTGAAACAATGAATACTTCTTTTTTTGTTTTCTTTGCTGTGTTTAATTTCATAGTCAATGAGGTTGCCTTACTGCACTGTTGTTCTGCATAACTTGAGCCCTGCTGCCTCTCCCTCCATTTTATGCTTTCGCGTGGAATACTGTTGTGCTGCACCCTATCATTGCTTCCTTCCATTGTACCATTTTCTGTTGCGTTGCACCTCGCTTCCTTCTCCTTGCCACATGTTGCTGTGCCATTGCCACTACCTTCATCGTCCCTGTACCGCCTCGCTTTATCGTACGCCCTTGCTAGCTGTTGCCCATGCTTTGACTTTGCTTCCAGGGTCCTATTCTGCTCCAGGGTTGATTTTTCTCCCAACTTCTACACTGATTACTACTCGATTGTTTTAACCTTTCTGCACTGGCCAGCGAGACATCCAGCAAGTAGCGTGGTGTCTCCTTCCAGCAGCTTCTGCAGACCTCCATCACAGCAACCTCTGCAGCTTTCTGTCTTATTATCTCCATCACAACAGCCTCTCATGCTTTTTTTTTTAATAACCAACTACTATTTATCTCTAATGGCTGCTGTGATCACATTTGTTCAGCCTTTCCTTGCCTGTTGTAGCTATCTTTGAAGGAGTTGCCACTGCCACCATCGTCCCCGATTAGAGCTCGGTTCTAACTTGATTGTTACCTGTAAGCCTTGGATTGGCAGATTAATTGGAAATGACTTGTGACGAGGATGGGCACAGTAACCAGCTTAAGTTTGATGAACAATTTGATGCAGGGAATGATGCTATGTAAAAATGAGCAACAGTGTGTGGGAAGAGGCTGTAGCAATGGGCAAACAGCACTGGACCCTTTTTTATATATATTAAAAATTAGCAAATTAGTATTTTCCTAAAAGCCAAGAAGCCCGACCCGTACGATGAAGATTAGGGACTGAACTTTCACTCATCTCCATGTATTTCTACTAGCATTGATCTATTTCCCAGGTTCCCCTTTTATAATTAGAAAATCTAGATGATGTTGAACGAGCCATCGATACAGCAGATGCTGACAAGGCAAACAACTACCTCGAGCTAAACAACAAGATACAATCATAGTCAGCGCGTTTCTCAAGATCATGTTATCAGCTCCACTCGTCTTCTGCGTGTCATTTGCTTCAGATGCTGGAGGATATATTGTAGTTCGATTTATGTTCGGATTCTCCCTTGCTACCTTTGTCTCTTGCCAGTGTTGGACGAGCATGATGTTTAATAGCCATTGTTGGGCTTGTCAATCGGAACTGCAATCGAAAGGGGTAACACGGGAAAAGGTGTAACTCAACTTCTGATGCCTTTAATTTATGACATTGTTTGACGAACTGGAGCTACTCCATTCACTGCCTGGAGAATTGCTTTTTTCATTCTTGGATCGCTTTATATCATCATGGGGATATTAGTCTTATCCTTCGGCCAGGACTTGCTCGATGGAAACTTTAGAAGTTCTCCAATTTAACCTGAAACTCCACACGGTAGGAATAATTGCTGCTACTTTTGGTATGGCGAACCTTGCTGCTCGGCCCTTTGGAGGTTACACTTTTAACAAAGCAACCCAGTTATTTGGCATGAGAAGCAGTATATGGGTCTTTTGGAACCTACAGACCTGTGGTGGTGTCGTCTGTATCTGGCTAGACCGTGCCAATACATTTCCTATTGCTGTCTTGGCAATGATCCACTTCTCCATTAGAGCTCAAGTTCCATGCGGGGCCACCTTTGGCATCATTCCATTTATATATTTATATATATTCACCTTTTCAGTAACTCTTACATCCAATAAGTGATTGCAAAAACGTCAGGTGGGCCTCTGGCAGGCTGAGAGTGAACGACCAAAATACGCAATGGCATATGGAGTTCATGCCCATGCCACGCACTACAAGAAAAAGAGGCAAAAGCGACAGAATTAGCGACGGAATTTTCGTCGCTAATATTAGCATTCCGTTGCAGATGAATATTTCCGACGAAATTAGCAACGGAATTTTTCGTCGCTAATTTCGTCGTTAAATTTGAAATCGCTGAAAGTTTTCCGTCACTGAAAGAAATTTTTCGTCAGTAATTCCGTCGCAAATATTTTTCGTCTCTGAAACATTTTATCGACGGAAATCCGTCGCTAAAAATTCCGTCGTCAAACATTTTCGCTACGAAAAATCCGTCGTTGATATTACTATTTGACTTAATGACATTTCCGTTGCTAAAAGTGTTTTAGAGACGGATTTCCGTCGCTAATAATTCCGTAGCTGAAACACTTTAGCGACGAAAATCCATCGCTGATATTACTATTTGACTTAATAACATTTTCGTCGCTAAAAGTATTTTAGAGACGGATTTCCGTCGCGAATAATTCTGTCGCTGAAACACTTTAGCGACGGAAATCCGTCTCTGATATTACTATTTGACTTAATGACATTTCTGTCGCTAAAGTGTTTCAGCGACGGATTTTCGTCGCTAATAAATCCGTCGCTGAAACACTTTAGAGATGGAAATCCGTCTCTAATAATACTATTTCATTTAATAAAATTTCCGTCGCTAAAGTGTTTCAGCAACGGAATTCCGTCGCTAATTTGTTTTTAATTAATTTAATTTTCCGTCGCTAATTGGATTCAGCGACGAATTTTCGTAGCTAATTTATCTATATATTTTTTAATATTTTTTTCTCTTAAATCCGTATACCTAAAGTAATGAAATAGAGCTGTAGAAATCGATAAGAACAAATATAAAATATATATCACAACTATATGTCAAAACTAACATCAACTATTAATTGAAAATTATCATCATATACAGTCCGATCAAATCATCATCACAAATATCATCCAGAATTCATAACAAAATAAAATAAAATAAAATGTGTACTCTCACTGATTAGGGTGACCTCCAGATCCAGGTGCTCCTGTGTTATTGGCATTTATTGCCATCATGTTCATCATCTGATCCATAAAATCAGACAACTTTCCTTCCAGATTATCAATCTTGTTTGAAATGACTCTGACGTCCTCTTTCACTTGCTGCACCTCTGAATTTTTGTCAGGAGTACCCATCACACCAGGAGTAGGATAAGGAAAAGGACTATAAGCTGAATGAGATGCGCAAGAAGATTGGGTGGAACCAGAGGCAGATGCAATGTTTGTGCTCATTTGTAAATCAAGGCGATGTGGCCTAGTCCCAAATCCGTACGTATGTGTACGCGTACTCTCCATCCCTCCAATTACCTCACACCATGCATCTGTACGCTTATATCCTCGCCGTATTTCTGAGTCAATGAAGTAGCGTACTTTTCCTACAATGTAATTAGAAGAAGGATAATAAACAGTAAACTTTAATAACGAGAAAATCATATTAGAAGCCAATAGAATGCATTACGTACACTAATTTAAATTGAACTTACCTTTAATGTATGTCGTATATGACAGCTTTAATTTGAAAATATAACCTGGAGTTAAAAAAAAAAATTAAACATTGAATGTATGTAACGTGCATATAAGAAAAGTTAACATCTACAATAACAAAATAAATAAACTACAAAATATCAATTATTACAAAATAAATCAAATTAGCTAAGATTAATATATATAGATTTAAATCTTGGAACTGAATATGTGGAGAATTATATTTAAAGTTCTAAGTTTCCTTAGAAATTTCGGCAGCATAACGACTGCAATTTGTCTCTACCCAACCTACATATAAGTCCAGATAGTAGTCCAAATCATCAATACAATTCATGCATATTAAATCATCTCAACAATCTTAGTTATCCACAACTAACAATCATGCTTTCCAGCAAACATCATTGTCCTAAAAGTCCCATTTAGTCGAACCTACCCCTTCCATTCACATGCAAATTTTCCATGATTAATTGATGCAAACTTATTAACCAACAATTCCTTATAAATTTCCAGCTAAAGGATTTATATTTGATGCAATTTTCTGCATTTTCATTATATATATATATATATATATATATATATATATATATATATATATATATATATATATATATATATATATATATAGAAGCATTATGTATTTTTCAAAAGTTGAGTGGGTCATATGACATAACTCATCACCATGAGCTGTGTCATATGACAAATAAATTATGAATGGCAAAAATAAATATAAATAACAAAAACAACAAGATGAAGGAGAAAGATGATTTTTACGGATGGCAAAGAGTAACACAGAACAGAAATTCAATTGATTTTGTTTTTTTTCCTCTTTTTTTTTTTTTGTTGGCTCTGTTAGGTCTACTCTCCATTACCCATGCGTGAGTTATATATACTATACTATCTTCAATGATTTCAAAATATATCTCTTTTCTTTTTTCTTCTCTCAATTTTGAATTAAAAAATAATATATATATATATATATATATAAGTTGTTGATAGAGTTTTTTGGGTGAATTTTTAAAGTTGTAATAAATTCAAATTACATATTTAAATTGACATATACATATTTAAAAAGAAAAAGAAAATAGTTCATGCGATTGAAGTTGAAAAAAAAAATAAAAAATAAATGTTTGTCATCATTTTATTGTCTCTTTATGAATGATAAACTCCATTTTTTTTTATAAATACTAACATATGCCAGTTGAGATTTCATCACTAAAGACTTCACGTTATATTATACTATTTCAATTGCATGTAAATCAATTAATAAATTTTTATTTTCTATAAATAAACTCTTATTCATTCAAAATAATCAATTAAATCTAAATCTATACATAATAGTTTTGTGTATTACCATATGCAACATGTACAATACAAACTTTAATAAATTCACATTTAATTATATAATTTTTAAAAATTGAGAGTTTAAAAATAAAAATTTATTAATTTGTATAAAATAAAATATTGAGCATATAGATTCACTTTGATTAAAAAAAAAATACTCGATCCAGAGGCTCATAACTTTCCACCAACACCAAAGACATCAACAATATATATACATACACACGTATACATTATAAAACTATTTATTTTCTGATCAGTTACTAGTCAACAACAATACATAAATAGCTTCACAAACAGCTCAAGTCTTCAGCTAATTTGTTGGCTTTTTCTTTGCCTAATTGTTTAATTGAATGTTCATTATGTAAGTCACATAAGGTGAAAGTTTTGGTCAAAAAACAGTTTTCACTACTCATTATCTTCTCTCAATTTTATAACATGGTACTAACTACTAAGAATGTCCAATTAATTTGAAATTTAAAGTGCAAAGTTTGGCAACATTTTCGAACAACTAGATCTTTGTTTCATTTAATGTTTTGGAGAAAACAATGTAGTATGTTCGTTCTATACTCTAAAGGTTCTGATCATACATGTTAACAAGAAATATATGGAGGTTTGAGAATGTACTGCCAATTGCCGATATGCATACTAAAATATGCCAAAAAAATATGAGAATCCCCAGCTAGAACTCAATCCCTAGCTAGATTGACACAGTTGATAATTAACACAATTTCTGCAATTTCTGCAATTTTTGTAAGCAGGGCGTGAAATTGACACAGTTGATAATTAACACATAGCTAATTAAAACATTAAAAAGAAATAATAAAACGAAAAAAAAATTTATACAGTTGATAATTTCTAGTTGCAGGGCCAGATTGTTACCAGCGTTGGAGGGAGAGGAGAGGCTCACCGTCGGTGACAGGGGAAAGGGACGAGGGCGGTGACGGGGGAAAGGGAAGATGTATGCGGGGCAGCTGGAGCAGGGCTGGCGGAGATTGCAGAAGCAGTAATGAAATTAGCAAGGGAAGCCGTATGCGGTGGCCGGGCGGGGTGAAGCAGCTTGGTCAGAGGCCGGTGACAGGGGAAAAGGAAGAGGTCGGTGACGGGGTGAAGCAGCTAGGAAGCTGGGTTTGGAACACTTTCAGAGACTGAGATTGCAGAGAAATCGACTTGGGTGAAATGAAGAAGACTGAAGAAAGGAAAACAGGGCCCGAAAAAATTTTAAGGGTTAAGGGCTTTTCAGCGACGGATTTCAGAGACGAAAATCTGTCGCTAATGTATATTAGCGACGGACAAAAGTAAAAAAATTGAGAAGAATCTGCGACGGAATTCCGTCGCTGAAAACTTTCAGCGATGGAAAAAAAATTATAAAATAAGTGGAAAAAAGTAAAAAAAATTGAGAAGCATCTGCGACGGAATTTCGTCGCAAAAAACTTTCTCCGACGGACTTTTTAGTGACGAAATTCCGTCTCAGAAAGTTTTCAGCGACGAAAAAAATTACAAAAAATTGAGAAGCATCTGCGACGAAATTTCGTAGCAGAAAACTTTCTGCGACGGACTTTTTAGCGACGGAATTCCGTCTCAAAAAGTTTTCAGCGACGGAAAAAAATTACAAACAATTGAGAAGCATCTGCGACGGAATTTCGTCGCAAAAAACTCTCTGCGACGGACCTTTTTAGCGACGGAATTTCGTCTCAGATAGTTTTCAGCGACGAAAAATAATTACAAAAAATTGAGAAGCATCTGCAACGGAATTTCGTCGCAAAAAACTTTCTGCGACGGATTTTTTAGCGACGGAATTCTGTCTCAGAAAGTTTTCAGCGACGAAAAATAATTACAAAAAATTGAGAAGCATCTGCGACGGAATTCCGTCGCAGAAAACTTTCTGCTACGGACTTTTTAGCGACGGAATTCCGTCTCAGAAAGTTTTCAGCGACGGAAAAAAATTACAAAATATGTTGGAAATTTTTAAGGATTCTGCGACGGACTTCCGTCGTAAAATACTTATAGGGACGGAACATTCTGAGACGGAATTCCGTCGCAGATAACTTTCAGCGACGGAATAAAAAAATTATAAAAATTAGAATTTTTTTCATACATCTGCTACGGAATTCCGTCACTGAATTATTTTCGCTACGGACTATTTCAGCGATGAAATTTTGTCGTAGAAAGTAATTAGCGACGAAAATTAAAAAATAAAAAAATATCAGAATTAGCCACAGTTCTGCGACGGACTTCCGTCGCAGATTGCTTATAGAGACGAAACTTTGAGCGACGGAATTCCGTCGCTGAAAGTATTCATCGATGGAATAAAAAGTTTACAAAAATTAGAATTTTTTTCATCCATCTGCCACGGAATTCCGTCGCTGAATTGTTTTCGCGACGGAAATATTTAGCGACGGATATCCGTTGGTGATTTTTCAGCGACAGAAATTTTTTAGCGACGGAATTCCGTCAAAAATCCATCGCAAATTAAATTTTTTAGCGACGGAAACATTCCGTCGCTAAATTTTCGTCGCTGAAGACAGTTTTCTTGTAGTGACGTATCATGTCTGACATGATACTGTTACCCACGGGTGATGTGATCACTATCAATGGAGCCACTAATGGGACTGCTGGGTGGAAGAATGCCGCCAACTCTATTCTCAACCTGGTTCTTTACTCAGCTAACGACCCAGTTCATCGATCTTCAGTTTTATCGCCGTCAAAGATCTCAAAAATGTATCACTCCACAGCAATGCTTCTACCAGAAGGCGGGATATTTATTGGCCGGAGCAGTATGTATGTTAGGTATGAATTCATCGGAATATACCCGACCGAACTGAGTTTGAAGGCTTATAACCCCTGTTACTTGGATTTTAAATTCAACTCATTAAAGTCCTACTTTTTATCTGTGGACTCGAGAATATGGTGTGGTGCGAGCAGAAATTCGGAGTTTCCTTTTCGGTGCCACTTTACAGGCAGGGAGCGGCATTGATTAACGTCTTTCTCCACGACGATTTCTAGCAAAGTCTGTCACTCGTTGATAATTTTTTACAACGATTTATCTTGTTGATGAAGATACGGAGAATATTGAAGAACTTAGAAGAGCATTGCAAGTTCATTCAGACTCTTTGAGAATTGGAACAGCAAGTCCTAGATATCCCTTGGACTTTTTTTTTTTGTAATGGACATTTTCATTTATGTCATATGAGAATTTATTTACCCTTCACCATTCATACTCATGCAAGCAAAGACTTTTTTTTCTTTTTGTTGTCACTGAACTTAGGATGGAGGAATTTCGTAAGCTGCTTACGTACCTTCTAAAAGAATGATCAAGTCATTAAGTAGTTCCTTTTTTTTTAATTTGCCTTAACTTTTGCCTAGATCGCCCCAATAGGGTTTTCAATCTAGCAGGCTTTTTTTTTGCCTTAATTTTTTTGCCTAGATTGCCCCAATTGGGTTTTCAATCTAACAAGCTTTTTTCTTTGCCTTAATTTTTTCCTAGATCACCCCAATGAGGTTTTCAATCTAGCAGGCTCTTTTTGTTTTTTGGAGCTAAAAAGTGCACTCAAAAATATAAGGTGCGGTGCATGTGAGGTGCTAAGATTTACCTCTTTTAAGTTCGTCGACAGACGCTTGCCTCCCGTTTTCTAAAGCAGTGAGTGTTTTTCTTCTTCAATTATAGGTGGCTCTTCAAGCTCATCTTCTGAAGATTCATCATCTGTCCTTTCTTGGATGGTTACATGATGAATCTTTGTCTCATCTTCATCGAGATGTATAGATGAATTGGTGTCCACAACAGTATGACGTCGCATTTTCAAGGGTCCTGTTGCAAAGATTTTAAGCTCCAAATGTCTCTTCATGCGAGATGGAATCGAGCTTCGGATTTCCTTATCATCCTTCAGTTCAGTGCATTTTTTGCTCTTCTCTTTATGCGCTCCACTGCTTGAAGAGTTTAATCTATTAAAAACTGAATTGTGCCTTTTGGATGCTTAATGCAACCCATAGTAAGGAACATTCAGTCTATCAAACACTGAAATACGGGTTGTTGGCTTTCCTAAACAATCAAATGCTGAAACACGAGTAGTGTTTTGAGAAGAATGAGTTGGTGAAGTTTTCGGTTCATCAGATTCTTCAGTAACCTCTACTGAAATGCATTGAATACTGACCGATTTATTCTTCCTGCCAACATGACTTCGTATCGGGTTTTGGGATTCACATCCTAATCCATCTTTTGAAAAAGGTTTCCCATCTGACTCGTTTATTAGCTTTTTATGGGTTTCAATAATTCCTTACAACTTTGATGTCGTCCTCCTATCATGCAACTCATTCATGGATGATGGTTTGAAAAAATCGAACCCAGCCTTGGTGATCAGTTTATAAGCCTTTTGATCGTAATTTTCAGCAGTACGACCTTGAGGCAAAGTCTCATGTTCTATTACACCTTGGGATGGTCGAACGAACCCTTTCAATGGCTTTTTGGCTTGACTATGGGCAATGTTAGTCAGAGGCAATGTGCAAGTATCCTTCAACAATTTTATGTCCTCTTTTATCTTGTCAACAGAACACTCTGCTTGATTAAATTCTGAGCATTCCAAGAATGGAGATTGACCTTCCTTGCGACGAGCCTTTGGAATATAGAGAAGAATTGGGGTTTCTTTTGCCTTGCTGGGTGAAGATTTGATTGGGTTGTTCCTTACAGTATCTTCTAATGTAAGCTTAGAAATATCCTCAAGGGATGCATTTAAAGGCTCTTTCATCACATTAGGATCTATTTTCTTTTTACCCTTAATTTCAATTTTTTCGGTGCTTGGAATTTGAGCGGGTAAAACTTCTTTTATATCACAATTCTCTAAGTAGAACTTTGCATCAGCATAGTGAGACTAGACCTCATTGAATGGTTTTAAATCAGCATCAACCTTTCTCAATCTGTCTTGATAAAACTTTAAGCATTGGTGAAGTGTAGAAGGTATAACGCCATTTGCATGAATCTAAGGACGTCCAAGCAACAGCTTATTATGTAGTTCTAGCGTCGATCACATAGAAGATTGTACTTGACATTAATTCATCGATCGCAACATTCATTCGTATTATTCCCAAAGCACATTGCTCCATTTGATTAAAACCTTGGATCAGAAGTCGGCTTTTGGACAATTCATTAATTGTTATGCCAAGTTCCTCCATTGTTGCTTTGGGCATGATATTAACTGTAGACCCATTATCGACCAACATGCGATTCACCTTTTATTCTCAGATGTATCTATAAACATAAAATGGTTGATTGTGCGATTTTGATCCTAACAACGGATCTTCATTTGTGAATGCAAAAGTCGTCAAGCAGTAGTCACAAAAACTATCATCTGAAGTAGGCTTCGTAGGAGCTGGAAGATGTGCAACGTAAATTTTTGAGTTTTCCAAAGCATGAGCAATCGCATCACGTGTTGCCTTTGGATACTGCAACAGCTCATAGATTGTAAGATGAGAAGAGATCCCTTTCAAGATCTTAAGGTATTCTTCCAGGATTATTTTTTCGGGCTATCATCTCGAGCCTCAATAGCCTTTAAGCTTTCTCCTTTGACTCCTCTTTAAAAGAAACCATATGAATGCCAACACTCATTTGCTCTTCCCTAAGAAAACCTTTAGGAAAGAATTCTTCTAGTGTTATTTATTTCTGAGGCTTTTGCCTCAAGACTTCTTGATTTAAAAAATTTTGGAATTGGGGATGCTTTTTCTTCTGTCCCCAATGTGGATGCGAGTTATTTATCTGTTAAATTCCCTTTTGAAAATGAGCATTTGCAGATCAAACATATCGCTTTCTCAATTTTGGTCGTGTTACCAATGTCCATTGTTCTTCATCATCCGTAGCAGATTCAACATCTTTAAGAGAGCTAGTAATTGAACTCGTTACCACAACTGGCAGGGCAACGGGTTCTAAATAGCCAAATTGTATCAATTGATACGTTATATCCTTTGTAGGCAAAGAAGTGAAAGTAGCATGATTTGACTCTACTATGTCGTCCATATCAAGTTCAATCTTGTGCTCATTCACTAGCTTCATTATCAAATCTTTGAGGTCAAAACATTTTTCAGTAGGGTGACCAATGATGCCATGATATTTGCAATACTTTAGATATTTAACTTTTCCTTTTTCTCCTAGCCTTTTGGACTCTGCGAGTTCAATCATCTTTTGTTCCAAGAGTTGATCCAGCATATCAGGCACTTCTGAATTAGGGAAAGGATATTTCTTTGCTTCTCTTTCTTCAAAGCTCATGCGTTGTTTATTTCTCACTTGAGGTCGCCTGATATTTTCCTCAATTTTCTTAGTGCCTTTGGAGGAAAATTTTAGAGGTTTAGTCTCAACGAACATAGAATCATTAGTAGTGCCCTTTAAAGACTTCTCAATCTTCTTGAAATCCTTCTTATATTTCTAAGGATCAAGAATCGAAGAACTCTTGTTACCAGAGTAAGCAATACTCAACTCCATGTTATGAGCACGGGTGCCCAATTCTTCGAAAGTATGTGGCTTTATTCCTTGAAGAATGTAAAGGAGTTCCCAATGCATACCTTGGATGCACATCTCAACAGAAGAAGTTTCAGAGAGTTTGTCTTTGCAGTCAAGACTTAACGCTCTTCATCTATTGATGTAGTCGACTATTGGTTCGTCCTTTCTTTGCTTGGTATTAGTTAGCTCTGTCATGCTCACTGTGTGATGAGTACTAAAGAAACGATTAAGGAATTCCCTCTCGAGTTGTTTCCAACTGTCAATGAACTCAGATTCCAAGTCAGTATACCATTCAAAGGCATTACCTTTAAGTGATCTTACAAACTGTTTGACCAAAAGATCTCCATATGTGCCTGTGTTGTTACATGTTTCCACAAAATGGGCTACGTGTTGGCGTGGATTACCCTTTCCATCAAACTGTTGGAACTTAGGAGGTTGATAATTTGTTGGCATTCTTAAATCATTAGTTCTTCTCATGTACAATTTAGTGTACGCATAATAGGACTTGGATCACAATCCACCATACTACGCCTTGATGGTGTTCCCAATCATCTCTTGTAGTTGTTGAACAGATAATGACCCAACTAATATTGAGAATGTGAGAACTGTGAATTTTGTATACCCCATTTATGAGAATTGTAATTTTGTGTATATAATTATGACAGTATATGTACACACAAGTTTTAAATATGATGAAGTATAAGAAGATGAGGTCTTTAAGTCTTCAATGTGTATGGATTGAATTATGGACTATGGGGTAGATTTTGGGAAGTTTTACATTGAGTTTTCTGCAAATTGATGCAGCAGCAGTACAATCTGTGAAGGCCAGATCGATCTCCAAGGATGAGAGATCAATCTCATGGCTCCAGAATGCAGGAAATGTGCAAGAACTGATAGGCAGACTGATCTCATAGGCAAGAAGATCGATTTCAAAATGTTTCTGTAAAGAGAAGATCGATCTCCTCAAGGAGCAGATCGATCTCATGAAGCATTCTGTAAACTGAAGATCGATCTCATAATTGGAGCAGATCGATCTCATGAAGCAATTAAGAGATCGATCTCACCCCACGACAGATCTATCTCCTAGGTATAAAATTACCCCAAAACATTCCCAAATTCAAAAAAAGATTGATCTCATCCAGGACCAGATCGATCTCCTACCCTTCATCTATAAAAGAACCCCTGCGTTTTCATGCATTTCATCTTCTCTCTCTCTAAGAAACCGAAGCCCTATCTTTCTCTCTCTTCCAAAGCCGCCAGTTTCGTATGAAATCAAAGGTTGTAGCAAGAAGGAAAGTTGTTCCTCATCCAAAGGAGAGCAACATACTTGGAAATCGAAAGATGAATCGAATCGAGGTGCGAATAGAGCTCTCCAAAAGTTTTGGGTAAATTTCTAAACTTCGATCTTAGATTTTTAAGTGATTTTGGTGAGTATGGCTGTAGGCATTGTGATGAAATAGCTAGGAAAGGATTAGAGATTTATGAAATTGTAATTTCGTTGGAGTAAAGATGATATTATGCAATTGTGGTAATCTTGGGGATTTATGACTATAAGTTGGGATTGAGGCAATGAGGTGAATTGGGCATGGATATTGTACATGAAAAATGTAGGATTTGAAATGTAGTAGATGAGAATGAGGATTATGATAAAATTATGAGAATTGGGTTATTTCAATATTTAACGAGAATATGAGCAAATATGTGCTCGATGATGTGATTGAGATAAATTATTGATGTTTTAACATCGTTTGGACAGCCCGGGAGTTCCAGAGAGGAATGCGTGGCTAGTCCGTTGTTTGGGGGAAACAATTGCACTATACGAGGTGCAACGAAGTAAGGGAAAAAACTTAAACTCATTTGTGTGTGTGATTTTGTGATGATATTGTAGCATGAAATGTGATTTGAGAAAACAAACATGTTTTTATGAGTTGTGAATGAGTTATTACACACGATTTTATAGCCAGTTGGGGCCCAATTGTCTTAAGTTGTAAACTAAATGTGAAATTGTTTTACAACCATTTTGAGTTTAAAAAGTGAAAATGTAATTTGGGCTCTACGTTAAGGTGTACTAGGACTTGAGAAATGTGTGCGTGATTTTATCGGTTTGAGCTCGATTTTTATATGTTTTGTGTTGAGTACAAAATAGTTTTGAGATGAGTTTTATGAGAAAATCATTATGAGCGCTACGTGAAAGCAAAACAGTTTTATATGATAATGGCTATTACTGAGACTTAGGCGTGTCATGTTGAATACACATCGAGCCTTGCTCTTGTAGCATGTAAGATCGGGCAGTGCTCTAGTAGCACGTAAGACCGACTCCTCCGTTCTGGTAACGTGAGATGACCACGCTTCGCGGTAGCATTGGGTGGCATTGGTCTGATAGCATGTAAGATCGGACCGTGCTTTGATAACATGTAAGAGTGACTACTGTACAACTCTGATTAACTCTACAACGAACCATGATCATGGGTGTTCTATTGTCGACGAAATCCCTCGATTGGGGATGTCCATCTAGGGGACAAGTTCAATCGTTTTGATGTGCCATGATGAGTTTTTATATGAGTTTTATTGCCTAGTCTCGTTTTACACATGAGTTTGTGTTTGGTGGCTACGCCACGTGCATTACTAATGCGGTGATTTTCATCACGTTTTATGAGAAAAACCATTATCGCATCCTATTTTATACTTGCTTGTTCCACATGATTGTATCTACTTGTAACCATGGTTTTGTGTTAAGTCATTAATTATCATGTTTCTACATGAGCTTTGAGAAATGCCTTGAGATGATGTTTTAATTATTCATGCTACATTTTCCACTGAGTTTATTGAGTTTAACATGTAAAACAAAATGATTGTCTTGTGCAAATCATTTTCTTATTAATGAATCCCTTACCCCATTACTAAGCGATTTAGAAGCTCACCCTGTTTTCTTTCCCCCCAAATTTCTTCAAGTGAAGAGAGTTTCCTGGGGACTACAGAGTAGTGGCTAGTGGAGGACTTGAGCTCCAGGCTATATATTATATTTTGAGGTATAATTTATCATTTCATGTACCCAGACTAAAGTTGTATTTACAGACACTTGATGTACAATGATGTATGGGATGTATTAGGATTAATTAACCTTGAATTGAGTAATGTATATTGTATGAAATATAATTATGAGATGAGGAGATCCTGAGGTATGATATGTATGATGATGTATGACACTGCACATGAATGCACCCTTAATTATGAATGGATGTGAAAAAGGTTTTAAATTTGCCTTATTTTCTCCGCTTCCAGGGCGTCACAGAGGATAACCCATTCGCTTCAGGATTCTCAGCACCGTGAACTGCTTTCAGTTTCCTAGCGGCTTCGGCAGTTGGTTTGTTTGGTGCCAGGTTGTCATTGGATTCTTAATAGTGTTGAACTTCCAATTGACTTTTCAACATTGCAATTTCAGCATCCTTATCTTCTACTATCTTGTGTAAAGTTGACATCATCCTTTCCATTTTAGTGATCCTTTCCTCTATGGTAGTTGCATTAGTAACCATTGGAAACATGGTTTATAGAGAAGGGAGAGTATACGCCAATTGTTCTGTTGGTACTTGTGAAGTAAATTTTCTTCCTGCCAAAAGATCTATCAAGATGACAGATTGACGAGCACCACTATTGGTTGATCCAACTAAATCTTGATCTTGTGTAGCAAGATATCGTACTCTAGCACGAGTCATTGGTCCAGTGTAGCCGGGTTGCACAGTTACGGCAGGATTGAACTTGTGACTTGCTGCAGCGGTCTTTGGAGCCGTAGATCTGAATGATTGATTGATTTTGATTGATGACGGAGAACGAGATGAGAGGCAGAGATGTCCCACTGGGTGTGGCAAAAATTTGTATACACAAATTTTCGCACCTAAAAAATTAGAACACGAATTAGTGACAAAATTTAATCTTTTTATTTATGTGTGAGTACAAGTCTCTGTTTTGAATTCTTTACAAAAAGAATAATCCCCTGATTCGGTCTCCTGAAATGCACTTGTCGAGGGCTTGACGCTTAATCCCAACGGAGTGGTGTTGAGAGGAATCAACGAAGGCTTGTGATTCCTCTTGAACTTGTCGAGGGCTTGACGCTTAATCCTGATGGAGTGGCTTTGAGAGGAACAAGAGAAGACTTGTGATTCCTCATGAACATGTCGAGGGCTTGACAGTTAATCCCGACGGAGTGGCATTGAGAGGAACAAGTGAAAACTTGTGATTCCTCGTGAACTTGTCGAGGGCTTGACGCTTAATCCCAATAGAGTGGTGTTAAGAGAAACCGACGAAGGCTTGTGGTTCATGTCGATTTGTAGTGGCACGACTAATCTTTGAGAGAACGGTCTGTGGTTCCTCGTGGATTTGTAGCAACGCGACTGATTGTTGAGAGAACGCTCTATAACTTGTTATCCTCTTGTGGATTTGTAGCGGCTTGCTTGATCATCGAGAGAACGGTCTATGACTTGTTGTCCTCTTGTAGATCTCTTTCTTGGTTGATTGTCGAGAGAACGGTCTGTGACTTGTTGTCCTCTTATAGATCTCTTGCTTGGTTGATAGTCGAGAAAACGGTCCGTGACTTGTTGTCCTCTTGTAGATCTCTTGCTTGGTTGGTAGTCGAGAGAACGGTTCATGAATTGTTGTCCTCTTCTTGGTTAATCGTAGCGATGCGGCTGATCGTTGAAAGAACGGTCTGCGACTTGTTATCCTCTCATGGATTTGTAGCAGCTTGCTTGATCGTTGAGAGAATGGTCTATGACTTGTTGTCCTCTTGTAGATCTCTTGCTTGGTTGATTGTCGAGAGAACGGTTTATGACTTGTTGTCCTCTTATAGATCTCTTGCTTAGTTGATCGTCGAGAGAACGGTCCAAGACTTGTTTTCCTCTTGTAGATCTCTTGCTTTGTTGATCGTCGAGAGAGCGGTCTGTGACTTGTTGTCCTCTGCTTGGTTGATCGTAGCGGCGTGGCTGATCGTTAAGGGAATGATCTGCAACTTGTTGTCCTCTCGTAGATCTCTTGGCGGCTTTGTTGAAAAAAAGGCTTGGTTGAAGAGAAGGCTTGATCAGAGAATGGCTGGTATTCTGCGGGAGTCCAATTCTCTGAGGAGGCTGGGACTTCTCTTCTCTATGTGTTCTGATTTTCTTTTGTGTCTTCTGTGTGCTTCTTCTGAGTGTGCTTTCCCCCTGGAGGAGCTCTCTATTTATAATGCTAGCTGACAGAGAGTTCCAAAAGGACTCAATCACTCTAGGATTTATCTCTAATTAATTTAATTTAACTAGAGATAATATAAATGATTAATTTTTTAACCAATCTATTAAGAATTATTAATTAATTAATTTTTTTTATGCCTACAATAACATAATTCACATGATTATAAATACAAGATTAAAATCACAGTTCATCAAAACATCTTTATCTCATTTCACAAATACGTTATATCTCAAAATAATTATGGAGACTAGGCATAGTATAAACGTCATGAAAGCAATCATCACATCACATCACATCATATCATATCATCCTCTGAGAGGGCATCTTCAAACGAGGGAATCATCTGCCTGTGGTAAGACTCGGGCCTAGCAAAGCCTTAGCGTCAACCAAAGCAGAAATATCTCAATGCTACCAGGGCAAGTATCTCATGTTACCAAAACGGAGGCATCTCACGTTACCAAAACGAAGGCATCTCTCGTTACCAAAACGGAGGCATCTCATGTTACCAAAACAGAGGCATCTCACGTTAGCAAAACGGAGGCATGGTAAGACCCGGGCTTAGCAAAGCCTCGACGTCAATCGAAGTGGAGGCATCCACCGATGTGTAAGTTTCATGACAAGCCATTTAGTCTCAAAAATCACAAACCATTAATATGTAGAAAATAGTTTTACCTTCACGCAGAGCTCATAATAGTTTTGCTTATAAATCTCTTTTAAATAAAAATATATATTTGCTTATAAATAACTCAAATCACAAAACCAAGCTCAAACCAGCAAAGCCTTAGCGTCAACCAAAGCATAAATATCTCAACGCTACCAGGGCAGGTATCTCACATTACCAAAACGGAGGCATGGTATGACTCGGGCCTAGCAAAGCCTCGACGCCAACCGAAGTGGAGGCATCCACCGATGTGTAAGTTTCATGACAAGACATTTAGTCTCAAAAATCACAAACCATTATTATGTAGAAAATAGTTTTGCCTTCACGTAGAGCTCATAATAGTTTTACTTATAAATCTCTTTTAAATAAAAATATATATTTGCTTATAAATAACTCAAATTACAAAACCGAGCTCAAACTAGCAAAACATGCAATCAAGTGATAAATCTCAAATCAAACACTTTTCTCAATAAGTATGCTCATTTGTAAACTCATTTTATGCTACCAAAGCATTTTCATCAATAAGGAAATACATATGCATAAAAGGTTGCATCCCTTACCTCTTGCTCCTTGGGTGGCACAGTATTCTCGATTTTCGGACTAGCTCCAACTCACGAGTCAATTTCTCGAGCTGTCCAAATAACGTCAAAACATCATTAATTGCTCGTCATGCCACTACTTCACACTTCTATTCATCCAAATCGAAAATACGATCACTCGGACCCTTACTCGATTACTTCCTCTATTTTTCTCGGATTTTCACTTATCCGGGTTATAAAGTTCCTTCGGTATTAAATAAACAACCAATAGCCTTAGTTTAGTCCATTTATTTATGAATTTTCTCAAACACCATAGGTGTACATTTTTCTTAGCTTCATCAAATTCCATTAGTTAATCACACCAAATCATCTCACAATCATGCATATAACATCACCATCATTAATTTAATCCATAGTTCACTTTCTCACACTAAACCCATTTTTGACTATGGTTAGTTCATCATATTCTAGGTAGTTCTCACCAACAATATATACACCAATCAACTCCTAATAACATCCAAATAAACATACTTAGAGTTGATGTAATGGAAACTCACCTAACTTGACTTTTCTCTTGCCCGAAATTAGAAGACCTCTTGCTCCTTCAATCCTTCAAGTTAAATGTTGATTCCAAGATACGTTGTTCTCCTCTTTACAATGAACAACTTTGCTCAAATAGCCTTTTTCTCAAATCCTTTTGGAAAATGTCGTATTCTAGAGTGAGAAACTAGGTTTTTCTTTGGTAAAATGGAGAAATGGTGAATGTCTAAGGAAGAATGCACGGATTGTTAGGATTTTTATATTTTTCACATTATGAGATCGATCTCCAATGGGTGGAGATCGATCTCCCCTTGCTTAAACTCCTCCAAAATTTTGACAATTGCAAGCAGGAGATTGGTCTGCTTATAGTATGAGATTGATCTGGCCTTAAGGAGGGATCGATCTGGCCTATCTAGAGGAAACTAGAGATCGATCTACCTATGGGAGGAGATCGATCTTGTCCAAGCAGAGGTAAATTGAGATCGATCTGCTTGAGTGAGGGATCGATCTCCCTCTTGCAGGATGTCTTGGTATTACCATTCAAGGCAATGAGATTGATCTCCCCTTGCAATAAGATCGATTTACCCAGCATTCCAGCTGCAGTTTTCCCAGATTTCCAAAGTTAAACTCCCATTCATTTGCTTCTATACTCATTTTACATTTCATTCACACTTAGAGCTTAAAAACATTCATTACTTGTGATTCATATGAAATGCAACTTGTCTGTACATTCTGAAATCATACACATTACATAGGAATTTACAGGTCTTACATTTCTCCCCTCCTTAAAGAAATTTAGTCCTCCAAATTTGAACTAAGTCATTCTTCAAAAAGTCGGGGGTACTTCTCTTGCATCAGGTTCTCTAGTTCCTAAGTAGCGTCTTCTGTTGAGTGGTGCTTCTAGAGAACCTTTACTAATGGAATTCTTTTTGTCCAAAGTTCCTTTTATTTCTTGTCTAGGATCTGGATAGGTTCTTCTACATAGCTCATGTCTCCCTGGATGTGTAATGTTTCATACTCGATGACATGGGAGGGATTCAGATTATACTTGCTCAACATTGAGTCATGGAAGACATTATGAATAGTGAAAAGCTCTGGGGCCAAAGCTAACCGATAGGCGATATCTCTCACTCTCTCTAATACCTCAAACGGACCAATAAAACAGGGACTCAGCTTCCCCTTCTTCCCGAATTGCATGATACCTTTAATTGGAGACACCTTAAGAAGCACAAAATCTCTAGTTTGAAACTCAAGTGGCCGTCTACGCACATCAGCGTAACTCTTCTGTTGACTCTGAGTAGCCTGTAATCTATAATAAATAATCTTCACAGCTTGGATTGCCTGTTCAATGAGGTCGAGAGCAATTACCTTTCTGTCACCCACTTCTTCTCAAGCTATCGTTGACCTACACCTCCTACCATACAGAGCCTCATAAGGTGTCATACAAATACTCGCATGATAGCTATTATTGTAAGCAAATTTAGCAAGGGGCACGTCATCATCCCATGATCTCTTAAAATCCATCATACACATCCGTAACATACCCTCCAAGGTCTGTATAATCTGCTCGGACTGACCATCAGCTTGAGGATGATAGGCGGTACTAAAATTCAACCGAGATCCCATGGCTTCCTAAAAATGAGTTCAAAATCTGGAAGTAAACTTGGAATCTCTATCAAATGTAATACTCACAGGGGCCCCATGCAGTCGAGCTATCTCTCTAACATATAGCTCAGCTAAGGCACTCAAGGTATCCGTACTCTTGATGGCAAGGAAGTGTGCATTCTTAGTTAACCTGTCTACTATTACCTAGATTGCATCATGACCTCTCCGGGTCCTTGGTAATCCTATGATAAAGTCCATGGTGATATGCTCCCATTTCCATTTAGGCACTGGCAAGGACTTAAGTAATCTTCTAGGCTTTTGATGCTCAGCTTTTACTTGTTGACACACCAAACACTTGGCCACAAATTCTACCACTTCCTGTTTCATAGCACTCCACCAATATACCTTACGCAGGTCTTGATACATCTTAGTACTACCTGGGTGCATGGTGTAACGAGAACAGTGAGACTCCCTCAAAATTTGTTGCTACAAGGTATTATTGCTTGGGACACAAATACGGCCCTTAAACCTCAACAATCCATCATTACTGACCGTAAAATCTGACTGTGAGGTCTTCGCAGCTTGGCTAACCAAATCAAGTAGCTTTTGATCACTTCTTTGTCCAGTTCTAATCTGATCCAAAATACTGGGCTCTATCCTAGGCTAGTTATAAATCTGACCTCTGCTTCCTCAACTCTTATCTTGAGTCCGACGAACTGTTCCAATAGATCCCATTCCCTGATCATCATAACAGAAACCATGCTCTTTCTGCTCAGGGCATCAGCAACTACGTTCGCCTTCCCCGAATGATATAAAATCACACAGTCGTAGTCCTTAAGGAGCTCCATCCATCATCTTTGTCTCATATTAAGCTCTTTTTGGTCGAATATATACTTTAGACTCTAATGGTTGATAAAGATCTGAAACCTTTCCCCATACAAGTAATGCTGTCATATCTTTAATGCAAACACCACTGTGGCTAACTCCATATCATGCGTGGGGTAGTTTCGCTCATGGTCCTTCGACTGTCATGATCCATAAGCGACTACTCTTCTGTGCTGCATGAGTACGCACCCCAAACCCAGATGGGAAGCATCACTATATACTGTGAAGCCTACAGATCCACTCAGAATCGTTAAAATGATTGTTGTAGTCAATCGTCGCTTAAGTTCTTGAAAACTTTGCTCACACTGATCCGATCTTATAAACGGAACGTCCTTGCATGTAAGCTTAGTCAAAGGAGCTGTAATCTTGGAGAAGCCCTCAACAAACCTCCTGTAATATCCTACAAGTCTTAGAAAACTCTGAATTTCATTTACTATCCTCGGTCTCTCTGAATCAAGTATAACCTCTACCTCAGACGGATCAACTGACACTCCGTCCCTAGATACAATGTGACCAAGGAAAGGTATTCGATCCAGCTAAAACTCACTTTTACTAAGCTTTCCATACAACTGCATGTCTCAGAGTATCTAAAGCACAATCCTTAAATGTTGTGCATGTTCCTCTTGGGATCGAGAATATATAAAGATATCATCAATGAAGACTATCACAAACTGATCTAGATAGTCTTGAAATACCTCATTCATCAAACTCATGAAAGCAACAGGGGCATTCATCAAACCAAAAGGCATCCTATGAATTCGTAGTGTCCATACCTAGTTCTGAAGGCCGTTTTCGAAATATCCTCTTTCCTGATTCTTAACTAGTGGTAGCCCAATCTTAAGTTAATCTTAGAAAATATAGAAGCCCATCTCAATTGATCAAATAAGTCGTCTATCCTTGTAAGGGGTATTTGTTCTTCACCATAGCCTTGTTTAGTAGTTTGTAGTCTATACATAATCTGAGGCTACCATCATTCTTCCTCATAAACAAAATCGGAGCTCCCCATGGTGACACACTGGGTCTAATAAAACCCTGGTCAAGCAGCTCTTACAATTGTTTCTTTAAGTCTTCCAATTCAACCAATGCCATCCTATAGGGAGGTTTAGAGATTGGCTGGGTATCTGGCACTAAATCGATAGTGAACTCCAGCTCTCTCTCCGGTGGTAAACTCGATAACTCATATGAGAATATATCTGAAAACTCGCATATTACCAGTATATCCTCTATCCTCAAAGGTTTCCGACTGATATCATAGATGAGTGTGATGTAACCTTCACATCAATAATCTAACCAACGTTTTTAGGGAATCAGAATTATATTAATAAGATTTCTCACAATAATCTTCACAAATTTTCATTCCTTAACATTCAAACGTGCACTAAATTTTTCAGGTAGGGAGAAAGTTACAGTCTTAGTGTAGCAGTCTAGACTCACGCAATTGGAAGCTAACTAATCCATCCCTAGAATCACATCAAAACCACACATATTTAATAAAGCTAGATCTGCTAACATTACCTTATCTCCTACCCTAATTTCACACTTTCTACATACCATATCAGTTTTCTGCGACTCACGCATTGGTGTACTTACATGTAAAACATGAGCTAGGGGTTCAGGCTCTAAATTCAGTTTACATGCAAAATGTACTGAAATTAAGGAATATGTAGACCCTGGGTCAAACAACACATGAACCTCATGATTATAGACAAGAAGTGTACCTCGTATAGCCTCGAACGAAATGTCTGCAGCCTCCTTATCCAAAGCAAATACACTCAGTGATAGGCTTCTTTCCCTATCAGTAGTTATGGCCCATCTCTGAGGCATCACTCTCTGCTGCTGCTATCGAGGAGGCTCTTGAGGATGTGGTCTTTGTGGCTGTGGGCAATCCTTCACCCTATGACCCATGTCCACGCACCTGAAACATCCTCGTAGTATCCGAAAACAAGTACCCTTATGCGGTCGATCACAGTCTCTACAGATCTTAATGTCGGGTCTGGCACCTCGAGGGGTCTCCATAGTAATGGGAGGAACTTTGGGCCTATCAACTCTCCCTTTAGGTCCCTCGACCATATGTCTCTTAAAAGAACCCCTCCTGAAGTTGGTGTGGGAAGCTACAGGTCTCTTACCCTTATTCCTGGTTATCACTCGGGACTCAGACTAGGACTGTATCAACTCTAGTCCCCTCTCAACTTCCTGTGCCCGACTCCGAGCATCAGTAAACTAAAAAATGCAGAGCCTCGTCAATCTATCTCAAATGGCTGGTCTCAGCCTATAAATAAATTGCTCTGTTCGGCACTCCTCATCCTTGACAGTCTCCAGATCATATCTCATCAAGGCGGTAAACTGGATCTCATACTCGTTGACTGTCATGTTGCCCTATACTAGATTTAAAAAATCTGGCTGCATCTTTCTCTGGGTAGCGTGAGAGATATACTGGGTCTTGAAGGCCGACTGAAAAGTCTCCCAGATGATCACTGGATGGATGGTAGTCAATATACTCTGGGTGGTATTCCACCAACATCGTGCTTATTCCTTAAACATGTAGGTACCTATACTAACCCTCTCTGCATCAGTGTATCCCAAAAAGTTAAAGATTATCCTCATCTCTGTTAGTCACACCTCCGCCTCCGCTAGACCCTTCACCCCTTTAAATATCGATGGATTCATCTTAAAGAAGTCCTTCAACCGGCTCATATTTCTATCATCGGGCCTGGTCTGTGCCGAAGGCTGAATGATGAGTGGCACTAGGTCAGTCTGTATAGGAGGTGTGGGCAGATCCTGAGGTGGTGTGGTACTTGAGGCATTAGCCCTGAAATGCTGCGCAAATAGCGCTGCCATCTGTTCAAACCCCTGTCGTACGTCCTGTTCCAGCAGATTAATTCGAGAGTTAGGACTCTCGGGCTGTGGTAAAGGTGGTTGTGCCTGCCTCCTAGGATGACATCTTTTCCCCCTTATATCTTATCTCTTATGTACCTGCGCGTATACATTAAACATCAGTTACAATTTTAACCGTTAGTATCAATTCATAACTAGACAATTACAGACACTTGGGATGTAATCTATTTCTACTTAATCGACACTGACAGTACTAGGCAACCTTTACTCTGATACCACCAAATCTGTGACAGTCCGAAAGCGCAAAAAATATGGTTGATTTAAAATTTTCTTAGATTAAACTTCCTACTCAAGGTGCATTCCTGTGCAATGTCAGTTAATTTATTTCTATCTCATCAATCATTATCCCAAGGATCTCTCATCATCCACTCAATCAAATATCATAACATCAAAAGAAGTCTACTCTTTTGTTTATTTACTAATACCAATCTAATTACATCCCAATATTACTCAAATACAAGTGTCTGCATTACACAACTGTTTGGATACAAACTAAATTGAATATACCTCTCGCGTGTATAAGCAATAGCCTGGGGAGAGTCTCATGCACCGGCCTATGTCACGTACGCTGCAGGTACCAGCGCTCATTGTAAATAATCTGTAGAGGGGAGAAAATGAGGGGGTGAGCTTTCAACTTAGCTCAGTAAGGAGTACATATGAGCTTTAAAATCATTATTAAAGCATAAGTGTAATAATAGCATAATTCACATAATTATAAATACGTTATTAAAATCATAGTTCATCAAAACATCTTTATCTCATTTCATAAATACATCATATCTCAAAATAATTATGGAGACTAGGCATAGTATAAACGTCATGAAAGCAATCATCACATCACATTATATCATATCATCCTCTGAGATCGCATCCTCAAACGAGGGAATCATCTGCCTGTGGTAAGACCCGGGCCTAGCAAAGCCTCGGCGTCAACCAAAGCGAAAATATCTCAACGCTACCAGGGCAAGCATCTCACGTTACCAAAACAGAGGTATCTCACGTTACCAAAATGAAGACATCTCTCGTTACCAAAACGAAGGCATCTCTCGTTACCAAAACGGAGGCATCTCACGTTACCAAAATGAAGGCATCTCATGTTATCAAAATGGAGGCATCTCTTGTTACCAAAACGGAGGCATCTCTAGTTACTAAAACGGAGCCATCTCACGTTACCAAAACGAAGGCATGGTAAGACTCGGGCCTAGCAAAGCCTCGACGTCAACCGAAGTGGAGGCATCCATCGATATGTAAGTTTCATGACAAGCCATTTAGTCTCAAAAATCACATGTCAATATTATTTAGAAAATACTTTCGCCTTCACGTAGAGCTCATGATAGTTTTGCTTATAAATCTATTTTAAATAAAAAGATATATTTGCTTATAAATAACTCAAATCACAAAACTGGGCTCAAACCAGCAAAACATGCACTCAAGTGATAAATCTCAAATCAAACACTTTTCTCAATAAGTATGCTCATTTGTAAACTCATTTTATACTACCAAAGCATTTTCATCAGTAAGGAAATACATATGCACAAAAGGTTGCATCCCTTACCTCTTACACCTTGGGTAGCACAGTATTCCTGGTTTTCGGACTAGCTCCGACTCATGAGTCAATTTCCCGAGCTGTCCAAATAACGTCAAAACATCATTAATTACTCATCATACCACTACTTCACACTTCTATTCATCCAAATCTAAAATGGGGTCACTCTGACCCCTACTCGATTACTTCCTTTATTTTTCTCAGATTTTCACTTATCCGAGTTATAAACCAAGTTCCTTTGGTATTAAATAAATATCCAATAGTCTTAGTTTAGTCCATTTATTCATGAATTTTCTCAAACACCCTAGGTGTACATTTTTCTTAACTTCATCAAATTCCATTAGTTAATCATACCAAATCATCTCACTATCATGCATATAACATCATCATCATTAATTAAATTCATCGTTTGCTTTCTCACACTAAACCCATTTTTGACTATGGTTAGTTCATCATATTCTAGGTAGTTCTAACTAACAATATATACATCAATCAACTCCTAATAACATCTAAATAAACATACTTAAAGTCGGTGTAATGGAAACTCACCTAGTTTGACTTTTCTCTTGCCCGAAATTGGAAGACCTCTTGCTCCTTCAATCCTTCAAGTTAAATATTGATTCCAAGATATGTTGTTCTCCTCCTCACAATGAACAACTTTGCTCAAATAGCCTTTTTTCTCAAATCCTTTTAGAAATGATGGTATTCTAGAGTGAGAAACTAAGTTTTTCTTTGGTAAAATGGAGAAATGGTGAATGTTTGAGGAAGAAGGCATGGATTGTTGAGCTTTTTATATTTTTCACATTATGAGATCGATCTCCAAGGGGTGAAGATCGATCTCCCCCTGTTTAAACTCCTCCAAAATTTTGACAATTATAGGCAGCAGATTGGTCTGCCTATAGCATGAGATCGATGTGGCCTTAAGGAGGGATCGATCTGGCCTATCCAGAGGTAACTAGAGATCGATCGACCTATGGGAGGAGATTGATCTTGTCTAAGCGGAGGCAAATTGAGATCGATCTACTTGAGTGAGGGATCAATCTCCCTCTTGCAGGATGTCCTGGGATTGCCATTAAAGGCAATGAGATTTATCTCTCCTTGCAATAAGATCGATCTGCCCTGCATCCTGCAGCATTCCAACTATAGTTTTCCTAGATTTCCAAAGTTAAACTCTCATTCATTTGCTTCTATACTTATTTTAGATTTCATTCACACTTAGAGCTTAAAAACATCTATTACTTGTGATTCATATGAAATGCAACTTGTCTGTATATTCTGAAATCATACACATTACATAGGAATTTACAGGTCTTATAGCGCATGTGAGTACGACGTACCGTGTTTTGGAAATAGTGTATTGTGTGAGTCATTTGGGCAGCTGACCACTCCCACGGCACCTGACATCCTGGCACAATGGGCCCGTGATTGCCCGAAGTCACTGACTTGGCCAATTGTCCTATTGAATTGAATTATTGATGATGAATATTCCTCATTGCCTCACTCATTTAAATTTTCTGAATTGATTTGGATGAAAATGATATACTATGTGAAATTTGTTTTGCCTACTGCATTAAATTTAAGTGATATTTTACAGTATAATTGTAAGACCCGAATTTAATTAAAATACGAAATGAATGAGTATTCGTGAAAGGAAGTCGGGTTAAATTAATTCCGAACACGTGCAAGGGTAAAATGGTCAAAAGATCAAAAATCGGTATAGATTCGATAAGAAAATTTTAATTAAAAATAAGGATTTAGAATATCTTGATCAATAATGAGGAAATTATATAATTTTGAGTCCAATTGATCAAGATCCGGAATTTTTAGAAATACCAAAAAATTACCCGGAGCAATACCTCGAAAATACGAAGGAATAATATCAAAAATTGGAGAAAAATGTATTTAATAAATTAAATTAAATAAATAAAATAAAATTAGAATAAAATAATATAAGTTGTAGATATTTTGGATTATTGTAGATTATTTTAATGAATAGTGTAATAATTAAATAAATTATAATAATAATAATAATAAAAAAGAATCAGGAAAAAAAAAGGAAAGAAACAGAAACAAAAACGCGAAAGGAAAGGAAACTGAGGAAGCAGCAGACCGAGGAAGACCGACGGCACCAGCAGCCAGGGACCCCAGGCGAGGGCCGGCGAAGGCGGCCCGACCTCAGGTGACCTATCAGCGGTGACGACGCGCCGTGAGAACGCCGGAGAACGCCGAAAAACAGAGGAGAAGCCGCGGGAGAAGAAATGGCCACCGGTGGCAAACGGCGGCGATTCGGGCGGAACTAAGGCCCGATTCTGAAAGCCCAGGCGACGACGGTTCTTTCTGCACCAGTAGCAACCGATGAAACGGCGGGAATCGTCAGCAACGATGAAGAGAAAGAAATGGGTTCCGACGGTCGAGGGAGAAGAGCCGGACCGGCGACCTTCCGACGACCTCGATCGAAGCTGAGGCCAGATTCGTGCTGCGGACGACCCAACGAAGCCACTGGGGTTGGAAACCGGTGGAGAACCGACTGGCAAGACGGTGAACCGAAGTGAATCGGGGTGAACCGGCGGTCCGAACCGGTCTGAACCTGACTGAATCGGTTCAGCCAAGAAAGAGAGGAAAAAGGAGAAAAAGGGAAAAAGAAAAAGAGGAAAAATTGGGAAAAAATCTCGGTGATGCAATCGAGCTTCGGGTAAGTTGATAAGCGGTCGAAATTGACCTATTTGAATTTTGGAATATTTTATTTAATTATTATTCGACTGGAAATTTACCCAAAAATTCATGAAATTGTGTAGCTCGACAATTGGCATCCAACGAGAGCTCGAGATAGCCTCGATTTGCGTACTAGCATGGAATCTTGGGTAAGTAACCCTTATTTACGGCAATTTACATCGTTATACGTGATATGAATTTAAATTCCGCATAAATTGAATTAAATTATGAAAATTTAGATAAATTGTCGTAAATAATAAATTTAGCTATTCGAAAGTTAGAACGAGGTCCAATAAATTGTTGGAGGGTCCAATGAACCCAATAGGCCTCGATAATGTGAAAGTTAAGTGGAAAACGGGCTTAAGGTCGATTAATGCCCATTAAGGTGCAATCGGGCCCAATAGGGGTAAACGGGTCCAATGATTTAAATTAAGCCCAGAAAATATTAAATACAATTAAATTGTATGATATCTGACCTGAGGAATAATTATACGCAGTTCCGGAGGTTTGATTTGGGAGCATATCGGACTGCGCGACGAGACAACAGTGGAAAAGAAAAGGTCAGACTCGACAGGAAAATAAGGTAAGGGAATTCTGCGGACTGCTAGAGGTAACTTTACAAAATTTTAAGTCATTTGCAGTCCTTTAAAAATTATCTAAAGGGTCTAGAGGTCAAATAATACTTTTAGTGCCCCGAATGGGTAAATTACCAAAATACCCTTGTTAAGGGTAATATTTACAATTTAGAAAAAATTGGGAGGAGCAAGAACAAGAGGTTTCTGCTCGTTCTGGAGACATTTAATGCATGCATGAGTAGGCTGGCTAACCTTGAAAGAAAATGCACAGCATTGCATACTTTCAACGATATAATTGTTTTGAAAACTGTTTTGAGGAAACAGAGCCGCCTACGTGTTTTTATTGATATGTGACGTGCTAGAGCTCAGCTCGCACGATGTTTGATTTGTGTGATGCATGCATTAGTGCTGGAGCGAGAGCTCGCACTAGAGTTTTACATGCATAGGTGCTAGAGTATAACTCGCACCAGATTTCACATGCTTTTTCGAGACAAGGTGCTGGAGTTTAACTCGCACCAGATTTTATAAGATTTTCATGTGATTCATATATAGAGTGCTAGAGCCTAGCTCGCACTAGTTTTACTGGATTTGTGGAGTAGCGCTGTCTGCCCTTGGAGTCAGCCAAAAGGTCCAATAGGCTCAAAAGACCTCTTAAGTGGGCTGAGAGTGAGGGATGAGGTTGGCGACCTTGTGGGGATGTAATGCGGGCTCTGACAATTAAAACGCACTAGTTTTACTTGATTTGATGAGAGTGTTGAGCATCGCTCGCACTGACTTTATGAGAACATGCGATGAGCCGTGCTTGGAGCATCGGGTAGACTGTGTGTCATCGATTAAATAGGCTCGCACGTGCATTTTGAGACATGGCATGAGTATTGAGATATGATATGGGTCCATGGAGTACGTTGTACTGTGCAAGTAGTATGGAGTACGCTGTACCGTGTGGCATCTTCGGATGCGTGGTATCTTCGGATACGTGGTATCTTCGGATACGTGTGGTATCTTCGGATATGTGGTATCTTCGGAAACGTGTGGCATCTTCGGATGCGTGGTATCTTCGGATACGTGTGGCATCTTCGGATGTATGGTATCTTCGGATACGTGTGGCATCTTCGGATGCGTGGTATCTTCGGATACGTTGGTATCTTTGTGATACGTTTGTATCTTTGTGATACGTGGTATCTTCGGATACGTTGGCATCTTTGGATGCGTGGGATCGGATAAGACTGACGGGTTGGATTGACCCACCTCCCGAGCGGTTTCCGATCAGGGTGAAACCCCGCACACTAGGATCCGTGTAACAGAGGGGCTCACGAGGACACACGGCCATAGTCCTGGTTATTATCGATATACAGATGTTGCCTAGTCTCGGATGTCGCTGATTTTGATGAGATCAAACCGGGTTTTAAATTAAATGTGCATGATGATTATTTCCATGCTTTTTAAACCCATGTGTGATGTAAACTGATTTTCATGGTTTTGTGTGAGTCAGGATCACCCGAAGGAGGGGTCGAGTCCTGACTTTATTGTGAATTTTTTTAAATGAGAAAGAAATGATTTGAAAGAATTGCATGTGGAATTTTGCCATGCGAATGGATTTACATAACATCATAACTCATATCATCTATTTTAAAATGTGTGGAGAAAGGGTGATTTATGCACGGCACCACGTTCATGTAGGTAGTATGGTTACCTACTTGTTCGTAGGATTGCCTTACTGAGCTTGATGTGCTCACCCCTTTCATTTTCTCACACAGATAATCTCCAGTTGAAGTTGAGGTGACTCAGTACTGCATTCCGGATATCCGCTGCTGCCCATCATTTAAGGTATATACACTTGTACATATTGTATCTAAATAAGCATAGCACAGTAACATGTTTGTAAGTAACTTTAGGGGATGTATAAATATTGTAAATACTTATAAATGACTGAGAAAGAATTAAGTTATATGGTCAATGAATGGTGGGACTGGCATTGGCGCACAGCCCAATTAGTTAGTGGAGTGTGGTCACGATCAGAGGACAGGTAAGCATGAAAGAAAATAGCAAAACGTAAAAAATTTACTCTAATTTTTGGGTAGTTTTGGGTCGTGACATATAAAAGTGGTATCAGAGCGCAATTGGTCTGATGTGTGTCAGTGTTAATAATTAGGAAATTACATCCCCGTGTTACTGTGCTTAGTTAGATACAATAGTGTATATCGAGATGGGTTTTGACTAAGAAATGGTTGAGAATGCAGGAATACCTAATATGAGTCGCGTTAGATGAGATAGTGCACGAGGCAGTGGTCGTAGATGTAGACCTGAGTCTGCTAAGTCGTGCTGAGTTGACATATGAGAATCAGGATGAGATTGAAATAGAGGTTAATGTTGAGCCTGCCTCTCAGAGTCCGACAGAGTGATCGGACAGTATTGAGACACGCTTCGCGAGGTTGGAGCGGAGTGTGGAGAATATTTTGGGAGCAAATTGCTCAGAGTATGCATGGGATTTGAGGGCGAGTCGGAGCATTGGTGAAAGTCCGCTCGACCCATCTTAAGAGTTGATATGATAAATGTTTATGGATGTATTCCGGTGACAGAATTATCCCGGACACTGTTTAAAGGGAATGATAGATAAAGTCCTTACTCTGACCTAGAGGATTTGATTTATTGATGAGTATGATTTATGAGTATGAAACTCAATTATATTCCTGGGTAGATATTACCTCGAAACTATAAACAAGTGACAGTCGAGATGTCTAAAAGTTCATGAAATGGCTCAACTTTTCAATTAGATTCGATTGGCCCGTGAGATATTACCTATACCGAGGCAATGCGCAGATTTACAGTCGGGTAAATAAGAACATGAATTGCACGCCTCTGAGATTGGGAAAAGTAGTGAGGGCTGAAATAGAGACAGAAAAGAGAATCAAGAAATGACAAAGATGTTAAAATGGGAAAATGGTAATTGGTAAAAGATTTAATTTGATGAGTCATGGAGTAAGATAACTGGTAAGGCCCCAGTGCATCTAATTTTGGCACTCTTGAGGGGTATTATGATTGGAGGACCTTGACCTGCTACGAAATAGAGTAGCAGTATGATCACTGTAGAATGTGTGGTGGATACCACGGAAGGAAGGTCTATACCTATACTGTATTGATGAAAATGGCCGTTAAGTGTGGTAAGACGGACTATTGATTTTGATTGCACAAAGTTGGGCGAGATCGCCCCACAGAAAAGTAAAGAGACAGAGAAAAAAAACTTCGTTGGTATAGCTACAACGAAAAGGGAGGTCATGGCCGAAGAGAAAAAGGAAAGTAGGCTGTTGGACGAAGGCGAGAGGATGTCTTGGACCAGGACACTATTGATGTTTCATGGATCTGGTGTAAGATACCACACTTGTTATGAATAATGAAGTACATATGTTCATTGATCCTGGTGCCACACATTTATTCATACCGCCTTCATTCGCATATAAATGAGTAAAAGGCATGAATGCCTACATCATTGGGCATAATACTGATAAATGAGTACCCCAATAGAGGAGGATTAATTAACGAAATATGGATATAGAGATTTTAAGTTGAAAACAGGGGTGAAAACATCACTGAAAAGTATACTGCAAATGTTGACAAGTGATAAAAAAGGGTGCAACAGTTGAAATTAAATGTGTAAAGGATTGTACTCATGGAATGAATAATGAAAGAGTTTTGTCATGATTGATATACGAAGGAGATAATCTTTGAGATATGCTTGATTCTGAATACAAGATGTACTGGAGTAAGAGGCATATGCTAGGTAAGAACATCTTTACGATATGAAGTCATTAAGATTAAAGCAATTAGTAGCGAATATAAATTGTGACCACATGGACTGGTATATAAAGTAATTGTGGTTAAGTCTGAAGGTTAATAAAGGTATTTCAAAATACCTCCCCACCTGAAGACTTGACAGCGTCTAAAAGTATGTATATATAACCTATAACGTGAAATCGATCGTCGTAATAAATACCTTCAACATTAGGATACCTTTACTAAGACGATAAGAATATTAAAATTCGACAAGTCATAAAGGTTATCATAGTAAAAATTTAATAAGAGCCGTTAAGATAAGAAAAGGAAATGACGCAGGTTAGTACCTGAAAAACGTAAGCGATTTTGAAGGATCTTATACACTTATGCGTAAATAAGTCAAGGATTGGACCGATTTGTAATCATCATTATCGATGATATGTTGGGTGTAGTTAAAGTTCAGGGCGATTTATAAGCAACAATTGGGAAATTGCTTTTACAGATGGTTGCTGCAAGTTCTAAAAAGGGTATACCTTGTTGGCACGTTTAACTATGAAAACGTGATATTTGAATGAGATGATAAGTGAGATGATAGACGTGACATGAATTTTGGTGTAGTGAAGTATGAACTGACCACCGTGATTAATTTCACCATACCCAACAGCTCAAGAGGTTCTCAGTGAGTATGGATACCTCAAAATTATGAAGGAGCTGTGTATTGATGCATAATGGGAAGATAGTCAATTATGGAGTCAGACAACTCCTTAATCATGAAATAAACTATCTGACTCATGATTTTAAGTTGGCAACAGTAGCATTTGTACCGAGGATATGGTACTATTATGTACAGGGTGAGAAATTTTGGATATGCACTGATCATAAGCCCCGAGTATCTGTTTTTCACATAAAGAGGCGAATATGAGAATACATAGTGGGTTAGAGCTTCTGAGAGATTTTGATTGTGAAAATTGTACCACCCAGGAAAGGCTAATGTAAGGGCTGATGCCTTGAGTATAAAGAGCCTCGGGATGGTACCACATATGATGGTCAGGGAGCGTGAGCAGCTAAAGCAGTTGTGAGCCTCAATAGTGATGTGATCCCTTCTGATGATGACAGTGATTGTGTGACAGCTAGCCTGAGACTAGAACCGGATGAGAGTGCCCGGGATTTGACAGGCTTAGCGTGATGATCGGCATGGTGTCGATAGTTTAGGTCAGATTCAGAAGGGTACAGTGACAGAGTTCACAGCGAGTGTTGATGATTTACAGAGAGGTTCAGAGACAGTATAAGTACTCCCCAGGACCACAGTTGATGAGATAGTAATATTGTCAGAAGCTCACTCTTCGGGATATACGGTGCATACGAAAAATAATGAATATATTTATATAAAAATCTCTGAAAAGGGTATTGGTGGTCAGATGTGGAAAGAGATATGGTAGAGATTGTGAAAAAGTTCCTAGTAGGTCAGCAGAGTAAGGTAGAGTATTAAAAGTCTGCAGAGTTATTGCAGCCTCTACCTATATCGACACGGCACGAAAAAATGAGAGCAAGTCTCCATGAATGTCGTGATGGGTTACAGAGAACCCAGGTGAATTACGAGGCTATTTGGATGATAGTCGATAGATTGACTAAGTCTACCCACATTTTGGTTATGAAATCCCCAAATACTCAGAGTGTATATGAGGATTTATGTGTAAGGAAGATTGTGGAACATTAAGTAGCGTTCCAGTGAGCATGGTATCATATAGGGATTCCCGCTTCACTTCTTACCTCTGAGGATATTTTTAGGAAGCTATGGGAACCCGGCTGAGTATTAGCACAGCTTTTCATCCTCAGACAGATGGTCAGTCAGAGAGGACTGTACAAGTTCTGGAGGATATGATGAAAGCGTGTGCCCTTGATTTTTTATGCTCCTGGGATGATCAGTTATTACAAATCGAATTCGCCAATAGTGACAGTTGCCACTTGAGTATCGGGATAACAAGATATGAGGCAGTGTATGGCTGTAGGGGTTGTTCCCCAATTGGATCAGAAAAAGTGGGTGACAGATAGAATTATTTTCGACTTTGGATAATAAGTCTCTGAGGATGTTTAGTTAAGGTTGAGAGATTAAAAACACCTCAGAGCAGATAGAAAAGTATTGGAATTCACCGAGAGTGAATTAGTATAGTTGAAATGTTTCTTGTCATAAGAGAATAAGGACATAGCGAACTTTTGGAAGAAGGTAAATTGAGTTTCGCTGGATTGAATCTTTTGAGAGATTGGATAAGTGGAAGATAAGACCTGTAGGTGGTATTTCCACTTAAATAAGCAGGCACCCACAATGTGTCCCATCTTTTGATGCTTCAGAAATACTATCCAGATCCAGCATAGGTGATAGGATATGAGATCCAACAGTTCAGCTTAATGCAAATATAAGTATATTGAAGAAGTTGATTCGGGCATTAAACAGGAAAGAGAAAGTATTGAGGTTTAAGACGATCTCTCTAATTAAAGTCCTTTGATAGTGTTACACTCCGAAAAAAGGTCACATGAGAATTAAAGAAGTATGATACGATTAATGTACCCGGAGTAATCTATGGACTCATATGAATTGGTTCTAATTTGGAGGACCAAATTCCTTAAGTGGGGGAGAGTTGTAAGACCCGAATTTAATTAAAATATGAAATGAATGAGTATTCGTGAAGGGAAGTCGGGTTAAATTAATCCCGAACACGTGTAAGGGCAAAATGGTCAAAAGACCGAAAGCCGGTATAAATTCGATAAGAAAATTTTAATTAAAAATAAGGATTTAGAATATCTTGATCAATAATGAGGAAATTATATAATTTTGAGTCCAATTGATCAAGATCCGAAATTTTTAGAAATACCGAAAAATTACGCGGAGCAATACCTCGAAAATACGAAGGAATAATATCAAAAATTGGAGAAAAATGTATTTAATAAATTAAATTAAATAAATTAAATTAAATTAGAATAAAATAATATAAGTTGTAGATATTTTGGATTATTGTAGATTATTTTAATGAATAGTGTAATAATTAAATAAATTATAATAATAATAAAAAAAAAAGAGAATCAGGAAAAAAAAAAGGAAAGAAACAGAAACGAAAACGCGAAAGGAAAGGAAACTGAGGAAGCAGCAGACCGAGGAAGATCGATGGCACCGACGGCCAGGGACCCCAAGCGAGGGCCGACGAAGGCGGCCGGAGCTCAGGCGACCTATCAGCGGCGACGACGCGCCGTGGGAACGTCGGAGAACGCCGAAAAACGGGGGAGAAGCCGCGGGAGAAGAAATGGCCACCGGAGGCAAACGGCGGCGATTCGGGCGGAACTAAGGCCCGATTCTGAAAGCCCAGGCGACGGCGGTTCTTTCTGCACCAGTAGCAGCCGATGAAACGGCGGGAATCGTCGGCGACGATGAAGAGAAAGAAATGGGTTCCGATGGCCGAGGGAGAAGAGCCGAACCAGCGACCTCGATCGAAGCTGAGGCCAGATTCGTGCTGCGGACGACCCAACGGAGCCACTGGCGGTGGAAACCGACGGAGAACCGACCGGCAAGACGGTGAACCGGAGTGAACCGGGGTGAACCGACGGTCCGAACTGGACTTAACCGGTTCTGCCAAGAAAGAGAGGAAAAAGGAGAAAAAGGGAAAAGGAAAAAGAGGAAAAATTGGGGAAAAATCTCGGTGATGCAATCGAGCTTGGGTAAGTCGATAAGCGGTCGAAATTGACCGATTTGAATTTTAGAATATTTTATTTAATTATTATTCGACTGGAAATTTACCCGAAAATTCATGAAATTGTGTAGCTCGACAATTGGCATCCAACGAGAGCTCGAGATAGTCTCGATTTGCGTACTAGCATGGAATCTCGGGTAAGTAACCCTTATTTATGATAATTTACATCGTTATGCGTGATATAAATTTAAATTCCGCATAAATTGAATTAAATTATGGAAATTTAGATAAATTATCGTAAATAATAAATTTAGCTATTCGAGAGTTAGAACGAGGCCCAATAAATTGTTGGAGGGTCCAATGAGCCCAATAGGCCTCGATAATGTGAAAGTTAAGTGAAAAACGGGCTTAAGGTCGATTAAGGCCCATTAAGGTGCAATCGGGCCCAATAGGGGTAAACGTGTCCAATGATTTAAATTAAGCCCAGAAAATATTAAATACAATTAAATTGTATGATATCTAACCTGAGGAATAATTATACGCAGTTTCGGAGGTTTGATTTGGGAGCATATCGGACTGCGCGACAAGACAACAGAGGAAAAGAAAAGGTCAGACTCGACAGGAAAATATGGTAAGGGAATTCTGCGGACTGCTAGAGGTAACTTTACAAAATTTTAAGTCATTTGCAGTCCTTTAAAAATTATCTGAAGGGTCTAGAGGTCAAATAATAATTTTAGTGCCTCGAATGGGCAAATTATCAAAATACCCTTGTTAAGGGTAATATTTACAATTTAGAAAAAATTGGGAGGAGCAAGAACAAGAGGTTTCTGCTCGTTCTGGAGACATTTAATGCATGCATGAGTAGGCTGGCTAACCTTGAAAGAAAATGCACAGCATTGCATACTTTCAACGATATAATTGTTTTGAAAACTATTTTGAGGAAACAGAGCCGCCTACGTGTTTTTATTGATATGTGACGTGCTAGAGCTCAGCTAGCACGATGTTTGATTTGTGTGATGCATGCATTAGTGCTGGAGCGAGAGCTCGCACTAGAGTTTTACATGCATAGGTGCTAGAGTATAACTCGCACCAGATTTCACATGCTTTTTCGAGACAGGGTGCTGGAGTTTAACTCGCACCAGATTTTATAAGATTTTCATGTGATTCATATATAGAGTGCTAGAGCCTAGCTCGCACTAGTTTTACTGGATTTGTGGAGTAGCGCTGTCTGCCCTTGGAGTAAGCCAAAAGGCCCAACAGGCTCAAAAGACCTCTTAAGTGGGGTGAGAGTGAGGGATGAGGTTGGCGGCCTTGTGGGGATGTAATGCGGGCTCTGACAATTAAAACGCACTAGTTTTACTTGATTTGATGAGAGTGTTGAGCATCGCTCGCACTGACTTTATGAGAACATGCGATGAGCCGTGCTTGGAGCATCGGGTAGACTGTGTGTCACCGATTAAATAGGCTCGCACGTGCATTTTGAGACATGGCATGAGTATTGAGATATGATATGGGTCCATGGAGTACGTTGTACCGTGCAAGTAGCATGGAGTACGCTGTACCGTGTGGTATCTTCGGATACGTGGTATCTTCAGATACGTGTGGTATTTTCGGATACGTGGTATCTTCGGATACGTGTGGCATCTTCGGATGCGTGGTATCTTCGGATACATGGTATCTTCGGATATGTGTGGCATCTTCGGATGCGTGGTATCTTCGGATACGTGTGGCATCTTCGGATGCGTGGTATCTTCGGATACGTTGGTATCTTTGTGATACGTTGGTATCTTTGTGATACGTGGTATCTTCGGATACATTGACATCCTTGGATGCGTGGGATTGGATAAGACTGACGGGTTGGATTGACCCACCTCCCGAGCGGTTCCCGATCAGGGTGAGACCCTGCACACTAGGATCCGTGTAACAGAGGGGCTCACGAGGACACACGGCCATAGTCCTGGTTATTACCGATATACAGATGTTGCCTAGTCTCTCATGTCGTTGATTTTGATGAGATCAAACCGGGTTTTAAATTAAATGTGCATGATGATTATTTCCATGCTTTTTAAACCTATGTGTGATGTAAACTAATTTTCATGGTTTTGTGTGAGTCAGGATCACCCGAAGGAGGGGTCGAGTCCTGACTTTATTGTGAATTTTTTTAAATGAGAAAGAAATGATTTGAAAGAATTGCATGTGGAATTTTGCCATGCGAATGGATTTACATAACATCATAACTCATATTATCTATTTTAAAATGTGTGGAGAAAGGGTGATTTATGCACGGCACCACATTCATGTAGGTAGTATGGTTACCTACTTGTTCGTAGGATTGCCTTACTGAGCTTAATGTGCTCACCCCTTTCATTTTCTCACACAGATAATCTCCAGTTGAAGTTGAGGCGACTCAGTACTGCATTTCGAATATCCGCTGCTGCCCATCATTTAAGGTATATACACTTGTACATATTGTATCTAAATAAGCATAGCACAGTAACATGTTTGTAAGTAACTTTAGGGGATGTATAAATATTGTAAATACTTATAAATGACTGAGAAAGAATTAAGTTATATGGTAAATGAATGGTGGGACTGGCATTGACGCACAGCCCAATTAGTTAGTGGAGTGTGGTCACGATCAGAGGACAGATAAGCATGAAAGAAAATAACAAAACGCGAAAAATTTACTCTGATTTTTGGGTAGTTTTGGGTCATGACAATAATTTCTATGATACCAATATTGTGATCAATGGTAATTTTTATTGTATTTTATACTTAACTGTGTATATTTCAAGCCGTATAGATAGATAGTGTATTTATCTACCTTTCGTTTGATTTTTCTTACTGAGCACATTGAGCTCACCCCTTACTTTACTCCAGAGAGCTTCGTTTATAGCTTGGAGTATTTGTAAGTCGAATAAATTTGCACAGCCATGCGTCAGCAAAGGATACTTCGGCATTAAAGGTATACCGACATGGACATTTATATTGCATCTAAATTTTGCAAGTACTGTAATGTATAGAGAAATGTGTTTGGGGAAAATGTGAATATGAAGGAACAATTATGATGATTAATTGAAAGGTACCTCTATTGGAATTTTGTTAAAATTTGTTACCTAAAATGAAATTGAGTACTTGTTTTTACTGCTTGTGGTCTATTATCGACTCGTAGCCCAACAAAAAATGTGTGTAAATTTGGATCGTTACACCTTATCCTTCTTGTCAAGTATCTAGATCGGCCTCTTGTCGTAACTGAGATCTTCTCTGATCTCCAAAGTCTCATACTCTAGACATATGAGGGATCTAAGTGATACTTACAAAGCATGGAGACATAAAAGACATTATGCACTATAGATAATTATGGAGGAAGTGTCAATCGATAAGCCACATCTCTAACCTTATTTAAAATCTCAAACGGCTCGATATACCGAGGACTTGGCTTTCCTTTTTTACTAAACGTCATAATTCCATTAGACGGGGAAACTTTTAAAAACATTGAATCCCCACTTAAAACTGCAAGTTTCTTTTCCTAGTGTCAACATAGCTTTTCTATTGATTCTGAGCGGCCTTAAGTTTATCCAATATTAGATGGACACTCTTAGTAACCTGTTCAACTAACTCATGAGAGAATATCTTTCTGTCACCAACCTTTTCCCAGCCAATAGGAGACCTACGTCTCCTCTCATAAAGTGCCTCATATGGTGTCATACCAATGCTGGAGTGATAGTTGTTATTATATGGAAACTCAGCTAATGGTAAATGATTATCCCAAGAGCCCTTAAAATCAAATACACAAGCTTACAATATATCTTCCAGACTATGTATGGTCTTCTTTAACTGATCATCTATTTGAGGATGAAAAGCAATGCTAAAACTCAACTAAGATCTCATGGCTTCTTGAAAACACCTCAAAAAATGATAGGTGAACCTAGAATCTCAATTAGAAGTAATGCTCATTGGTGTACCATATAACTTGACAATCACTTAGATAAGCAGATTAGCCAAATCAATCAAAGTATCCATAGATTTTATGGTTAGGAAATGTGCTGACTTAGTCAATCTATCGACTATGACCAAATAACATCATGATTCTTACGGGTCCTTAGTAATCTCATGATAAAATCCATAGTAATATATTCTCATTTATAAGTGGGTATAAGTAGAGGATTAAGTAGTCCTATGGGCTTCTAATGCTCTGCCTTAATCTGCTGACACACAAGAAATCTCACCACGAAATCTACTATATCTATTTCATCCCTTGCCACCAGTACACCTTGCGTAATACATGATACATCTTATTATTCCTAAGGTACAAAGCGCACCATGAAATGTGAGATTCCTCTAGAATCAATCTCCCAAAGACTCATCATCAAGGACCACAATACGACCTTTGAAACTTAAAATACCATCACTACCAAGATCAAATCCAGATCCCTATCCCTTTGTAATAAATCAACCATTGCAATACAAAATCGATTCTCTTTCTGAGTCAATCAAATTTGATCCATCAGAGCTGGCTTAATCCTTAAATTGACTATCAAAGCCTCATCAGTCTCAAAAGAAGTGACATCTAAACTCATGTTTGCAAATTGCTCTAAAAACTCATACTCTTTAACCATCATAAAAGAAACCATGCCCAGGTACTTCCTACTCAGAGCATCAGCAACAACATTAGCTTTACTCGGATGATATAAGATCTTACAATCATAGTCCTTAAGGAGCTCCATCCATTTCCTCTATCTTATATACAGTTCCTACTGAGAGAAGATATACTTCAAACTCTTATGATTTGTGAACATCTGAAATTGTCCCACAAAAAGATAATGCCACAATATTTTTAAAACAAATACCACAACAACCAACTTTAAATCATGGGTAAGGTAGTTTCTCTCATGATTTTTTAATTGACAGGAACTGTAGGCAACTACCCGATTATGCTACACGAACACACAACCCAAACCTAGAAAGAAAGCATCACAATAGACTGTTAAACCTCTAGAGCCACTCAAAATTGTAAGGATCGGTACTAAAGTTAATCAGTGCTTCAACTCCTAGAAGCTCTACTCACACTCATTAGGCCACTTAAACTTTGTCCTTGCTTGTAAGATGTGTCAGTGGAGTAGCAAGTCTAGAAAATCGCTCAACAAATCGTTTATAATACCTAGCCAAACCCAAAAATCTACGAATCTTAGTGTGTTGGACCTTTTCCATTGAACTATGGCCTATATCTTGGATGGATCCATTAAAACACCATCTTTAATCACAATATCTCCCAAAAAAGAGATATGTTCAAGCCAGAAATCGCACTTATCTTGCTTTGGATACAATTGTTTATCTCTAAGGGTCTAGAATACCATCTTTAAGTGCTGCTCATGCTTATCTCTGGACTGTGAGTACACCAAAATATCATCAATATACATATTAACAAATCAGTTCATATACGACTTAAAAACTTCGTTGATCATATTTATAAAGGCTACAGGAGCATTAGTCAGCCCGAATGTCATCGCCAGGAGCTTGTAAGTACCATATCAAGTCCTAAAAGTAGTCTTAGGTATGTCCTCCCTTCTGATCTTCGATTGATGATACCTAAATCAGAACATAATCTTACAGAACACTTGAGCACCCCATAGCTGATCAAATAAATCATTGATCTTGGGAAGGGGATACTTATTCTTAATAGTAGCCTTATTAAACAATTTTTTGTCAATACATAACAATAGGCTACCATTTTTCTTCTGAACAAATAACCCCACAATGAAACACTGGGCCAGACGAACCCCTTATCTAAAAGATCCTGAATCAGGTTCTTAAGTTCTTCTAACTCCACTAATGACATGCAGTTGGGAGGCTTAGAGATTTGCTGAATATCCAAAGCTAAATCAATAACAAACTCAATCTCTCTATCTAGAGGTAACCTAGACAACTCGTCAAAAAACACATTAGGGAACTCTCTAACCACAAGGATGTCCTAAATATCCAAAGATCCCCTCTTAGTGTCCTTAACATATGCAATATACCCTTTATAATATTTAAAATAATTAGTCTTATAAATAAATCAAACATAACATAACATTTCATTTCTTATTTATCAAAACGTACAACATATGGATCGAGAAGGAGATGGTTACAGTCTTAGCATAGCAATCTAAGCTAACTCTATTGGCAGCTAGCTAATCCATGTGCAAAATGACATCAAAATCATACATATTACGTAATACTAACTGTGCTACGAACTCTTTATCTCCTACACTTAACTTACAATTCATACATACCTTATCAGTCATTTGAGATTCTTTCATAGGAATACTTATATGCAGAATGTAACCTAGAGGTACAAGCTTTAAATAAAGCTTATTAACACATGATGTTGATATAAACAAGTGAGTAGAGCCACAATCAAATAAAGTTAAAACCTCAAGATTGAAGATTAATATCTTACCTTTAATAACCCTTGATGAAGTCTCTACAATCTCTTGATCTAGGGTAAACCACACCCTTAAATGACTGCTTTCTTTCCTTTCTCTGTTGTTGTGGCCCTCCTCTAAGCCGCGAGCCTCTCTACAGGCTTATTGGCAAGTCTCTCAACTGGTCTCTCTGTGGGTCTCTGAGCAGCTTGGGTAGGGAACAATCTCTGATAAGTTGACCTGTTTGACCACAATTAAAACAACCACTCATAATCTTATAACATGGTCTGGTACCATGATTCTTACCATAAATCTTACATCTTGACTGTAAACCTTGAGTAGCCATGGCAGTAGTAGTGTGGGTGGTAGTAGTAGTAGTAGTAGTAGTCATAGTAGTAGTAGTAGTAGTAGTAGTAGCAGCAGAAGTAGGCTTAGCAACCTTAAATCGAGACTCTGCAGTCTTTCGTGTTTTACTAGAGCTCTTTTGTTGTGAACTCTTATAGTCAGACGATACTTTTCCATTATCATTACCCCTTGACCTATAATTAGACTAGCGGAGCTTAAAATCATGATCTATCAACTGGGCCTTGACGGCCTCATCATAAATAGTGATGTTGAATAGGACCAATTTAGATCGAGTAGATGACCTCAATTTAAACATAAACTTCTCATCTTTCCTCTCCTCACTTCGAATAGTATCTACATCATAACAGCTCAAGGTAATAAATCGAGCCTCGTACTGATCAACGGTCTGCATCTCTTGAGTCAGTGACAAGAACTCCACCACATTTTCTTCCATACAATCTGTGGAATAAACTAATGGCGAAAAACGAATAAAAAGATGTCCCAAATGATCTCTAGGTGACGGGTACTAAAACTCTCTTGTTGGCCCTCCAGCAAGCTACAACATCACCTTTAAAAGTGAATGTGGCTAGTATTACTCTCTCAGCTGATGGGCTCTTCAAGTACTCAAACAATCCCTCTACCTCAAGGAGTTAGTGATTAGCTATTATCGAGTTCTTTTCTCCATTGCAGGACGGTGGGTTAAATTTTTTAAACTGCCTAAGGCGGCTCAAATATCTGTCATCACCATTAACAACAGTATGGGGCTACTATAGAGCTAATGGTTAGGCCGATGGTGGTGGTTACTGCTAAACCTGAGGCTAAGGTAGGTCTTGAAGAGGAGGTATAAGAGCCTAAACTACTAGAGAAGGATGCGGAGTGGCCTGGCAACCATCAGTGGTGTAAGTGCCAGCCATCTGTTGTCCCATGAATGCCATCAATGTAGCAGTCAGTGTTTGGAGGAGTTTCTCAAGTGGAGCAATAGGGGTGTTAGGGCTCCAGGGTGGTAAATGAGGTTGTATTGGGGAGCATGTTCTTATCGTCTCCCGCATCTTCCACTCATCGTAGTTAGATAACCTATACAAATATAGAAATTCTTAGCTTAGAATGAGCAAAGTTCATGTTTATATCCAGACATGCATAGACTTTGGGATGTAAACCTATCTTTAACTTATCTACACTGACCATACTAGACAAACATTATTCTAATACTAACTCTGTCATGAACTGATCTCCTTAAATTTTTCGAATAAATTTCTTATTTTCTCTTTACTTAGGTTTGCCTACGTTCAGTGTAGATTCTTACCTAGCAATTTATTTATCGAATCATAATTACTTAGATCCTAGATAAAATGTGTGATACGATCTTATTATGTCATTTTAAGATAGCTTAAGCATCATTTCATAGCATGAATAATACATCATGCAGTCATAAATTTCCAAAATACTATGTGTATCACATCACTTTTAACTGAGACTATAATTGACATCCAATACAGCTAAACTCATTGCATTAGATATCCATTACAACCTATAATACATCTTAAAAATAATTACAGCGTTTGCACCCCAACATTAATACATAATACTCTTATTTGCAAACGTCCAAATATAGTAACCTAAATTGAACAAGAGGATAAATATACCTCTATAGAAAACAGTAATGGAAGGTGAAAACACACCTCTGATGCCCTACTCAAAGAAGTCACCCAAATCTACTACAGGTAGTCTGAAGAGAAAGAAGAAAGGGAATGAGCTTATGCCCAGTAAGGTACATATACCAAATAATAATTTAAAATGGGTATTTTCAAAAACTATAAATTATATTATGTATCATGATGAATGCAAATAAAATCATTTACAAGACTTTGATCTAAATCTGATCTAAACTTTCTTAAAAAGGTGATCAAAAAACTTAATTCATAACTTAGCAAATTCTAGCTTACTTAATTTTCTTAATTTCATAAAGCATACTTAAAACATAGTTTTTCATAATTCACTTCATAGAAATTTCATACCTAAAAGCATAACCATAAAATTTTAGATCATAAAATCATAAATAATAAAACGTAATAATAGCATAAGTGAGACGAGCTAAATAACCAAATCATAACATATGTCTCAAGTAGGGAAGTGATCTAATGGCTGTGATTAGGGTTCGTAAGTCCCACTGGACATGTGAGCACTGGGAAGGCTGAAGACGTGTCTAAGTCTAAACAGCCCCTCGACTTAGTTTAAATATAAACATAGCATAGGGGTTGGTTGTGCATCGTTAACAGTGCATGTACCGGGAAGCCTACAGTCTCAAAACATAGCTTAAAAAACATAACTTAAAACGTAGCTGAAAGCATAACATAAATGTTAGCTTAAACCATGGCTTAACTTAGCTTAAATCATAGCTAAACTTAGCTTAAAACATAGCTTAGCTTAAAATCATAGCTTATACTTAGTACTTAGAAATTAGGATTATTATGCCCTTAATTAAAACTTATATCGCAGAATAAAACTTAAAATTTGGGATCATCGTCCCCATAATTCATTACTTAATCATAATTATATCTCGATAATCCTACTAAGAAAAACAATACTAAAACCGTGTAAGGAAATCAAAGCATCAATTTCATTTATTTGAAATGGATTTAAAAATCATAATTTATGTAAATTTATTTAAAACTATGTAATGTATTAAAATATAAATATTTTAATGCACTTAGTGGGATTTTCGGTTTCTAAACTTTGCTTAAAGCAAATTCTTATGCTTATGCATGATTCATGCAAGGGAATAGCTTAGGTCTTAAATCTTAAACTTAAATCTCATTCATAAACTTAAATGGCATACTTAGGAAATAACAAAATTTTGATTAATCGAATTTAATTTCAATTTAAAAATGCTTAATTGAAAATTGTGTGTTTTGAGACAAGGATGTTTCATGCACACGTCCCTTACTTGATTAGCAAAGTAAACAACTAAAATGGCCTCTGAGACTAACCCAGGCTATGCATATATATATATATATATATATATATATATATATATATAGCCTTTACCATCTCTCCTCTCATACGACCAAATCAGCAAAGCCAAACCAAATTCGGAATTTAATTCTGTATTCTTAATTTTCTCCATAAACGTACTTAATAAATTTAGAAATTAAACAAATAGTTCTTCTTTCATCCAAAATATATTTCCAATATATTTTTCATAGCTTATTTCCTTTCTTAAGCATAACACCTATATACATCAATTTACATAATTTATTTCCTTAATATCATTAGCTTGGCCGATTGGCCCATCATACATAATCTCTATCCTAATTCACTTTCAACATCATAAGTCACTTAAATTGATTAATTTAAATCCCATATCCTTATAATTTCCATCACATAGTCCAAGTCTCCTTGAGTTCTTATTTAAGCATTCAAATACATCACTTTGCTTCATAATAAATATCTTTAATTGCTTTTAACCTGAAATTAATCTTAACATAACCTTGTTTAACTTAATACATCATCATAACCCTAAATTAAGGTCATTAAGCATAAAATGAACATGGTGGCCAAATACCCTTGACAAATTCAGTATAAAAATGGAACTAAAATCAATATCGTTTCTAAAACTTTAGACAGCTTTTAAAAGTGACGATGGTGTGGCACTTTGCTCCCGCAGGATTTAAGAGATGACCCCCACAATCTTTTATGCATTAAAATATTCAATTCCATATGAGATAAAATCACATAGTTAATTCAGAAGTTCAAATAGATGAGACAAGACAATACATGCTATATCAGATATCAGAAATGACTATTGACCAATGTTGGTGACTCCGGACAATTCACAGGCTAGGTGTGCCGGGATGTCAATCGTCGTGGGAGTGGTCAGCTACCCAAACGGCTCACAGATCAAAATGTCCGAAGATAAGAAATAGAATCAAAAACACGGTACATCGTACCCGTGGACCACATATACAGAAACAAATACAGACCATACAGAAATGCAGCATGATCTCACCAACACCTTTGTCTCAAAATCGGTGCGAGATGGACCGTACGACACACAGTCAGTACACGTTCAAGCACATATCATCAGAATAGCTTTATAATCAAATCACTTCAAATCAAATTACATATAAATTCAATTGTTTCGTGAAACCGTTTAAAACAGGCTGACTAGCCCTTTTTCGAAAAAATCTCAGAAAACAGTCTATGAAAATTCAAAATTAGGGATTTTCGATATTTAAAATAGAATTCAAGCTACATCAGAATTTATGCAAACCATTTAAATTCAACTAGTAAAATTGGGTTGTTGGCTAAAAACTCTAATTTTCAGAGTCATAAAATTCGGCCTAGATTTTTTTGGTAATTTCGGTACTGTGAAACTCAGCTTAAAATATTATATCTATAAATATACGGAAATTACGCATATTTATCTCTAGCAGTAACGAGAATTTTTCTTACCTTAGTGTCTGTTTGTAGTCCTCGATACCTCAATGGTACGAGTCAGCGGGTCTAGCCCACTCAGTTAATTTCTCCAAAATTTCATACCAGTATTTTTCGAAATTTCGAACTATATTTTCAAATAAATATTTTTATTATCATTCCCGGGATTTTCTCAAAATTCTCGGTGTCTTCTTTCCTTCCTCCAAATATATATAAATAAATATATATATATATATATATATATATATATATATTACTCTTTTCTCTTTTTTTTTTTAAGTTTTCCGCCAACTCTTTCTTTTCTTTTCTTCTTTCTTTCTTACCTGTGCCCATTGTTCATCCCTTTCTTCCCTCTCTGTTTCCTCTGGTTTTTTCGACTCCACCATCACCATCTCCATGTTCTGACCACCTCCCTCATCGCTGCCGTCCTTCTTGTCTTCCATCGCCACTGCTTGTTTCCCCCTTTCCAGGGAGGTGGAGCCCTTTTGTTTCCAGCCTCTGTTTTAGTTTCTCTTAATCCGTTGCTCTCGGTTCCGTTCATCATCATCAACCATCCTTCCCTCGTTATTGCTACCCTTTCCACCATTTCCTTCCCGAAACTACAACCTCCCTCGTCACCATCATCACGTCTCGGTCATCCCCTCCTCTTCACCGTCACACTACTGCCACCACCATTCGGAGCCCTCTTTTCTGCCTTGTTTCTTCAGCAAACTAGTCCCTCGTTCTGCTCTTAAAGGCAGCTCCAACCTGCGTTGTACCATCTGCCTTTCCTGCCCTGGTCAGCCACGAATGAGGCTCTCTCTCTCTCTCGTCTCGCGATTCTACTTCAGTCAGCTCCTTCATCATCATCTTTATCATCAACCCGAACGCCACCCGTCTAACCTCTCACGACCTCCTCCCTTGTCTCGACTACCTCTGTTTCCAGTTTCCACCTTCGACCTCTGCGTGCTTTATTTTCAGTCTGTCCTCCTTTATGTGGTTCGCCGCTGCTTCAGCTCTGTTTCACCATAGCCATTGCTTCAACTCTGTTTTCAACTGCCTTCCTCTCAGTTTCTTCCTTCTTTCCTTCTTTCTGGATTTCACCCACTCTCTATACTCTCTATCTCTCGGCTTACACTCTGCTTCCAACTTTAGTTTTTAGTTTTTACCTTACTGATCCCCTTTTCTTTCTCTATTACACGATTCTCCTATCGACCCCCCCTGCTCTTGGATTTGCATTTTCTTCGCCTTAGCAGAGGTAGTTGGTCTCACTACCTTGCCTCGTTTCAGTATTGCTCATCCTGACTGCAACCTGCTCCTATTTTATCTCTTTCTTGTTTGACTTTCCAATCCTCGTTACATTATTTCACTATTATTTTTATCTTGCCAAATCCTCCCTTTCAATATGCACCCCTATCTAATCTTCAGTTGGCATCCATTTATCACGTCACCTATGGCTAGCAGGTCGCCTTCCTTACCCCCGAGTTTTTTTTCTTGGTTTCTCTTCCTTCCATCGTGTAATAGCATGTTTCTGAATGGGGCTCTCGAGTCTCGGGTCTCTTGAGGTATGTGGCTGCATCTTCATACATATATATTTTGGTTTCACGCCTGCCCCCACATGCATATATATATATATATAAATATATATATATATATATATATATATATATATATATATATATATATAGACACACGCGCGTATAAGCTCCTCCATGTATTAAATCAAATTATTATTATTATTATTATTATTATTATTATTATCAGTTTATTTGTTTATTAATAAGATTTAGGTAATTGGCTTATCCTAATCTCTCATGTCAAAACATAATTTGACTTAATTGTCCATAATTTGACAAAATACAAAAAAGAAAAGTTTAAGTTTTGATATAGATTCAATAATCAATTACTTTGATATGCATTCCATAAATCAATAGCAATTTCATCATAAAATTTATGCATATATCGTAATTGACTTGGTGAGATTTATTTCATACTCTATGTATCTATACACAATTAATATTTAAATTTAATACAACTAAGTTTTAATATGATATTTGTAAAATTATATAAACACAATTAACAATAAAAAAAGTAAAATTTATTATATAAAATAAAAAAGTGAGAGTTTAAAAGATAAAGACTTGAAGGAAAAAACCAAATGCAGTGAAAAGTGAGGATGAGCAATGAACAACATGGGCTGGGAATGATTGAGAAAGGGAAAAAAAGATTGTGCGGAGAGGTCTTTTAATATTATAGAAAAAAATAAAATACTTGTTATTGGTGGAATTTAAAATGAAGACTTCATTAAAAGTTACTGTTCATCCGTGTTTTTAAATAAAACATATTTTCAAAATGTTTTGAAAATTGTAGGAAACACAAAATTTATGTTTCCTATAATTTTGAAAATTTTGTTGCCAAATTTTTAAATTGTAAAACAAAACAAGTTAACCAAACACAATTTATGCTTTATGTTGCAAGATTTTGAAAACAAAAACATAAAACATAAAACAAAATTGATCCCAAACAACCCCCTAGTTTTCAAGGCATAGATATTTGGCTAGCAAGTTGCCTTCCTTACCCCCGAGTTTTTTTTCTTGGTTTCTCTTCCTTCCATAGTGTAATAGCATGTTTCTGAATGGGGCTCTCGAGTCTCGGGTCTCTTGAGGTATGTGGCTGCATCTTCATACATATATATTTTTGTTTCACGCCTGCCCCCACATGCATACCCATATATATATATATATATATATATATATATATATATATATATATATATAGACACACACACACGTGTATAAGCTCCTCCATGTACTAAATCAAATTATTATTATTATTATTATTATTATTATTATTATTATTATTATTATTATTATCAGTTTATTTGTTTATTAATCAGATTTAGGTAATTGGCTTATCCTAGTCTCTCATGTCAAAACATAATTTGACTTAATTGTCCATAAGCAACCATAAATTTAATCTTAATTTGGTATTAATTAAGCCAAGTACCGAAATATTTTATGGTATTCACATTCTCTCCACCTTGGAAAATTTGGTCCCCAAATTTAAAATTACATTAGTCCTCAAACAAATGTGGGTATTTTTCTCATGTTATACTTTCTAATTCCCACGTGGCCTCATCTGAGGCGTGATACTACCACAAAACTTTAACCAAAGAATTTGTCTTAGACCGCAATGTCTTTTCCTTCCTATCCAAGATCCAAATTTGGCATTTTTTCACATAGGTCATATCCTTCTTCAATTTCTGTGGTTCCTACTTAATCACATATGTTGGATCTGGATGATACTTGCGTAGTATCGAGACATGGAAGACATTATAAATACTTGATAATACTGGCTGTAACACCAAATTTGTGAGCTTGGTCTTCCACTTGGTTCCAAGATCTTAAAAGGTATGATATATTGGGAACTTAACTTTTCTTTCTTCCCAACCAATCGAGGATGACACCTTCGAGTATGCAACGCTTCGTACGGTGTCATTTTGATACTTGACTGGTAGCTGTTATTATATACGAATTCTGTTAATGACCAATGGTCCTTCCAGGAGCCTTTAAATTCCTGGGCACATGCTCCCAATTTTGTATTGGCATGGGTAAAGGTGATAATTGTCTCATAGGCTTCTGGTACCCTTCCTTAACCTGTTGAAATAAGAGACATTCAGTCCCAATTTCAATTATTTCTCTTATCGTACTTGAATGCCAATATACTTTCAGGAGATTTGATAAGTCTTTACCATTCTTCGGATTTCGAAGTATATCTCTATAAAGGAGCCTTTAACAATATCAATTCCTTTACTATTGATTATTGGGTACACAATTTTGTTTTTAAATCTCAACAAATTATCAGTACCAATACTCAAACTAGTTGCAGCACCCATCTAGGTCTGATTAGCTACATCAATACGGTACTTACCAATACGTTGAGCTTGCTCGATTCGATCAATCAAATCCAGTTTTCCATTCTCAAGCTTGCTACCATGAAATAATGTCAGTATCATAAAGGAACCAAATCTAGTTGAGGGTCACTAAATATTTCAATAACTCATGTCTTTGACCAATATATATAACGCCATCCCGAAATCACTTCTGCTCAAGGCACTAACCCGAGTCACTCCATTTTTCTTGTATTAGACTGCCTTTGTGAAATTTAATATTTAAACCTTCTTGATCATTAGAATTTCACAATTCTTCACTGCACAATGGTATCCCGACTTCGAACGCGTATATGACGACTGTTAATTTCAATTTATAGGTTATGGGTACTTCTAGACGCTATCAAGTCTCTCAGGCGATGACATATTTTGAAATACTTTTATTAGCCATCAGATTTGACCACATAAACTGGTTATGGATATAAGGGTTCAAGGTCCAGTCCCAATTAAGAAATATGATACCAAAACGTATCACAATTTCACATTTATCCTTCAGACACAATCCATTCTCAATTCATTTCACTTGATCCGAATCACTTCACATATAAGAGATATTCTTACCTTGTATACACCTCTTATTCCAATATAATTTGCATTCATAATTTATCACCCTCTAACGCTTGTCTCATTTAGTTTATCAATTTTAACAAAACCCTTTCATTATTCGAATCAAGTCTCGTATCCAATCATTAACATATACAAATTCCAATCCTTATATTCGAAACATATTTCATACTCCAAAGTATCATTATATCCCAAAACTCTGAATCTTCTTAATAGTTTTGAGTCTTTTTCACTGGTTTGTATAACATTTGTTTTGGATCCAACTGACACTGTAAACTCCATGAAAATTTCCTTGTACTTGGTCTTATTAATGAATAATTTTAAATATAATAGAGCATGAAGGATCTTGATAAATTCAAGCAAACAAATATTTACTTTGAAATATGAATGAATATAAAACAATACAATATACCAAGTGGAATATAATGTAAGAATTAAATTTCTATTTAACTAAATTATATAGTGTTATGATTATTAAGCTATTTAAACAAATATTAGGAGCAAGGATTGGTTTTAATTGAAGCCAACCCGAAATCATCATGCCACTTAGTTTCTTTTATAATTAATGTTTATTTTGTTGGTGATGGTGGTCGTGTCACCAGATCCACGTGTGCAACTATCCGCCTGCCACGTGTCGAACCAAAAGCAGGCCACGTGGCAGATTGGCGACAGAACCGCCATGCGACACCGTTCCTAGAGGTGCGACAGAGTATCTGATGCGAGAGGAGTCTGCCGCCTCACAGTCTGCCGCACTGCATGAGCGGCAGACCACCATCGCCCATGCACATCACAGGACTCCGCATTGCCCCCGACACAGGTCTCCCGCACCTCACGCGGTAGAGGACTCCCGCACCTCACGCGGTAGAGGTCTCCCACACAGACCGCCGTAGAAGTCTCCCGCACAGCCTGGGGCAGAGTCCCCCGCACGGCCTGGGGCATAGTCTCCAGCACAGCCTGGGGCAGAGTCCCCCGCACGGATAGCGGCAGAGGTTCCATGCATACTCTGCCACCAGACTACTTCCCCGCAAGTTGCATGGCTGGAGGCGCGACAGAGTGCTCTATAACTCTGTCGCGGCCTAGACACGCGCCTGGGTCTCAGCCCGAACCGACTCAGAAGCCTATAAATATGAGGTGAGCCCTCTGAGATCGAAGATCCAAGAATCGATCCAAAATCCAAGAAAAATAGGGAGAATACTTAAACACTCTGATTTAAGCCATAAACTCCCCTTTTCTTACATACACCAACTCCCGATCACTGACTTGATCGTCGGAGTGCGCGTGCAGGGATAAATCCCTGCCCCCTCTGATTCCTGTTGTTTTTTCAGGATATACGAAGAACACGTGGAGCAAACTGTGACGATTGACTTAACCGTCAACAGTACAATCCGATCACGTGGAAAGCAAAGCACTGTTGCTGTCAGGTAGGCAACATCAATTGGCGCCGTCTGTGGGAACCTGGACAAAAAGTCAGGTTCTCTATCAAAATGGGGAGGACGCGTTCGGCAGTAGAGTTGACAGGAGGGTGGAATTCTGTAAGTCCCCCTGCCAGATCGAAACGAAGGAAGAGACACAGTGAAAGGGCTCAAGCAGAACCCTTAGTCTCCCTGGAAGAATTCGACGCCCTGAAGCGCAAAAATGAAGAGGCTACGACAGCCCTGAGAGCCATGGTGAGCTTCTTCAGAGAGGCTCTCCCCCAATTAAGCTTACCCCATGAAGTACAGCAGTTAGTGGGGGAAAGCACTCCTAGGCAGACCTATGAGAGAGGTCAGCCTTCCAGCCTGGTAAACGCTGGACAAGAGGCAGGAACGCCACATAACGCTACTGCCGATCCGGCGAAACAGAGCACACCCTTAGCTCCCAAGCGACAGAGTCCACCCTCAGCTCCTAAGCGGCAGAGTTCGTCGATTGTGTGGCAGAGTTCCCCCGTAGCTCAACGAAGACAGAACTCTCCCACGGACGACATGCGGCAGAGGTATCCTACATCGCATGCGAGACGATGCACTCCCACTGCTTATAGGTGGCACAGTTCTCCTCTGCCCAATGTGCGGCAGACTTCTCCTATCGCCGCTCAGCGGCAGAGTTCTCCCGCAGTCCATAGGCGGCAGAGTTCACCTCTGCCCAATGTGCGGCAGACTTCCCCTCTGGCTGCCAGGCGACAGAGTTCTCCCGCAGCCCATAGGCGGCAGAGTTTCCATACCTGCCGCAGCTCATCCCCTGTGGAGTTGGAACATGACCTAAGGGCACATAGAGCTGGGGAGCAACGAAGACAAGGAGATTTTGACCCACAAGAAGGTCCCGAGATATCAAGTCCCGTAGTCAGAGGTACTGGAAGAGGTATTTACCAATCGGACTCTTCTAGACTGGAAGGGACAGGACCTTACTCAGCTCGAGGGTCGGAGGACGTGGAGAAGGTCGTCCAAAGGATCCTCGAGAAGAAAAGGCTAGTGTCTCCGGATGATGGTCAAAGGAGGAGGATCCCATTCAGTCCGGAGATCATGAACAAACCCTTGCCGAAAAAGTTCAAAATGCCTTCTATGGCTACTTATACCGACAAAGCGGATCCCTACGACCATATTCAGAGTTATGAATCCCTCATGCTGCTTCATGGATGGGAGGACGAAATCATGTGCAGAGCTTTTTCTCTCACATTGTCCGGGCACGCTCTGAAATGGTTTAACGGGCTGAGCGAAGGTTCAATCTCCTCTTTCGACGAGTTGAGAAATGAGTTCCTCAAAGTGTTCATGATTCACAGCCAGAGGAAGAAAGACGCTACCTACCTACTCACGCTTAAACAAGGAAATAGAGAATCCTTGGAGAGCTATGTAGATCGCTTCCGAGATGCAACCTTGGAGGTGGAAGATCTACCAGTAGGGGTAGCCTTGGCTGCGATGCTGCAAGGGACAAGCTCAGAGAAGCTGCAAGAATCCCTCTCTCTTGATCAACCTCTGACGATCTCCGATCTTTTTGCTAGGGCTGATAAATACGTGGCCCAAAAAGAGGTCATGAGAATGATACAGCCCAGGGAGGCTAAAGAAGGAAAGAAGAGAGAGAGGGACGCGCCTGAGAGAAGCTCCCAAAGACCCGTGAGAGTAGACAAAGCCCCCAGGCTCAGGTATGAAGGCTATACCAGACTGAACGAGCCTCGTACTGCAATACTGGCAGCAATTGAGGGGACGGGACTACTGGAATTCCCCAAGAAGAAGATGGAAGATGTAGGCCAAAATCCTGAAGCCTATTGTGAATTCCATGGTGCTCACGGACACTCGACAGAGAGGTGTAAAGACTTGATGGACCAGTTAGAAAGACTGGCCAGAGAGGGCAAGATCAACCGCTTCCTATGGAGAAGCGAGAGACCCCGTTATCCTCCGCGTGACCAAAAGAAATGACCGTCCGCGGACCGGGGCAAATAATAACAATAGACGGGATAGGCCAAGAAACGAAGCAGTTAAGCCTGCAATTCCCCGTGCTAATCCGCCAAACAACGAGCCATAAGAGCCTGAGGCGCTATGCGTCACTGTGGCCAGGCGTAGTTCAACCGAGCCGTAAGAGCCTGAGACGCAAGGCGTCACTGTGGCCAGGCGATAAAAATATCAAGGCTATAAAAACTAAAGACGCATACACGTCACAGTAATTAAGCCTTAAACAACTATACGCTCACACAAATACATTCAAAGACCCAAAGCGCCCTTGGTTCGGGCCTTGCGAACGCAGGCTGCCAACGGGCCAGACCCAAAGCGCCCTTGGTTCGGGCCCTGCGAACGCAGGCTGCCAACGGGCCAGACCCAAAGCGCCCTTGGTTCGGGCCCTGCGAACGCAGGCTGCCAACGGGCCAGACCCAAAGCGCCCTTGGTTCGGGCCCTGCGAACGCAGGTTGCCAACGGGCCAGACCCAAAGCGCCCTTGGTTCGGGCCCTGCGAACGCAGGCTGCTAACGGGCCAGACCCAAAGCGGACAATTTGGTTACGTGGCCACTTGCTGAGCTAAGACCACAGCATACACGAATACATTCGAACATGCAATTAACCAAGCCGTAAGAGCCTGAGACGCTCTGCGTCACTGTGGCCAGGCGTACAATTAACTAAGCCGTAAAAGCCTGAGACGCTCTGCGTCACTGTGGCCAGGCGTACAATTAACCAAGCCGTAAGAGCCTGAGACGCTCTGCGTCACTGTGGCCAGGCGTACAATTAACCAAGCTGTAAGAGCCTGAGGCGCTATGCGTCACTGTGGCTAGGCATAAAAGATCTAATTAACCGAATCCTCTTTCGCAGGAAAAATTCCCTCCAAAGAGTGGGGAGCAATTGATGGTGGTCGTGTCACCAGATCCACGTGTGCAACTATCCGCCTGCCACGTGTCGAACCAAGAGCAGGCCACGTGGCAGATTGGCGACAGAACCGCCATGCGACACCGTTCCTAGAGGTGCGACAGAGTATCTAATGCGAGAGGAGTCTGCCGCCTCACAGTCTGCCGCACTGCATGAGCGGCAGACCACCATCGCCCATGCACATCACAGGACTCCGCATTGCCCCCGACACAGGTCTCCCGCACCTCACGCAGTAGAGGACTCCCGCACCTCACGCGGTATAGGTCTCCCGCACAGACCGCCGTAGAAGTCTCCCGCACAGCCTGGGGCAGAGTCCCCCGCACGGCCTGGGGCATAGTCTCCCGCACAGCCTGGGGCAGAGTCCCCCGCACGGATAGCAGCAGAGGTTCCATGCATACTCTGCCGCCAGACTACTTCCCCGCAAGTTGCATGGCCGGAGGCGCGACAGAGTGCTCTATAACTCTGTCGCGACCTAGACACGCGCCTGGGTCTCAGCCCGAACCGACTCAGAAGCCTATAAATATGAGGTGAGCCCTCTGAGATCGAAGATCCAAGAATCGATCCAAAATCCAAGAAAAACGGGGAGAATACTTAAACACTCTGATTTAAGCCATAAACTCCCCTTTTCTTACATACACCAACTCCCGATCACTGACTTGATCGTCGGAGTGCGCGTGCAGGGATAAATCCCTACCCCCTCTGATTCCTGTTGTTTTTGCAGGATATACGAAGAACACGTGGAGCAAACTGTGACGATTGACTTAACCGTCAACAGTACAATCCGATCACGTGGAAAGCAAAGCACTGTTGCTGTCAGGTAGGCAACATCAGTTGGCGATGATTTTTCCACATCTAGATAACCTTTGTGATGATGTTTCGGTGGAAGAAAATGGGATGAATAAGATGAGAAGGGTGTCCGATAAAATAAAAAGGAACAAAGGAGAGATCATGAAGACTAGGAAACGGGAACACGGTAGTAAATCTCCATGAGGATGAAACCAAGGCACACAAATTCTGCTGAAAAAAAAAACAATACAGCAGCAAGAAGGGAGAAAGATATGAAAGCACGTGGTTTGGCTTCCAATGAAGCCAAACCCGTGAGGTTTAGCCTGTTGCAGTAAAACTGCAGTAGGAAATCTAGTGAATAATAATAATAAAATGATAGACTGAGTGTAAATGATTGGGAAAAGTCAGAGTTGAGTAAGTAAAATGGCAAACCAAATTGATGAATGAGTAGCAGGAATAGAGAAGGAAACTAAAACATGTTGAAGGGCTGGAATTTCCTGTTGAATATGGTGGCAATAACAATTGACAACATGTTAAAATTGAAGTATAAGTGGTGTCCACTCAATAAAAGACTATGAGGAAAGCCTAAACTAAATTAAATGAATGGCAGTAGGTGCAGTGGCTACAGCCGAATATCAAATAAAAACATTTATTGGAACTGCAGTGTTTGGCGTGTAATCTGCAGTGAATGATGGTTTGGTCACTAGCAAAGGAATAAGGGATGCAAGGTCTGCTGACAAAGGAGGTAATTATAGATTAATATATATATATATATAGATATATATATATACTCGGATAGAAATGAAAGAATACAGCTGAAACAGCACAATGGCGAGATTGAAACAAAAGGATAAAATGAAACTATAGAGATTGAATTTTACTGAGAGATCAAACCAGTATTGAAGAAGTAAGTGAACTGCAGACAAAAAATCAGGCTAAGGGATGGGGCTGTACTGTTTTCATGTAACCTGCTGGAGGAAAGAAATGAAATTGACAAAGAGGAAGCTTTAAGAGTAGAAGAAACTGAAGAAATAGTGAGCAGAGGTGGAGCTGGAGTGAAATGACGGGGGCAGGAAATGTGTGGAAGTAATCAGGAAGTGAATTGGACATTATATAAGGCTGGAAACATTGAGAGCTGTTGAGGTGTGAACAGAGAAGCTTTACTGCAGCAGTGTTGACTCAAGAGGAAAGAAACGAGAGCAGCGAAAACAAAAAAAAATACCAAGTTAGTGGAAGCGGTTTCAGTAAGTTGAAATGATAAAGAAACAATAGGAATATATATTTTATATAGTACACATATATATATATATATATATATGAAAACCTGCAGCAAGAGTTGCACGCAATCTCGATAACTTGTGGGAGACTGCAACAACCAGCAGCAATCAAGGAAAAAAGAAACAAGTAAAAACTTAAGAGGTATTGTTCAATCAATCAAGGAATAGGAAGGCATGTATAGGCAGCTAACCTGAACTGTGAGGTAGATAAAATGGACATATACATTATTTGAAAAAATAATAGGAAACAGACCAAAGGAGACCATATAGTTTATAAGTAGGCGGCTAGAAGAAAATCAGAGGAACTGATAGAGAGAGAGAGCAGCTATAGATGATTAAAGTTAACTAAGTTAGCTGCTGGAAACGGGGCATTACTAAAAACATCTGTATACCTAGCATATAAATAAATGAGAAGAATCAAAATTTGTGGAGACAGTAAAGGAAAGAAAGGAAACGAAATGGAGAGAGTGAAGGTGGAAACTAGTAGACGCAGAACGAAAGGGAAAGCTAATGTCACGACTCAAATTATCTAAAAATCAGAGTAAATTTTTTTTCGTTTTTTTATTTATTATTTAATTCTTACCTTTCTCTCATCGTGACCATCCTACAACACAGTTGGGCTATGATTCGATGTTAGTCACTTCACACTTATTTGCCATTCCATTTTCATATTCACATTCATATATCAGAGTTTACTATTCTTTGACTTTAAATAAATACATACCCAATGGTATTTATAACTCTACATCCCCGACATCAAATCCGATTATAGTACTGTGCATTACATATTTAGATACAAAACTATACAAATGTGTATACCTGTCTCTCGTTGGGAAGCAGCAGATACCAATACATGCAAGTTCTCAGCCGCTTACTAATTATTGCGAGTGCTCTGAAAAGATGGGAAAATAAGGGGGTGAGCAAACCACACGCTCAGTAAGGCAATTATGCAAGTAAGTAGATAGCTCCACTATCTACATGCTCATAATGCCATACCCTTAAAATTCATTTTTTTTCATTAAAATCATCAAGCACAAAGTCATGCAAACATCAATGATTTAGTTTATCAAAACTATTTGTGCATATAGAAATCATGTAATTCATGCATCAAAGGTATTTTATGTAACATCATTAAATCATAATGAGCATGAAGTAAATCCAGATCATGCATTCTTTCATGTCATGTAAGACAAATCATAAATTGAAATGAAATTATGGAAAACATCGTCATGCTACTGCATTCAAATCATTTCATTAAACGCGAAATAAAATAACCCCATCCGGGTCAATTATCTCATAAGTAAATCTCAATTTTCTAAAAACAATTCATTTAACTTCTTTATAAAACTTCGGTTATAAAATCACCCTTCTTTCAGGGTCACATATCATAAAATCATAAAATCGGGGGCCTGACCCCTCCCTCGAGTCTATCCTGGTCTATCGACCAATAGTTATATCATGTGAGACAAGCAAGTGATTATATCTGTAACATCGAGGACTATGGCCATATCCTAGTGATCCCTGGCAACATAGTACCTAGTGTGTGGGGTATCACACTTGAAACGAGAGGTGGGTCGTCCTACCCGCCAGAATAGTATAACACCAGGATTGCGATGGCAAAGCTTGCTGCCTCGTGGCTAATGCCACTCCACTCCAACAATCCCCACGGTACAACGTACTCCACGTGATATACACGGTACAACGTACTCCGTGAACCCAAGCTCAATCAGGGGTACCTACAATAGGTCTTATCCACCCATATCATCTCTGTCTCAGTATGCACGTGTGAGCATATCATCTCACTGTGACACACAATCTACAGGAGGCTCCAACACGGCTATATGCATGTAATATAAATCCTTGTGCGAGCGAAGCTCTAGCATGGCTCCATGCATATTCATGATATATGAAAATCTCGTGCGAGCGAACCTCTAGCACGGTGTCATAAAAATCAGTAAAATCTGCGTACGAGCAGCACTCCAGTACGACTTAAACTGATTATAAATTCAAGTCAAATCCACGTACGAGCATTGCTCTAGTACGGATATGTATAAAAAAACTCAGTGAAAACCTCGTACGAGAAAAATCCAGTACGACATTCAAATGAATTATAAAACCATATAAAACTTTGTGCGAGCAACGCTCCAGCACAAATGAATGCTCAAGTAAATCAAATCTTGTGCGAGTTACACTCCAGCACGACTTTATGCATAATTAAATCAAATCTGGTGCGAGTTACACTCCAGCATGGCTTTTATGCAATATCATATCAAAACATGATGCGAGCTAAGCTCCAACACCTCTCATGCATATCAAATCATAAAACTAGTGCGAGCAATCGCTCCAACACCTTTTTATGCATATCACATCAAAACAAGTCAAAACATGCCAAAACAGAGTGCGAGCTAAGCTCCAGCACTTCTCATGCATTTCATAGGAATTAAAATCAGTGCGAGCAACCGTTCTAGCACATTTCATGCATTTGATGTCACACAAGTCGGTGCGAGCAACCGCTCAAGCACATTTATGCACACTCACAAATGCAGATATAGTCCGAACTATATGTCAGCACTATCTATTTCCATATAAACTTGATAGTTGGCCTATTTTCCAAAGAAATTTCATTTAAATATAAATAACACCTACGTAGTGTTATCTTTTGAAATTTTTACAATTACGGGCCAATCTATCGTTTTGCTTTGATTAAAACCAATAAAATCCCTTAATTCAAAAAATTCCTTAAATCATGCATTTCATGCATGTCATGCTTTCATCACCCTTAGGTGAACTTCCCTCAATAGGGGCGAAATAGTCTTTTTACCTATTTCGATCCTTAAAATCATTTAAACCACTTTTAAGATCATTATACAATAACAATGTATACATACAAAATCAGTGTATACAAAAACTATTAAAATACGCGTAGCTACCTCTAGCTACTCACACAATTCCCTTACCTCATTTTTCTGTACAGTCTGACCTTTCCATTGATGACTCGTCATACAGTCGGATTTGCTTCCAATCATATCTTCGGAACTGCGGATACACATTCACCAGGTCAAATACAATACAATTTAATTATATTTCATATTTTCTGGGCTTAATTTAAATCATTGGGTCCGTTTACCCATATTGGGCCCGATTATACCATAATGGGTTTTAATCGACCTTAAGCCCGTTTACCATACTTTATTGAGGCCTATTGGGCTCATTGGGCCCAGCAGTATTTATTTGGCCTCGTTCTAAACTCTCAGACAGCTTATGAATTATTTACGACAATTTTTCCCAATTTCCAGAATTTAATTCATTTAATGCGAAAATTAAATCCGTAATTTTTGCGGTAAATTTTAACACGCATATCGACGTAAAATTGTCGTAAATAAGAGTTACTTACCCGTGATTCCATGATAGTACGAGAATCGAGGCTGTCTCGAGCTCTTGGTGGATGCCAATTATCGAGCTACACAATTAAATATATTTTCGAGTAAATTTTCAGTCGGATATTAATCAAATTAAATATTCCAAAATTTAAATCGATCAATTCGACTGCTTACTGACTTACCCGAAGCTCGATTGCATCACTGAAATTTTTTCCAATTTTTTCTCTTTTTTCTTTTTCCCTTTTTCTTCTTTTTTTTTCCTTCTCTTTTTGGCTGAACCGGTTCGATTCGGTTCAACCCGGTTCAGACCACCGGTTCAGTCCGGTTCGGTAGGTTCGGTGGCTCGCTAGTCGGTTCTCCGTTGGTTTCCGTCGTCAGTGGCTCCGCTAGGCCGTCTGCAGCTCAGATCTGGTCTTAGTTTTCCCCGAGGTCGCCGAAAAGTGCCGGTCCGGCCTGTTCTCTCCTGGCTGTCGGCACCCATTTTCTTTTCCGCCATTTTCGGCGCCGTCCGTCGATTTCGTCGGTCGTGACCACCACTGATCGCGTCGCCTGAGCCTAGGGAAGCGTCGGCTGGGGTCGGTTGGGGCTAGATTGGCACCGGTCGTCGGGGATTTCCTTTCTCCCTCTCGGTTCTCCTTCTCCTCTTTTCTCTCGCCGTTCCTCTCCTTTCACCGCCGATCGCCGCCTGGGTCGGCGTCGGCTACCTCGCCTGGTTCATCTGCTGCCGGCCGCTCCATCCGGTGAAGGTAAGGGGCTCGGCTTCATCGGGCTTTCGACAGAAATCGCATTTCGCGATTTTTGCTTTCTTTTTTTTGTTTAATTATTATTTAATTATTTATTTATTTATAATATTATTTTAATCATTAAAATAATATTAAAATCCCAAAATATCTAAAAAATACTATTTTATTCATTTAATCCGTAAATGAATTTCTAAGTCCGATTTTACCTTTTTGGTATATTTTTCGATTATTTTCGGGATTATTTTCCAATACGAAAATTTTGATTTATTCCAATAAATTCATATCTTGATCAATTTAACCCGAAATTTAATTATTTCTTCGTCATTGATCAAGATTTCTCAATCTCATATTTTTAATTAAATTTTTCTTCTCGAATTTATACCGGCTTTCTGTTTTTTGACCATTTTGCTCTTGCGCATTTTCAGGACTACCAATTCAATCCTTTTGTATTTTTAAATGCACTCGAAAATTTCTATTCATTCCCTTTTGCTCTTATGATAAAACCGGGTCTGACAATCTCCCCTACTTAAGAAATTTGGTCCTCCAAATTAGAACCAAGTCAAATGGGTCCATGAACAACTTCGGGTATGTCTATCACACCATACTCTTTAATTCTCTTGTGACTTTTTTCGGAGTGTAATACTACCTTCACACTTAACTAGGGAGATCATCTTAAACCTCAACACTTTCTCTTTCCATCTAATACCCGAATCGATTTTCCAATCATACTTTATACTTTCATTGAGCTAAGTTGTTGAAGCTCATATCCGATCACATATGCTGAGTCCGGATATTATTTTTGAAACATCGTAAAATGGGACACATTGTGGATGCCTGTTAATTCAAGTGGTAACGCCAACCTACAGGCCTTGTCTCCCACTTTGTCCAATCTCTTTCTAAATCTCGTTACGTCCTTAGTACATGTAACTGCCACAATATTGATTCACCCTCGTTGAATTCCAATGGTTTCCTGTCTCTTGTTAGCATAACTTTTCTATCTGCTCTGAGGTGTTTTTACTCTCTCACAAATCAGCTGAACATCCTCTGAGGTTTGTCTTACAAGTTCGGGAACAATTCTTTATCTGTCACCCACTTCTTATCCAAGTCGGGAATAACTCCCTACCTCCATACAATTCCTCATATAATCTCATCCCGATACTCGAGTGACAATTGTCATTATTGGCGAATTCGATTAGTAACACTGATCATCCCAGGAGCTTATAAAATCAATGACACACACTCTCATCACATCCTCCAGAACCTGTATAGTCCTCTCTGACTGACCATCTGTCCGAGGACGGAAAGCCGTGCTAACACACAATCGAGTTCCCATAGCTTCCAAAACAATATTCCCAAAAGCGAAAAGTGAAGCGAAAATCTTTATCTGATACCATGCTCACTGGAACGCTACATAATGTTCCACAATTTTTTTTCATACACATAAATCCGCCTACACACTTAGAGTATTTGGGGATTTCCATAGTCAGAAGGTGGGTAGACTAAATCAATCTATCGACTATCACCCAGATAGTCTCGTGATTCATTCGGGTCCTTTGTAACCCATCACAAAATTCATGGTAACTTGTTCCTATTTCCGTGTCAATATAGGTAGAGGCTGCAATAACTCTGCAGACTCCTCGTACTCTACCTTACTTTGCTGACATACGAGACACTTGTCCACAATCTCTACAATATCTCTTTTTATATCTGACCACCAATACCCTTTTCAAGGATTTCGATATATCTATTATTTCTCGGATGCACTGTATATCCCGAAGAGTGAGCTTCTAACTATAACACTATCTCATCAACTGTAGTCCTGGGGAGCACTTATACTATCTCTGAACCTTTGTAGGTCATCATCACTCACTGTGAACTCCGTCACTATACCTTTCTGAATCTGACCCACACTATCGACACCCTGCCGATCATCACGCTAAGCCTGGAAAATCCGATCACACAAATCTGGTTCTAACCTCAGGCTAGCTGTCACAAAATCACCGTCATCATCAGAAGGGATAATATCACTACTAAGGCTCACAACTGCTCTAGCAGCTCACGCTCCCTAACCATCATATGTAACACCATCCCAAGACTCTTTCTGCTCAAGGCATCAGCCTTTCCTAGGTGGTACAATGTTCACAATCATAATCCTTAGAAGCTCTAACCCTCTTGGTTATCATTTTCAACTCTTTCTGTTAACACAGATACTCGGGGCTTTTTTACGATCAGTGCATACCTGAAATATCTCACCGTATAAGTGGTAGCGCCATACTTTTAATCTAAACGCTACAACTGCCAACTCTAAATCATGGGTCGGATAGTTTCTCTTATGGTCCTTAAACTATCTAGATCCATAAACGACTATCTTCCCATTTTACATCAATACACAGCCCAATTCTTATTTAGAGGTATCCTTATATACTGAGAAACCTCTTGAGCTGTTAGTCATGGTGAGAATACTTACGGTGGTCAGTTTATTACTTCAGTTTAGCAAAACTCACCTAAGCTATTTTCATACTTATCATCCCACTCGTATAGAATCTTTTTCCAACGATAAATGTCAACTGAGCAGCTCATTTCAAGAAACTCACAACACTCGTCTGTAAGACAGTCTCCAATTGCTACTCATGCTCTTCCCTGGACTTCGAATACATCGAAATAGCATCGCTAAAGATGACAACCAATTGGTCCATGTAAGGTTTAAATACCTCATCGTAGTTGAGTTTCACTCAATATTTCAAATTCCTATATTCTTGACCTATGTACGTATAAACTTATAATGTCATTTCGAAATCGCTTCCGTTCAAGATACTAATCTGCGTCATTTCCTTTTTCTTATATTAACGGCTTTTATAAAATTTTAATTTTTAAACCTTCATGATTAGTCAAATTCTATATTTCTTTATCGTACCAGTAAAGGTACCCAAATTTTAAATGTATATTTTACGACTGTTGATTTCAATTTCTGGTTATGTGTGCACTTCTAGACGCTGTCAAATCTTCAGGTAGGGAAGTATTTTGAAATACCTTTATTAACCCTCAGACTTGACCACAATTACTTTACATATCAGTCCATGTGGTCACAATTCATATTCGCTACTTATCATTTAATCCCAATTACTTCACGTATCATAGATATTCTTACCTTGTATACGTCTCTTATTCCAATATATCTCGTATTCAGGATCTATCACATCTTAAAGCTTATCTCATTTCATAAATCACTTATAATAAACTCTTTCATTACTTGTCAAACTTACAATACATTTTTCAGTGATGTTTTCACCCCTATTTTTCAACTTACAATCTCTATACTCATATTCAGTTAGCGCTAATCAGCTAACTATCATCTTGCTTAAGGGTACAAGCTGCACATCTTTCGCTAGCGTGTAAGCAACTGAAGGCGGTATGAATAAATGCATGGCACCAAGATCAATTAAAATAATTATTTCATTATTCACTACCAATGTGGTATCTTCCACCACATCAAATGAAACATCAATAGTGTCCTGGTCTAAGGCATACACTCGTCCTCGTTCAACATCTTATTTTCGTGGTAACTACCACACATCCTACACTGTTTACACTTGCTACACTGCTCTCACTGCTACTCGGTTACACTGCTCAACTGCTACGGAGCAAGTCGGGATCCTCAAATCACAATACCGCTCAAAAATATTATATTTGGATACACGGAGGCTACCAATCATCTTACCCCGTGACTTATTAGCTCTAAGCTTTTACCAAACTACCTTTTTCCCGTTCTGACATCTCTGTCATTCCCTATTCTCTTTTGTCTCTATTTCGACATTTTGGCCCTTACTACCTTTTCCCAAACTCAGAGGCGTGCAACTCATGATCTTATTCACACAACTGTAGTGTGTGCACTGCCTCGACATAGGTAGTGATATCTAACGGGCTAATCGGACTCTAATCGACAATCTGAGCCCTTCTATGAATTTTCAGACTTTTCGACTCTCACTGTTCATCGTGTCCGAGTCATATCTGCCCAAGAATATAATCTGAGTTTCATACTCGTCAATCAACCAATTCCTCTGGATCAACATAAAGAATCTCATCTGTTATTTTCTTTAAATAATATCCGGGATATTCTGTCTCCGGAATACATCTAGAATTTTATTCTCATGTCCATTATGGATGTCTAACTTTTAAGATGGGTCGAGCGGACTCCACCAATGCTCCGACTCACTCTCAAATCCCATGCATACTCTGAGCAATTAGCTTCATAATATTTTTCACACTCCGCTCCAACCTCACAAAGAGTGTCTCAATACTGTCCGATCTCTGTGTTAGACTCTGTCCGATCTCTCTGTCGGACTCTGTGGGGCATGGTCAATACCAATCTCCACATCAATCTCATCTTGTCAGACCCAGATTTTTGTAGCTTGTACCTTAAGATTCCTATGTGTATGAACACTATGTAATTATAGTTGAATCATAAGAAGAGTATTTACTAGACTTAAAGTGTTATTGAAATGAATTAACACGCAAAAGCTACATAAAATGCCTAATATGAGCGATAGGTATCACAGGCTAAACCGAGTTATTCTAAATCATTCTGACTGAAAATAAGAACTTAAAATAAGAGAGCGTAGAGAACTCATGAAGGAAAGTCAGCTTGATTTAGTCCCGAACATATAAAACGAAAGTAAAAGCTAAAAAAGGGTAAAATGGACCTTTTTGGCGAGAAAAGGAGTTTCGGGTGAAATTACCCACCGGGAGCGGTTGGAATATAAAGACGAGAGTGTAAGACATAAGATATGACGCTCTCAAAATTTTGAGAAAAAAGTCAACATAGTCAATGGTTAAGGAAAAAGTCAACTATAGTTAAGAAAGTGGACTTTTACCATAGTTGACTAATCATGGTTAAAAATTAACCTGTGTGGAGGAAAATTTGGAGAAAAATATTCTTGGCCAGAATACAAGATAATCATCCCCGGAAGTAAGGAAAATTTATTCGGAAGGATTCCGGATTAAATTTAATGGTTAAAAACGTAATGGGCCTAAGGTGAAAATTTTAAAGCCCACTAAGGTATACTAAACGTATATTGAAATTCTTAGGTCCTTTAGACCGAATTGTTGGACCAATTGATTGGCCAAATTTTGAGACAATAAAAGGCCCGAGACATAGTAAAAATTTCAGCCCGAAAGCCCATTAGGAAAGCCCAAACCGAGAAGCCCAAATGGAAAAGCCCATGAGATAAATATCTAACCATAGTTAAAGTTAACTATGACTCATAAGGTGACTCATGGCTAAGACTTGGAAAGTCAAGTATAATGGCTGGAAAGTAAAGCTTAATGGCTAAGTATATGGCTTATAAATGCAGCCACACCATTGTCATCTTCATCACACCAATTCCGGCTAGAAGAAAACACCATTGAAACATATTATCCAAGCTTTCTCTCACAAAAAATCACTAGGAATTAGGCATATTTGGAACTTGCATTCTTCATGGAAGTTGTTCCAAATTGAAAGGAGATTGACATATGTTGGAATTGGCTATCAAGGAGCCATAGAGTGCAAACCGAGAGCCTCCAAAGTTTCGGCCAAAGGGTGAACATAACAATTGGTATATTTTCTAATTTCCAATTTCATATATGTTAATGTATGAATGATTTTAAGTATGTTGATATATGTTTTAAGCATTGAAACATATTAAATCACCATGAAATGGGTTAGGCCGAGAGTGATCAATGGGATATAAAATTATGTCAATATGATTTTAAGACATAAATGGATTAGTGTACATGTATTAATGTTAATGGTGTAATTAGAATTAATCAAATTGATTGATTAATACATGTAATTTGTTGGCAACCAAGGTGTTTGATAAAATGCCTAAATGAACTATATGATGATTGGTAATGTTGCCTACCAAGTGTTTGTAAAAATGCCTAAGTGAAAATGGCTAAATAATAGGCATGGATGACATGCCATGGTAAACCGAGGCATGGGTATCTCTCGGCCATGGCATGTGGCCGAGAGGCCCAATGGGCCAAGCCCAATTATTTTAGACCCAATAAGGTGTACTGGGCCTAGGACAAGCCCAATAAGAATTGGTGGATCCCACAAGCCCAATAGGTCCAACGAAAATGAGTAGTAAAATGAAAATGGACTTAAGGCCTAGTTAGGTCCATTAAGGATTTTTAAGGTCCATTAAGGGAAAATAGACTGTATTAATGTATAATATAGTAGGAAAAGTATAATTAACCTGAGGAATGGTTGTTTACAGCTCCGGAGTTTACATTGAGAGCAGATCGGACTGCGAGATTGAGCAGCACCGAGGAAGTGAGGTCACGTGACGTGATCCGAGGTAAGGGACTTTTGCGAGTAGTTAGAGATAACTGCACGTATTTTCGTCTGCTTTTACATTCACTTAAAAACTCTGAGGGTCAGAGAAAGTGAATAATAATTATTGCGACCCTATAGTGGCAAATTACGATTTTACCCCTAGTTAGTCAAAAAGTCAACTTTTGTGAGAAGTTGCAAAAAGCATGGAAAATACTATTGTGAGTGTTTAATTGCTATTAGCATGAAAATAAATAGATGGGCTAATGATTTTAAGGTTGATGTGACTTAAGCACACTTTATAGTGCTGATTTTAATGTTTTATAAACAATCCCTTTTAAATAGTCATCTATCATATTATGTGAGAATGAATCGTGCTAGAGCATAACTCGCACTGGGATTCATATGTTTTCCACATACATTAGTGCTGGATTTTTATACGCACTAGATTTCCATGACATGCATGATAGAGTACTAGAGTTTTACTCGTACTCGAGTTTTACATGAGATGCATGACAGAGTGCTGGAGCGTTGCTCGTACTCGATTCTTCATGGTTTATACATGACATAGTACTGGAGCTATTGCTTGTACTTGATTTGATATATGCATAGCATAGTACTGGGAGCTATTGCTCGTACTTGATTTAATACATAAACTATGCATTGACCTAGTTGCTGGAGATTGCTCGCACTAGAGTTGAGTTTGTGATGTGAAACGGTGTTCGAGCGTAGTGTCGACTGTGTGTCGCACTCGAGGACGCACACTGTATGTGATATTATATACATGGTACCTATTCATGTCGCATTCTTGTGTGACTGAGTGTCACATTTTGAGAGGATGGCCAGCATGAGGGTATTTGTGAATGTGGTATAAATATTTCCATAGTTACGAGGGCTAAGTCCTATGGGAGGCACCCTGGCTGTGAGGGTCCACGGGTGTACTTTGTACCGTGTCTGAGTGGCACGAGGTGTACATTGTACCGTGTGTTACGTATAGCTGACGGCTGTAGTGGACTGACCATCCTCCCGTTGCAGCAGTGATGCCCCGCACACCGAGTACTATGTTGCTTGGGATCACTTTTCGGATATGATCATAGTCCAGGATACTATTTGCATAAACCACAGAGTCTTACATGATATATCACATTGATTGACTGATTTAAACTGCGGACCGACCTGAGGGATGGGTCGGACTCTGATTTTGTGTTGTGAATCATTTGATGCCATATTTATTGTGATTTAAATATACATGGCATGATTTACATAAAGGCATGATTTATATACGATGCATTGTTTTGCACTACATGCCTACATTTGAGAAAGAAAGCATGATTTTCTGTACATGGGATTTATTCTGTACAAGTATATATATTATATTTCAAGACATGCTTTTTAAAGCGAGTAAAGGAAATAATGTTTCCAAGGCATAGCATTATTTTGAGTAGATAGTGTTGATATCTACTTGCTTGCCTGATTTCCTTACTGAGCGCGTTGTATGCTCACCCCCTTTCTTTACATCTCTCTACCGAGCGTCAGTAGAGCAAGTGCTATCGAGGGACAGTATCCCAGAGTCCACTGCTAGTTCCTATCGATCGCCAGGTATACCTATTATGTACAATTGTGTATCTAAACATAGAAACAGCACAGTGATGTATACGTTATATATTATGGGGAATGTATTGGTATTAGATTTTATACAATCTTACATGTATAAGAAAAGCAGTTACAGTCAGTAATAATATATTGACATGTATATATGAAATGGATGATGTGGTAAGTGAAGACTCTGACATCGAATCACAGCCCAACCATTGAAGAGAGGAAAGGTAAGTTAAAAATGCGAAAAATTTATAGTGGTTTTTGGTTAAAGTCAAGGATTTAGAACGGGTCCTGACAGAATGGTATCAGAGCAGGGGTTGGTCTGATGTGAGTCGGTGTTAGAAAATAGGAAAGTATACATCCCCATAGTACTGTGCTGTGTTTAGATATAACTGTCTATACCGGATAGGAGATGGACTAATTCATTATTATGAATGCAGGAACTTTGCCTATATGGCAAATACGCGTAGTGGTAGAGGTATGAGAGGTAGGGCTCGAGGCCGGGGAGATAGACCCGAGGGACGAGCCGCTGCCAGATCATTACCTACGCATGAGACTCCAGGTGCTACTGAGGCACCCGAGTGTGCCGAGACGCGTTTCATGAGATTAGAGCGTGGTCTCGAGACTATTATTGAGATACTGGCACAGACGATGCCAGGTAGGCAGAGACAAGAGGCAGGAGCTGCTACAGGAGAGGCAGTTGCCCCTGATACACCTACGTAGACAACTGATGCACGGAGGACTGTAGATACTCCTACACCCCCACCGGTTTCGGGTGGTAGTGGATTAGGATATGGATATGATCTGCATCGGTTGCGAGAATTCTAGAAGTTTAGACCTCCATCATTTAGTGGGGTTAAGGATCCAGTGGCTGCTGAGGAGTGGTTAGCAGAACTGGAGAAGCTTTATGGATTCTTCGAGTGTACGACCTCGGAGATGGTCGCGTTTGCTGCGTTCCTACTGAAGGGAGCTGCAGAGCATTAGTGGAAGTCCACACGACCTATATTGAGATCCCGACATGCAGATATCAGTTGGGATATATTTCGGGAGGCCTTCAAGAGGCAGTTTGTTCTCGACACCGCACAGCGAAAACTACAGGTAGAATTTTTGGGACTACGCCAGGGGAGTCTATCTGTGGACGAGTATGAGACTCGATTCCTATCCCTAGGAAGATATGACCCGGATACCATGTACAGTGAGACCAAGAAGGTCCACAGGTTTATTCACAGGTTGAGACCGGTGCTACGATCCAAGTTGGTCCCATTAGACATAGTGACCTATGAGGAAGCAGTGCGTAGGGCGCAATTATGTGAGCAGGATTACGAGAGGAATGCTTCCGAGTTTAGAAAGTTTAGCCATAGCCGAGATGTATAGAGGAAGAGGTCGACTAGAGATTTCAGTTATCGAGGAGGGAAGAAACTCTTCGGTAAGAGATCACGAGTAGAGGAGGTGCGAGAGACATATGCTAGACCTCCTGCTTATCCGACTGTAGCCCTAGCAAAGGGCATTGTCATAGGAGGACAGAGACCTACTGCAGATCAATGCAGAAGATGCGATAGATCACATGGAGATAGACCGTGTTCACAGGGTGCTATGGTATGTTTCCGATGTGGGAAACAGGGGCACATGGCTAGAGAGTGCCCAGCGCCATTTGTGACTGCACCACAGAGGGGCAGGGAGTTTGATAGAACTCCAGCTGGTACGTCTACTCAGAGAGGTAGAGCGACGGCAGAGGAGAAGGGGAAACAAGTGATGGGTCAAGGGCGAGTACATGCTTTGGACCAAGGAACAGCTGATGCTTCATCGGATGTGATTCGAGGTTTCATTGCGTACGTGGTAGATATGGATAAGGCACATCCGGAGTTTTCAGATAATCATTGTGGTCAGTGAGTACCCAGATGTTTTCCCGGATGAATTGCCAGGGTTACCACCAGATAGAGAGATGGAGTTCTGTATAGATCTGGTACCTGGTACGGAGCCTATTTCGAGACCACCATATCGCATGGCCTTAGTTGAGCTGGAGGAGCTCAAGAGACAGTTGCAGGAGCTGTTGGATAGGGGTTTTGTTCGACCGAGTGTTTCACCTTGGGGAGCACCGATTCTGTTTGTGAAGAAGAAGGTTGGGAGCCTCCGATTGTGTATAGACTACCGATTGTTGAATAAGGCCACTATCAAGAATAGATACCCCCTTCCACGCATTGATGACTTGTTAGATCAGCTTCAGGGAGCACAGGTCTTTTCCAAGATTGACCTGAGGTCTGGGTATCATCAGCTGAAGGTTCGGAGTGGAGATGTACCAAAGACAGCATTTCATACCCGATATGGCCATTATGAGTTCTTGGTCATGCCATTCGGATTGACGAATGCTCCAGCTGCTTTTATGGCTTTGATGAACGATGTGTTCAAGCCATATTTGGACAAGTTTGTTATCGTCTTCATCGATGACATATTGGTGTATTCGAGATCTAAGGAGGAGCATGAGGAGCACCTCAGGATCGTGCTGCAGACGTTACGGGAGCATGAGTTATATGCTAAGCTCAGTAAGTGTGACTTTTGGTTATCACAGATCTCGCTTTTAGGACATGTTGTATCGAAAGATGGTGTATCAGTTGATCCATCTAAGATAGAGGCTGTAGTTCAGTGGGAACAGCCGAGGACAGTCACCGAGATAAGGAGTTTTTTGGGTTTAGCTGGATACTATCGGAGATTCGTTGAGGGATTTTCGAAGTTGGCTGCTCCGTTGACACGTCTTACTTAAAAGAGTGCACCGTTCATATGGAACGAGGATTGTGAGAAGAGTTTTGAGGAGTTGAAGCGTCGATTGACCACCGCTCTGATTCTCACTATCCCTACCAGCTCAGGAGGATTTACAGTGTATACTGATGCTTCGCATCTAGGACTAGGCTGCGTTTTGATGCAGGATAGGAAGGTAGTTGCTTATGGATCCAGACAGTTACAGGATCATGAGAAGAACTATCCGACCCATGATTTGGAGCTAGCTGCAGTAGTGTTTGCATTGAAGGTATGGCGCCACTACTTATATGGTGAGAAGTTCCAGATATTTACCGACCACAAGAGCCTCAAATATCTGTTCTCACAGAAGGAGCTGAACATGAGACAGAGAAGATGGCTAGAGCTTCTGAAGGAGTACGATTGTGAGATACTTTATCATCCGGGTAAGGCTAACGTTGTAGCTGATGCCTTGAGCAAGAAGAGCCTGGGGATGGTATCGTACATGATGGTTAGGGAACATGATTTGCTAGAGCAGTTTGCTAGCCTCAGTTTGGGAGTCGTGCCTTCTGACATGGATACAGGCTATGTGATAGCTAGTCTACGCTTGGAGCCGGATCTGTTGGACAGGATCAGAGTAGCTCAGCAGACTGATCCATTTTGTATAGATGTGAGTAGTCAGATGCAGAAGGGCACCGTGACTAATTTTGAGTTGAGTTCTGATGGACTACTGAGGTTTAGAGGCAGATTGTGTGTTCCCGAGGATCCAAGACTCAGGAGATTGATATTGGCGGAAGCTCATTCGTCGAGGTATACGTTACATCCGGGGAGTAACAAGATGTATCAGAACCTCCAGAAGGTATACTGGTGGTCGGGTATGAAGAGAGATGTAGCAGACTTCGTGGCAAAGTGTCTCATATGTCAGCAGGTGAAGGTAGAGCATCAGAAATCTGCAGGATTATTGCAGCCTCTACCTATACCTACATGGAAATGGGAGCATATCACCATGGATTTCGTGATGGGTTTACCGACGACCCGCAGGAATCACGATGCTATATGGGTGATCGTTGACAGACTGACGAAGTCAGCCCACTTCCTAGCTATGAAAGCGACCGATACTCTGAGTTCATTAGCAGAACTGTACGTACGCGAGGTAGTGAGGTTACATGGTGTACCAGTGAGCATAGTCTCTGATAGGGATTCCCGCTTCACATCCCACTTTTGGGGACATTTTCAGGAAGCCATGGGAACCCAGTTGAGTTTGAGCACCGCTTTCCATCCTCAGACAGATGGTCAGCCAGAGAGGACCATACAGACTCTGAAGGACATGTTGAGAGCATGTGTGCTAGACTATCGAGGCTCCTGGGATGACCACCTGTCACTAGCCGAGTTCGCCTACAACAACAGTTATCATTCGAGTATCGGGATGGCATCGTATGAGGCTTTGTATGGCCGTAGATGTCGTTCCCCTATTGGATGGGAAGAAGTGGATGACCGTAAGATTTTCACTCTTGACATGGTTACGCAAGCATCTGAGGACGTCCGCTTGATAGTAGAGAGATTGAGGACAGCTCAGAGCAGACAGAAAAGTTACGCTGACAGGAAACGTAGGCCACTAGAATTTGCAGTTGGTGAATCCGTGTTTTTGAGAGTTTCTCCTTCCAAGGGTATAGTGAGATTTGGGAAGAGAGGGAAACGAAATCCTCGCTATATTGGACCCTTTGAGATACTTGATCGAGTGGGAGATAAGGCGTATAGGTTGGCATTGCCACCGGACTTATCAGGTGTCCACAACGTCTTCCACATATCGATGCTTCGGAAGTATCACCCGGATCTGTCAAATGTGATTAGTTACGAGCCTTTGGAGCTCCGAGAGGACATGTCATATGTTGAGAGACCGATTCGGATATTGGATAGGAAGGAGAAGGTATTGAGATCGAAGACCATCGGATTAGTGAAGATTCTCTGGCAGCATCATACTTCAGAGGAAGCTACTTGGGAGCTGGAGAGTCTGATGCGAGAGAAGTACCCTCACCTATTTGAGGACTGACTTGGTTCTAATTTGGAGGACCAACTTTTCTGAGTGGGGGAGGATTGTCAGACCCAGATTTTTGTAGCTTGCACCTTATGATTCCTATGTGTATGAACACTATGTAATTATAGTTGAATCATAAGAAGAGTATTTACTAGACTTAAAGTGTTATTGAAATGAATTAACACGCAAAAGCTACATAAAATGCCTAATATGAGCGATAGGTATCACAAGCTAAACCGAGTTATTCTAAATCATTCTGACTGAAAATAAGAACTTAAAATAAGAGAGCGTAGAGAACTCATGAAGGAAAGTCAGCTTGATTTAGTCCCGAACATATAAAACGAAAGTAAAAGCTAAAAAAGGGTAAAATATACCTTTTTGGAGAGAAAAGGAGTTTCGGGTGAAATTACCCACCGGGAGCGGTTGGAATATAAAGACGAGAGTGTAAGACATAAGATATGACGCTCTAAAAATTTTGAGAAAAAAGTCAACATAGTCAATGGTTAAGGAAAAAGTCAACTATAGTTAAGAAAGTGGACTTTTACCATAGTTGACTAATCATGGTTAAAAATTAACCTAAGTGTGGAGGAAAATTTGGAAAAAAATATTCTTGGCCAGAATACAAGATAATCATCCCCGGAAGTAAGGAAAATTTATTCGAAAGGATTTCGGATTAAATTTAATGGTTAAAAACGTAATGGGCCTAAGGTGAAAATTTTAAAGCCCATTAAGGTATACTAAACGTATATCGAAATTCTTAGGTCCTTTAGACCGAATTGTTGGACCAATTGATTGGCCAAATTTTGAGACAATAAAAGGCCCGAGACATAGTAAAAATTTCAGCCTGAAAGCCCATTAGGAAAGCCCAAACCGAGAAGCCCAAATGGAAAAGCCCATGAGATAAATATCTAACCATAGTTAAAGTTAACTATGACTCATAAGGTGACTCATGGCTAAGACTGGGAAAGTCAAGTATAATGGCTGGAAAGTAAAGCTTAATGGCTAAGTATATGGCTTATAAATGCAGCCACACCATTGTCATCTTCATCACACCAATTCCGGCTAGAAGAAAACACCATTGAAACATATTATCCAAGCTTTCTCTCACTAAAAATTACTAGGAATTAGGCATATTTGGAACTTGCATTCTTCATGGAAGTTGTTCCAAATTGAAAGGAGATTGACATATGTTGGAATTGGCTATCAAGGAGCCATAGAGTGCAAACCGAGAGCCTCCAAAGTTTCGGCCAAAGGGTGAACATAACAATTGGTATATTTTCTAATTTTCAATTTCATATATGTTAATGTATGAATGATTTCAAGTATGTTGATATATGTTTTAAGCATTGAAACATATTAAATCACCATGAAATGGGTTAGGTCGAGAGTGATCAATGGGATATAAAATTATGTCAATATGATTTTAAGACATAAATGGATTAGTGTACATGTATTAATGTTAATGGTGTAATTAGAATTAATCAAATTGATTGATTAATACATGTAATTTGTTGGCAACCAAGGTGTTTGATAAAATGCCTAAATGAACTATATGATGATTGGTAATGTTGCCTACCAAGTGTTTGTAAAAATGCCTAAGTGAAAATGGCTAAATAATAGGCATGGATGACATGCCATGGTAAACCGAGGCATGGGTAGCTCTCGGCCATGGCATGTGGCCGAGAGGCCCAATGGGCCAAGCCCAATTATTTTAGGCCCAATAAGGTGTAATGGGCCTAGGACAAGCCCAATAAGAGTTGGTGGGTCCCACAAGCCCAATAGGCCCAACGAAAATGAATAGTAAAATGAAAATGGACTTAAGGCCTAGTTAGGCCCATTAAGGATTTTTAAGGCCCATTAAGGGAAAATAGACTGTATTAATGTATAATACAGTAGGAAAAGTATAATTAACCTGAGGAATGGTTGTTTACAGCTCCGGAGTTTACACTGAGAGCTGATCGGACTGCGAGATTGAGCAGCACCGAGGAAGTGAGGTCACGTGACGTGATCCGAGGTAAGGGACTTTTGCGAGTAGTTAGAGATAACTGCACGTATTTTCGTCTGCTTTTACATTCACTTAAAAACTCTGAGGGTCAGAGAAAGTGAATAATAATTATTGCGACCCGATAGTGGCAAATTACGATTTTGCCCCTAGTTAGTCAAAAAGTCAACTTTTGTGAGAAGTTACAAAAAGCATGGAAAATACTATTGTGAGTGTTTAATTGCTATTAGCATGAAAATAAATAGATGGGCTAATGATTTTAAGGTTGATGTGACTTAAGCACACTTTATAGTGCTGATTTTAATGTTTTATAAACAATCCCTTTTAAATAGCCATCTATCATATTATGTGAGAATGAATCGTGCTAGAGCATAGCTCGCACTGGGATTCATATGTTTTCCACATACATTAGTGCTATATTTTTATACGCACTAGATTTCCATGACATGCATGATAGAGTACTGGAGTTTTACTCGTACTCGAGTTTTACATGAGATGCATGACAGAGTGCTGGAGCGTTGCTCGTACTCGATTCATCATGGTTTATACATGACATAGTACTGGAGCTATTGCTCGTACTTGATTTGATATATGCATAGCATAGTACTGGGAGCTATTGCTCGTACTTGATTTAATACATAAACTATGCATTGACCTAGTTGCTGGAGATTGCTCGTGAAACGGTGTTCGAGCGTAGTGTCGACTGTGTGTCGCACTCGAGGACGCACACTGTATGTGATATTATATACATGGTACCTATTCATGTCGCATTCTTGTGTGACTGAGTGTCACATTTTGAGAGGATGGCCAGCATGAGGGTATTTGTGAATGTGGTATAAATATTTCCATAGTTACGAGGGCTAAGTCCTATGGGAGGCACCCTGGCTGTGAGGGTCCACGGGTGTACTTTGTACCGTGTCTGAGTGGCACGAGGTGTACATTGTACCGTGTGTTACGTATAGCTGACGGCTGTAGTGGACTGACCATCCTCCCGTTGCAGTAGTGATGCCCCGCACACCGAGTACTGTGTTGCTTGGGATCACTTTTCGGATATGATCGTAGTCCAGGATACTATTTACATAAACCACAGTCTTACATGATATATCACATTGATTGACTGATTTAAACTGCGGACAGACCTGAGGGATGGGTCGGACTCCGATTTTGTGTTGTGAATCATTTGATGCCATATTTATTGTGATTTAAATATACATGGCATGATTTACATAAAGGCATGATTTATATACGATGCATTGTTTTGCACCACATGCCTACATTTGAGAAAGAAAGCATGATTTTCTGTACATGGGATTTATTCTGTACAAGTATATATATTATATTTCAAGACATGCTTTTTAAAGCGAGTAAAGGAAATAATGTTTTCAAGGCATAGCATTATTTTGAGTAGATAGTGTTGATATCTACTTGCTTGCCTGATTTCCTTACTGAGCGCGTTGTATGCTCACCCCCTTTCTTTACATCTCTCTACAGAGCGTCAGTAGAGCGAGAGCTATCGAGGGACAGTATCCCAGAGTCCACTGCTAGTTCCTATCGATCGCCAGGTATACCTATTATGTACAGTTGTGTATCTAAACATAAAAACAGCATAGTGATGTATACGTTATATATTATAGGGAATGTATTGGTATTAGATTTTATATAATCTTACATGTATAAGAAAAGCAGTTACAGTCAGTAATAATATATTGACATGTATGTATGAAATGGATGATGTGGTAAGTGAGGACTCTGACATCGAATCACAACCCAACCATTGAAGAGAGGAAAGGTAAGTTAAAAATGCGAAAAATTTATAGTGATTTTTGGTTAAAGTCAAGGATTTAGAACGGGTCCTGACACATCTTGAGTCTCATGTGACGACTCAGTACGACTCTCAGGCCTACCTCTACGACCTCGAGCTCATGTACTCTCCCTTCTACCATAGCGGCTATCAGTTAATGAGTATATATTCTTGCATTCAAAACCAAATTCTTAGCTGCACTTCCATCTTGATATACACAATTGTATCTAAACATTGCACAGTACATGGGGATGTAAACTTTCTTAACCACTAACACCGACTCATATCAGGCCAACTCAAGCTTTGATACCATTAACTGTCACGACCCAAATTACCTAAAAATCAGAGTAAATTTTTTTTGTTTTTTCATTTATTATTTAATTCTTACCTTTCTCTCATCGTGACCATCCTACAACACAGTTGGGCTATGATTCGATGTTAGTCACCTCACACTTATTTGCCATTCCATTTTCATATTCAAATTCATATATCAGAGTTTACTATTCTTTGATTTTAAATAAATACATACCCAATGGTATTTATAACTCTACATCTCCGACATCAAATCCGTTTACAGTACTGTGCATTACATATTTAGATACAAAACTATACAAATGTGTATACTGTCTCTCGTTGGGAAGCAGCGGATACCAATACATGCAAGTCATCAGCCGCTTACTAATTATTGCGAGTGCTCTAAAAAGATGAGAAAATAAGGGGGGTGAGCAAACCACACGCTCAGTAAGGCAATTATGCAAGTAAGTAGATAACTCCACTATCTACATGCTCATAATGCCATACCCTTAAAATTCATTTCTTTTCATTAAAATCATCAAGCACAAAGTCATGCAAACATCAATGACTTAGTTTATCAAAACTATTTGTGCATATAGAAATCATGTAATTCATGCATCAAAGGCATTTTATGTGACATCATTAAATCATAATGAGCATGAAGTAAATCCAGATCATGCATTCTTTCATGTCATGTAAGACAAATCATAAATTGAAATGAAAGCATGGAAAACATCGTCATGCTACTGCATTCAAATCATTTCATTAAAATGCGGAATAAAATAACCCCATCCGGGTCAATTATCTCATAAGTAAATCTCAATTTCATAAAAACAATTCATTTAACTTCTTTATAAAACTTCAGTTATAAAACCACCCTTCTTTCAGGGTCACATATCATAAAATCATAAAATCGGGGGCCTGACCCCTCCCTTGGGTCTACCCTGGTCTATCGACCAATAGTTATATCATGTGAGACAAGCAAGTGATTATATCTGTAACATCGAGGACTATGGCCATATCCTAGTGATCCCTGGCAACACGGTACCTAGTGTGCGTGGTATCACACCTGAAATGGGAGGTGGGTAGTCCTACTCGCCAGAACAGCATAACACCAGGATTGTGAGGGCAAGGCTTGTTGCCTCGTGGCTAATGCCACTTCACTCCAACAATCCCCACGGTACAGCGTACTCCGCGTGATATACACGGTACAACGTACTTCGTGAACCCAAGCTCAATCAGGGGTGCCTGAATAGGTCTTATCCACCCATATCATCTGTCTCAGTATGCACATGTGAGCATATCATCTCACTGTGACAAACAGTCTACAAGAGGCTCCAACACGGCTATATGTATGTAATATAAATCCTTGTGCGAGCGAAGCTCTAGCACGGCTCCATGCATATTCATGATATCTGAAAATCTCGTGCTAGCGAGCCTCTAGCATGGTGTCATAAAAATCAGTAAAATTTGTGTACGAGCAGCACTCAGTACGACTTAAACTGATTATAAATTCAAGTCAAATCCACGCACGAGCATTGCTCTAGTACGGATATGTATAAAAAAAACTCAGTGAAAACCTCGTACGAGAAAAATACAGTACGACATTCAAATGAATTATAAAACCATATAAAACTTTGTGCGAGCAACACTCCAGCACAAATGAATGCTCAAGTAAATCAAATCTCGTGCGAGTTACACTCCAGCACGGCTTTATGCATAATCAATTCAAATCTCGTGCGAGTTACACTCTAGCATGGCTTTTATGCAATATCATATCAAAACAGGATGCGAGCTAAGCTCCAACACCTCTCATGCATATCAAATCATAAAACTAGTGCGAGCAATCGTTCCAGCACCTTTTTATGCATATCACATCAAAACAAGTCAAAACATGTCAAAACAGAGTGCGAGCTAAGCTCCAGCACTTCTCATGCATTTTATAGGAATTAAAATCAGTGCGAGCAACCGCTCTAGCACATTTCATGCATTTGATGTCACACAAGTCGATGCGAGCAACCACTCAAGCACATTTATGCACACTCACAAACGCAGATATAGTCCGAACTATATGTCAGCACTATCTGTTTCCATATAAACTTGATAGTTGACCTATTTTCCAAAGAAATTTCATTTAAATATAAATAACACCAACGTAGTGTTATCTTTTGAAATTTTTACAATTATGGGCCAATCTATCGTTTTACTTTGATTAAAACCAATAAAATCCCTTAATTCAAAAAATTCCTTAAATCATGCATTTCATGCATGTCATGCTTTCACCATCCTTAGGTGAACTTCCCTCAATAGGGGCAAAATAGTCTTTTTACCTATTTCGATCCTTAAAATCATTTAAACCACTTTTAGGATCATTATACAATAACAATATATACATACAAAATCAGTGTATACAAAAACTATTAAAATACGCGTAGCTACCTCTAGCTATTCACACAATTCCCTTACCTCATTTTTTTGTACAGTCTGACCTTTCCATTGATGACTCGTCACGCAGTCTAATTTGCTTCCAATCACATCTTCGAAAATGCGGATACACATTCACCAGGTCAAATACAATACAATTTAATTGTATTTCATATTTTTTGGGCTTAATTTAAATCATTGGGTCCGTTTACCCATATTGGGCCCGATTATACCATAATGGCCTTAATCGACCTTAAGCCCGTTTACCACACTTTATCGACGCCTATTTGGCTCATTGGGTCCATCAGTATTTATTTAGCCTCGTTCTAAACTCTCAGACAACTTATGAATTATTTACGACTATTTATCCCAATTTCCAGAATTTAATTCATTTAATACGAAAATTAAATCCGTAATTTTTACGGTAAATTCTAACACGATATCGACGTAAAATTATCGTAAATAAGGGTTACTTACCCGTGATTCCATGATAGTACGCGAATCGAGACTGTTTCGAGCTCTCAGTAGATGCCAATTATCGAGCTACACAATTAAATATATTTCCGGCTAAATTTCCAGTCGGATATTAATCAAATTAAATATTCCAAAATTTAAATCGATCAATTCGACCGCTTTTCGACTTACCCGAAGCTCGATTGCATCACTGAAATTTTTTCCAATTTTTTTTTCTTTTTTCTTTTTCCCTTTTTCTACTTCTTTTTTTTCCTTCTCTTTTTGGCTGAACTGGTTCGATCCGGTTCAACCCGGTTTAGACCGTCGGTTAAGTCTGGTTCGACCGGTTCGGTGGCTCGTCGGTCGGTTCTCCACTGGTTTCCGCCGCCAGTGCCTCCGCTAGGCCGTCCATAGCTCAGATCTGGTCTTAGTTTTCCCCAAGGTGGTCGAAAAGTGGTCGGTCTGGCCTGTTCTCTCCTGGCCGTCGGCACCCATTTTCTTTTTAGCCATTTTCGGCGCCATCCATCGGTTTCGTCGGTCGTGGCCACCACCGATCTCGTCGCCTGAGCTTGGGAAAGCGTCGGCTGGGGTCGGTTGGGGCTAGATCGGCGCCGATCGCCGGGGATTTCCTTTCTCCCTCTCGGTTCTCCTTCTCCTCTTTTCTCTCGCCGTTCCTCTCCTTTCACCGCCGATCGTTGCCTGGGTCGGCGTCGACTACCTCGCCTAGTTCATCTGCTGCCGACCGCTCCATCCGGTGAAGGTAAGGGGCTCGGCTACATCGGGCTTTCAACAGAAATCGTGTTTCGCGATTTCTGCCTTTTTTTGTTTAAATATTATTTAATTATTTATTTATTTTTAATATTATTTTAATCATTAAAATAATATTAAAATCTCAAAAAATCAAAAAAAGAATACTATTTTAGTCATTTAATCCGTAAATAAATTTCTCAGTCCGATTTTACCTTTTCGGTATATTTTTTTGATTATTTTCGGGATCATTTTTCGATACGAAAATTTTGATTTATTCCAATAAATTCATATCTTGATCAATTTAACTCGAAATTTAATTATTTCTTCGTCATTGATCAAGATTTCTCAATCTCATATTTTTAATTAAATTTTTCTTCTCGAATTTATACCGGCTTTCGATCTTTTGACCGTTTTTCCCTTACACAATTTCAGAACTACCAATTCAATCCTTTTGCATTTTTAAATGCACTCAAAAATTTCTATTCATTCCGTTTTACTCTTATGATAAAACCGGGTCTGACAGCTAATAAGAAACAGTGCTGTGAAAAAAAAAAGGGATAGAGCAAGGCGCCGTTACCACCATAGAATCAGGAAACCCTCGGGGGAGGAGAAGATTGATTACTGGTGGAGTGTAACTGAATAGAAGAGGGAGTGAAGAGGAAGAAACAAGTTGTTGAAAGACAAGGACTTTGTCTCGGCAGCAAGAGCAAGAATTGAAGGTAGCATCCGGGACTACCATTAGAGCTCAATTAGAGCTGGAAAAAAAAAAGTTAAGGCAAAGAGTTCACGGTGGACGAAGGAAGACGAGACTATGGCAGTACCGTGAAGGGTTCCGAGAACTGAGCAAAGCCAACTGGTTCAGTGGCTAATGAAGGGAAGTTAAACGTTAACAGAGATAATGAGAAATGGTTTTATCAGACGAAAATATTGCTGGGATAAGACAACGAAGACTGGACAAAAAATTGAACGAGCTTGGTCGACTGAAGGCTCTCGAATTTTTAATGGCAGGACCGAGGCCAGAAAACAGAGGCAGAACAAGAGCTGAATCGTGGCAGCATGAGAAGCACGATGGAGGAAGAGAGGAAGCCGGAGTTGGCAAGCTGAAAATAGAAGCAGGAAGGCAGAAACAGAGGGTTGAAGCGGGGGGACCGAGCAAGGCAGAGCAAAAGGAGAGGCCGGAAACAGAGCAGAGAATGTGGATTTTGTCTTGGAGCAACAGCGAACTGTCGAAGTTTAAGACGGGAGACCGAAAAGGGGAGTGAATGGAAGGGCCACCGAAGCCGGACGAAAACGTGAGAATGAGGGAGGTGATGCCACGTCAGGAAGGAAGGAAGGAAGGAAGAAAAACGGTGAAGGAGATGAACAGTGTAAATCGAAACTAAGAAGAAAGAAAAGATGGAGTTAGAGGGAAAATTCAAAATAAAAATGAATAGTAACTGGGAAAAAAAAAGGGAACTTATATATATGATTATATATATATTTGGAATAGAGAAAAAAGGCTCAAAGAATTTGAAAACTCGGGGAAAAAGGCTCTAACCGAAATAACCCGAGTGAATCGGACCCATCGACTTGCTACGTTAAGACAATCGATGACCCCTGACAGACACCGAGGTAAGGAAAATTCTCGTCGCTGCTAGCGATAAATATGCGTAATTTTTGTATATTTGTAGATATAAAGTTTAGGTTGAATTTCGCAGTACCGAAATTATTGAAAAGACTAGGTTGAGCTTTATGACTGAAAAATTAGAGATTTTAGCTTAGTTGAACAATCAAATTTTACGGACTAAATTTTAATGATTTGCAAAAATTACGATATGACTTGAATTCCGTTTTAATTATTGAAAATCTTGAATTTTGAATTTTCATAGACCGTTTTTTGAGATTTTTCAAAAAAGGGCTAGTCAGCCTGTTTTGAACGATTTCATAAAACAAATGAATTTATATGTGATTTAAGGAAAATGATCTGTTATAAATTATTCTGATGAAATGTGCTTGAGCGCGTACTGACTGTGTGTCGTACGGTCCGTCTCGCACTAATTTTGAGACAAAGGCATTGGTGAGATCATGCTGCATTTTTGCCTGTTTCTGTATCTGATTCTGTATCTGCAGTCCATGAGTACGATGTACCGTGCTTCTGATTCTATTTCTGGTCTTCGGACATTCTGATCTGTGAGCCGTTTGGGTAGCTGACCACTCCCACGGCGATTGACATCCCGGCACACCTGGCCCGTGAATTGCTCGGAGTCACCGACATTGGCCACTAGTCATTTCTGATATCTGATATAGCATGCATGCCTTGTCTCGTCTATTTGAAAATATTTATTCAGTTTGTCTGCTTGAACTGAAATATCTGGGAATCTGTTTGTTTTGCTACTGAAAAACTCTAAACCTTCTGAATTTATAACAGTAGTTAAATGTATTACTGATACATATTCTGTTTCTGAAAAATCTGTTTCTGGTATTTGTGCTTTTGTCGATACTAAATCTGTTTTCTGAATTCTAAAATCTGGTATCTGAGAAATGACCAAATCATCTGTATACTTTGTGAAAATATTTCAGATTTGGTAAATATAAAAAAATATATATTTTTCATAGGTAGTGTATTTATCTACCTGCTATGGAGTTTTTCTTACTGAGTATGTTGAGCTCACCTCCTTACTTTCCTCCACAGAGTTCCTCTGTAGCTGGGATCGCTTTCGTTAGTAAGGCATTCCTCATAATTAAGATTTCGCGGAGCGTATTTCTGCATCGAAGGTATACCCAGTTGTAAGAAATTCTTTTGTATCTAAAATTATGTAAGTACAGTAATGCAATACAAGATGTGTCTGGTGAATGTGAACATATTCTATTTAAAATTGTTACTGAGAAAAAAATTTAATCACACTGAATACTGTTATGACCTAATATAGACTTGTAGCCCAACCAAAAAATGTCTGTAAATTCAGGTCGTTACAAAGTGGTATCAGAGCAAGGTTGGCCTGATTCGAGTCGATATTAAAAATGAAAAAGACTTAGAAAGTTCACATCCCCGGCAATACTGTACATTGTTTAGATACAAATGGGTATACCTGACTGTGTTTTATGAAAAATTGTGTCAGTGAATGAAAGGAAACTGATAGATATAGCTGATTAGTATTATAGCCACATTGGCAGATGAAAATGAACCATTCCTCGAGGCCGTAGAGGTAGGCTCGAGAGGTGTAATGAACCCTCGTCTTAGTGTACATCTTATAGTTTCAATGGAAATTTTGAAATCCGCTTCGTAAGATTTGAGCGGGACATGGAAACGATAATGATATTATCGGGTCAAGTGATAGTGGCCCTGTGATAATGATAATGATTAAGGTGTGACCAGGAGAACGACCGAGTTAATTTCGAAAGATGGTACACTATTATATAGTGGAGTCAAAATTCAAATGTGACGAAAAACTGGAATAAATGCATTGGAAGAATTTATATGGATTCGTTGGGTACGATTGTAAACCTAATAGAGGCAACTTCAGAAGTTTAAGCCTCCGTTTTTCAATGGAGTTAAGAAATCCAATGATTGTGGAAGATTGGATAAGTGAGACAGAGAAATCCTATGGAATTTTATAGTAACTCTACCAAGAAAGTTTCTTTGCAATTTTTTGGTAAAGAATTGGGAAAGTTACATGGATTTTTAAAGTGCGCTACTATAAAGAAAGTAGCCCTTGTAGCATCAGTATGAAATGAAAAATCGAACTCGGAGGGAAGTTTCTCGATTTAACCCGAGAGCTAAAAATTAGAGAAATACGTGAGAAATGTTTTTGGAGGCCTTTAGACGGCAACACATTCTGGATGAAGCATATTGGAAATTCTAATTGAAATGACTGAATCAGACATGAGAAAATAAGTCCGAGAATGAATATGAAATTAAATAGATTTGGAATGGTTATAATCCGGATAAGTAGAGATGTGAAACGAAGGAAGTCCAAGAAATTCGTAGGAGGTACTAAGAATCCTAAATCGAGCTAAATTTGCTTCATTGGATGTTATTTTGAGAAAGCAGTGCACAAGGCGCAACTGCGATAATATGAAATGTATATTTCGAGGTCACTAAGAAAAAGGAAAAAAAGTAAAGAGAGTGACAGAAAAGTGATGTACTAAGGAAGCCGTGAGAATGATAGAGTAAAGTCATTGTAACTGAAAAGATGAATTACAGAACTAAAAGTATAAGTGAAGGTCACACTGCTTACATAATTGATAAAGTTAGGGTGTGTTCAGAGTAAAAAGACACCCCAGTAGACAGAGAGTATTCCGATATATGTTCGGATGATCTATCAGAGTTACTTCTAGATAAAAGGATGAAGTTTTGAGGTGATTTAGTATTTGGTACTGAGCTGATAGTTAACCACTATACTGAATGGCTCGATTTAATTAATAGAGCTAAGATAATAATTACAGAGATTGTATGATAAGAGGATTATCAGACAGATGATCCAATTTGAAGTGTACTGGTATTACTTGCTAAAGATGATTCAGAGTTTGTGATATATGGAGACTTTGGAATATGAATTACGTATCGAGTTTAAGGATTGTAAATTGTTTATGCTTATGTTTTGAATACGAGACTCAATTTGAGTAAGAAAATGATTTCGTTATAATTAATAAATGAAATAAGACAAGCGTTGAAGTGTGATAAATTCTGAATACAAGTTATATTGGGATAAGAGGTGTATTCAAGGTAAGAATATCTCTAGTATGTGAAATGAATTCAGATTAAGTGATATGGATTGAAAATAGATTGTGTTCGAAGGATAAATGTGAAATTGTGATAAGTTCTGGTATCCTACTTATTGTTGGAACTGAACCTTGAACCCTTATATCCATAACCAGTTTATGTGGTCAAGTCTGATAGCTAATGAATGTATTTCAAAATATCTCCCCGCCTGAGAGACTTGACAGCATCTAGAAATACCTGATCCGTAACCCATAAACTAGAACTGACAGTTGTAATATTCATGTTTGAAGTTAGGATACCATTACCTGTGCAGTGAAGAATTATGGAATTCTACTGATCAAGAAGGTTTGAATATTAAATTTCACAAAGGTTGCCCAATACAAGAAAAAGGGAGTGACTCGGGTTAGTGCCTTGAGCAGAAGTGATTTCGGGATGACGTTATGTATATTGGTCAAGGACATGAGTTAGGGAAATATTTAGTGAACCCCAACTAGATGTGGTTCCTTTCTGATACTGACACTTTTGTCATAGTAGCGAGCCAGAGAGTTGAAAACTGGGTTTGATTTAAATGAATCAGACAGACTTAGTGCAATGATAAATATTGTATTGACGTAGCTAATCAAACGCATATGGGTGCTACGACAAGAATTGTTATTGGTATTGATGATTTATAGAGATTTAAAAAAGGAATGGTGTACCAAATGACCTATAGTCAAAGGAATTGAGGTCGTCATAGGCTCCTTTATAAGGATATACTCTGCAATCTGGAGAATGGTAAAGACTTATCAAATCTCCTGAAGGTATATTGGTAATCAGGGACAATAAGAGATATAATTGGAATTGTGACTAAAAGCCTCATATGTCAGCAGGTTAAAGATAAGACATAACAATATTTGGAAAGAAAGGAAAACTGAGTCCCTGATACATTGGACCTTTCAAGATTTTAAACCGAGTGGGATACAAAGCATATAGATTGGCGTTACTGCCTGATTTATCGAATACTTGTAATGTCTCCCACATTTAATGCTACGCAAGTATCATCCAGACCCAACACATGTGATTAAGTATGAACCATTAGAGTTAAAAGAGGATATGATCTATGTGGTAAAACCGGTTCGGATACTGGATAGGAAAGAGAAGGTATTGCGGTTTAAGACGATTCCTCTGGTCAAGATTTTATGGCAGTATCACACTTTGAAAGAAGCCACGTGGGAATTAGAAAGCCTAATGCGAGAAAAATACCCACACTTGTCTGAGAACTGATGTAATTTTTAAATTTGGGGACCAAATTTTTCAAGGTGGGTAGAATGTAAACCCCATGAAAATTTCCTTGTACTTGGTCTTATCAATGAATAATTTTAAATATAATAGAGCATGAAGGATCTTGATAAATTCAAGCAAACAAATATTTACTTTGAAATATGAATGAATATAAAACAATACAATATACCAAGTGGAATATAATGTAAAAAATAAATTCCCATTTAACTAAATTATATAGTGCTATGATTATTAAGCTATTTAAACAAATTTTAGGAGCAATGATTGGTTTTAATTGAAGCTAACCCAAAATCGTCATGCCACTTAGTTTCTTTTATAATTAATGTTTATTTTGTTGGTGATGATTTTTCCACGTCTAGATAACCTTTATGATGATGTTTCGGTGGAAGAAAATGGGATGAATAAGATGAGAAGGGTGTCCGCTAAAATAAAAAGGAACAAAGGGGAGATCATGAAGACTAGGAAACGGGAACAAGGTAGTAAATCTCCATGAGGATGAAACCGAGGCACACAAATTCTGCTAAAAAAAAAATACAACAACAAGAAGGGAGAAAGATATGAAAGCACGTGGTTTGGCTTCCAATGAAGCCAAACCCGTGAGGTTTAGCCTGTTGCAGTAAAACTGCAGCAGGAAATCTAGTGAATAATAAAAATAATAATAAAATGATAGAATGAGTGTAAATGAATGGGAAAAGTCAGAGTTGAGTAAGTAAAATGGCAAACCAAATTGATGAATGAGTAGCAGGAATAGAGAAGGAAACTAAAACATGTTGAAGGGTTGGAATTTCCTGCTGAATATGGTGGCAATAACAGTTGACAACATGTTAAGATTGAAGTATAAGTGGTGTCCACTCAGTCAAAGACTATGAGGAAAGCTTGAACTAAATTAAATGAATGGCAATAGGTGCAGTGGCTACAACCAAATATCAAATAAAAACATTTATTAGAACTGCAGTGTTTGGCGTGTAATCTGCAGTGAATGATGGTTTGGTCATCGGCAAAGGAATGGGGGATGCAAGGTCTGCTGACAAAGGAGGTAATTATGGATTAATATATATATATATATATATATATATACTCGCATAGAAATGAAAGAATACAGCTGAAACAGCACAGTGGCGAGATTGAAACGAAAGGATAAAATGAAACTATAGAGACTGAATTTTGCTGAGAGATCAAACCAGTATTGAAGAAGTAAGTGAACTGCAGACAAAAAATCAGGCTAAGGGATGGGGCTATACTGTTTTCGTGTAACCTGCTGGAGAAAAGAAATGAAATTGACAAAGAGGAAGCTTTAAGAGTAGAAGAAACTGAAGAAATAGTGAGCAGAGGTGGAGCTGGAGTGCAATGACGGGGGCAGGAAATGTGTGGAAGTAATTAGAGCTGGCAAAAGTTGGCCCGAGCCCGAAAACCCGCCCGAGCCCGCCTGAGACAGAACCCGAGATCGGACCGAATTGATCAAAAAGTCAAAGGCCCGAGCCCGAGAAAAGCCCAACCCGAAAAAGCTCGAATCCGAAAAAGCCCGAGCCCGATACGACCCGAACCCGAAATGGGCCCGATCCGAAACCCGAGAAAGCCCGAATTTATAAACCGAGAAAGCCCGAATTATAATTATATAATTATTATATTAAAAAATAATTAAATAAATAAATAATAATACACTTTTTCTAATTAAAATTTATAAAATTTTAAAACAATCATTACTTATTTATTACATAATTATATCAATAATTTATTATCAACAATATAAATATTAAATATTTACATTCAATTATTAAATAAAATTATTTTAAAACACAATATAATATTCAATATCAAATAATTTTCAATATTATGCTTATTATATTTGTAATAATAAATATTAAATATATTATTAAATATAACATTTGATTTTATTATAAAAACAATTATTATACTATTTTATTATATTTATTTCATATTAAAATTTTAATTTTAATACAATAATAAATCAAATATATATATATATATATATATATATATATATAAATCATTATATAATTGTAACATTTATTTAAACTTGATATTTCATATAAAACATTAAATACATTATTAACAAAATTAGAATTTAAATTCTGACTCCTATAACTCGTAAATAGAAAAATAGTAATTTGTTTTTTAAATGGTGATTATACTAAAAATAAAAATTGAAAGTTAAAAAGGGGATCATACCCTTTTAAAGGTTGCAATAACTTTTTCACTGCAAAAAAAGATTCAGACTCAACTATGACATGTTTGCATCCAAATTCTCATGCCATTAATAAGTCAATGATTGTTATGTTCTAAATTAGTCCAATATAGTAAAAAACAAACCAGCAAAGAAAACATCAAACACGTAAAGTTATGACATGTAATATTACAAGAACAATAAAATAGAAAACATACAATCATTCTCATACACAACCACCTAGTCATGGAGAAACCAATCCCTAGTCATACATTGCATGATGAACAAAACAGGAAAATACGATCATTCCATTCAACGCTAGCGGCTTGATGAATAACATACTCGAAAAGATTGTAAATGCAGGAAGCAACTAAACTCTCCAAGAGCGACACTGTCTTCAAATAAGATTAATGAGGTAATGATCAATTATAATTACTCTTAATAAAAAAATTTAATTTTTTAACAATATAAATAGTAAGAAATAAAATATCAATATACGTTACAATTAGAACTCTTCATCCTTATCCATAAACCAACTAGTTCAATTTAATCCAACTTTCCTTCCAAATCTCATTGTTTCATCTTCTTCATCTAATAAAATATATAAAAATAATCATATAAGAATTTAAATAATAAAAAATTAATAAAATAATAATGACACTAAAATCTTACCGTCTTTATCTATATTATATCCATACAGCTAATTACGAGTGGTAATCAAAATTTCTGCATTATGTGTTATGAGACAATTTCTCCATTTGTTGATAACTCTACTACCCATACTAAATGCTGATTCAGATGCAACTGTGGTAATTGGAATACTTAATATATCATTAGCCATAAGTGAAAGTACAGGCTATCGAAATTGATTTTTCTTCCAATAATTAAGAACATCAATTTGAATCTCATAATCTTCTCTTGATTTATTCAAATATACATTTAACTCGGATCTATATAAAAGAGATCCAAAATTGAAGTTTCTAAATCCCTACAATAACAAAATAAGTTCATATATGAAATTATAATAACAAATGTAAATTAAAACTCAAAAAAGAATTACTTAATATAAAAAAATAATAATATAATAAGTTACTAAAACAATTTATATTAAACTTTGAACAAAAAATTTATATAAATATGTTATCAAATTAACAATAAATATTTATATGTTTCAAATTTTATTTCTAGCTAGGAAATTTAAGTTTTTGCCATGTCTTATCTTTTGTATAAATTTTATTACTAAATTATATAATTTTTTCCTCTTTAATTCATATTTCATCCTTTTAATTATATTTTATCTTATAATCATTATGATTAAATTATATCAGCTTTTTGGTTTACCTATTTTATTTAAACTTCTATATTATATTTAATAATTTTTTCAAACTTAAATTAATTGCATATATCAATTGAGAATTTAGCTACAATTATAGAACTTTAATTAGGTATAATTTAAACGAATTGGTAACAATTAATTAGGTATAATTTTGTTAAGCATATATGATTCTTTATTTATTTGCCTACCTTATCGGTTCATATCTATACCGGTCCACTAAAATAATATCAGTAGATATTTTTTCTTGTGCATTATGCAACGTGACGATCAAGACAAACATGCATCATTACTTGATTGTGCAAAAATGATTATTTTAAGTTAATTTTTTTATTTAAATTATGTAACTAATTTATTAAAAATTAAAAATTTGTTATACTTATATATGATAACTAATTAGTAAATATTTATTTTAATAATTATTTTGATAATAAATAATTAATTTTTTAACCATGTTATTATATAATATGATAATTCTGTTTGAAAATTATTAAATTAATTATATATATACATTAACGTGCAATATTTATTTTATTCCATTTTATACAATAATTTAATAATTTATCATGAAATCATATCCTTTCTTTTCTTATTCTTTGAAAGCCTATCAACAATTTCAATTATTCTATAGATAAATTATATTTGTAGTCCAGTCAGATTTTTTATACTCTTCAATTTTTCTTGGCCAAGGCCAAAGAAATAAGCAAAACATTCATTTAAGAAATAAGTGAAGAAGATAACATCTAGAAATTGGAGAAAATCTGTAAAAGTAAAAACAAACTAACAGAGGAAATAAAAAAAATATTATGAAACTTTTATTAATATAATTTTAGTAACTTCTATTTAAAATGTAAAAATTTATTATTTTAATCATAATTATCTACTTTAATTTCATAATTATTTATATTATGCTTTTTTTAAGCTCGCAAAGTTTTTTTGTATAAATATATTTTTTTAGTGTATTATATCAACTACAAAATATCAATCATATGGTAGTGTATAATTGTATATGATATTATTATATCAAATATTAAAAATATATAATTTTTTTAATTTAATATTCTAAATTTTTAATGAGACATTTGATTAATTAATGTAAACGATTATATTTAATGCAATAATATTAATTATGATTTATGTACAGATAAAAAACAAATTAGAAATAAAATAGAGCTGATTAATTGATCATTTATTCATATGAAGTATTTTTTTGGTAAATGATAATATTAATTGGTACTTTTCTTCCTATAATATATATATATGTAATATTTTCTTTTGCATTTAATGAATATAATTATATCTACTATTTTATAATAAATATTGTAAGAAATTAAAAAATAGTAAATTATTTTTGTCAAATAATAAATATTAAAATATAGAAATTTGTTTTTATATAAATATTTATTAAAATATAAAATCATATAAAAATTAAATTAATTATCGCATTCAAATATTTTTTTAAAAAATTATAACTAATAAAATTTCAAAATATTTCAAGTCGGCTCGCTAAACCCGCCAGACTAAAACCGAGACCGAACCCGAAAAAGCTCGAACCCAAAAAAGTCCGAACCCGAAGAAACTCGAAACCGAAAAAGGCCGAACCCGAAAAAATCCAAATCCAAAAATAACCAAATCCGAAAAAACTTGAATCCAAAAAAACTCGAATTCAAAAAAAACTCGAACCGAACCCGCCCGTTTGCCACCTCTGGACGTAATCAAGAAGTGAATTGGACATTATCTAAGGCTGGAAACATTGAGAGTTGTTGAGGTGTGAACACAGAAGCTTTACTACAGCAGTGTTGACTCAAGAGGAAAGAAACGAGAGCAGCGAAAACAAAAAAAAACACCAAGTTAGTGGAAACGGTTTCAGTAAGTTGAAATGATAAAGAAACAATAGGAATATATATTTTATATAGTACACATATATATATGAAAACCTGCAACAAGAGTTGCACGCAATCTCGATAACTTGTGGGAGACTGCAACAACCAGCAGCAATCAAGGAAAAAATAAACAAGTAAAAACTTAAGAGGTATTGTTCAATCAGTCTAGGAATAGGAAGGCATGTATAGGCAGCTAACCTGAACTGTAAGGTAGATAAAATGGACATATACATTATTTGAAAAAATAATAGGAAACAGACTAAAGGAGACCATACAGTTTATAAGTAGGCGGCTCTAAGAAAATCAGAGGTGATGGTGGTCGTGTCACCAGAATCCACGTGTGCAACTATCCGCCTGCCACGTGTCAAACCAAGAACGAGCCACGTGGTAGATTTGGCGACAGAGTGGCCACGTGGCACAGTTCCTAGTAGTGCGACAGAGTATTCGATGCGATAGGAGTCTGTCGCCTTGCGGTGTGCCGCACAGCAGGCGCGGCAGACCTCCATCGCCATATATCGCGACATTGGTCTCCCGCGCAGCCTGCGGCATAGTCTCCTACACAGACTGCGGTAGAGGTCCCCGCACAGCCTGCGGCATAGTCTCCCGCACAGACTGCGGTAGAGGTCTCCCGCACAGCCTGCGGCATAGTTCTCCTGCACAGCCCGCGGTAGAGGTCTCCCACAAGCTACTTTACTCGAAGCGCGACAGAGTGCTATATGACTCTGTCGCGGCCCAGACACGCGCCTGGGCCTCAGCCCGAACCGACCCAGAGAAACCTATAAATACCAGGTGAGCTCTCTGAAAAGAAAAAAGAAAAAGAACAAAAAAAAGAAGGGAAAAGCCTTAAACTCTCTGATTTAAGCAATACATTCTCTTCTTCATACATTCACAACTCCGATTACTTACTTAATCATCGGAGTGCGCGTGCAAGGATAAATCCCTGCCCCCTCGGATTCCTGTTGTTTTTGCAGGATATACGAAGAACCCGTGGAACAAATTGCATCGACGTCACCCTTTTGTCGTTAGTGCAATCAGACTACGTGAAAGGTATATTCTTGTTGCTGTCAGGTAGGCAACATCAATTGGCGCCGTCTGTGGGAAATCTGACAAAAAGTCAGGTTCTCTATCAAAATGGTGAGAACACGCTCTACAGCAGAGTTGACATGAGGGCAGAATTCTGTGAGTCCCCCTGTCAGACCAGAGCAGAGACGAAGACGTAGTGAAAGGGGTGACAGAGAAGCCTTGATTTCTCTAGAAGAATTTGAGACCCTGAAGCGCAAAAATGAAGAGACCACGACAGCGTTGAAAGCTATGGTGAGCTTCTTCAGAGACGCTCTCCCCCAATTCAACTTGCCCCATGAAGTGCAGCAGTTAGTGGGGGAGAGCACGCCTAGGCAGACCTACGAGAGAGGTCAGCCCTCAACCCTGGTAAAAGCTGGACAAGAGGCAGGAACATGAAATAATGCCACTGCGGATCCAGCAAGGCAGAGGTCTCCCCTAGCGGATAGACCACGGAGCTCGCCCGCAGCTCAACGGCGGCAGTGTTCACCACTGGCCGATAGGCGACAGAGCCCACCAAATGTGCTGCAGAGCTCGCCCACGGCTCAATGGCGGCAGAGCTCACCCGTCGACTTCAGGCGACAGTGTTCTCTTACGGAACCCGTGCGGCAGAGCTCTCCCAGGGACTACATGCGGCAGAGCTATCCCGCAACATATATGCGACGGTGCTCTCCCGTCGCTGATAGGCGGCAGAGTTCTCCTCTACCCGGCAGGCGGCTGACTTCTCCTCTAGCCGATAGGAGGCAGAGTTCCCCCATATGCCGCAGCTCATCTTCCATAGAGTCGGAACATGATCTAGGAGCCTATAGGGCTGGGGAGCGACGGAGACAGAGAGGCCAAGACCCACGAGAAGGTCTCAAAATCTCAAGTCCCGAAATGGGAGGTACTGGAAGGGGTGCTTATCAGTCGGACTCTTCTAGACCCGAAGGGACAAGGCCATGCTCAGCTCAAGGGTCGGAGGACGTGGAGAAGGTCGTCCAAAGGATCCTCGAGAAGAAAAAACTGGTGTCTCCAGATGACGGCCAAAGGAGGAGGATCCCATTCAGCCTGGAGATCATGAACAAACCTTTGCCAAAGAAGTTCAAAATGCCTTCCATGGCCACTTACACCGGCAAAGCAGACCCCTATGACCACATACAGAGTTACGAGTCCCTCGTGCTGCTGCATGGGTGGGAGGACGAAATTATGTGCAGAGCTTTTTCCCTCACATTGTCCGGGCACGCTCTAAAGTGGTTCAACGGGTTGAGCGAAGGTTCAATCTCCTCTTTTGACGAGTTGAGAAATGAATTCCTCAAAGTCTTCATGATCCACAGCCAAAGGAAGAAAGATGCTACCTACCTACTCACGCTTAAACAAGGGAATAAAGAACCCTTGAAAAGCTTTGTAGACCGCTTCCGAGATGCAACCTTGGAAGTGGAAGATCTACCGGTAGGCGTAGCCTTGGCTGCAATGCTGCAAGGGACGAGCTCCAAAAAGCTACAAGAATCCCTCTCTCTCGATCAACCGATGACAATTTCTGACCTCTTTGCCAGGGCTAACAAGTATGTAGCTCAAGAAGAAGTGATGAAAATGATACAGCCCAGAGAGGCAAAGGAAGGAAAGAAGAGAGAGAGAGATGCACCCGAGAGAAGCTCCCCAAGACCCGTGAGAGTAGACAAAGCCCCTAGGCTCAGGTATGAAGGCTATACCAGGTTGAACGAGCCTCGTACTGCGATACTGGCAGCTATCGAAGGGGCAGGATTATTGGAATTCCCCAAGAAGAAAATTGGAGATGTAGGATGAAACCCCGAAGCCTACTGTGAATTCCATTGTGCTTACGGTCACCCAACAGAGAGGTGCAGAGATTTAATGGACCAGTTGGAAAGACTGGCCGGAGAGGGGAAGATCAACCGCTTCCTGTGGAGAAGCGAGAGACCCCGTTATCCTCCGCGTGACCAAAGGAATGATCACCCGCGGACTGGGCCAAACGATGGTAACAGAAGGAATAGGCCCAGAAACGAAGTAATCAGGCCCATCCCCCGAGTCAATCCGCCAAACAAAGAACCTACAGCCCCCGCAATAAATGTTATTGCAGGCGGGGAATCAATAACGGGAAGCTCCTCTACTTCCCGCAAAAGTTACGCTAGGCAAGCGTATCAGGTTAACGTTGTGATGGAAGAACAGGAGGATGAAGAACCCATCATGTTCACTCCGGCTGACAAAGGTGATATTGTCATGCCCCATGATGACCCCATGGTGATATCCACTGTAGTGGCCAAACACCCGGTGAGCAGGGTTCTGGTCGATAACGGGAGCTCAGTAAACCTAATCTATTGGAACTGCTTCGAAAAAATGAGCATATCCGAAGATAGGCTAAAGCCCGTTATGACGCCACTATACGGATTCACGGGCGAACGAGTGAAGGTTGCCGGGTCCATAGAGTTGCCTGTGACTCTCGGAGAGCACCCAAAGAACGTGACCCGGCAAGTGTTGTTCATGGTGGTCAGGTCAACCTCCGCTGCCTACAACATGATTTTGGGCAGACCTGTGCTGAATGACATGAGGGCGGTGATATCCTCTTGCTATCTATTGATGAAGTTTCCCACTCCCAACTGAGTCGGGCAAGTACGAGGAAACCAAAGGAGTGCTCGTACTTGTTATCTCGCTTCCACTGCCAACAAGGTAGCACAGAGGAAAGAAACCTTATGTATAGACGATCCGCCCAAGCCTCAGCCTGTAGAGGAAACCGAGGCCATTGAACTAACAGAAGGGGATGAGGGAAAAAAGGCATTCATAGGGACTCAACTGGGCGAACGACTCAAGAATGAGATAGTCGAGTGCCTGAGAAGAAACTCGGATGTCTTCGCCTGGAGCTCGACGGACATGCCCGGAATCAGTCCCGAAGTGATCTGCCATGAGCTTAATGTCATACTCGGGCATAGACCTGTCAAACAGAAGAAGAGGAGCTTCACCCCGGAACGACAAAAAGCAATCACTGAAGAAGTGAGTAAACTCCTGGACGCCGGATTCATCCGAGAGGTCTAATACCCTGAGTGATTGGCCAACGTAGTGATGGTAAAGAAATCTAGCGGGAAGTGACGAATGTGTGTGGATTTCACCGATCTGAACAAAGCCTGCCCTAAAGATTCATACCCCCTACCTCGGATAGACAGACTGGTAGACGAAACATCCGGTTACGAATTCCTCAGTTTCTTGGATGCTTTCTCCGGGTATCACCAAATCATGCTTCACCCAGAAGACGAAGAAAAGACTTCCTTCATAACCGATAACGGAACCTATTGCTATCGGGTAATGCCGTTCGGTCTAAAGAACACGGGAGCCACCTATCAACGAATGGTGAGTAAAGTGTTCAAAGATCTTCTGGAAAATACCATGGAAGCCTACGTGGACGATATGATAATCAAGAGCCGCGTAGGAGAGTCTCATACTGATCAAATGTCCAGGGTATTCGAAGTATTGAGGAGATTCAACATGAAGCTAAACCCTGAAAAGTGCTCATTCGGGGTAAGATCAGGGAAGTTCTTAGGCTTCATGATCACTAACAGAGGCATTGAGGCGAATCCTGAAAAGGTACAGGCAGTCATTGGCATGAAACCCCCAACCACCGTAAGAGAAGTCCAGAGATTGACAGGCAGAATAGCAGCTCTGAATCGCTTCCTGTCAAAATCAGCAGAAAGGAGCTTGCCGTTCTTCAAAACTCTACGGGGGGGAAAGAACTTCGAATGGACGGAAGATTGTCAAAAAGCCTTTGAAGACCTCAAGGAATACTTGAAACAGTTGCCTTTGTTAACAAGGCCCCTGGAAGGAGAACAACTCTATATGTATTTGGGAATCGGTGATTTCGCCGTCAGTGCGGTGCTACTGAAGAAAGATGAAATGGTGCACCGTCCCATCTACTACGTGAGTAAAGTGTTATTAGATCCAGAGACCCGCTATTCGCTGGCCGAAAATCTAGCATTAGCCCTTTTGATGGCCTCGCGAAAGTTACGCCTGTATTTCCAAGCACACCCTATCACCGTCTTGACAGATCAACCGTTAAGACAGATCCTCCAGAAACCTGAACATTCAGGAAGGTTAGTGAAATGGGTAGTGGAGCTTGGGGGATACGAAATCACATTCCAACCACGGCAGGCTATCAAAGGTCAAGCTCTGGCCGACTTCATCGTAGAATGCACTATCCCAAGCGACAGCAGTAAAGGGGAGGCTCACCCATGGTTGCTGCATGTCGACGGGGCATCAAGTGCCAACAAAAGCGGAGCGGGTATAGTCCTGGTATCACCCGAAGGAAAATCCCTTGAATACTCCCTACGGTTCGGATTCCCCAGTTCGAACAACATAGTGGAGTATGAAGCTCTGATAGCAGGGATGATGTTAGCGAAGAAGCTACAGGTTCACCACTTGATAGCACACAGTGACTCTTAATTGGTGGTGAACCAATTCAGTGGAGAGTACGAGGTACGGGAACCGATGCTGGTCCCTTACTTGAAGAAAGTCCAACTTCTGGCCCAGACTTTTAAAAGCTTTCAGCTGATACAAATCAACTGGTCCGAAAACACACATGCTGATGCATTGTCTAAGTTAGCCTCTTCCACCGAAACACGAGGAAGGATAGTGAAAGTGGAGAGGCTCGAACGACCTAGTATTGAAGAGGTCGAAGTGTGTGACATTCAAGTGGGAGAGGACTGGAGATCCCCATACAAACAGTATCTCACCGAAGGAACGCTCCCCCAAGATAAGGACGAGGCTCGTCACTTAAAAATACAAGGGGCGAAGTTCACACTCATCAATGGAGAACTGTACAAAAGGGGATATTCGTCACCCTTATTGAAATGTCTGGGACAGGAACAAGCAAGCTACGCTTTAGCCGAAGTGCATGAAGGAATTTGCGGCGAACACTTAGGAGCGAGAGCTCTTGCTGCTAAAGTACTGCGATCGGGATTCTACTGGCCAACGTTGAAGAAAGATGCGATGGACCAAACCCGCAGGTGTGACAAATGCCAGAGGTTTGCGCCTATCACAACAGCCCCAGTGACTCCCTCTCAAGGCACAGTACAGCCAATTCCTTTTGCATAATGGGGATTGGATATTCTTGGACCTTTCCCATTGGCCACGGGTCAAAGAAAGTTCCTATTAGTGGCTACCGATTACTTTACAAAGTGGATTGAAGTAGAGCCTTTAGCCACAATCACGGAAAAGAAAGTGGAGGCAATTGTGTGGAAAGACATTATCTGTCGATTCGGAATTCCCCGCATCTTAAATGCCGACCATGGAAAGCAATTTGATTGCAACGCCTTCCGTGAATTTTGTAAGAGCCTCAACATTCAGCTAAGGATCTCCTCAGTGTCATATCCTCAAGCTAATGGACAGGCCGAAGTCAGTAATCGAACTATCCTTCATGGGCTGAAGACCAGGCTAGACAAAGCAAAAGGGGCATGGGTGGACGAATTGCCTAGTGTTTTATGGGCATATCATACCACCAGTCGTGTGTCGACTAAAGAAATGCCATTCAGCCTTGTATACGGCGCAGAAGCACTGATCCCCGTGAAAATTGGAGCGTTATCACCAAGAGTGATACCCTTAGTAGAGGAAGAAAATTCACAAGCTCTAAGGGAAGGCTTGGACCTACTCGACGAACATAGAGAAACCGCGGCTATTCGATTGGCATCCTATCATTAGAGGGTGGCCAACTACTACAATAGCCGGGTGAGAGATAGGTCAATGTCCGAGGGAGATCTAGTGCTCAGAAAGTCGCAGATCACGAATGCCCTGAAGGAGGATGGGAAATTCAGAGCCAATTGGGAAGGTCCCTACAGAATCAGATACAAGATTGGACCTAACACCTGTGTCCTGGAAACTCTACAAGGGAAGAAGATAGGGAAAACATGGAATTCAAATCACCTAAAGCTGTATTTGAATTAATCGCTATATTTTCTTTCCCAAACAGTATTATCATTTGTTTATACCATCACAAGATATTGTTATCAAATCATCACGCAGAATATCATTTTATTATACGTCTGCAACTTCTATGCATCTAAATCTTGTGACAGGTATTCAGCCGAGCCGTAAGAGCCTGAGGCGCTATGCGTCACTGTGGCCAGGCGTAGTTCAACCGAGCCGTAAGAGCTTGAGGCACTATGCGTCACTGTGGCCAGGCTAGTTCAGACGAGCCGTAAGAGCCTGAGGCGCTATGCGTCACTGTGGCCAGGCGTAGTTCAGCCGAGCCGTAAGAGCCTGAGGCGCTATGCGTCACTGTGGCCAGGCGTAGTTCAGACGAGCCGTAAGAGCCTGAGGCGCTATGCGTCATTGTGGCCAGGCGTAGTTCAGACGAGCCGTAAGAGCCTGAGGCGCTATGCGTCACTGTGGCCAGACGAGCCGTAAGAGCCTGAGGCGCTATGCGTCACTGTGGCCAGGCGTAGTTCAGCCGAGCCGTAAGAGCCTGAGACGCTATGCGTCACTGTGGCCAGGCGTAGTTCAGCCGAGCCGTAAGAGCCTGAGGCGCTATGCGTCACTGTGGCCAGGCGTAGTTCAGACGAGCCATAAGGGCCTGAGGCGTTATGCGTCACTGTGGCCAGGCGTAGTTCAACTGAGCCGTAAGAGCCTGAGGCGCTATGCGTCACTGTGGCCAGGCGTAGTTCAACCGAGCTGTAAGAGCCTGAGGCGCTATGCGTCACTGTGGCCAGGCGTAGTTCAGACGAGCCGTAAGGGCCTGAGGCGCTATGCGTCACTGTGGCCAGGCGTAGTTCAACCGAGCCGTAAGGGCCTGAGGCGCTATGCGTCACTGTGGCCAGGCGTAGTTCAACCGAGCCGTAAGAGCCTGAGGCGCTATGCGTCACTGTGGCCAGGCGATAAAAATATCAAGGCTATAAAAACTAAAGACGCATACACGTCACAGTAATCAAGCCTTAAACAATTATACGTTCACACAAAAAATTCTTTCTGAAAGTATACCTTTCTATCAAAAATTGGGGAGCATGCACGAATACATTCAAACGAATACATTCAAGCAAACGCGAATACATTCAAATGAATACATTCAAGCAAAATAAACAAACAGACAAAGAATGATAAATGATAAATAGAGAAGTAGTGTAATACAAAGCATGAACAAAAATCTCAATTTCATTTCATTCAAAAGTCATTACAAACAGATCTTTAACAGATCTTTACGATTACATTCAACAAAAGTATAAAGTTAAAATAAAAAACAACGAAGTACTTGAAAAGAAATACAAAAAACAAAGATAGCTATCTACTCTTCGGGAGGAAACTGGGGATCAGCTGCAGACGGACCATCACTTCCCAAGGACTGCTGACCCTCCTCGCTGTCTAAATCAATAAGAGCCTCGATAGGCTCGGGAGCACCGTCCAAATCCATGGGCTCCCAAGGACCAGTGAGGTTGGCGAGGTCATCTTGGGCGGTTCTCTTGAATAACTCGTCTGCAGGTTCGGCCTCAGGCTCATATTTAGTCCAGTCGGGGGCCTCAAATAGCATCGCCTCGTTGGTGTACTGGAGCTCGGGGAATTCCTCTCCTTCCCTATGTGCTTCTAACCAAGACCGGGCCAGGTAGAACCCGTACTTCACATAAGGGTTGGAGAAATCTTCCTTCCGCCTTAAGCAATCCTTGGAGAGACGGTACTCCTTCACGGCCTCGGCTCGTATGCTGTCGATCTCTACCTGGGTCAGAATAGGAGCAGCCTGACCTTCTAAATTGGCAACGCATTGCTCAAGCTCCTGATTCCGAGTGAGTAAGGACCCATAGCTGGACTGCATACGATCCAGCTCGGCATGGGCCTCCTGAAGATCCTAGTGGAATTTGCCGGACCGGGCCGTCTCTACAGTGAGATCCCCCTTGGCGTGATTAAGGTCTTGATGAACCTTTGCGAGCTGCTCCTCCAAGCTTCGAACTAAATCCGAAAGTTTGGACAAGTTGTTGACGGTGTTCTGTAACTCCATAACTTGGTCCTTTAACTCCCGGATTTCCCTATCGGCACGCTCCCGATAAGCTCGGTGCTGGGCATTGTTGGCCACAGTTCGTTGAGCCAGCTGCAAAGAAATGCAAAAAGTTAGATTCAAAGAATGTGGCAAAAAGGAGTCAAACGAAGAGGAGTATGAAACTTACCCTCAATGCCTCCATGTCGGCTAAGTCCTCCCCCTCCGGGTAATTCTGAAATATCCTCGCCTGTCCCGGGGAAGGATGGAAGACCAACGAATTCGGGAAGCCACCCCGGGAATGTCCAAAGTATCGTTGTCGTGAACCCTGGGGTAAACTCGAAATTTGGCCCCTCTCATAATAAAACCCCCATCCACCGGGTAGGACCTCTCGTCAGCAGGGCCTATCCTCGGCAGTATTAGCCTACTTCCCATCGAACCTTCGATGTACAAGCGCCTTCGATTCTTCCGCTGGGACGGAATGATATTGCATTCTGCACGCTCCTCGGAGTGTGATCTCCCGGATGACCCGAAAGCCCCCCGTGAAGATGAGGCAACTCTCCCCCTATCCCGAGAGAGATCCCTCTCCTCCGAAGGAGGGGGAGGCATCGCCAGCCTAGAAACAGGAGGGGTCCGAGCACGAGGTGCCTGAGAGGGGACCGGTGCCTCGCTTGGGACATCGTCGGCCAAACGACGCCTCTTCCTGGTAGGAGTGCTGGAAGGACCAGCCTCAGAGACCTGGCGACCCAACGATCGTCGGAAATGACTCATATCTGCAAAAAAGAAAGAAAATACATCAATGGTCAAAAATTAATCAGAAACGATAAGCAACGGGAAACAATGAAAGGTTACCTTCAGGAGAGTCTAAATGCTCCTGAAGGGACTCGATATTTATCGCGTCGTCATCCAGGAGCACCATGAAAGTGGAGCCGAACCCTTCCCAACCAGTCAGATCGGCTAAGGGTTCGCTGCCAGAACTTGATTCTACGTTGGTGCTCCCTATATCCTCTTGTGGCCTAGGTGCTTCAGGATTTAACTCGGGGGAAACCGAAGGCAGAGGATCTGACGAAGGAACTGAGGGTCAAGCAACAGGGACCGGACCCACACCCCAGCCAGCTAATATCAAATTTTCATTTGATATAAGGGTGTCGAGGCTAAGGGGATGAGGGACTAGCAGTTTGTTGACGTCAGAAGACAACTGCTCCCTAAGTGTGGCAACCCGGGGACCCTTGGGGATTTCACGCCTATTCTCCCAACGAGTGGGGAAATCCAGGCCCTCGGGCACTTCCACGACCAGTCATTCCGTCTCGAAACCATGAAGCTTGTTAGTCGGTTTCTCGAATAATCGGTTCTCAAAATCGGGCTGGTACACCCGCTGAAGAGAGTAAGGCACTAAGCCGGGGCTCCCTCGAAGCCTAAAGAATACTTCTAAAAGAGGAAGGGATGGAGGGACGCCCCTTAAATGGAAGTGCACGGTGAATGCTACCAATTGCATCCATGCATGAGGATGCAGTTGTCCCGGGGATACCCTGTACGTCCTAAGGAAGGAAGCCCCGAAATCGGACAATGGGAAGCGGAGTCCTAACTCCAAAGCTGCCCTAAAAACGACAGCCCCGTCGGACACACGGCGTATGTCGCTCTCCTGAGGGGTTAGGAGCCTATAAGAGTATCCATCGGGTAAAAGAAATCGGGATTCTAGGTCTTGGACGTCGGCCTCCTTTAAAGTCGACTTAACGCCTAGATCAATTTGTTTTCCTACACCATGGCCAGCCATTTTAGGAGTCCGTAAATCAAAAGAGTGGGACTACGGACTATGAAATTACCTAAAATGAAGAAAAGGAGGAACTGGCGACAGCGTATGAAGAAGCTGCGACAGTGTTGCGACACAGTGATGTACGCGACAGAGTTGCGGCAGAGTTGTGAGAGAGTGTCCAGAGAAAATCGCGGCTGAGTGTCTTTTTGCGGGAGAACTCAATAGCGACAAGGACACCAGGGGCCCAGTATATATAGCGGCTCGCCTGCGTAGACACACGCGCGGAGATCCGACCCGACCCAAGAAAAGTCCAAACCCAGATACTCTTTCACAGGAAAGATTCCTACCAAAGAGTGGGGAGCAATTGATGGTGGTCGTGTCACCAGAATCCACGTGTGCAACTATCCGCCTGCCACGTGTCAAATCAAGAACGAGCCACGTGGCAGATTTGACGACAGAGTAGCCACGTGGCACAGTTCCTAGCAGTGCGACAGAGTGTTCGATGAGATAGGAGTCTGTCGCCTTGCGGTGTGCCGCACAGCAGGCGCGGCAGACCTCCATCGCCATATATCGCGACATTGGTCTCCCGCGCAGCCTGCGGCATAGTCTCTCGCACAGACTGCGGTAGAGGTCTCCCGCACAGCCTGCGGCATAGTCTCCCGCACAGACTGCGGTAGAGGTCTCCCGCACAGCTTGCGGCATAGTTCTCCCGCACAGCCTGCGGCATAGTTCTCCTGCACAGCCCGCGGTAGAGGTCTCCCACAAGCTGCTTTACCCGAAGCGCACAGAGTGCTATATGACTCTGTCGCGGCCCAGACACGCGCCTGGGCCTCAGCCCGAACCGACCCAGAGAAACCTATAAATACCAGGTGAGCTCTCTGAAAAGAAAAAAGAAAAAGAACAAAAAAAAGAAGGGAAAAGCCTTAAACTCTCTGATTTAAGCAATACATTCTCTTCTTCATACATTCACAACTCCGATTACTTACTTAATCATCGAAGTGCACGTGCAGGGACAAATCCCTGCCCCCTCTGATTCCTGTTGTTTTTGCAGGATATACGAAGAACCCGTGGAACAAATTGCATCGACGTCACCCTTTTGTCATTAGTGCAATCAGACTACGTGAAAGGTATATTCTTGTTGCTGTCAGGTAGACAACATCAAGAGGAACTGATGGAGAGATAGAGAGCAGCTATAGATGATTAAAGTTAACTAAGTTAGCTGCTGGAAACGGGGCATTACTGAAAACATCCATATACCTAGCATATAAATAAAAGAGAAGAATCAAAATTTGTGGAGACAGTAAAGGAAAGAAAGGAAAGGAAATGGAGAGAGTGAAGGTCGAAAGTAGTAGACGCAGAACGAAAGGGAAAGCTAATAAGAAACGGTGCTGTGAAAAAAAAAAGGGATAGAGCAAGGCGTCGTTGCCACCATAGAATCAGGAAACCCTCGGGGAAGGAGAAGATTGATTACTGGCAGAGTGTAATTGAATAGAAGAGGGAGTGAAGAGGAAGAAACAAGCTGTTGAAAGACAAGGACTTTGTCTCGGCAGCAAGAGCAGGAATTGAAGGTAGCATCCGGGACTACCATTAGAGCTCAATTAGAGCTGGAAAAAAAAAGGTTAAGGCAAAGAGTTCACGGTGGACGAAGGAAGACGAGACTATGGCAGTGCCGTGAAGGGTTCCGAGAACTGAGCAAAGCCAACTGGTTCAATGGCTAATGAAGGGAAGTTAAACGTTAACAGAGATGATGAGAAATGGTTTTATCAGACGAAAATATTGCTGGGACAAGACAACGAAGACTGGACAGAAAATTGAACGAGCTTGGTCGACTGAAGCTCTCGAATTTTTGATGGCAGGACCGAGGCAGAAAACAGAGGCAGAACAAGAGCTAAATCGTGGCAGCATGAGAAGCATGATGGAGGAAGAGAGGAAGCCGGAGTTGGCAAGCTGAAAATAGAACCAGGAAGGCAGAAACAGAGGGTTGAAGCGGGCGGGGGGGGGGGGGGGGGACCGAGCAAGGCAGAGCAAAAGGAGAGGCTGGAAACAGAGCAGAGAACGAGGATTTTAGCTTGGAGCAACAGCGAACTGCCGAAGTTTAAGACGGGAGACCGAAAAGGGGAGTGAATGGAATGGCCACCGAAGCAGGACAAAAACGTGAGAAGAAGGGATGTGATGCCACGTCGGGAAGGAAGGAAGAAAAACGGTGAAGGAGATGAACAGTACAAACCGAAACAAAGAAGAAAGAAAAGATGGAGTTGGAGGGAAGATTCAAAATAAAAATGAATAGCAACTGGGAAAAAAAAGGGAATTTATATATATGATTATACATATATATATTTGGAATAGAGAAAAAAGACTCAAAAAATTTGAAAACCCGGGGAAAAAGGCTCTGACCGAAAAAACCCGAGTTAATCGGACCCGTTGACTCGCTACGTTGAGATAATCGAGGACTCGAGACAGACATCGAGGTAAGAAAAATTCACGTCGCTGCTAGAGATAAATATGTGTAATTTTTGTATATTTGTAGATATAAAATTTAGGTTAAATTTCGCAGTACTGAAATTATCGAGAAGACTAGGTTGAGCTTTATGACTGAAAAATAAGAGATTTTAGCTTAGTTGAACAATCAAATTTTATGGACTAAATTTTAATGATTTGCAGAAATTACGATATGACTTGAATTCGGTTTTAATTATTGAAAATCTTGAATTTTGAATTTTCATAGACCGTTTTCTGAGATTTTTTCAAAAAAGAGCTAGTCATCATGTTTTGAACGATTTCATAAAACAAATGAATTTATATGTGATTTAAGGAAAACGATCTGTTATAAAATTATTCTAATGAAATGTGCTTGAGCGTGTACTGACTGTGTGTCGTACGGTCCATCTCGCACTAATTTTGAGACAAAGGTGTTGGTGAGATCATGCTGCATTTCTGCCTGTTTTTGTATCTGATTCTGTATCTACGGTCCACGAGTACGATGTACCGTGCTTCTGATTCTGTTTCTGGTCTTCGGACATTCTGATCTATGAGCCGTTTGGGTAGCTGACAACTCCCACGACGATTGACATCCCGGCACACCTGGCCCGTGAATTGCTCGGAGTCACCGACATTGGCTAATAGTCATTTCTGATATCTGATATAGCATGCATGCCTTGTCTCGTCTATTTGAAAATATTTATTCAGTTTGTTTGCTTGAACTGAAATATCTGGGAATTTGTTTGTTTTGCTACTGAAAAACTCTGAACCTTCTAGATTTATAATAGTAGTTAAATGTATTACTGATACATATTCTGTTTCTGAAAAATCTGTTTCTGGTATTTGTGCTTTTATCGATACTAAATCTATTTTCTGAATTCTGAAATCTGGTATCTGAGAAATTACAAAATCATCTGTATACTTTGTAAAAATATTTCGGATTTGGTAAATATAAAAATATATATATATATATTTTTCATAAGTAGTGTATTTATCTACCTGCTATGGGGTTTTTCTTACTGAGCATGTTGAGCTCAGCCCCCTTACTTTTCTCCACAGAGTTCCTCTGTAGCTGGGATCGCTTCCGTTAGTAAGGCATTTCGCATAATTAAGATTTCGCAGAGCGTATTTCTGCATCGAAGGTATACCCAGTTGTAAGAAATTCTTTTGTATCTAAAAGTATGTAAGTACAGTAATGCAATACAAGATGTGTCTGGGGAATGTGAACATATTCTATTTAAAATTGTTACAGAGAAAAAAATTTAATCACATTGAATACTGTTCTGACCTAATATCGACTTGTAGCCCCACCGAAAAATGTCTGTAAATTCGGGTCGTTACAGACACCCATTATTATGATAACGTGACCCAAAAGACTCCGGATCTCTTTAAAAATTAACGTCAGTACAGTCTATCTAGAGTGGATCACTCAGTTCAATAATCTCCTCTTCATATGGTCCTTGTAATTGCTTTCTCTGCATTTCTAATTCAATTAGAGCTATTCTATACAATGATCTGAATAATTAATTTGATACCACTGCTAAATCAATTTCAAACTTCATCTTCCAATTTAGTGGTAATTCTGATAGATCATCCGAATATGTGTCGAAAAACTCTCTGTCTCCCGGTGATTTATGACGTCCTAAGTGACCTAAACGTGTAAACAGCAAGTGCACGAGTCGTGCAAGCAATAACGGGAATTGAGTCCCAGATTATCGTCCCTCAGAGAATACAGTTAGCCTAAGTACCAGTTAATTTTACCCTAAATATATCCTAACAAATTATGAAAATTAAGAGGGTGGTCTACAAGTTCTAAATTGAAAATACTAGAAAACTATAAAAATAATGAAAATTATAAAATAAATAAAATAGAGCGAACATTACTTACAGAGCTGCTAGCAAATTAAAGCGATAACCTGCAAAAATAAAATACTGAAACTAAAATTAATTAGTGCATATAAACTAAGATGCAAATATAAGAAAATGTAAAATAAAATAAATCACACTAGAAAATTCTAATATGAAAATAAAATTACATGTAAATTAATCTAATGCAAAATAATCTAACCTATGGTCTAATAAAATAAAATTCAAATATATAAAACAATAAATAATTACTAACTTACTAAAATACCTAAATTAAAGATAAAATCTACTCTAAGTGATGCTTGAGAAATAATTAAATCCTAAATATATGCAAGAAAATAATTAAAATTAAAATTTCAATTGTATAAAAAAATTAAAATTTTATCTAAACTTAAAATCTAAAACTCTTTCATCTAACAATCCTAATCATAAGCAATTTAATTAAACTAATGAATTATTACCTAAATTAATTAAAAAGTGTGCTAAATTAAAATACTACTAAACTAATAATAATAACTCTTAAACTATTGCAAAAACACTACACAACAAAGTATCAATACTCGGCCACGTACTGTTCTGCCATGTAAAACGTTTTGCATTGAACAACTTCAGCTACCCCGCGACAGCCTTCCAGCATCTGCTTCAGGACAGGCCAATACCAGCTGCGACTGCACCTTCCTCCTCTGCACAATGCCACAACATATTTCTGCACTGAAATTTTGTCCTCTGCGCTGTACTGCCACCTTGCACCTGCTCTGCACTGCAAGCTCATACACACCTTCAATTCCCGTAACAGCAGTAGAACACCAGGGGAGCATCTTCACGCAGCAGTACAGGCGAATCTAGCACCACCTGTTGTATCTCAGCCATGGCCAGCTCTGCACTGCAGCACACGTTCAGCAACGCCCGTTGCTGCTTTAGGCACCACGTCCTGCAATAGCTCAGCACGAACCAGCCCTTCACACAATCACTTGTACAGGTCTTGCTCAGCCCAGATTCCAGCAAGCAATGCAGAATCGAAGACAGCTAAACATCAAACATAAAACATAAACTAAGGTATTTAGCAACAGAGGTCAAAATAAATCTGTAACAGTATTAAAGAAATTAAAAAAAAAAAGAAAAATCGAAGCAGAAATGATGAAAAAAATTAAGGTTACTGTCGCCAGCCTTCCAGTGCCATGCTCATGCCACGAATGTAATCTTGCCAGCACACAACTCTTCACCGCCTAAGCCTTTCACCAGCTTCAGTCCAACAGCAACCCACCCATGCACATCATCTGCCACCCACGTTGCCATGCATCTGCTTCAGCTGCAGATCGAGAGTTGGGGAAACATTAAAGAGCTTTGAACTCCACTGCCTAACACAAATCAGCAGATGATAAACAACCTAAAAAGAACACTAGCAGAACCCGAAACATCAGCAACGAATAACACAACATAAAAAGAGAAATTACAATGAACAGTAACATAAACTGCAAATAGAGCAGAATAGAGAATGAATGTGGCCTGTGTCCACTACAACCATGCAATCTAGCTTCTGTTCTGTACCAAATGGCAGCAGTCCCGCCAGCTTCAGCACCGGCCAGCAACGCCATCAAGTCATTAGCGGCGTCAGTCACGCCCTCCAACCAACAGAACTTCTTCCAAGTAGTAGCTACCAATGAGGCATTATCTAGCAAAAAATGAAAACTAAACCAGAATAGGGACAACACAATGCAAAACCGAAAGCAGAAGAAAAGATCAGAGCAGTAATCTTGAAACACCAAAAAAATGGATGCGTTGATTTCATAATAGAAAAAAAATGCAATAAAATCAGACTAACTCAAAACATTATGTTTTTCATCATAAAATTTTTAGAAATTAAAGTTGACAATAGTAGGAAGGTGATGAAACAGTAAACAAATAATAAAAGAAAACAAACGAACTATAAAATAGAGTGATAAAACTCACAAACTGGAAAAATGTAATATATACGATATATAAAAAAATGTGCAGGAAAACGAAAATGAAACAGGGGTAACTGTAAGACCCGATTTTTATCGAAATTCCTTATGATTCATATGATATAAACATGGTTATATGTAAATTGAATCATAAGAAGAGTTTCATGTGAATGAAAAATGCAGATGTAATGAATAAAAATTCTCGAATGCATTTAAAGATCAAATGAATGATTGAAATGACCACAGATTAAATGAATGAGATTTGGACTATTCAGATTGGAGATAAGGATTTAAAACATGAAATGAGAAAGGGTTCGTGAACGGAAGTTGGATTGGTTTGGTCCCGAACACGTTGAAGGGTAAAACGGTCAAAAGACCTAAAATTCGGTATCAATTCGATAAAAAATCATCATTTTAAATAAAGATTTAGAGAATCTTGATCAATAAAGGAGCAATAATTAAATTTCAAGTTAAATTGATCAAGTTATGAATTTATCGAAATTAACCGAAATTTTGTTTCGAGACACTATTTCAAAAACACAGGGAAAATTATACCGAAAAAAAATAATTAAAGAAGATAAGAATATATGTAATTAATTAAATATATTAATTTAAGGAATAGTGTAGATATTTTGTCAAAAATATAATTTTTTATTCAATAAAATAATAATAAATAAATAAATAAATAAATAATTAAAAAAAACTAAAACAGGGTCGCGCGACCCATCATTTCTACTTCCCTAAATGGCGACACCGGTAACGAGCGGCGATGAACGGCACACGACGAAGGACGACCGGCATGGTGGGAGTATCCCAAGAACCACTACGCGCCGGAATCTGTCACCGATGAAGAGAACGGTGAGGGGGAGGAACCAAAAGGGAAAAGAGAAATCGGCGGCCACCGGAGTTGATTTGGCCAACCCTGCCCCCAGCCGAACATTTTTTAGGCAAAGACGAGCAGATTAGTGGTGGACACAGCCGGTGAAATGACCGGCAGCGCCGTCAACGACGAAGGGGAGAAAAAGGTAGCTAGGCCAAAGGGAGAAGAGGCCGAACCGGTCACTTTTCGGCCAATCCTGACGAAATCGAGGCCAGATCCGTGCATCGAACGACCCTGCGGATCTGCTGGAGACGGAAGCTGGCGAAGCTCCGAACTGCGAAGAAGAAAACTGAACCGGACTGAACCGGCTGAACCAAACTGGTCTGAACCGGGCTGAATCGGTTCAGCCAAAAAATAAGAAAAAGAAAGAAAAAGAAAAAGAAAAAGGGAAAAGAAAAAAGAAGAAAACTGGGAGAAAAATTTCAGTGATGCAATCGAGTTACGGGTAAACCGATAAGCAGTCGAAATTGACCGAGTTAAATTTTGAAATATTTAAGTTGATTAATATCCGACTGAAAATTGACCGAAAAAATATGTAATTGTGTAGCTCGACAATTGACGCCAAACGAGAGCTCAAGTCAGCCTTGATTTGTATTCTATTCCAATGGAATCTCGGGTAAGTAACCCTTATTTACGATAATTTGCATAGTTATGCGTGTTAAAAATTTACTGCATAAATTTCGGATTAATTCCGTATAAAATGAATTAAATTATGGAATTTAAGATAAATTGTTGTAAATAATTAATTGAGCTATCCAAGAGTTTAGAACGAGGTCCAATAAATACTAATGGGTCCAATGAGCCGAATAGGCCTCGATAATGTGAATAGTAAGTGGAAAATGGGCTTAAGGCCGATTAAGGCCCTTAAGGTGCAATCGGGCCCAAGATTGTAAACGGGCCCAATACTTTGAATTAAGCTCAGAAATTATGAAATACAGTTAAATTGAATGATTTCTGACCCGATAAATAATTATACGCAACTCCGGAGATTTGATTAGGAGCAAATCGGACTGTGTAACGAGACATCAGTGAATAGGTCAGACTGTATAGAAAAATAAGATAAGGGAATTTTACGAGCAGCTAGAGGTAGCTACGCATATTTTTAATAGCTTTTGTATACAATGAAAATGTATAAAGGTCCTAGAAATGGATTAAAAATTTTAAGTACTCGGAATAGGTAAAAGACTATTTTACCCCTATTGAGGGAAATTCACCTAAGGATGGTGAAAGCATGACATGCATGATTTGAGGAATTTTTGTGACTTTTTAGCAAAGCAAATTGGTAGATTGGCCAGTATTTGCGTAAATTTCACAAGATAACACAATGTAAGTGTTATTTAGATTTAAATGAAATTTCTTTGGAAAAAGGGCCAACTATCAAGTTTATATGGAAATAGATGGTGCTGGAGCCTTGCCCGCACTATATCTGAGTTTGTAAGTGTGCATAATGGTGCTGGAGCGGTTGCTCGCACCGGTTTGTGTGACATGATATGCATAAAAAAAGTGCTTGAGCAATTGCTCGCACTAGTTTTAATGATTTGACATGCATGAGAGGTGCTAGAGCTTAGCTCGTACGAGTTTTGAATTATGTGACACATGCATTAGTGCTGGAGCAGGGATTCGCACTAGAGGTTTACATGCATGGGTGCTGGAGCCTAGCTCGCACCAGATTTTCACATGATTTTCGTGATAGGGTGCTAGAGTCTAACTCGCACCAGTTTTTTACTTGATTTTTATGACAGATTGCTGGAGCCTAGCTCGCACTAGTTTTACATGATTTTGACAAAGTGCTGGAGCTTAGCTCGCACTAGATCTTATGAGATTTTATGAAACTCGTGCTGGAGCTTTGCTCGTATGAGATTTTCCTTGATTTTTTGAGAGTGTAAGAGTATCGCTCGCATTGATTTTATGAGATATGCGATGAGCCATGCTTGGAGAATCGGGTAGACTATGTGTCACGTCGATTAAATATGCTCGCACGTGCGTTTTGAGACAGGCACGATTATTGATATGAGATATGGGTCCACGGAGTACGTTGTACCGTGCAAGTCACATGGAGTACGTTGTACCTTGCTGAGATTGATTATGTGGCATCTTCGGATGTGAGTGGCATCTTTAGATGCGAGTGGCATCTTTGGATGCGAGTGATCGGGCAGGACCGAGGGGATGGACTGACCCACCTCCCGGGGTGATTCCCGATAGTGGTGAGACCCTGCACACATGATCCGTGTAGCAGAGGGATCACAAGGATATGGCCATAGTCCTGGTTATTTGTTTGATATATATATATATATATATTGCCTAGTCTCTCATGTTACTATTTGATGTTTTGAAAGCTTGAGAATGCATAGATTTTGTGTGAGTTTGGACCACCCAAGGGAGGGGTTGGATCCTGACTGATCATATTGGTTTTGTTGTGAATAGATGAAATTTTCAATGTTTTCAAAAATGCTTGGAAATAAATGATTTTATGTGGATCAGGATCACCTGAGGGAGGGGTTGAGTCCTGATGAGTGTGACTGAGATGTGATTTGATGAGAATGAAACTGAGATTTAAACTGAAACTTGCATGAAGTTATTTTCACGCTATTTAAACCCATTTATGAGATAAACTGGTTTTACATGACATTCATGGTGTGGCATATGGGTTGTGAGACCCCGTACATGTATAGCTATGTATATAGGAACATGGGAATGTAAATAAAATCATAAGTAAGATGATGTATTGTAATGTGAAGTGTATGCAATGTAAGTTCATAAGATTATGTACGCACTTGTAGTAAGAATTGTGATTATACGTACAAGTTGCATTATGAATGAGTAGGAAGAAATAAACTTGAACACGAGAAGAATGTGATCGAAATGGAATATGAGTAGTATAGTAAAATGGAAGGAAAGATTTACATAAGTGTATATTTCCCTTTGAGTAATATCGTATATATTTGGTCATACAAAGATTCTACACAAGTTTTAATGTGTATGTAGTGAGGATGAATCCCATTTTCAAGTCTCAAAGATGAATGAATGAGGAAATGATCATGGTAGCAAATTAAGGGTGTTTGGTAAGGGTTATTGCAGAAAAACTGCAGGAAAATCTGGAATTTGTGAAGGCCAGATCGATCTCATAGGATGAGAGATCGATCTGGGAGAGCCAGAATGCCCTTATGTGAGAAATGGAAGGGAACAGATCGATCTCCAAAGGAAGCAGATCGATCTCCTTAGCTCTCGGGTTGGAAGCAGATCGATCTCCCATAAGACCAGATCGATCTCCTTAAGCTTCTGTTTGAAAGCAGATTGATCTCCAGTCTCGACAGATCGATCTCCTACCTTTAAAACGTCTTAGAAAAGAGGGATTTTTGAGGAACAGATCGATCTCCACCCAAGGAAGATCGATCTCATCAAGTCAAAACTATAAATGGGAGCAGTTGGATCATCAGAATTTCGGGACAAACATTTCCATTTCACTTCAACTCAAAGAAATCTAGTTTCTCACTCCTAAATCCAGCCATTTTCAGTGAGATTTAAGGAGAGGCTATTAGAGACAAAGTTGTTCACATCAAAGAGAAGAACAACATAGTCTAGAGGTATTTCCCCATTTGATGGATTGAAGAAATAGAGGGCAATCCTAATTGGAGCAAGAGGAAATCCAATGAGGTAAGTTCTAATGCACAAATCTAAGTAAATTGGTTTAGTTAATGCTTATAAAGATATTTGGGTGTGCATATTGTGGATAGAACTACCTAGGATGGTATGAAATGAATATAACTTAGAAATAGTCAAGTGTGAGAAAGTGGAGTGTGGGAGTGTTTATGATGAATGAGATATCTTGAGTGGATGAGTATGTTGTGGAAATGGTTTGGAAATGTTGATATTAGGACAAATTGTGAGATTTCCCACAAAGGGTAAAAATGTGTAATTAAGGCATTGGATAAATGCTTAGTTGAATAAGAGTTAGAAACATTAACTCAAATGTTGATGGATGAATTTCAGTTTCGGATGATACGTCGGAGCAAGTCGAGATGAGAACGCAAGAAGCATAAAGGCGGATAGTTGCACACAAGTAAAACGAGGTAAGGGACTGTGTGTTAGCTATAGAGATGTTCGTACGTAATTACAGCAATTTCGTAGATATATTGCTAGGACTAGTACGATATTATAATTTTATGAAATGAGATGGAAGTATGAAAAGTACTATGATGTATATATGTATTAAGAAATGGGATAGGGTAAGGAAATAGCATGATATGCATGTTTTCAATGAAATTCTCAATTTTATATTGTTATTGATGATTGAGAAATGTTGATGATAGGTTGGCTAATTTTACATGTTTTAGCATGAAGAAGCATGCTGTATGAATAAACATGTTTTGAATTTTAAAAAAAAGAGAAAATAGCCATCTATCAGTTTTGAGATGAGATTTGGTGTTGAAGCGTTAGCTCACACCCGGTTTAAAGCCTTGATGTACCGTGCGGGAGTTTTAACTCGCACGAGGGTTTTGAGAAAGTGCGGGAACTTTGCTCGCACATGTTTTGTTGAGTTAAGGTGAACCTGGGGGTCTGGGACCCAAGGGGATACCAGCCGACGGCCAATTGAACGGGCTGGGCCTTAACGATAGATCGTACCGCGCTGGAGCCTTGCGTCGACTGTGTGTCACGCTGCTTGCTCGCCTGGTATATGAGACATGGTTTAAGGATAAAAAGTCCATCGGAGTTGGAGTATGGACTTGGGTCCACGGTTGTATGTAGAACAGTGTAGTCACCCGTTGGTATACTATGTACCGTGCTGGGTGCACGTGAGTACGAGTATCTCGTAGATGACACACGACGTATCTTCACCGTGAGTATACGAGGAGATGAGGTGGATTGAAATGAGCCGGAGGGTAGGACTGACCCGTGCACACCCGATCAGTGAGGCCTGGGATCACTGACTGTGGCCATAAGTCGTGGATATTTGATTGCCTAAAATTCCATGCCTGTCTCAGAGAATCGAGAAACAGAGACCATCTCAGAAAAGAAAGAGACTTGCGAGAAAGAATGATTTGAGAAGTGAAAGAGATTTCGTGTTTTAATAAATCTCTGATTTCACATTCGTGCCATGAGGGCACTATTTATGAGCATGTTTTAAATGGAAGTTTGACATTCGATTTACACAAAAATGCTATTGAGAAATATGTGTTTAAATGCATTGTTCGTAAGATATTTCCATTTATAACGAAAACATGGTTTTGGTTTATGCATGCATGGGCTATGTAGGTAGTACGATATCTACCTGCTAGCATACATTTCCTTACTGAGCCGTGGTTTGCTCATCCCACTATTTTTCCCCTCCAGGTACTGAGAAGTAAGAGAGCGGTGGTCTCTAAGTCTTTTGTGTTAAACAGCTCCCACAATCCGCAAAGGTATAAGATTTGTATACATGAGTATTTTGTATCTAATATATTGTATCGCACAGTTATATCCTGGAATTGTAAACAGTATTATGGGGATGATATGTAAGCACATGGTATTTATACAATTAATTTTGTGTATTTACACACACACCTGGGAGTGTGAATTAAAGTTTTAAATATTCCGCTGTAAATGAATGAATTTTTAGTAATTGCATCTTCTCACAGCCCAACCGTAGTAGAGAGTGTATGGAGAGAAGGGTTCCCGAAAGCGGGGCATGACAGGCTTGGTATCAGAGCATGGTTGGTCTGATGTGAGTTGATGCTTAGGACTAAGAAAACATACATCCCCCAAGTTGCTGTGCGATATTTAGATACAAATGTGTATACGGAGCTGGTAGTAAATTAAATGTTTGTTATAACGCAGGAAAGTTATCAAGTTAGTGAGTTATGCCTGAGAGACACCGCAAGAGGGGAGAGAGCTCGAGGGCTCGAGGGCAAAATGACAGGACTGAGAGGCACAGTAGATCATCCTCTAGTCATGAGCCCCAGGAACAGATAGAGGCTTCTGATCCTCGAATCACTCGATTGGAGGAAGACATGCGCACAATGATGACCATGATGGGTCAGATCATGGCTAGGTTTGAGGGTACACCTGGTACAGCGGGACAGGCTGCACCGAATCCCCCTGCAGCTGCACCTGAACCTGAGAATGTTGCACCTGCGCAAGCTGAACTGGCTAGGCCACGGGAACCTCATATTCGACCGGTACCTCCTCCGGTAGCCCCACATCAGCATGATGATGATTTGGGGTATGGATATGATTGCGACATGGAAAGATTGAGGCACTTTATGGACTTTAAGCCTCCTTCGTTTAGCGGGGTAAAGGATCCGACAGTGGCTGAGGACTAGATCAGTCAAATGGAGAAGTTATTCGACTTTTGTAGATGTTCAGCTACGGAGAGAGTAGCACTTGCGGCTTTTGTATTGAGAGGCGAAGCAGAGCACTGGTGGAAGTCCGTCAGGCTGATGTTAAGAGCTCAAGGAATGGTTATCACTTGGGATATGTTCATGGACGTTTTCAGAGAGCAATACATCCCAGATACTGCTCGACGGAGACTACAGATGGAATTTCTGAATCTGACTCAAGGGAATCGAACAGTCGATGAGTACGAGTCACGATTCACTTCACTGGGCAGATACGATCCGGACTCGATCAGGAGTGAGGCTATCAGAGTCCGTAGATTTGTGGATGGACTGAGGCCTTCGATCCGAGCGAAGTTGGCCCCATTTGATGTCGCTACATATAGAGAGGCTGTGCGACGGGCCCAGTTATGTGAGCAGGATCATGACTTGCAGATTTCTGAGTTTAGTTGGGGTAAGGAAAAGGGTCCGAGGAAGCTGGGAGATGGCAAGAGTGCCAAATTTGGTCGAAAATTCATGAGTAAACGTCGGAGAGAGGTAGATGAGTTCGAGAAAAAGGTTGCTAGACCTTTTATGCCTCCGACTCAGACACCAGCTAGGGGTATAGTGATTGGTGGACCCCGATCGACTACAGATCAGTGTAGGTTATGCGGTCGATACCATGGTGGTAGGCCATGTCATCTTCAGGGTACCCGATGTTTCAGATGTGGTAAATTTGGACATTATGCCAGAGAGTGCCCGGAGATAGTTGAGGCAATTCCACAGAGGGGTAAAGAGCCAGAGAGGGTTCCTACAGTTGCACCTCTTGCAAGAAAGAAAGCCTCGGCTGAAGAAAAAGGAAAACAAGTTGTGGGTCAAGGCAGGGTGTATGCGATAGACCAGGCATCGGCTGATACCTCTTCTGAAGTGATAAAAGGTACAATCTTGATTTTTAATCTAGAGGTTATAGCTTTGTTTGATTCTGGTGCTACGCATTCCTTCATATCACCTGCATGTGCATCTAAGTTAAAAGGTTTTGTAGAACCCACATACTTGAGTAGGACTTTACTAATAAGTACTCCAATGAGAGTTAGCCAATTAGTTGAACAAGTGTATAAAGATTGTAAAGTGAGGGTGGGAGATAAGTGCATGACAGCCAACTTGATTTTGTTGAATATGTATGACATTGATGTAATTTTGGGAATGGATTGGTTAGCCGCCAATCATGCTGTCATAGACTGTCGTTCTAAGTCCATTAAGTTTTCTCTACCTGAAGAATGTGTTGTAAGATTTTAAGAGAAGAAATGAAATCTTAAATTTTGTATTAAGTAAAGTACTTTGGTATAAATGGCTTGAGTGTTGTTTTGAAGGTTTTGTTGCTTATGTGGTGGATTTGAACAAAGTACACCCGGATATGGAGGACATCTCAGTGGTCAGAGAATTCCCTGATGTCTTTCCAGACGATCTACCAGGATTGCCACCTGATAGAGAAACAGAATTTGGTATAGACTTGACGCCTGAAACCGAACCAATATCGAAGTCACCATATAGGATGGCTCCAGTTGAGTTAGAGGAATTAAGGAAACAGCTGCAAGAGTTGTTAGAGAAGGGGTTCATAAGACCGAGCGTCTCACCATGGGGAGCCCCGGTATTGTTTGTGAAGAAGAGAGATGGGAGCCTCAGATTTTGTATTGACTATCGGATGTTAAACAAGGCTACCATCAAGAATAAGTACCTCTTGCCACGCATTGACTATTTATTGGATCAGCTTCGGGGAGCGCAGATCTTCTCCAAGATAGATCTGAGGTCTGGGTATCATCAATTGAAGATTCGGAAGGAGGATGTGCCCAAGACAGCATTTCGTACCCGCTATGGCCATTACGAATTCTTAGTGATGCCTTTTGGGTTGACCAATGCGCCGGCAGCTTTTATGGCTCTAATGAATGAAGTATTCAAGCCATACCTGGACCAATTCGTAATTATTTTCATTGATGACATATTGGTGTATTCAAGGTCCAGAGAAGAGCATGAGCAGCACTTAAGGATTATTTTGCAGACCCTTCGAGAGAAAAGGTTATATGCCAAGCTTAACAAATGTGACTTTTGGCTAGAACAAATTTCTTTTCTAGGCCATGTTATATCGAAGGATGGGGTGTCAGTAGATCCATCCAAGATTGAGGCAGTTGTTCAGTGGGAACAACCTAGGACAGTCACAGAGATCAGAAGTTTTCTGAGTTTGGCTGGTTACTACAGGAGATTTGTGGAAGGTTTCTCTAGATTAGCTGCTCCATTGACACGTCTTACGAGGAAGAGTGTGGAGTTTTCATGGGATGAAACTTGTGAGAGGAGTTTTCAGGAACTTAAGCGCAGATTAACTACCGCGCCAGTTCTTGTCATCCCTAACAGTTCAGGGAATTACTCGGTGTATACAGATGCTTCGCATCAAGGACTAGGCTGTGTTTTGATGCAAGATGGAAGGGTAGTAGCTTATGGATCTAGGCAATTGAAAGATCATGAGAAGAACTACCCCACTCACGATTTGGAGTTAGCGGCCGTAGTGTTTGCGCTGAAGATATGGCGCCACTACTTATATGGTGAGAGATTTCAGATCTTTACGGATCATAAGAGTCTGAAATATCTATTCTCACAAAAGGAGTTAAACATGAGACAGAGGAGGTGGTTGGAACTCCTCAAGGACTATGATTGTGAGATCTTGTACCACCCGGGGAAGGCAAATGTGGTCGCCGATGCATTAAGTCGGAAGAGTCTCGGGTTGGTGTCTTACATGATGGTTAGAGAGCACGAGTTGCTGGAACAATTCACGAACCTTAGTCTGGATATGACCCTACCTGAGATTGGCAGCTATGGGATTATTGCTAGCTTGAGATTAGAACTGGAGTTGATTGAGAGAATCCGACAAGCTCAGCAAATTGATCAATGGTGTATTGTCATGATTAGCCAAATCCGAAAAGGGAAGGGTACTGATTTTATATTGAGTCCAGATGGAATACTAAGGTTTAGAGATAGAATATGTGTTCCTAAGGATTTAGAGCTGAGAAAGCTGATCTTATCAGAGGCACACTCGTCGAGATATATGATACACCCGGGGAGTAGTAAGATGTATCAAAATCTTCGAAAAGTATATTGGTGGTCTGGAATGAAGAGAGACATAGCTGAGTATGTCGCTAGATGTCTCATTTGTCAGCAAGTAAAAGTCGAACATCAGAAACCAAGAGGACTATTACAACCTCTATCGATACCAACATGGAAGTGGGAGCATGTCACCATGGATTTTGTGATGGGGTTACCGAGAACCCGTAAGAACCATGATGCGATATGGGTGATAGTAGATCGGTTAACGAAATCGGCACATTTCTTAGCCATGAGATCTACTGATACATTGAGTGCACTGGCGAACCTGTATGTGCGAGAAATAGTGAGATTGCATGGAGTCCCAGTGAGTGTTGTTTCTGATAGGGATGCCCGCTTCACTTCCCACTTTTGGGGACATTTCCAGGAAGCGATGGGGACCCAGTTGAGTTTTAGCACCGCTTTTCATCCTCAGACAGATGGTCAGTCAGAGAGGACTATACAGACCCTGGAGGATATGTTGAGGGCGTGTGTGCTGGATTTTAGAGGCTCATGGGACGATCACTTGCCATTGATTGAGTTCGCCTACAATAACAGTCATCACTCAAGTATTGGTATGGCCCCTTATGAGGCACTATACGGTCGTAGATGCCGATCGCCCATTGGTTGGGAAGAAGTTGGTGACAGACAATTCCTCGCTCCCGATTTGGTTAAGCAAGCCTCCGAGGATGTTCAGATAATATGCGAGAGGTTGCGAACAGCTCAAAGTCGACAAAAGAGCTACGCTGACAGGAGACGGAGACCACTTGAGTTTGATGTTGGCGAGTCCGTATTTTTGAAAGTATCTCCTTCTAAGGGAATAATGAGGTTTGGGAAGAAAGGAAAATTAAGTCCTCGTTACATTGGTCCCTTCGAGATTTTGGATAGAGTGGGAGAAGGAGCATATAGGCTAGCCTTACCACCTGAGCTAGCAGAAGTCCACAATGTCTCCCACGTTTCTATGCTTCGGAAGTACTACCCGGATCCGACACATGTAATTAGTTATGAGCCGTTGGAGCTCAAGAAAGATATGTCGTACGTCGAGAGACCAATCAGGGTGTTGGACAGGAAAGAGAAGGTGTTACGGAATAAGACGATTTCATTGGTTAAGGTTTTGTGGCAACATCACACTGTGGAAGAGGCCACATGGGAACTGGAAAGTTTGATGCGGGAAAAGTATCCCGAGTTATTCACAGATTAAATTGGTTCTAATTTGGAGGACCAAATTCTTTAAGTGGGGGAGAATGTGAGACCCCGTACATGTATAGCTATGTATATAGGAACATGGGAATGTAAATAAAATCATAAGTAAGATGATGTATTGTAATGTGAAGTGTATGCAATGTAAGTTCATAAGATTATGTACGCACTTGTAGTAAGAATTGTGATTATACGTACAAGTTGCATTATGAATGAGTAGGAAGAAATAAACTTGAACACGAGAAGAATGTGATCGAAATGGAATATGAGTAGTATAGTAAAATGGAAGGAAAGATTTACATAAGTGTATATTTCCCTTTGAGTAATATCGTATATATTTGGTCATACAAAGATTCTACACAAGTTTTAATGTGTATGTAGTGAGGATGAATCCCATTTTCAAGTCTCAAAGATGAATGAATGAGGAAATGATCATGGTAGCAAATTAAGGGTGTTTGGTAAGGGTTATTGCAGAAAAACTGCAGGAAAATCTGGAATTTGTGAAGGCCAGATCGATCTCATAGGACGAGAGATCGATCTGGGAGAGCCAGAATGCCCTTATGTGAGAAATGGAAGGGAACAGATCGATCTCCAAAGGAAGCAGATCGATCTCCTTAGCTCTCGGGTTGGAAGCAGATCGATCTCCCATAAGACCAGATCGATCTCCTTAAGCTTCTGTTTGAAAGCAGATCGATCTCTAGTCTCGACATATCGATCTCCTACCTTTAAAACGTCTTAGAAAAGAGGGATTTTTGAGGAACAGATCGATCTCCACCCAAGGAAGATCGATCTCATCAAGTCAAAACTATAAATGGGAGCAGTTGGATCATCAGAATTTCGGGACAAACATTTCCATTTCACTTCAACTCAAAGAAATCTAGTTTCTCACTCCTAAATCCAGCCATTTTCAGTGAGATTTAAGGAGAGGCTATTAGAGACAAAGTTGTTCACATCAAAGAGAAGAACAACATAGTCTAGAGGCATTTCCCCATTTGATGGATTGAAGAAATAGAGGGCAATCCTAATTGGAGCAAGAGGAAATCCAATGAGGTAAGTTCTAATGCACAAATCCAAGTAAATTGGTTTAGTTAATGCTTATAAAGATATTTGGGTGTGCATATTGTGGATAGAACTACCTAGGATGGTATGAAATGAATATAACTTAGAAATAGTCAAGTGTGAGAAAGTGGAGTGTGGGAGTGTTTATGATGAATGAGATATCTTGAGTGGATGAGTATGTTGTGGAAATGGTTTGGAAATGTTGATATTAGGACAAATTGTGAGATTTACCACAAAGGGTAAAAATGTGTAATTAAGGCATTGGATAAATGCTTAGTTGAATAAGAGTTAGAAACATTAACTCAAATGTTGATGGATGAATTTCAGTTTCGGATGATACGCCGGAGCAAGTCGAGATGAGAACGCAAGAAGCATAAAGGCGGATAGTTGCACACAAGTAAAACGAGGTAAGGGACTGTGTGTTAGCTATAGAGATATTCGTACGTAATTACAGCAATTTCGTAGATATATTGCTAGGACTAGTACGATATTATAATTTTATGAAATGAGATGGAAGTATGAAAAGTACTATGATGTATATATGTATTGAGAAATGGGATAGGGTAAGGAAATAGCATGATATGCATGTTTTCAATGAAATTCTCAATTTTATATTGTTATTGATGATTGAGAAATGTTGATGATAGGTTGGCTAATTTTACATGTTTTAGCATGAAGAAGCATGCTGTATGAATAAACATGTTTTGAATTTTAAAAAAAAGAGAAAATAGCCATCTATCAGTTTTGAGATGAGATTTGGTGTTGAAGCGTTAGCTCACACCCGGTTTAAAGCCTTGAAGTACCGTGCGGGAGTTTTAACTCGTACGAGGGTTTTGAGAAAGTGCGAGAACTTTACTCGCACCTGTTTTGTTGAGTTAAGGTGAACCTGGGGGTCTGGGACCCAAGGGGATACCAGCCGACGGCCAATTGAACGGGCTGGGCCTTAACGATGGATCGTACCGCGCTGGAGCCTTGCGTCGACTGTGTGTCACGCTGCTTGCTCGCCTGGTATATGAGACATGGTTTAAGGATAAAAAGTTCATCGGAGTTGGAGTATGGACTTGGGTCCACGGTTGTACGTAGAACAGTGTAGTCACCCGTTGGTATACTATGTACCGTGCTGGGTGCACGTGAGTACGAGTATCGCGTAGATGACACACGACGTATCTTCACCGTGAGTATACGAGGAGATGAGGTGGATTGAAATGAGCCGGAGGGTAGGACTGACCCATCCCCCTTCAGGCGAAGTGATACCCTGTGCACACCCGATCAGTGAGGCCTGGGATCACTGACTGTGGCCATAAGTCGTGGATATTTGATTGCCTAAAATTCCATGCCTGTCTCAGAGAATCGAGAAACAGAGACCATCTCAGAAAAGAAAGAGACTTGCGAGAAAGAATGATTTGAGAAGTGAAAGAGATTTCGTGTTTTAATAAATCTCTGATTTCACATTCGTGCCATGAGGGCACTATTTATGAGCATGTTTTAAATGGAAGTTTGACATTCGATTTACACGAAAATGCTATTGAGAAATATGTGTTTAAATGCATTGTTCGTAAGATATTTCCATTTATAACGAAAACATGGTTTTGGTTTATGCATGCATGGGCTATGTAGGTAGTACGATATCTACCTGCTAGCATACATTTCCTTACTGAGCCGTGGTTTGCTCATCCCACTATTTTTCCCCTCCAGGTACTGAGAAGTAAGAGAGCGGTGGTCTCTAAGTCTTTTATGTTGAACAGCTCCCACAATCCGCAAAGGTATAAGATTTGTATACACGAGTATTTTGTATCTAATATATTGTATCGCACAGTTATATCCTGGAATTGTAAACAGTATTATGGGGATGATATGTAAGCACATGGTATTTATACAATTAATTTTGTGTATTTACACACACACCTGGGAGTGTGAATTAAAGTTTTAAATATTCCGCTGTAAATGAATGAATTTTTAGTAATTGCATCTTCTCACAGCCCAACCGTAGTAGAGAGTGTATGGAGAGAAGGGTTCCCGAAAGCGGGGCATGACATGGGTATGCGTGAAGGTTTTGTGTAAACTCAGCATGATGTATTTTTCATAATTATTTATAATTCATGCAATGAAAGGTTTTAGCATGAGGAGGTTATCCATGCTTTAATTGCAAATGCATGATTTTGATTTAGTTCATGCGTTTTATTATTTTACATGAGATGCCATTGAGGCATGAGTTGCATGATTTCCATAAGCACGAACAACTTTTATAAACCATGGCATTGATGTGTGCATGAGCTTTAAACGAAAAGAAATGGATTTAAAGGCATGGCATTATGAGCATGTAGATAGTGGAGCTATCTACTTACTTGCATAATTGCCTTACTGAGCGTGTGGTTGCTCACCCCCCTTATTTTCTCCTCTTTTCAGAGCACTAGCAGTAGATAGTGAGCTGCTGATGACTTGCATTCTTAGTATCCGCTGCTTCCCATCATCGAGAAAAGGTATACACACTTGTATGATTTTGTATCTAAATATGGAAATGCCCAGTACTGTAAACGTATATGACATCGGGGATGTAAGGTTATGTAAATGAAATTGTGAATGGAACATGGAAATGAAATGGTAAGTAGTGTGAGGGGACTAACATCGAATCATAACCCAACTGTTGGTAGGATGATCACGATGAGAGGAAGGTAAGAATTAAATATAAAAAAATGAAAAATTTACTCTGATTTTTGGGTCTTGACAATTGGTGGTATCAGAGCTGAGTTGGCCTGATTTGAGTCGGTGTTAGCGGTTATGGAAGTGTACATCCCCATGTACTGTGCTTTGCTTAGATACAATTATGTATATCGAGATGGAATTGCAGCTAAGAATTTGGTTTTGAATGCAAGAATCTATTTATTTTAACTGATAGTCGCTATGGTAGAGGGGCGAGAGTACACGTGTTTGAGACTTAGGATGAGATTGAAGTGGAGGCTGGTATTGAGTATACCCCACAGAGTCCGACAGAGAGATCGGATAGTATTGAGACACGCTTCGCAAGGTTAGAGCGGAGTGTGGAGAATATTTTGGGACTAATTTGCTCAGAGTATGTATTGGATTTGAGGGCGAGTCGGAGCATTGGTGGAAGTCCGCTTGATCCATTTTAAGAGTTAGACATCCAGAGATGATATGAGAGATAATTCTGGATGTATTTCGATGACAGCATATCCCGGACACTGCTTAAAGAAAATTACAGACAAAATTCTTTACTCTGACCCAGAGGAACTGGTTGACTGATGAGTATAAATCTCACTTTATATCCCTGGGCAGGTATGACCTCGACACTATGAACAATGAGAGTCGAAATGTCTGAAAGTTCATGGAAGGGCTCAAACCAATAATTAGAGTTCGATTAGACCCGTTAGATATCACTACTTAGACCGAGGCAGTGCACAGACTATAGTTGTGTGAATAAGATTATGAGATGCACACCTCTAAGATTGGGAAAGGTAGTAAGGGCTGAAATAGAGACAGAAAGAGAATAGTGGATGATAGAGATGTCAGAGCAGGAAAGAGACCATTTGGTAAGAGATTTAGAGCTGTCGAGTCATGGGGTATTGTGATTGGAGGACCTCGACTTGCTACTGAGCAGGGTTGGATATGTGGTAGTTACCACAGAAATAAGATGTTGGACGAGGGCGAGTGTAAGCCTTGGACTAGGACACTATTGATGTTTCATTTGATGTGGTAGAAGGTACCACCTTAATTATGAATAATGAAGCAACTATCTTAATTGATCTTGGTGCCATGCATTTATTCATACCACCCTTATTTGCATATAAGTTAGTGAAAGACGTGAATGCCTACACCCTTGGGCACAATGCTAATAGTTATCACCCCAATGAAGGAGGGTTAACTAACGAAATAATTATGAATAAATTATAAGTCGAAAACGGGGGAAGAAGTATAAGTCAGCCGATTTTATTCAATGGAATATGAATAATTTTGAAGTAATATTTGAGAATAAATTGATCGGCTGCAAACTATGCTGTTCAGATTTCTATCTTAAGATAGTGATCTGGTTACCCCTGAAAAGTATACGGTAAGTTTCGACAAGTAATGAAGGGGGTGTAGCGACTGAAATTAAAGGAGTAAATGATTGTACTCACGGAATAAGTAATGGTGGAAATTTTTTCTCGCTTGTGTGGTTGGTATGGATAAGGCACAGCCAGAGTTATAGATATCCTTATGGTCAGGGAGTTTCCAATATCTTCCCGGATAATCTACCAGGGTTGCCACCCGTTAAAGGAACGGAGTTTGTATTGATTTGGTACCTAGTACAGAGTCGATATCCTAACCACGGTATAAATTGGTATTAGTGGAACTGGAAGGAATAAAGAAACAATTATAGGAGTGATTGGATAAAAGTTCATCAGATCTTTTTAGAGATCGATTTGAAGTCTGGATAACATCCGTTAAGAATTCGGAATGTGAATGTGCCCAAAATGATTTTCGTAACCGATAGGGCATTGATGAACAAGATATTTAAACTTTACCTGAACTAATTTGTGGTCATCCTTAGCGATGAGATTTTGATGTATTCGAAGTCCAGGAAGAGCATGAGCAGCAACTGAAACTATTTTACAAATGAATTGTTCAGAGTTTCTCGAAATAGGCTGCTCAGTTGACACATCTCGTTCGAAAAAAGATTGCATACGAGTGGGATGATAAGTATGAAGGTAGCTTCAGTGAGTTTTGGTGTATTGAAGTATGAACTGACCACCGTAATTATTTTCACCATACCCAATAGCTCAAGAGGTTTCGCAGTGTATATGGATACCTCAAAATAATGAATGCACTGTGTATTGATGTAAAATGGAAAGATAGTCGATTATGGATCCAGACAACTCAAGGATCATGAAAGAAACTATCTGACCCATGATTTAAAGTTGGCAGCGGTAGTGTTTGTACTGAGTATATGGCACTACTATGTACATGGTGAGAAATTTTAGGTTTGCACTGATCATAAAAGCCTCGAGTATCTGTTTTCACAGAAAGAGTATAATATGAGATAACATAGAGGGTTAGAGCTTCTGAATGATTATGATTGTGGAAATTGAATCACTCTGGAAAGGCTAATGTAATGGTTGATGCCTTGAGCAGAAAGAGACTCGGGATGGTATCACAAATGAGGGTCAGGGAGCGTGAGCTGCTAAAGCAGTTGTGAGCCTCAGTAGTGATGTGATCCCTTCTGATGATGACAGTGATTATGTGACAGCTAGCCTGAGATTAGAACCAGATTTGAGTGATCGAATTTGACAGGCTTAGCGTGATAATCGACAGGGTGCCGATAGTGTGGGTCAGATTCAGATGGGTACAGTGACAGAGTTCATAGTGAATAATGATGGCTTACTGAGGTTTAGAGATAGTATAAGTGCTCCCCAAGACAACAGTCGATGAGATAGTGTTATTGTCAGAAGCTCACTCTTCGGGATATACAGTGCATTCGGGAAGTAATAAATATATCGAAATCTCTGAAAAGGGTATTGGTGGTCAGATATGAAAAAAGACATTGTAGAAATTGTGTAAAAATGTCTCGTAGGTCAGCAGATTAAGTTAGAGCAATAGAAGTTTGTAGGGCTATTGCAGCCTCTACCTATATTGACACGAAAATGGGAGCAAGTTACCACGGATATCGTGATGGGTTATAGAGGACCGCAGGAATCGCGAGGTTATCTGGGTGATAATCGATAGATTGACTAAGTCTACCCACCTTCTGATACTCTGAGTGCGTAGGCGGATTTATGTGTAAGGGAGATTGTGGAACACCATGTAGCATTCCAGGGAGCATGGTACCAGATAGGGATTCTCGCTTCACTTTTCACTTTTGGGAATATTTTTCAGTAAGTTATGGGAACCCGATTGAGTGTTAGCGCAGCTTTACGTCATCAGACATATGGTCAGTCAAAGAGGACTGTACAGGTTTTGAAGGATATGATGAGAGCATGTGCCCTTGATTTTATAAGCTCCTGGGATGATCAGTTGCTACTAATTGAATTCACCAATAGCGACAGGTATCACTTGAGTATCGAGATAACATTATATGAGTCATTGTATGGCCGTAGGAGTTATTCCCCGATTCGATGGGAAGAAGTGAGTGACAGATATAGAATTGCTCCCGAATTGGTATAATAAGTCTCTGAAGGTGTTTAGTTGATTGTGAGTGATGGAGAATACCTCAGAGTAGACAGAAAAGCTATTCTGACAAGAGATGGAGACTGTTGAAGCTCAAAGAGAGTAGGTCGTATGTTGAAAAATCGATTCTGGCATTAAATAGGGAGGAGAAAGTGTTGAGGTTTAAGACGATCTCCCTAGTCAAAATCCTTTGGTAGTATTACACTCCGAAAAAAGTCACATGGGAATTAAAGAGTATGATGCGATAGACTTACCCAGAGTTTTTTATGAATCCATTTGACTAAGTTCTAATTTGGAGGACCAAATTTCTTAAGTGGGGGAGATTATGTAAGACCCGATTTTTATCGAAATTCCTTATGATTCATATGATGTAAACACGATTATATGTAAATTGAATCATAAGAAGAGGTTCACGTGAATGAAAAATGCAAATGGAATGAAGAAAAATTCCCGAATGCATTTAAAGATCAAATGAAGGATTGAAATGGCCACAGATTAATTGAATGGGATTTGGACCATTCGGATTGGAGATAAAGATTTAAAACATGAAATGAGAAAGGGTTCGTGAAGGGAAGTTGGATTGGTTTGGTCCTGAACACGTTGAAGGGTAAAACGATCAAAAGACCCAAAATTCGGTATCAATTCGGTAAGAAATCATTATTTTAAATAAGGATTTAGAGAATCTTGATCAATAAAGGAGCAATAATTAAATTTCAGGTTAAATTGATCAAGATATGAATTTATCAGAATTAACCAGAATTTTGTTTGAGGACACTATTTCAGAAACACGGGGAAAATTATATCGAAAAAAATAATTAAAAAAGATAAAAATATATTTAATTAATTAAATATATTAATTTAAGGAATAATGTAGATATTTTGTCAAAAATATCATTTTTTATTAAATAAAATAATAATATAATAAATAAATAAATAAATAAATAAACAATTAATTAATTAATTAAAAAAAGAAACTGAAACTGGGTCGCGCGACCCATGCATTTTGCTTCCCCAAACGACGACACCGGCAACGAGTGGCGATGAACGGCACATGAAGAAGGACGATCGGTGCGGTGGGAGTTCCCGAGAGCCACCACGCGTCGAAATCCATCGCCGATGAAGAGAACGACGAGGGGGAGGAACCGAAAGGGAAAAGAGAAATCGGCAGCCACTAGCGCCGTTCTGGCCAACCCCGCCCCCAGCCGAATGTTTTGGAGGCAAAGACGAGCAAATTGGTGGTGGATACAGCCGGTGAAACGGCCAGCAGCGTCGTCAATATCGAAGAGGAGAAAAAGGTAGCTAGGTCGAAGGGAGAAGAGGTCGGACTAGCCACTTTCTGGCCAGTCCTGACGAAACCGAGACCAAATCCGTGCATCGGACAACCCCGCGGATCTGCTGGAGATGGATGCCGATGAAGAATCGGCCGACAAAGCTCCGAACGACGAAGAAGAAAATCAAATTAGATTAAATCGATTGAACCGAACCGGTCTGAATCGGGTTGAACCGGACCGAATCGGTTCAGCCAGAAAAGAAGAAAAAGAAAGAAAAAGAAAAAGAAAAAGGGAAAAGAAAAAAGAAGAAAAATGGGAGAAAAATTTCAGTGATGCAATCGAGCTACGGGTAAACCGGTAAGCGGTCGAAATTGACCGAGTTAAATTTTGAAATATTTAAGTTGATTAATTCCGACTGAAAATAGACCGAAAAAATATGTAATTGTGTAGCTATACAATTGACATTAAACGAGAGCTCGAGTCAGCCTCGATTTGTGTTCTATCATGGAATTTCGTGTAAGTAACCCTTATTTACGACAATTTGCATAGTTATGTGTGTTAAAAATTTACCGCATAAGTTACGGATTAATTCCGTATAAAATGAATTAAATTATGGAATTTAAGATAAATTGTCGTAAATAATTAATTGAGCTATCCAAGAGTTTAAAACTAGGCCCAATAAATACTAATGGGCCCAATGAGCCTAATAGGCCTCGTAATGTGAATAGTAAGTGAAAAATGGGTTTAAGGCCGATTAAGGCCATTAAGGTGTAATCGGGCTCAATATTGTAAACAGGCCCAATACTTTGAATTAAGTTCAGAAATTATGAAATACAGTTAAATTGAATGATTTCTGACCCGATAAATAATTATACGTAGCTCAGGAGATTTGATTAGGAGTAAATCAGACTGTGTGACGAGACATCAGTGTAAAGGTCAGATTGTACAGAAAAATGCGGTAAGGGAATTTTACGAGTAGCCAGAGGTAGCTACGCGTATTTTTAATAGCTTTTGTATACACTGAAAATGTATAAAGGTCCTAGAAATAGATTAAAAATTTTAAGGACTCGAAATAGGTAAAAGACTAGTTTACCCCTACTGAGGGAAATTCACCTAAGGATGGTGAAAGCATGACATGAATGAAATGCATTATTTGAGGAATTTTCGTGACTTTTTAGCAAAGCAAATTGGTAGATTGGTCAGTATTTGCATAAATTTCACAAGATAACACTACGTAAGTGTTATTTAGATTTAAATGAAATTTCTTTGGAAAAAGGGCCAACTATCAAGTTTATATGGAAATAGATGGTGTTGGAGCCTTGCTTGCACTAAATCTGAGCTTGTAAGTGTGCATAATGGTGTTGGAGCGGTTGCTTGAACCGATTTGTGTGACATGATATGCATAAAAAAAGTGCTGGAGTGATTGCTCGCACTAGTTTTAATTATTTGACATGCATGAGAGGTGCTAGAGCTTAGCTCGCACGAGTTTTGAACTGTGTGACGCATACACTAGTGCTGGAGCAGGGGCTCGAACTAGAGTTTTACATGCATGGGTGCTGGAGCCTAGCTGGCACCAGATTTTCACATGATTTTCGTGACACGGTGCTAGAGTTTAACTCACACCAGATTTTCACTTGATTTTTATGACAGAGTGCTGGAGCCTAGCTCGCACTAGTTTTACATGATTTTGACAGAGTGCTGGAGCTTAGCTCACACTAGATCTTATGAGATTTTTTAAAACACGTGCTGGAGCTTTGCTCCTGCCGAACATGCACATGCGATTTTCCTGCAATGCTAACTTGGGAACAAAAGAAAACATTAGCAAAGAAAATATGTAATATGCACTTTAGTAAATGAAGAATAACAGCTTAAGTGGACTGAAACTAAAAGCTAAAACAAAATACAGAAAATGAACAATAAATGGGTGGGAAAACAGGGGAGAACAAAGAAGCAATGTGGTTCTCTATCGGCTGCAACAACGCGTTCCAGCTTATATCGACGCTAGCTGCTGCCTCAATCAGCATGTCCATCATCTCAGCATCACAGCAACAAGCCCTTAAACTCCAAACAGTAATAGAAACCCAATCAATAAAGATAACATAGAATGAAGGAAGAAACTAAGATGCAGGAGAAAATAAAATTGAAAAGAATGCATAAAAAAGTTGACTTCAAATCATCAAAATAAAAGAAAATAAATTGCAAGACAAATGCACATGCAGTAGTTCAACAGTGACTAAGACAATAATAATAAAAAAAAGCAGTAAACGAGGAAATGCAAAATCCCGTGGCCATTTATTGCTTCATCCTTTGAACAGCCACGTAGTTCCACTGTGCCCACAATGCAAGAACAATACCCAGCACCCAACCCGCATCAAAACACCAGAATAAGACATAGGTAGTGATAATCAAAGCATATAGAGTGACTGTAACAAAATATGAATAAGCAGTAGAAAAACAAAGAAAGAAAATCGAAATAGGAAGCAAACCGCGAGCAACATAAAAAAAATAATAAAAGCTTTTCATTAAAGCTTCAACGTTAAAATAATAAAGGAACGAAACTTTGAGCAAAACCAAGTAGAAAATGGACAATGGTGGCTGCTGCCACTAGCCGAAAAGCTTAAAAGAAAACCTAAAAAAAAAAATAAAACCTAGCAATAAAATTTTAACCTAAAAAAAAAAATGAAGCTACTCCCTTTTAATTGCCATCTTTTTCTATTTATATACACACTTAGGGGTACAATTATAATTTTCCATCGTAGATGAGTTGGCATTGTTTGGCCACTTGTCTTCACACAATTGGCTCCTTGAAAAATAATATTTTCATGTCATCTGTCTTTTTGTCCAATTAGATGTGCTAGGCTCGTGTTGTCCGCGTGGTCCAATCTCGATGTTAGCTCAATTTCGATCCATTTTCTATCGAAATATTCAAAATTCATCCGGATTTAATTTATCTGCAAACATGAGAATTTTAATTAAATAAAAGGGATAATTAACAAAATAAATTGGGGATTTAAATAATTAATTAGGAAATTAAGCACAAATAATTCTAAAAATATAGAATTATCACACCCCCAAACTTGAGTTTTTGCTTGTCCTCAAGCAAAACAAAATAGATGTAGGAATGACAAGTACAAAACATAATAATTTCCCCAATATTATCCTCAAAGATAAAAGTGCAGACTATGATCTCAAAGATTCACAATTACAAGTCCAACATTCAAAATTATTCAATCATAAGTCCTAACCCAAATTGGACTCCTCGTGAGTGTGTGAAAATGTCAAAGTCACTTCACAGTATATTATCCGGATTAGATTATGCAAACACAATGAATGCAAAGTCAATGACATGTGATCATTCCCATAAGTTTGCTTTTCACTTCTCTCTCCACTAATGTAGTCACACTTAATCAAAGATCAATAGGACTTCATTAAGCTTGTAATGTAAGGCTGGGGCTAAGGTATGATAAAGTCGATTTAAGTTTAATTACCCCTTAACATGCATTACTTCTAGGATCTTTAATGTAAGAACTCAATTTATTTCCCCAAACTTATTTCTTTCACTAGACATTTTATTCTATTTTTGTATTTTTCTTATTCTTCTTTCTTCTTCTTTTTTTTCTTTTTCTTTTCATTTTTTTTAAACATTCACTATCACCAGATACCCATGTGTACAAAGCTCAAAATATATCCCAAAGTGCATCCTCTAACCTAATGGACCAATCCTTCCTACTTGGGTTCACTGTTTTCTCTAATATCCCCTTAATTTCCCTATTGGACAACTCTACTTGGCCACTCCTCTGTGGGTGATAAGCAGTGGCTACCTTATGTTTGACCCCATATTTCTTTAACAGGCCATTAAAACTTCGATTGCAAAAGTGGGATCCTCCATCACTAATGATAGCCCTAGGTGTGCCAAATCCTGTGAAAATATTCTTCTTTAAAAACCTTACTACCACCTTGGCATCATTAGTCGGTAAAGCCATCGCTTCAACCCATTTCGATATATAGTCCACAGCCACTAGAATATAAAGATTGCCATATGAAGGAACAAATGGTCCCATGAAATCAATGCCCCAAACATCAAAGAGTTCTACTTCTAAAATATTAGTCAGAGGCATCTTATTTCTTTTGGAAATATTTCCTACCCTCTGACATCTATCACATTTTAACACAAAGTAGTGGGCATTCTTAAATAACGTGGGCCAGTAATATCCAGATTGTAAAACCTTGGCTGCTGTCCTCTCTCCTCCAAAATGCCCTCCATAATTAGAAGAATGGCAATGTCTAAGTATATCCTCTACTTCTTCCATGGGAACACACCTTCTCAAAATTTGATCTTTACATTGCTTGTATAGGAAAGGTTCATCCCAAACATAATACTTGACATCACTCAAAAACTTTTTCCTTTACTGGGCAGTTAAATCAGGTGGCATCACATTGCTCACCAGATAATTTACAAAATCAGCGTACCAAGGCAATCTGGAATGCCTGAAAGTAAATAGCTGCTCATCAGGAAAGGATTCATTAATAGCTGTACCATCTTTTTTATGTCCACTCTCTAATCTAGATAAATGGTCAGCAACCTGATTCTCCGTACCTTTCCTGTCCCTAATCTCCAAGTTAAACTCCTATAGTAGGAGGATCCATCAAATCAGCCTCGGCTTTGCATCCTTCTTGGAGACTAAGTACTTAATGGCAGCATGATCCGTATATACTACTACCTTAGTACCAATGAGATAGGAGCGAAACTTATCAAAGGCAAATACCACAGCTAACAGCTCCTTCTCGGTAGTAGCATAGTTCATCTAGGCCTCATTAAGTGTTTTGCTTGCGTAGTAAATAGCATAAAACACTCTTCCTTTTCTTTATCCTAGTACAGCCTCGACAGCATAATCACTTGCATCACACAAAAGCTCAAAAGGTAAACTCCAATCTGGAGCTATGATTACAAGGGCTGTAACTAATTTTTCCTTCAAAGTCTTAAATGCTTCTAAGCATCTCTCATCACAGCAAAACACAGTGTCCTTCTCAAGGAGATTACATAAAGGCTTAGATATCTGAGAAAAATCCTTAATGAACCTTCTGTAAAATCCTGCATGGCCCAGGAAACTTCGAATTCCTTTTACAGTGGTAGGGGGAGGTAACTTCTCAATAATTTCCACCTTAGCCTTATCCACTTCTATCCCCCTAGCGAAGATTTTGTGCCCTAGCATTATACCTTTTTTCACCATAAAGTGGCATTTCTCTCAATTAAGTACTAAGTTTGTTTCTTTACACCTCCTCAACACTAGTGCTAAATTCTGCAAACATAAATCAAAACTATCCCCAAATATTGAGAAATCGTCCATGAAAATCTCAAGAAAATCCTCCATCATATCATGGAATATGGCCATCATGCAATGCTGGAATGTAGCAGGTGCATTGCATAGGCCAAAAGGCATTCTTCTAAAAGCAAAGGTCCCATAAGGACATGTGAAGGTAGTTTTTTCTTGGTCTTCTGGGGCTATAGCTATCTGATTGTACCCAGAGTATTCGTCCAGCAAACAATAGAATTCATGACCAGCTAATCGATCAAACATTTGGTCAATGAAGGGTAAAAGGAAGTGGTCTTTCCTGGTGGCCTTGTTGAGTTTCCTATAATCCATACATACTCGCCAACCAGTGACAGTTCTAGTGGGGATGAGTTCATTATTTTCATTTTTGATCACTGTCATCCCTCCCTTCTTAGGGACATATTGTACTGGGCTTGTCATGACGCAAATGACCTAAAATTCAGAGTAAATTTTTCGCTTTTTCATTTCCTTACCCGTCGTGAATAGTTACTCTACTAAACAGTTGGGCTATGATTCAGTGTTAGTTACCTCTCACCTATTTACCATTCCTTTTTCATATTTCATTTACATACCAATTTATTTTAAATAAATACATCCCCAATATTACATCCATGTACAGTACTGTGCCTCTATATGTTCAGATACAAAAATTATACAAATGTGTATACCTGGTCTTGATAAGAAGCAGCGGATATGACTACTGTCGTTCTCTTCTACTGAATGTACCCTGTGGGGTGGAAAATGAAAGGGTGAGCATAAACAGCTCAGTAAGGCAATAATGTAAGCATGTAGATAACTATACTATCTACGTGCTGATAATGTCATGATATAAAATCGTTTACATTTGGAGCATGAGGTATGACTAAAACGATGCCACATGTATGTATATATCATATAAGAGAAATCATGAAATCCATATATAAAACAAACATGGAAAAATCCTCATGTATGACATCTCATGCTCGTCACATTAAAACTTATTTTGTTTTATCATAAACTCATCACTTTAAAACTTATTTGTTTAATCATAAACTCATCACGTTAAAACTCATTTGTTTCATCATAAAACAGCTTCATCAAGGTCAAACCCATCTCTCGGGAATACCTTGATTCATTAAATCACATCTCTTTTAAAAACATAAATCGGGACATTACCCCTCCCTCGGGTTCGTCTTGGTCTATTCAGCCGTATGATGTCATGTGAGGCATGTAGGTTACTGTATGAAAATCGAGGACTATGGCCATACTTTGTCCCTGTTATCCCAGGCTACACGGATTCCGGTGTGCGGGGCATCACAACTGCAACGGGAGGTGATGTCAAGTCCTACCCGCCAGAATATCAAGTAACATCATCGAGTCATCATGACTTCACGGTACAGCTTACTCCGTGTGGCATACACGGTACATCGTACTCCGTGGACCCATATCATAGTCTAGGGGTGCCTGCCGTAGGTCTTATCCACCCCAATACTATGTCGATAACCAACCCATGTCTCAAAGTATATATGCGAGCATCTCAACTCTCTGTGACACACAGTCTACAGGAGGCTTCCGCACGACTATATGCATGTCAACTCACGTCTAGTGCGAGCGAAGCTCCAGCACCACGCTATGCATATCATGATATCTAAAATCTCGTGCGAGTGAAGCTCCAGCACGATTTTGTGCACACACAAATTTCTCGTACGAGCAATGCTTCAGTACGGCTTTTCATGAGAAATAAATTAGTATACTTGAGTGCGAGTAAGACTCTAGCACTCTTTTTATTCATGTAAATACGATAGGTGGCTCAATCTTGAATAAAAACATATTTAAAATCGTAACCGGTACAAACCGGTACCCTTTCATATAATTCAAGAAATCAACAGCCAACCTATGTGCATATTTGCTTAAATCAAAGCAATACATTCATATAAAACATTAAAAACATGAAATCATGCATTTTATCTGCCTTACTACCCTTTTTGTAAATTTTACTCTCAGGGGCAAAATCATCTTTTTTCTTTATTTATCTAAGCCCCGGTTTTCGCAAAAATTATTATTTCTGTTCTAGATACTTTAAGGAATTCTAAACCCTGTAAATCCCCTCAATAAATACGTATAGAAATCTCTACCTACAAAATTCCCTTACCTCGATTCTCGTCGAGCGTGTATCTAAATTCCACTGTCGGAGGCTAGTCCGATCCGATTTGCTGCTAATCCAGTCTCTGGGGCTGCAGATAATTAGTTATCATGTCAATTTAACCCAATAAATATAATTCTCCTGTTTACTATAGTCGATTTAACTAATTGGGCTAATTTACTCTTATTGGGCCCAATCACACCTTAATGGGTCTCTACCCATTTTCAGCCCGTTTATACTTATTAAATCCCTTCTTCGATTTTACTGGGCTTATTCAGCTTACCAATAATCATCGAGCTTCGTTCCAAACTCATTGGATAGCCCATATATTATTTACGGTAATTACTGTAAAATTTTGAATAATATTCCTTTTTATACAGAATTAATCCGTAAATTCCGTAAAATAATCGAAACTCTGTATTAAAGGACTCTAATTGTCAAAATTAAAATATACTTACCCAATATGATGCGGGGTACAAAAATCGGAGCTCAATCGGCTCTCGTTTGGGTTTTGTCGTACAATTGCACAATTATATATTTAATCTCGGGTTACTTTTCGATTAAATATAATTTAAATAAATTTCTTGAAATTCAAATCGATCAGTTTTGACCACTTATCGACTTACCCGAAGTTTAATGTATCCCCGAAAATTCTTCCCCTTTTTTCTTTTTTCTCTTTTTCTCCTTTTTTCCCTTCTTTCTTGGCTGAACCGGTTCAGTCCGGTTCAAACCGGTTCAGACCGATCCGGTTCAGTCCGGTTCACTCCGGTTCAGCCAGTTCAAGGCCTCGTCGATCGGTTCTCCGTCGGCTTTCGTCGCCAGCAGCTCCGCAGGGTCGTCCGATTCACGGATCTGGGGTTGGTTTCACACGAGGTCGTCGAAAAGTGGCCGGTCCGGCTGTTCTCCTCTTCGGCGTCGGTGGGTCTCCTTCCTTCTACCATTTCCGTCACCGACGGTGGCAGATCAGCCCTCCTCTTGGTCGGTGGCGAGTCCTTCTCCCTTTTCCCTGCCTCTGTCTGCCACCGTTCCTCATCTTTCTCTCTCTTTCTCACCCCCTTCACTCTCGGTTCTCTCTCTCTCCTTTCCTCATCGTCGGCCGCCGTTTTTCGTTAGCTATCGGTGTCGGTGAGCTCAGCAGCCTCGCCTGGTCGGCTTCCCGGTGACGTCCGGTGGTGAGGCCGACGGGCTGGGCTCTCGGCTTGCTGCTGCTTCCGTCGGTTTCCATTTCGGGTTCTTCCCGATTTTCCATTTCTGATCTTTTTTTTTGACAATTAATTTAATTTTATTATTATTTTATTCAATATTTTATTATTATTTTACCAAAAAATCTACCAATATTATTATTTTATTCAAATTAATTGATTTAATTTTATTTAATCTATTTATTATATTTTTAACCCTTTTTCGGGTATAATTTCTTCGTATTTTCGGGATATTGTCCCGAGTGACTTTTCGATATTTCTAAAAATTTTGGATCTTGATCAATTTAATCCAAAATTTAATTATTTCTTCGTTATTGATCAAGATTCTCAAATCCATTATTTTTAATTAAATTTTCTTATTGAATTTATTTCGGTTTTCGATCTTTTGACCGTTTTACCCTTGCACGTGTTCGGGATTAATTTAACCCGACTTTCCTTCACGAATACTCATTCATTTCGTGTTTTAACTAAATTCAGGTCTTACAGGGCTCACCTAGGCACTGTCAGAAATGGGATAGATAATCCCTGCATCTAACCACTTAATGATCTCCTTCTTGACGTCTTCTTTCATTACAGGGTTCAATTGATGCTGGTGCTCTATGGATGACCTATACCCCTCCTCCAATAGTATCTTATGCATACAGATAGATGGACTAATACCCTTAAGGTTAGAGATAGACTAACCTATGGCCTTCAGATGCTCTCTTAACACTCGAGTAATTTTGCTTCCTAATCACTGGAGAGAGCAGCAGATACTATTAACGATCATGTGGAGGATTCACCTAAGTAAGCATACCTAAGGTGTAAGGGTAAAGGTTTGAGTTCTAATGCTGCAGGATCACTGGTGGATGGAAAGATATTTGAAACTGGAATAGATGAAGAGTCTAGTGTCTCAAATTGGGCAATTTCCTCAAAAGGAGTGACCTCTAATAACTGTAAAGTCTCGTAGACGTCATCATCATCTTCACTGGATTAACAGATTTCACTAAGGGGGCTTCTAAAAGGTTTAAAGGATGTGTCTTGGAAAACTCCTCAACGATGTCCTTATCCACTAAATCCATCCTAAAACAATCGTGAGAGTCATCAGGGAACCTTAGAGATTTGAACACATTAAGCTTGACTTCCTGATCTTGAACTCTTATTGTTAACTCCCCCTTTTGTACATCTATTAAAGTTCTACCAGTTGCTAGGAATGGCCTGCCTAGTATAATTGGGACTTCCCTGTCTTTCTCCATGTCCAACACAATAAAATCTGCAGGGAAAATAAACTTGTCCACTTTTACTAAGACATCCTCAATGACCCCCTTCGAATTTTTAATTGATCGATCGACCAATTGGAGGGTCACTGTGGTGGGCTTGGCATCCCCTATTCCTAGCTTATGATAGATAGACAATGGGATGAAATTTATACTAGCTCCTAAATCGTACATAGCTCTACTAAAGAATAAATTTTCAATAGTGCATGGTATGGTAAAACTCCCGAGATCCTTGAGCTTGGGGGGTAACCTTCTCTGGATAATGACACTACATTTCTCAGTTAAGGCCACCGTCTCGTAATCTTCCAATCTTCTTTTCCTAGAGAGGATGTCCTTCATAAACTTCACATAGCTTGGCATTTGCTCTGAGGCATCTCCGAATGGAATGTTGATGTGAAGTTTCTTAAAAACCTCAAGGAATTATGCAAATTGTTGGTCTAGTTTTTGATTTTAAAATCTCTGAGGAAAAGGGATTGGTGGTCTAACAGGAGGAGATGTAGTGGAAACTTTTGTAGCATCAGAGGATAAAGAAGGTTGTGACAAAGAAACAGGTAAAGGTGAAGAATTGCCTGGCTTTGTTTCCTTTGCAGCTTGATCTTTTTATTCTTGCTCTTTCTGAGTTACTTCACTAGAACCTATGGGTTTTTCAACTATGGGTTGGTCAGGTCTGGACTTAATAGGGGAATTACTAGCTCTCTGCCACTCCTAAGGGTGATGGCTTTCACATATTCCTTCCTTTCCCTTTGCCTAACAGGATTGGCTTCAGTGTTACTAGGAAGGGTCCCCTAAGGACGTTGATTAAGGGCATTTGCTATTTGTCCCACCTGGACCTCTAGGTTCTTAATTGAAGCTGTTTGATTTTGCAAGATTGTTGTGAACATTTCCTCAAGCGAGGGTTTCTTATCAGCTGCTGGTAACTGCTAGGGTTGTGGTGGTGGTTGATGGACGTAGGATGGATGGGAATGGTTAGGTGGATGATGTGGATACTGTGGTGGTGGGTGGTGAGGAAATTGATGCTGTGGTGGTACCTGAACCTGTGGAGCTTGAAAACCTAGGGGTCCTACTAGTCTAGAATTAGAAGTTTGCCCTTAGTTTTGGCTCCATGAAAAGTTAGGATAGTTCCTCCACCCTGGATTATAGGTGTTTGAAAAAAGGGTTGTTTTGTTGTTTAGGGGCAACGTACTGAACCGATTCTAAGTTAAGTGGACACCTATCTACAGCATGGGTACCACTACACAGATCACAAGAGAGAAAAGGACTTTGGACAAAAAACACAGGGTTAGGATTGTTGGAAGGATTAGATTGGGTACTGAGCGACTCCACCTTCTTTGTAAGATTGGCGATTTGAGAGGTCAAGGTGGATAGAGTGTCAAGCTCATATATACCCACTGATTTCTTTGGCAATTGCCTTTCCGAGGACCATTGATAGTTGTTAGCCGCCATCTTATCTAGCAGCTCATAAGCCTTCTCCTCTGTTTTGCACATCAACGCTCCACCCGAAGCAGCGTCCACTATGGTCCTATTTTGGCTTGTAAGTCCATTGTAGAGGGTCTGAACTTGTAGCCATAGAGGTAGGCCATGGTGAGGGCACTTCCTAAGAAGCTCCTTATATCGTTCCCATACCTCGTAAAGGATTCAGAGTCGTACTGGGCAAAGGAGGATATATCGCTATGGAGTCTGGCCATTTTAGATGGAGGGAAAAATTTGGCTAGAAATTGGTGGGCTAACTCGTCCCATGTAGAAATTGATCCTGGAGGCAAGGAGTTCCACCAGTGTCTTGCCCTATCCCTAAGTGAGAAGGGGAATAGTCTGAGTCTAAGCGCATCATCAGATAATCCATTGTGTTTGAACGTGTTGCACAAGTCCAAGAATTGCCCAAGGTGAGCATGTGGGTCATCGTGTGGAAGCCCACTGAAATGTAAAGAAGTCTGGATCATCTGAAGGATGGAAGGCTTAATTTCAAAATTATTAGCAGGGACAGCTGGTGGCCTAATGCCAGTATAATATTCTTCAATCGTTGGCGTCGTATAATCTCCAACGGTCCTACTTTCCCTATTTTCTGCTATCGTGTTTTGCTGCGGAGCTATAAATTTCCTAGAATCCTTTTGAATTTTCCTAAGAGTTCGTTCAATTTCAGGATCTAGAGGAAAGCGATCAAAACTCCTGGCTCTATGCATGCAAACATCAGAAAGTCCTTAAAATTAAATTTTTGTTAAGTTTTTTTAATTAATTATAAGAAAATTAACTAAACTAAACTAAGGATCTAAATATTTACAAGCTAGAATTACATCTAAGCCTAATTTTACCGATATCAATTAACGACTAATTAAAACTTCCTGGGCAACAGCGCCAAAAACTTGGTATGCCCAAAGGGTATTACCGCAAGTGCACGGGTCGTATAAGTAATAATGGGATTTGAGTCCTGAGTTATCGTCCCTCAGAGAAGTTGGTTAGCTTAATTAACTACCGGTTAATTTTACCCTAAGTATATTCTAACAAATTATGAGATTAAGGCGGGTGATCTACTAAGTCTAAAGTTAAAAATACTGAAAAGGAATAAAATAAAAAGAACTAAATAAAACTGAGCAAAATTACTTACAGTGCTCCACGCAATTAAAATAAAAAACCTACAAAAATAATTAAAACAATTAAAACTAATTAAGATTAATTAAACTAAAATTAAACTAACCTAAAATGCAATTAAACTACTTAATCAAAATGCAATTTAAACTAAGTGAAGATTTAATGAAATAAATTTACCCCTAATCTAATTCTAAATGGACACTTAATTAACTATCAACCTAATTAAAACTAAGTTCTAAACCATTAAGCAAGAATACTAATCATGCAATTTAATTAAAGACTCTAAATTAAGCTAACAAATTAAATTGAAATTAAACTAAACTAACAATGCATGAAAATGAATTAATTAACTATTATGCACTAGCCAAACAAGCCTTAACCAATTTTAAATCATCCAAATGTCCCTCCAAACACTGTTCACGTCTTCAATTTCATTTCCTGGCAGTGCTTTGTCCTCTGCTCCAGCTTGCTGCACGTTGTCGGTCTGCTTCAGCTGCTGCAACTGCTCTCGGTCTTCCACCTGCTTCAACTATTATGAGTTTCCCTTGTTTAGCAACTGCTCATGCTGTGCAAACCCAGGTAATTTGATGTCCAACAAAGTTAGGTGCAGCAAACCACAAGTCACCTTACTCCTGCCGAACATGCACATGCGATTTTCCTGTAATTCTCAGTAATGCTAACTTGGGAACAAAAGAAAACTTTAGCAAAGAAAATAAATAAATATGCACTTTAGTAAATGAAGAATAACAGCTTAAGTGGACTGAAACTAAAAGCTAAAAAAAAAATACAAAAAATGAACAATAAATGGGTGGGAAAACAGGGGAGAACAGAGAAGCAATGTGGTTCTCTATCGGCTGCAACAACGCGTTCCAGCTTATATCGACGCTAGTTGCTGCCTCAATCAACATGTCCATCATCTCAGCATCACAGCAACAAGCCCTTAAACTCCAAACAGTAATAGAAACCCGATTAGTAAAGACAACACAGAATGAAGGAAGAAACTAAGATGCAGGAGAAAATAAAACCGAAAAGAATGCATAAAAAAGTTGACTTCAAATCATCAAAATAAAAGAAAATAAATTGTAAGACAAATGCACATGCAGTAGTTCAACAGTGACTAAGACAATAATAAAAAAAAGCAGTAAACAAGGAAATGCAAAAATCCCGTGGCCACTTATTGCTTCATCTTTTGAACAGCCACGTCGTTCCACTGTGCCGACAACACGAGAACAATACCCAGCACCCAACCTGCATCAAAACACCAGAATAAGACACAGGCAGTGATAATCAAAGCATATAGAGTGACTGTAACAAAATATGAATAAGCAGTAGAAAAACAAAGAAAGAAAACCGAAATAGGAAGCAAACCGCGAGCAACATAAAAAAATAATAAAAGCTTTTCATTAAAACTTCAACGTTAAAACAATAAAGGAATGAAACTTTGAGCAAAACCAAGAAGAAAATGGACAATGGTGGCTGCTGTCACCAGCCGAAAAACTCAAAAGAAAAGCTAATAAAAAAATAAAACCTAGCAATAAAATTTTAACCTAAAAAAATGAAGCTACCCCCTTTTCAATTGCCATCTTTTTCTATTTATGTACACTCTTAGGGGTACAATTATAATTTTTTCATCCTAGATGAGTTAGCATTATTTGGCCACTTGTCTTCACACCATTGGCTCCTTGAAAAATAATATTTCCATGTCATCTATCTTTTTGTCCAATTGGATATGCTAGGCTCGTGTTGTCCACGTGGTCCAATCTCGATTTTAGCTCAATTTCGATCCATGTTCTACCGAAATATTCAAAATTCATCCGGATTTAATTTATCTACAAACATGAGAATTTTAATTAAATAAAGGGGATAATTAACAAAATAAATTGGAGATTTAAATAATTAATTAGGAAATTAAGCACAAATAATTCTAAAAGTATAGAATTATCATATGGCAATTATATGTGGAGACTTTAGGTTAAGTGTTTAACCTAGATGTGAAACTATGAGGCCAGATCGATCTTGGAGAAGGGAGGATCGATCTGGTAGGCCAAAGTAACAAGGAATGAGGAATTTAAGTGAGCAGATCGATCTCTAATGTAAGAGGATCGATCCCCTTATGATTCTGCAATGAAAAGATCGATCTCATGAGAAAGGAATCGATCTTAAAATGTTTCTGTAAAGAGAAGATAGATCTCCTTAAGGAGCAGATCGATCTCATGAAGCATTTTGTAAACAGAAGATCGATCTCCTCAAGGAGTAGATCGATCTCCTCAAGGAGTAGATCGATCTCCTCAAGGAGTAGATCGATCTCACCCATAACAGATCGATCTCCTAGGCATAAAATTACCCCAAAACGTTCCTAAATTCAAAAAGAGATCGATCTCATCAAGGACCAGATCGATCTCCTACCCTCTATATATAAAAGAACCCCTGCGTTTTCCTGCATTTCATCTTCTCTCTCTAAGAAACTGAAGCCCTAACTTTCTCTCTTCTTTAAAACCCCCATTTTCGTTCAAATCTTAGGCAGAGGCAAGAAGGGAAGTTGTTCCTCATCAAAAGAAGAATAACATACTAGGAAATCGAAGGACGAATCGAATCGAGGTGTGAATAGAGCTCTCCATAAGTTTTGGGTAAATTTTTAAGCTTTAATCTTTGATAATGAGGCGATTTTGGTGATTGTGACTATGGGTGTCATGATAAAATAACTAGGAAATTATTAGAGTTAATGAAATTGAGATTTTTGTTGGAGTGATGATGATATTATACAATTTGTGGTAATTTTGGGATTTTGGGCTATAAATTGGAATCAAGGCAATGAGGTGATTTTGGCATGAATATTATACATGGAAAATGTAGCATTTGAAATGTAGTGGATGAGAATGTGGATTAAGATAGGAATATGAGAAAAATGAGGTTTGTAGTATTTAACAAGAATATGAGTAAATATGTGCTCGATGATGTGATTTAGACCAATTATTGATGTCTTAACATCGTTTGGACAGCCCGTGAGTTCCAAAGAGGAATGCGAGGCTAGTACATCGTTTGGGGGAACGATTGCACTATACGAGGTGCAACGAGGTAAGGGAAACTTAAACTCATTTGTGTATGCGATTTTGTGATTATATTGTAGCATGAAATGTGATTTGAGAAAACAAGCATGTTTTTATGAGTTGAGAATGAGTTATTGCACACGGTTTTATAGCCGGTTGGGGCCTAATTGTTTTGAGTTGTAAACTAAATGTGAAATTGTTTTACAATCGTTTTGAGTTTAAAAAGCAAAAAATGACTTAGGCTCTACGTTAAGGCGTATTGAGATTTGAGAAATGTGTGCATGGCTTTACCGGTTTGAGCTCGGTTTTGACATGTTTTGTGTTGAGTACAAAACGATTTTTGAGATGAGTTTTATGAGAAAACCATTATGAGTACTACGTGAAGGCAAAACTATTTTTATATGATAATGGCTATTACTGAGACTTAGGCGTGTCATGTTGAATACACATTAGGCCTTGTTCTGGTAGTATGTAAGTCCGGGCCTTGCTCCAGTAGCATGTAAGTCTGATATTCCTCTGTTCTGGTAACGTGAGATGACCCTGCTTCGAGGCAGCGTTGGGTGGCATTGCTTTGATAACATGTAAGACCGAGCCGTGCTTTGATAGCATGTAAGACCGACGACTGTACGACTCTGATCAAGTCTACAACAAACCTATGCATTGGTGTAGTATTGTCGATGAAATCCCTCGATTGGGGATGTCCGTCTAGGGGACGAGTTCAATCGTTTTGATGTGCCATGGCGAGTTTTTATATGAGTTTTATTTGCCTAGTCTCATTTTACACATGAGTTTGTGTTTGGTGGCTATCCCACGTGCATTACTAATGCAGTGATTTTCATCACGTTTTATGAGAAAAGCCATTATCGCATCCTGTTTTATACATGCTTGTAATCATGGTTTGAGCTATTTATTATCATGTTTCTACATGAGCTTTGAGAAATGAGTTGAGATGATGTTTTAATTATTCATGCTACATTTTTCACTGAGTTTATTGAGTTTAACATGTAAAACAAAATGATTGTGCTGTGCAAATTATTTTCTTATTAATGAATTCCTTACCCTCTTAATGAGCGATTTAGAAGTTCACCCTGTTTTATCTCCCCCTCAGATTTCTTCAAGTGATGAGAGTTTCCCTGCGACGTACAGAGTAGTGGCTAGTGGAGGACTTGAGCTCCCAGCCATATATATTGTATTTTGAGGTATATTTTAATATTTCATGCACCCAGACTAAAGTTGTATTTACAGACACTTGATGTACAATGATGTATGGGATGTATTAGTGTCACGATCCAAATTACCTAAAAATCAGAGTAAATTTTTTTCGCTTTTTTATTTATTATTTAATTCTTACATTTCTCTCATCGTGACCATCCTACAAATAGTTGGGCTATGATTTGGTGTTAGTCACCTCACACCTATTTACCATTCCATTTCCATAATAACATTCACATATCAGAGTTTACTATCCTTTGACTTTAATTTAAATACATACACATTGGTATTTATAACTCTACATCCCCGACATCATTTCCGTTTACAGTACTGTGCATTACATATTTAGATACAAAACCATACAAATGTGTATACCTGTCTCTTGATGGGAAGCGGCGGATACCAAGCATGCAAGTCCTCAGCCGCTTAATAACTATTGCAAGTGCTCTAAAAAGATGGGAAAATAAGGGGGTGAGCAAACCACACGCTCAGTAAGGCAATTATGTAAGTAAGTAGATAGCTCCACTATCTACATGCTCATAATACCATGCCCTTAAAATCCATTTCTTTTCATTTAAAATTTCACGCACAAAATCATGCATATTTCAATGCCATAGTTTATCAAAACTATTTATGCATAAAGAAATCATATAATTCATGCATCAAAGGCATTTTATGTGACATCATTAAATCATAATGAGCATGAAACAAATCTAGATCATGCATTCTTTCATATCCTGTAAGACAATTCATGAATTTGAAATAAAAAGCATGGAAAACATCATCATGCTACTGCATTCAAATCATTTCATTAAAACTGCAGTATAAACTACCCTTCCGGGTCAATCATCTCATAAAACAATTTATTTAAAATTCATTATAAAACTTTGGTTATAAAACCACCCTTCTTTCAGGGTCACATATCATAAAATCATAAATTCATAAAATGGTCAAATCGGGGGCCTGACCCCTGCTTTGGGTCTACCTTGGTCTATCAGACCACAAGTTATATCATGTGAGACAAGTAGGTAATTATCAGTAACAACATAGGACTATGGCCATAACCTCGTGATCCCTGGCAACACGGTACCTAGTGTGCGGGGTATCATACCTGAAACAGGAGGTAGGTCGTCCTACCCGCCAGAATAGCATAACACCAGGATTGCGAGGGCAAGGCTTGAGCCTCGTGGCTATTGCCACTCCACTCCAACAATCCCCACGGTACAACGTACTCTGCGTGACATACACGGTGCAATGTACTCCGTAAACCCAAGCTCAATCAGGGGTGCCTGCAATAGGTCTTATCCACCCATATCATCTCTGTCTCAGTATGCATGTGTGAGCATATCATCTCACTGTGACACACAGTCTACAGGAGGCTCCAACACGGCTATATGCATGTAATATAAATCCCTGTGCGAGCGAAGCTCTAGCACGGCTCCATGCATATTCATGACATCAGAAAACCTCATGCGAGCGAAGCTCTAGCATGGTTTCATAAAAATCAGTAAAATCTACGTACGAGTAGCGCTCCAGTACGACTTAAACTATTTATAAATTCAAGTAAAATCCACGTACGAGCAATACTCTAGTACGGATATGTATAAAAACTCAGTGAAAACCTCGTACGAGAAAAACTCCAGTACGACTTTAAATGAATTATGAAAACCATATAAAACTTTGTGCGAGCAACGCTCCAGCACAATGAATGCTCAAGTAAATCAAATCTCAGGCGAGTTGCACTCCAACATGGCTTTATGCATAATTAAATCAAATCTCGTGTGAGTTACACTCCAGCAAGGCTTTATGCAATATTAAATCAAAACAGGATGCGAGCTAAGCTCCAGCATCTCTCATGCATGTCAAATCATTAAAACTAGTGCGAGCAATTTCTCCAGCACCATTTTGTGCATACCACGTCAAAACAAATCAAAACATGTCAAAACAGAGTGCGAGCTAGGCTCCAGCAGCTCTCATTTCACAATAATAAAAATCAGTGCGAGCACCATGCTCTAGCACATTTCATGCATATGATGTCAAACAAGTCGGTGCAAGCAACCGCTCAAGCACATTTATGCACACTCACAAACGCATATATAGTGTGAACTATATGCCAGCACTATCAGTTTCTATATAAACTTGATAGTTGGCCGTTTTCCAAAGAAATTTCATTTAAATATTAATAACACCTACGTAGTGTTATCTTGTGAAATTTATGCAATTATTGGCTAATCTATCGATTTACTTTGCTTAAAAACCAATAAAATCCTTAATTTAGAAATTTCCTTAAATCATGCATTTCATGCATGTCATGCTTTCACCATCCTTAGGTGAACTTCCCTCAATAGGGGTAAAATAGTCTTTTCACCTATTTAGATCCTTAAAATCATTTAAACCACTTTTAGGATCATTATACATAATCAAGGTATACATACATATTCAGTGTACAGAAAAACTATTTAAAATATGCGTAGCTACCTCTAGCTACTCACACAATTCCCTTACCTCATTTTTTGTACAGTCTGACCTTTACACCGATGTCTCGTCACGCAGTCCGATTTGCTTCCAATCCAATCTCTGAAACTGCGGATACATATTCATCAGGTCAAAAACAATACAATTTAATGTATTTCATAATTTTTTGGGTTTAATTTAAATCATAGGCCCGTTTACCCATATTGGGCCCGATTATACCATAATGGGCCTTAATCGACCTTATGCCCGTTTACCACACTTTATCGAGGCCTATTAGGCTCATTGGGCCCATCAGTAATTATTTAGCCTCGTTCTAAATTCTCGGATATCTCAATTTTGTATTTACGACAATTTATTCAAATTTCCAAAATTTAATTCATTTATGCAGAAATTAAATCCATAATTCATCAACACGCATAACGATCTAAATTGTCATAAATAAGGGTTACTTACCCTTGATTCCATGATAGTACGCAAATCGAAGCTGTCTCGAGCTCTCGGGGGATGCCAATTGTCGAGCTACACATTTAAATAATTTTTTTCGGGTAAATTTTCAGTGGATATTAAATCAAATTAAATATTTCAAAATTTAAATCGATCAATTCGACAAGTTACCGACTTACCCGTAGCTCGATTGCATCGCTGAAATTTTCCCAATTTTTCCTCTTTTTCTTTTTTCCCTTTTTCGTCTTATTTTTTTCTTTTCTTTTTTTTTTTTTGGCTGAACCGGTCCGATCCTGTTCAGCATAACGTCACTGCGCTGAATCGGCCATACCGGTTCAGGCCTCTTTTTATCCTTTCGACACCGTCCAGCCAGTTCCCGGTGCCTCACCACCGCCGTTCGACGTGTCTCTGGTCGAGGGACGTTCGGTTGGCCTCAATCAGAGCAAAGCACCGTCGGTGGCGGCCAGATTTTCCTTTTTTCTCCGCGGTAATTCTCCCTTGATTTGTCGGATCTCGACGCCGGTGGGGCGCGTCCCGGTGGCTGGGAGGTCGCACGGTGCCGAGCTTCCTTTCCCGGTGGGCATCGGGCCTTCTCGGTCGCCGGTGGTGGCCGTTCGGCGAGTTTCTCTTCCTCTGGTTCGGCTTCCATTTTCTCTTCAGTTTCTTTGCTGTTTCGCGATTCAGATTATCAAATTTCATTTTTTTACTTAATTAATTTATTTATAATTAAATTTTATTATTATTTTATTCATTAAAATAATAATAAAATTCTCAAAAATATCAAAAAAATTCTATTAAATTCATTTAATCCGTAAATAAATTTATCAGTCCGATTTTACCTTTTCGGTATATTTTTCGATTATTTTCGAGATTATTTTTCGATACGAAATTTTGGTTTATCCCAATAAATTCATATCTTGATCAATTTAACCCGAAATTTAATTATTTCTTCGTTATTGATCAAGATTTCTCAATCCCATATTTTTAATTAAATTTTCTTGTCCCGATTACTACCGAATTTCAGTCTTTTGACCTATTGCCCTTGCACGTGTTCGGGAATACCATTTCAATCCTTTTGCATTTTTAAATACACTCAAAAATTTCTATTCATTCCCTTCTTGCTCTTACGATAAAATCAGGTCTTGCAATTTCCCCCACTTAAGAAATTTGGTCCTCCAAATTAGAACCAAGTCATATGGGTCCATACACAACTCCAGGTACGTCTATCATATCATATACTGTCATCCTCAAGTGACTTTCTCCGGAGTGTAATACTACCATCATACTCAACTAGGGAGATCATCTTAAACCTTAACACTTTTTCTTTCCGTCTAATATCCGAATCGAGTTTTTTTTCAACATACGTTACACTCATTGAGCTAAACTGTTGGAGCTCATATCCAATCACATATGTTGGGTCCGGATAGTATTTCTGAAGCTTCAAAAGATGGGACATATTGTGGATGCCAGCTAATTCTAGTGGTAACGCCAACCTACAGGTCTTATCTCCCACTTGTCCAATATCTCTATCCGAATCTCGTTACGTCCTTAAGACAAGTAACTACCAACATTAATGATTCACCCTCGGTGAATTTCAATGATTTCCTGTCTCTTGTCAGCATAGTCTTTCTGTCTGCTCTGAGGTGTTCTTAATCTCTCACTAATAAACTGAACACCCTCAGAGGTTTGTCTTACCAATTCGGGAACAATTTTCTATCTGTCACCCACTTCTTCTTATCCAAGTTGGGGAACAATCCCTACGGCCATACACTGCCTCATATCATGTTATCACGATACTCAAGTGACAACTATCATTATTGGCGAATTCAATTAGTAACAAATGATCATCCCAGGAGCTTATAAAATCAATGGTACACGCTCTCATCACATCCTCCAAAACTTGTACAGTCCTCTCTGACTGACCATTTGTCTGAGGACAGAAGCTGTGCTAACACTCAATCGGGTTCCTATAGCTTCCGGAAAAATATTCCCAGAAGTGGAAAGTGCAGCGGGAATCCCTATCTGATACCATGCTCACTGGAACACCACATAACGTTTCATAATTTTCCATACACATAAATTCGCCTATGTAAGACCCGCTTTTATTATCTGTTGATGTATTTCCTTATGATTCATGTGATGTACATTTTCATATATTCAATGAATCATAAGAAGAGCTTTGACTGAAATACAATTTGCAAGTAGAATAAAAATGAAATCTCGATGAATGTCGAAAGTAGCCTAATACAGATCAAAATGGTCACAGGCCAAACGGAAAGGATCGAAAATGAAGTTTACCGAAAATATAAAATTAAATAAGAAAAGATGGTGGATGTATGAAGGAAAGTTAGGTTAATTTGGTTCCGAAACAAGTGCAGGGGTAAAACAGTCAAAAGATCAAAATTCGGGATAAATTCGATAAGAAATATTTAATTAAAAAATAAGGATTTAGAATATCTTGATCAATAATGAGGAAATTATATAATTTTGAGTCCAATTGATCAAGATCCGAAATTTTTAGGAATACCGAAAAGCCACCTGGGATAATATCTCGAAAATACGGAGAAATTATACTGAAAAAATGATTAAAAATATAATAAATTAGATTAAATTAAATTAAATTAAATTAAATTGTTTGGAATAAAATAATATAATTGTAGATATTTTTAGATTATTTTAGACTATTTTAATGAATATTTTAATAATAAAATAATTTATAAATAATAATAATAATTAAAAAAGGGAGAAATCTGAAATCGGGATAAACCCAAAAACAAAAATCGACTGCCGACTCGTGAGAACCGAAGACGATCCCAGCACACCGATGACCGATGACCTCCGACGAGGCCACAAGGAGGAAGAGGAGAGACCGATGATCACTTGGACACCGGAAATGCGCTGTCAGGTGACCGGAGGACGCCGATCGGAGCGAAGGAAAATCGAGGGAGAAACGGGCCGATTCCCGACGAACCACCGTGACTGGGCTTGAATGAAAGCCCCCGACCCGTTCAGGGGGAGGAGCTTTTCTTTTGAGACCGGTATCGGCCAACAAGACCGTCGAAAACGTCGGCGATGGCAAAGTGACAGAAACGACACCGTTTGTCCGAAAGGAAAGGGAAGGAAAAGGAGGGAAAATGAAGGAAAGAGGAAAGGAAAAGAAAAGAAAAGAAAAGAAAGGAAAAAAGGGAAAAGGAAAGAAAATTTACCGGGGACGACTCGAGATTTGGGTAAGTGGACCGAGGGTCGAGATTGACCTACGGGTAAATTTCGTAAATTAAATTAATATTATATTTAATGGAAAATAACCCGGATTCACCTAATTGTGCAGTTTTTCGATAAAGCCCGAACGAGAGCTGATTGAGCTCCGATTCTTGTACCACGCATCATATTGGGTAAGTATATTTTAATTACGGTAATATGAGTCATTTAATACAGAGTTTCGATTATTTTACGAAATTTACGGATTAATTCTGTATAAAAGGGATATTAATCGGATTTACAACGTAATTACCGTAAATAGTATACGGGCTATCCAATAAGTTTGGAACAAAGCTCGATGATTATTGGTCAGCTGAATAAGCCCAGTAAACTCGAAGAAGGGATTTAATAAGTAAAATCGGGCCCGAGGCCTATTAATGTGCAATCGGGCCCAATAAAGTAAAACGGGCTCAGTATGTTAGAATCGATCAGTAAATGTGATATACTGATAAAGATAACTGAATTGACCCCAATTATGTGGTTATATGCAGTTCTGTAGACTTGGTTGACGCGCAGTTGGATCGAGAGATCGAGTATTATCAAGACGAGATAAGTTTACGCGTGAATCGAGGTAAGGGAATTTTATAGGTGCATAGAGATTTCTATACATATTTATTGAGGGGATTTACAGGGCTTAGAATTCCTTAAAGTATCTAGAACCGAAATAATAATTTTTACGAAAATCGAGGCTTAGGTGAATAAAAAAAGACGATATTGCCCCTAGGAGTAAAATTTACAAAAAGGGTAGTAAGACAGATAATATTGCATGATTTCATGTTTTTAATGTGTTATATGAATATATTGCTTTGATTTAAGCAAATATGCACATAGGTTGGCTATTGATTTCATGAATTATACGAAAGGGTACCGGTTTGTACCGATTATAATTTCAAAAGATGTTTTATCAAGATTGAGCCACCTATCGTATTTACATGAATAAAAAGAGTGCTAGAGTCATACTCGCACTAAATTTTACTGATTTATTACTCATGAAAAGCCATACTGGAGCATTGCTCGTTCAAGAAATTTGTGTGTGCACAAAACCGTGCTGGAGCTTCGCTCCCACGAGATTTTAGATATCATGATATGCATAGCATGGTGTTGGAGCTTCGCTCGCACTAGATGTGAGTTGACATGCATATAGTCGTGCGAAAGCCTCCTGTAGACTGTGTGTCACAGAGAGTTGAGATGCTCGCACGTATACTTTGAGACATGGGTTGGTTATCGACATAGTATTGAGGTGGATAAGACCTACGGCAGGCATCCCCAGACAGTGATATGGGTCCATGGAGTACGATGTACCATGTATGTCACACAGAGTACGCTGTACCGTGCAGTCATGATGACTCGATGATGTTACTGGATATTCTGGCGGGTAGGAATTGACCCCACCTCCTGTTGCAGTTGTGATACCCCGCACACCGGGATCCATGTAGCCTGGGATCACAGGGATAAAGTATGGCCATAGTCCTTGATTTCATATAGTAACCTACATGCCTCACATGATATCATACGATTTGGATAGACTAGGACAAACCCGAAGGAGGGGTAATGTCCCGATTTATGTTTTTAAAAGAGATGTGATTTAATGAATCAAGGTATTCCCGAGTGATGGGTTTAGCCTTGATGTGATGAGTTTATGATTAAATAAATAAGTTTTAAAGTGAAGAGTTTATGATGAAACTAATAAGTTTTAATGTGACGAGCATGAGATGTCATACATAATTTTTCCATGTTAATTTTATATGTCAATTTCATGATTTCTCTTATATGATATACATACATATGGCATTGTTTTAGTCATATCTCATGCTCCAAATATAAACGATTTTATATCATGATATTATCAGGTTATCTACCTGCTTACATTATTGCCTTTCTGAGCAAGTTTCGCTCACCCTTTCATTTTTCACCCTCCACAGAGCATCTATAGTAGTCGAGAGCGGGTAGAGATTGCATCCCTGGTTGTCCGCTGCTCCCATCGTGAATCAGGTATACACATGTACAGTTTAGTATCTAAACAATTAATAGCACAGTTTTGTAACGAATGTAATCATGGGGATGTAAATATATGGAAACATATGTACATACAGTTGTATAATACATATACTTAGTATTTCACTGTCTAAAATTCTAACATGATTACCATGGTAAGAATGCTATGATCAAATGGGATAAGAGTTGGATTATTACTGACTCATAGCCCAACTTGTTAAAAATGAAATTTTTCACGAAGAGATGAGAAGTATAGAACAAGCAAAAAATTTGTAGTGATTTTGTTAGAACGGGTCATGACAAAAGGTGGTATCAGAGCTAGAGTTGGTCGGATATGAGTCAGTAATAATAGTTAAGAAATTAAATCCCTATAATACCGTGCTTTATTTAGATATAACTGTGTATACCAATATGGGACTAGGCTAATAAATGGTCGTGGATGCAGGAACTTAGGCATTATGCCTGTTACTCGTCGTGGTAGAGGGGCAAGTTCACGTGCTAGAGGCCGTAGAGGTAGGCTCGAGAGCCGTGCAGAGCCACAGACTAGTCAGGCTCCGCAAGACCCTATTGAGAGACCAGGGGATACTGAGGCACGCTTCTCTAGGATTGAGCGAAGTATAGAAAGTCTTGTTGAGATAGTTACACAGACGTTAGGGGCTGGTGATAGACGAGGCCCAGTTGGACAGCATACTGCTACTGGACAGACTACAGAGACTATTACACCACCACCGGTTCAAGATACAGCTTCTCCTGTCACTCCACAGCCGAGTGGTAGTGATCTGGGCTATGACTGTGAGCTAGACAGATTACGGCACTTCTAGGAATTTAGACCTCCAGTTTTCAGAGGAGTGAAGGACCCGGTTATTGCAGAGGATTGGATATATGAGATGGAGAAATTGTATGGGTTCTTCAGATGTACATCAACTGAGAGGGTTACCTTTGCCGTATTTATGCTGAAGGGCGAGGCAGAACATTGGTGGAGGTCTACTGTGTCTATCTTGAGAGCTCGACACTTAGTGATTACTTGAGAGATATTTCTAGAGGCTTTTAGAAGGCAGTATATTTCGACCACTACACAGCGGAGATTACAGATGGAGTTTATGAGTTTGGTTCAGGGGAACTGCTCCGTTGATGAGTATGAGTCGAGGTTCATATCCTTGGGGAGGTATGACCCAGATACATTAAGCAGTGAGAGTCGAAAGGTTCAGAAATTCATAGATGGATTGAGACCAGCCATCAGATCTAAGTTAGCTCCGTTTGATGTCTCTACTTATGAGGAGGCAGTACACAGAGCTCAGTTGTGTGAGCAAGATTTTGAGCGGAGTGCCTCAGAGTTTGGGAAGGTCAGCAGAGGTAGAGATAGAGACCGAAAGAGATCCAGAGGGGATAGGGTGATCAGGAGAGGAGGTCAGAGGTTTGCTAATAAGAGACCTTGGATTGAGGAGATACAGGAGAGGACGGGTAAGCCTCCTTTATATCCGGCTTTACCATCATCGAGAGGTATAGTTATTGGAGGGACACGGTCGACTACTGAGCAGTGTAGGATATGTGGTAGATTTCATGGTACCAGGCCTTGTCCGACAACTATTGGGGTATGTTTTCATTGTGGGAAGCCGAGGCATGTCATAAGAAACTGTCCCGAGATGATTACGACTACCCACAGAAGGGCAAAGAGCCAGAGAGAGCTCTTGTTGAGACTACTGCTCCTAGGAGAAGAGCCACTGCTGAGGAGAAGGGGAAGCAGGTTATGGGCAGAGGGCGAGTGCATGCATTGGATCAAGATACCGTAGATGCTTCAGCAGATGTGATTAAAGGTACTGTCCTAATTTTTGATTTAGAAGCATTTGTGTTATTTGATTCTGGTGCTACACACTCCTTCATATCGCCTTCATTTGCACATAAGTTGTTGAAGTATGTACAACCTACATTGTTAGATAGAATGTTGTTAATCTCTACACCTATGAATGATAGTCAGTTGACTGAGTATGTATATAGAGATTGTAGGTTGAGAATAGGGGGAAAAGATATGTCAGTCGACCTTGTCTTACTGAATATGAGGGATTTTGATGTAATTTTAGGGATGGATTGGCTGACTGCAAACCATGCTGTTTTAGATTGCTATGCTAAGACAATAATGTTTTCAGGGACAGATAGTCTTACTGTAAGTTTTACAGAAAAGAAATAAAAAGGCATATAATTATTTCATTTGGAAAAGTATAGTTGAAATTCATCATATTTGTGAGGTAAATTTATTTATTAATAATGGATGCTTATATGATGAATTATGTTACTAATGGTGAAAATGGTATTTTGAAGGGTTCATTGCATATGTGGTTGACATAGATAAGGTACGTCCGGAATTGAGAGACATTCCAGTTGTGACAGAATTTTCAGATGTCTTTCCGGATGAGTTACCAGGGTAACTGCCAGTGCGGGAGACAAAATACGTTATTGATTTGACACTTGGTATAGAGCCGATATCTAGACCACCATACAGGATGACTCCAGTTAAGTTGGAGGAGTTGAGGAAACAATTACAGGAATTATTTGAAAAGGGGTTCATCAGACCGAGTGTGTCACCGTGGGGAGCACCGGTTCTATTTGTGAGGATGAAGGATGGGAGCCTTCAATTGTGTATAGACTACCGATTGTTGAACAAGGCTACCATCAAGAACAAGTATCCCCTTTCAAGGATTGATGATTTATTGGATCAGCTACGGGGAGCGCAGGTCTTTTCTAAGATTGATCTGAGATCTGGGTACCATCAGTTGAGAGTTCGGGATAGAGATGTACCCAAGACAGCTTTTTGCACCAGTTATGGTCACTTTGAGTTTATGGTCATGCCATTCGGGTTGACAAACGCTCCCGCAGCTTTTATGTCATTGATGAATGAGGTGTTTCAACCTTATTTGGATCGATTTGTGATAGTGTTCATCGATGACATCCTGGTTTATTCGAAATCCAGAGAGGAGCATGAGCAGCATCTGAAGATTATATTGCAGACCCTCCGTGAGAAGCAGTTGTATGCTAAACTCAGTAAGTGTGACTTTTGGCTGGAGCAGATCTGCTTCTTGGGACATATTGTGTCAAAGGATGGTGTATCAGTGGACCCATCCAAGATTGAGGCAGTAGTTCAGTGGCAGAGGCCTCAGACAGTTACGGAGATCAAGAGCTTCCTGGGTTTAGTTGGATATTACCAACGGTTTATGGAGGGGTTTTCAAGAGTGGCTGCACACGTCTCACTCGGAAGAGTGTTGCATTTGAGTGGGACGACAGATGTGAGGAGAGTTTTCAGGAGCTGAAGCGTCGATTGACCACTGCTCCGATTCTCACCATTCCTACCAGCTCAGGAGGTTTTTCTATTTACACAGACGCTTCTTACTAAGGATTAGGCTGTGTATTGATGCAGGATGGGAAGGTAGTCGTTTATGGATCTAGACAGTTGAAGGATCATGAGAGGAACTACCCGACCCACGACTTAGAGTTGGCGACCTTAGTGTTTGCATTGAGGATATGGCGCCACTATCTGTATGGTGAGAAATTCCAGGTATTTACCGATCACAAAAGCCTTAAGTATTTGTTCTCGCAGAAGGAATTGAACATGAGACAGAGAAGGTGGCTTGAGCTTCTGAAAGATTACGATTGTGAGATCCTATACCACCTGGGTAAGGCGAATGTAATGGCTGATGCGTAGGAAGCACCTCGGGTTGGTTTCTTATATGATGGTACGAGAACATGAGTTGTTAGAGCAGTTTGCGAGCCTCAGTTTGGATGTGATTCCGCTTGATGTTAAGAGTGGTTATATGATTGGTAGCCTGCGGTTAGAGCCGAAATTGATGGAACGGATCCGACAGGCTCAGCGTGATGATCAGCAATGTATTGAGATAGTTAGGCAGATGTAGAGGGGTATTGAGACTGAGTTTGAGTTGAGCTCAAATGGATTACTGAGGTTTCGAGATAGGATATGTGTTCTCGAGGATCTTGAGATCAGGAGGTTGATCTTGACAGAAGCTCATTCGTCGAGGTATACCTTGCATCCGGGTAGTACAAAGATGTATCAAAATCTTCGAAAGGTATACTAGTGGTCGGGGATGAAGAGAGATATAGCAGAGTTTGTTACGAAATGTCTCGTCTGTCAGCAGGTGAAGGTAGAGCATCAAAAGCCTGCAGGGTTATTGTAGCCTCTACCGATACCGACTTGGAAGTGGGAGCATGTCACAATGGACTTTGTGATGGGTTTACCGAGGACTTGCAGGGGAAATGATGCCATATGGGTGATAGTTGACAGATTGACGAAGTCGACACATTTCCTAGCTATGAGAGTCACTGATACTCTGAGTAGATTGGCAGAGCTATATGTGCGCGAGATTGTGAGACTGCATGGTGTCCCAGTGAGTATTGTGTCGGACAGGGATTCCTGCTTCACTTCTCGTTTCTGAGAACACTTTCAGGAAGCTATGGGAACCCAGTTGAGATTCAGTACAGCTTTCCATCCTCAGACAGATGGGCAGCCAGAGAGGACTATACAGACCCTCGAGGATATGTTGAGAGCTTGTGTACTTGATTTTAGAGGCTCCTGGGATGATCACCTACCACTCGCAGAGTTTGCCTACAATAACAGTTATCATTCGAGTATCGAGATGACACCATATGAGGCCTTGTATGGCCGTAGATGTCGTTCTCCTGTGGGATGGGATGAGGTTGGTGACTGGCAGATATTCGCTCCCGATTTGATACGTCAGGCCTCTGAGGATGTCCAGTTGATTTGTGAGAGGCTAAGGACAGCTCAGAGTTGACAGAAGAGTTATGATGATAGGAGACGTAGACCGTTGGAATTTACAGCAGGGGAGTTAGTATTTTTGAAAGTTTTTCCTTCCAAGGGTATTACTAGATTCGGAAAGAGAGGGAAGTTGAGTCCTCGCTTCATAGGACCTTTTGAGATACTCGAGAGAGTGGGAGATCGAGCTTATAGACTAGCGTTGCCACCAGAGCTAGCAAATTTCCATAACGTCTTCCACATCTCCATGCTTCGGAAGTATCAGTCGGATCCGTCGCATGTGATCAGATACGAGCCACTGGAGCTCAGTGAGAGTATGTCCTATGTCGAGAGACCGATTCAGATTGTGGATAGGAAGGAGAAGGTATTGAGATCGAAGACGATTCCCCTGGTGAAAGTACTGTGGCAGCATCACACTCCGGAAGAAGCGACTTGGGAGTTAGAGAGTTTAATGAAAGAGAAATATCCGGAGTTGTTCAGAGACTGATTTGGTTCCAATTTGGAGGACCAAATTCTTTTAGTGGGGGAGATTATGTAAGACCCACTTTTATTATCTGTTGATGTATTTCCTTATGATTCATGTGATGTACATTTTCATATATTCAATGATTCATAAGAAGAGCTTTGACTGAAATACAATTTGTAAGTAGAATAAAAATGAAATCTCGGTGAACATCGAAAGTAGCCAAATACAGATCGAAATGGCCACAGGCCAAACGGAAAGGATCGAAAATGAAGTTTACCGAAAATACGAAATTAAATAAGAAAATATGGTGGATGTATAAAGGAAAGTTAGGTTAATTTGGTTCCGAAACAAGTGCAGGGGTAAAACGGTCAAAAGATCGAAATTCGGGATAAATTCGATAAGAAAAATTTAATTAAAAAATAAGGATTTAGAATATCTTGATCAATAATGAGGAAATTATATAATTTTGAGTCCAATTGATCAAGATCCAAAATTTTTAGGAATACCGAAAAGCCACCCAGTACAATATCTCGAAAATACGAAGAAATTATACCGAAAAATGATTAAAAATATAATAAATTAAATTAAATTAAATTAAATTAAATTAAATTGTTTGGAATAAAATAATATAATTGTAGATATTTTTAGATTATTTTAGACTATTTTAATGAATATTTTATAATAAAATAATTTATAAATAATAATAATAATAATAAAAAAGGGAGAAATCTGAAATCGGGATAAACCTGAAAACAAAAATCGACTGCCGACTCGTGAGAACCGAAGACGATCCCAGCACACCGACGACCGACGACCTCCGACGAGGCCACGAGGAGGAAGAGGAGAGGCCGACGATCACTTGGACACCAGAAACGCGCCGTCAGGTGACTGGAGGACGGCGATCGGAGCGAAGGAAAACCGAGGGAGAAACGGGCCGATTCCCGACGAACCACCGTGACTAGGCTTGAACGGAAGCCACCGACGCGTTTAGGGGGAGGAGCTGGTTCTTTTGAGACCGATATCGGCCGGCAAGACCGTCAGAAACGTCGGTGACGACAAAGTGACAGAAACGGCACCGTTTGGCCGAAAGGAAAGGGAAGGAAAAGGAGGGAAAAGGAACGAAAGAGGAAAGGAAAAGAAAAGAAAAGAAAAGAAAAGAAAGGAAAAAGGGAAAAGGAAAGAAAATTTACCGAGGATGACTCGAGATTCGGGTAAGTTGACCGAGGGTCGAGATTGACCTACGGGTAAATTTTGAAAATTAAATTAATATTATATTTAATGGAAAATAACTCGGATTTACCTAATTGTGCAGTTTTCCGATAAAGCCCGAACGAGAACCGATTGAGCTCCGATTCTCGTACCTCGCATCATATTGGGTAAGTATATCTTAATTATGGTAATATGAGTCCTTTAATACAGAGTTTCGATTATTTTATGAAATTTTCGGATTAATTCTGTATAAAAGGGGTATTAATCGGATTTACAACGTAATTACCGTAAATAGTATACGGGCTATCCAATAAGTTTGGAACGAAGCCCGATGATTATTGGTAAGCTGAATAAGCCCAGTAAACTCGAAGAAGGGATTTAATAAGTAAAAAGGGGCCCGAGGCCTATTAAAGTGCAATCGGGCCCTATAAAGTAAAACGGGCTCAGTACGTTAGATTCGATCAGTAAATGTGATATACTAAAAAAGATAATTGAATTGACCCTAATTATGTGGTTATATGCAGTTCCGTAGACTTGGTTGACGTGCAGTTGGATCGAGAGATCGAGTATTATCGAGACGAGATAAGTTTACGCGTGAATCGAGGTAAGAGAATTTTGTAGGTGCATAGAGATTTCTATACGTATTTATTGAGGGGATGTACAGGGCTTAGAATTCCTTAAAGTATCTAGAACCGAAATAATAATTTTTGCGAAAATCGGGGCTTAGGTGAATAAAGAAAAAGACGATATTGCCGATAGGAGTAAAATTTACAAAAAGGGTAGTAAGACAGATAATATTGCATGATTTCGTGTTTTTAATGTGTTATATGAATATATTGCTTTGATTTAAGCAAATATGCACATAGGTTGGCTATTGATTTCATGAATTATACGAAAGGGTACCGGTTTGTACCGGTTACGATTTCAATAGATGTTTTATCAAGATTGAGCCACCTATCGTATTTACATGAATAAAAAGAGTGCTAGAGTCATACTCGCACTAAATTTTACTGATTTATTACTCATGAAAAGCTGTACTGGAGCATTGCTCGTACGAGAAATTTGTGTGTGCACGAAACCGTGCTGGAGCTTCACTCGCACGAGATTTTAGATATCATGATATGCATAGCGTGGTACTAGAGCTTCGCTCGCACTAGACGTGAGTTGACATGCATATAGTCGTGCGGAAGCTTCCTGTAGACTGTGTGTCACAGAGAGTTGAGATGCTCGCACGTATACTTTGAGACATGGGTTGGTTATCGACATAGTATTGGGGTGGATAAGACCTACGACAGGCACCCCCAGACTATGATATGGGTCCACGGAGTACGATGTACCGTGTATGTCACACGGAGTACGCTGTACCGTGCAGTCATGATGACTCGATGATGTTACTTGATATTTTGGCAGGTAGGAATTGACCCCACCTCCCGTTGTAGTTGTGATACCCCGCACACCGGGATCTGTGTAGCTTGGGATCACAGGGACAAAGTATGGCCATAGTCCTCAATTTCATACAGTAACCTACATGCCTCACATGATACCATACGGTCTGGATAGACTAGGACAAACCCGAAGGAGGGGTAATGTCCCGATTTATGTTTTTAAAAGAGATGTGATTTAATGAATCAAGGTATTCCCGAGTGATGGGTTTAGCCTTGATGTGATGAGTTTATGATTAAATAAATAAGTTTTAAAGTGAAGAGTTTATGATGAAACTAATAAGTTTTAATGTGACGAGCATGAGATGTCATACATGATGATTTTTCCATGTTGATTTTATATGTCAATTTCATGATTTCTCTTATATGATATACATACATATGGCATCGTTTTAGTCATATCTCATGCTCCAAATATAAACGATTTTATATCATGATATTATCAGCACGTAGATAGTATAGTTATCTACCTGCTTACATTATTGCCTTACTGAGCAAGTTTCGCTCACCCTTTCATTTTCCACCCTCCACAGAGCATCTATAGTAGTCGAGAGCGGGTAGAGATTACATCCCTGGTTGTCCGCTGCTCCCATCACGAATCAAGTATACACATGTACAGTTTAGTATCTAAACAATTAATAGCACAGTTTTGTAACGAATGTAATCATGGGGATGTAAATATATGGAAACATATGTACATACAGTTGTATAATATATATACTTAGTATTTCACTGTCTGAAATTCTAACATGATTACCATGGTAAGAATGATATGATCAAATGGGATAAGAGTTGGGATTATTACTGACTCATAGCCCAACTCGTTAAAAATGAAATTTGTCACGAAGAGGTGAGAAGTATAGAACAAGCAAAAAATTTGTAGTGATTTTGTTAGACGGGTCGTGACAGCCTACACACTTAGAGTATTTGGGGATTTTCCATAGCCAGAAGGTAGGTAGACTGAGTCAATCTATCGACTATCACCTAGATAGCCTCGTGATTCATCTGGGTCCTCTATAACCCATCACAATATTCATGGTAACTTGTTCACATTTTTCGTGTCAATATAGGTAGAGGTTGCAATAACCCTGCAACTTATTTTGCCTACCTAAATCTGCTGACATACGAGACACTTCTCCACAATCTCTATAATATCTCTTTTCAGACCTGACCACCAATACCCTTTTCAAGGATTCCGATATATTTATTATTTCTCGGATGCACTGTATATCCAGAAGAGTGAGCTTCTGACAATAATACTATCTCATCACTGTGGTCTTGGGGAGCACTCATACTGTCTCTGAACCTCTGTAAGTCATCATTATTCATTGTGAACTCTGTCACTATACCCTTCTTAATCTGACCCACACTATCAACACCATGTCGATCATCACGCTAAGCCTGGCAAATCCGGTTACACAAATCCGGTTTTAACCTTAGGCTAGCTATCACAAAATCACCGTCATCATCAGAAGGGATCACATCACTACCGAGGCTCACAACTGCTCTAGCAGCTCATGCTCCCTGACCATCATATGTTATACCATCCTGAGGTTCTTTCTGTTTAAGGCATCAGCCATTACATTAGCCTTTCCTGGGTGGTACAATGTTCACAATCATAATCCTTAGAAGCTCTAACCCTCTTGGTTATCTCATATTCTACTTTTTTTGTGAAAAAAATACTCGGGGCTTTTATGATCAGTGCATACCCGAAGTTTCTTACCATTTAAGTGGTGGCGCCATAGTTTTAGTATAAACGCTATAGCTGCTAACTCTAAATCATGGGTCGGATAGTTTTTCTTATGGTCCTTGAACTAATTGGATCCATAAACGACTATCTTCCCATTTTACATCAATACACAGCCCAATCCTTATTTTGAGGTATCATTACACACTGAAACCTCTTGAACTGTTGGTTATGGTGAGAATACTTACGGTGGTCAGTTCATTACTTCCTTATACCAAAACTCACCGAAGCTACTTTCATACTTATCATACCACTCATATGAAAACTTTTTCCAAACGATAAATGTCAACTGAGCAGCCAATTTCAGGAAAATCACAACGTCTGTAAGACAGTCTCCAATTGCTACTCATGCTCTTCCCTAGACTTCGAATACATCGAAATATCATCGCTAAAGATGACAACCAATCAGTCCAGGTAAGGATAAAATATCTCTTCATAGTTGAGTTCCACTAAATATTTCAATCACCCATATCCTTGACCTATGTACTCATAAACGTACAATGTCATTTCGAAGTCTCTTCCGTTCAAGATATTAACCTGCATCATTTTCTTTTTCTTATATTAAGGGCTTTTATAAAATTTTAATTTTTTAAACCTTCATGATTAATCAAATTTTGTATCTCTTTATCGTACCAGCAAAGGTACCCAATTTTTAAATTGATATATTATAACTGTCGATTTCAATTTATAAATTATGCGTGCGCTTCTAGACGTTGTCAAATCTTCCGCAAGGAGATATTTTAAAATACCTTTATTAACCCTTAGACTTGACCATAATTCTTTACATATCAGTCCATGTGGTCACAATTCATATTCGCTACATATCAAAGATATCCTTACCTTGCATACGCCTCTTATTCCAATATATCTCATATGCAGGATCTATCACATCTCCAAGCTTATCTCATTTCATATATCACTTATGACAAACTCTTTGCTTACTTGTCAAACTTACAATACACTTTTTAGTGATGTTTTCACCCCTATTTTCAACTTACAGTCTCTATACCCATATTCAGTTAGTGAAAATCAGCTAACCATCACTATCTCGCCTAAGGGTATAGACTTCATATCTTTCACTAGCTTATAAGCAACTGAAGGCGGTATGAATAAATACGTGGCACCAGGATTACTTAAAATAATTACTTAAATATTCTTAACCAGTGTGGTATCTTCCACCACATCAGATGAAACATCAATAATGTCCTGGTCTAAGGCATACATTCGCCATCATCCAACATCTTATTTCCATGGTAACTACCACACATCCTACACTGTTCACACTGCTACTCTGTTACGTAGCATGTTGGGGTCCTCAAATCACAATACCCCTCAAAATACTGTATTTGGATACACTGGGGCTTATCAATCATCTTACCCTGTGACTCATCAGCTCTTAGCTTTTACCAAACTACCTTTTTTTTTTCGTTCTGACATCTCTGTCATTCTCTATTATCTTTTTGTCTCTATTTCAGCCCTTACTACCTTTCTCAATCTCAGAGGCGTGCAACTCATAATCTTACTCACACACTGTAGTCTGCGCACTGCCTCAGCATAAGTAGTGATATCTAACAGCCTAATTGGACTCTAATTGACAATTTGAGCCCTTCCATGAACTTTCAAACATCTAGACTCTCATTGTTCATAGTGAACGAGTCATATCTACCCAGGAATATAAACCAAGTTTCATACTCGTTAATCAACCAGTACCTCTGGGTCAGAGTAAATAATTTTATCTATAATTTCTTTTAAGCGTCTGGGATATTCTGTCAGTGGAATACATCTAGAAGTATTTTTCATATCCATTTTAGATGTCTAACTCTTAAGATGGGTCGAGCGGACTTCCACCAATTCTCCGACTCGCCCTCAAATCTCATACACATTCTGAGCAATTAGCTCTATAATATTCTCCACACTCCGCTCCAACCTCGCGAAGCGTGTCTCAATACTGTCTGATCTATCTGTCAAACTCTGCGGGGCATGCTCAATACCAGCCTCCACGTCAACCTTATCTCGAGTCTCATGTGGTGACTCGGTACAACTCTCGGGCCTACCTCTACGGCCTCGAGCTCATGTACTCGCCTCTTTATCATAGCGGCTATCAGTTAATGAGTTTATTCTTGCATTTAAAAACAAATTCTTAGCTGCACTTCCATCTCGATATACACAATTGTATCTAAACAATGCACAATACATGGGGATGTAAACTTTTTTAACCACTAACATCGACTCAAATCAGGTTACCTCAGCTCTGATACCATTAACTTGTCACGACCCAAATTACCTAAAAATCAGAGTAAATTTTTTTCATTTTTTATTTATTATTTAATTCTTACATTTCTCTCATCGTGACCATCCTACAAACAGTTGGGCTATGATTCAGTGTTAGTCATCTCACACCTATTTACCATTCCATTTCCATAATCACATTCACATATCAGAGTTTACTATCCTTTGACTTTAATTTAAATACATACACATTGGTATTTATAACTCTACATCCCCGACATCATTTCCTGTACAGTACTGCGCATTACATATTTAGATACAAAACCATACAAATGTGTATACCTGTCTCTTGATGGGAAGCAGCGGATACCAAGCATGCAAGTCCTCAGCCGCTTAATAACTATTGCAAGTGCTTTGAAAAGATGGGAAAATAAGGGGGTGAGCAAACCACACCCTCAGTAAGGCAATTATGCAAATAAGTAGATAGCTCTACTATCTACATGCTCATAATACCATGCCCTTAAAATCCATTTCTTTTCATTTAAAATTTCAAGCACAAAATCATGCATATTTTAATGCCATAGTTTATCAAAACTATTTGTGCATAAAGAAATCATATAATTCATGCATCAAAGGCATTTTATGTGACATCATTAAATCATAATGAGAATGAAACAAATCTAGATCATGCATTCTTTCATGTCCTGTAAGACAATTCATGAATTTGAAATAAAAGCATGGAAAACATCATCATGTTACTGCATTCAAATCATTTCATTAAAACTGTAGTACAAACTACCCTTCCGGGTCAATCATCTCATAAAATAATTTATTTAAAATTCATTATAAAACTTTGGTTATAAAACCACCCTTCTTTCAGGGTCACATATCATAAAATCATAAAATCATAAAATGGTCAAATCGGGGGCCTGACCTGTCACGCCCCAAAAGTGCAGAAAATAGGGCTAATTTAAAACTTTTTACTCATTAATTCACAATTAAGGGTGCATTCCTGTGCAGTGTCATACATCATCATAATTATCATGCCTCAGGATTTCATCTTAATATAATATATATTATATTATATACATTACTCAATTCCAAGTTAATTAATCCTAATACATCCCATACAATGTTATACATAAAGTGTCTGCAATTACAGTATTTGTCTGGGTACATGAAAAGATAAAAGATACCTTAAAATACAATATATGGCCTGGAGCTCAAGTCCTCCACTAGCCACTACTCCGTACGTCGCAGGATTTTCACTTGTAGAAATCTGGGGGGAAAGAAAACAAGGTGAGCTTCTAAATCGCTCAGTAAAGGGGGTAAGGGACTCATTTCATAAACCAAAATGCACATCACAAAATATTTATTTGTATGTGAAACTCATTAATCTCATTTGAAAAACATAGCATGAAAGTACTCAAAACGACATTCTCATGTCTCAAATCATGTGAAAACATGAAGTAAAAAGGCTCAGTCTAGAGCAATAACAAAACATGTGAAAATAATGCACGTGGCACAGCCACTAAACACACGTGGCATAGCCACTGATTTAAATTCACACGTGGCATAGCCACTGATTTAAATTCACACGTGGCATAGCCACTAAACACACGTGGCATAGCCACTGAGTTAAATTTACACGTGGCACAGCCACTGGATAGGGTTTCACGTGGCAACGGCCACTAATTAGGGATTCTCACGTGGCAACGGCCACCAGATAGGGTTTCTCACGTGGCAACGGCCACCAAATGGGGTTTCACACGTGGCAACGGCCACCAAATGGGGTATCACACGTGGCAACGGCCACCAAATGGGGTATCACGTGGCAAAGGCCACCAATAAGGTTTCTCACGTGGCAACGGCCACCAAATGGGGTTTCACAAATGGCAACGGCCACCAAGTATATGTGGCATAGCCACAGAATGGGTTATTCTCACGTTACCAGAACGAAGAAGAAATCGGGCTTACATACTACCAGAGCAATGCCCGGTGTGTACTCAAAATTACACACCTAAGTCTTATCACACAAGACTGGTTTGCCTTCACGTAGAACTCATAATGGTTTTTCTCTCATAAAACTCATTTGAAAACCGTTCTGTACTCAACACAAAATATAATAAAACCGAGTTCCAACCGGCAAAGCACGCACATATTTCTCAAATCTCGATATTGCCTTAACGTAGAGCCCAATTCATTACTCACACAAATTCGACGGTTTATAAAGCAATTTCACACTCAGCTTATAAACGCATAAAATATTGGGCTCCAACCGGCTATAAAAATCGTGTGCAATTATATCTCAAGACAACACTCAACATGCTTGTTTTATAACCACAAATCATGCTGTAATAGTTTACAAATCACATACACAAATGGTTTAGATTTCCCTTACCTCTTTGCACCTCGTATAGTGCAATCGTTTCCCCCGTATCACGAACTAGCCTCGCATTCCACTCTGGAACTCCCGAGCTGTCCAAACGATGTTAAAACATCAATACTCAATTATCTTATCAACCTTAATTCTCAAAATCGAGCATAATTGCTCATAACACCTCAAATCTCTTGATTCTCGTAACTCTACCCTAAACTACACTCTCATTCACAACATCTCAACGTTCTACATTTCTCATGCCAATTATATATGCTAATTCACCACATTGTCTAAATTTCCATTTATAGCTCAAATTCCCAAAATTGCTAAATATCATTATCACTCCAACCACATTGTAATTTCATCAATCCCTAATTATTTCTCAGCTATTTCAACACAATGACAACCACCATTATCATCAAAATCATCTCAAATATCAAGATCGAGGTTTAGATATTACACAAAGCTTGTGAGACGCACAACCCACGCCTCGATTCGATTCGTCCTTCGATTTCCAAGTATGTTGTTCTGCCTTTGATGAGGAACAACTTTCCTTCTTGCCACAACTTCTGATTTGGCCAAAAATGGGTGCTTTGGATGAGTGAGAAAGCTAGGTTTTGGTAAAAATGGGGGTTGGAAGAGAGAGAAAGTGAGATTGCAGGAGAAAAACAGGGGTTCCTTATATAGGCTGAGGGTAGGAGATCGATCTGCCTCTTGATGAGATCGATCTGCATTTGAATTTTAAGGACGATTTGGGTAATTTTATGCCTAGGAGATCGATCTGTCGAGGGGTGAGATCGATCTCTTTATGGCTTTATGAGATCGATCTGCTCCTTGAGGAGATCGATCTTCTCCCAAACAGAATCATTTGGAGATCGATCTCTTCCTCATGAGATCGATCTTCTCTCAAACAGAATCATAAGGAGATCGATCCTCTTCCATTGGAGATCGATCAGCTCCTCAAATTCCTCATTCCTCGTCATTTTTAACTCACCAGATCGATCTCTCCTTCTCCCAGATCGATCTGTCCTCATAGCTTCACACTTATTTTAAACACTTAACATATAATTCTCCAATTATCATTCCCACAATTCACTTAGCTCAATAAATTACATCATTAAAATATATCTAAAATTCTCATATCTCAGATCCTCCCCACCTTAAAAGAATTTGGTCCTCCAAATTTAACTCAACTAGTTAAATAGATGGGGGTATTTCTCCTTCATGATATTCTCTAGTTCCCACGTTGCCTCTTCCATTGAGTGATGTTTCCACAAAACTTTCACTAATGGGATGCTCTTAGTTCTCAGTATCTTCTCTCTTCCATCGAGAATCTGGACGGGTTCCTCAGTGTAACTCATATCCTCTTGAATGTCCATCTCGTCATACTCTATGACATGAGAAGGGTCCGGGTGGTACTTCCTCAACATAGACACATGAAAAACATTGTGTATTCCGGACATCTGTGGGGGTAATGCTAATATGTAAGCTACCTCTCCCACTCTCTCAAGAATCTCGAATGGTCCTACGTATCGAGGACTCAATTTTCCTTTCTTCCCAAATCGCATGATACCCTTACTCGGTGATATTTTCAGAAATACTGCATCACCAACCTTAAACTCGAGTGGCCGTCTACGCACATCCGCGTAGCTTTTCTGTCTACTTTGTACAGCCCGTAACCTCTCACATATGAGTTTCACACTCTGTACGGCTTGCTCAACAAGCTCGAGAGCATTTATCTTTCTGTCACTGACTTCTTCCTAAGCTACAGGGGATCTACACCTCCTACCATATAGAGCTTCAAAAGGTGCCATTCCAATACTCGCATGATAGTTGTTATTGTATGCAAACTCTGCTAGGGGCAGGTGATCATCCCATGATCCCTTAAAATCCATCGTACATGCCCTCAACATATCCTCCAGGGTCTGAATAGTCCTCTCTGACTGACCATCTGTCTGAGGATGATAGGCGGTATTGAAACTCAATCGAGATCCCATGGACTCCTGAAATTGGGTCCAAAATTTAGAAGTAAATCGGGAATCTCTATCAGAAGTAATACTCACTGGAGCCCCATGTAATCTAGCTATCTCGCTGACATACAGCTCAGCTAAGGCATCCACGGTATCTGTGCTCTTGATGGCAAGGAAGTGGGCACTCTTGGTCAATCTATCTACTATAACCCATATAGCGTCATGACCTCTTCGGGTCCTCGGTAAACCCATAGTAAAGTCCATAGTGACATGCTCCCATTTCCATGTAGGTATAGGTAAGGGCTGTAGTAGTCCTCCGGGCTTCCGATGCTCAGCTTTCACTTGCTGGCATACTAAACACCTGGCCATGTACTCTGCCATGTCTCGCTTCATACCACTCCACCAATACACCTTTCTCAAGTCTCGGTACATCTTAGTAGTCCTTGGGTGCATGGTGTATCGCGAGCAGTGGGATTCTCTCAGTATCTGTGTCTTCAGGGTATCATCGTCCGGTACACAAATCCGTCATCTGAATCTCAACAATCCATCCTCACTGATGGTGAGATCCGACTGCAAACTCTGCTCAGCTTGGCTAACCATATCTATCAATCTTTGATCACTGCGCTGCCCAGTTCTAATCTGATCCATGATCCTAGGCTCTATCCGTAGGCTAGCCAAAAATCCAGTCTCTACCTCTTTAACTCTGATCCGAAGTTCGACGAACTGCTCTAACAAATCCCACTCCCTGATCATCATAGCAGATATCATACTCTTCCTGCTCAGGGCATCAGCAACTACATTCGCCTTACCAGGATGATAAAGAATCTCGCAGTCATAATCCTTAAGGAGTTTCATCCATCTCCTTTGTCTCATGTCTTACTCTTTCTGATCAAAGAGATATCTCAAACTCCTGTGATTAGTGAAGATCTGGAATCTTTCCCCATATAAGTAGTGTCGCCAGATCTTCAAAGCAAATACCACAGCGGCTAACTCCAAATCATGCGTGGGGTAATTCCGCTCATGGTCTTTTAGCTGTCGCGATCCATATGTGACCACTCTTCCGTGCTGCATAAGCACACACCCCAATCCTTGATGAGATGCATCACTATACACCGAGAATCCTCTTGATCCATCAGGAATAGTTAACACAAGTGCCGCTGTCAACCTCCTCTTTAATTCCTGAAAACTGAGCTCACACTGATCAGTCCATATAAATGGAGTCTCTTTGCGTGTGAGCTTAGTCAAAGGGGCGGCAATTCGGGAAAATCCTTCCACAAATCTTCTGTAATAACCTGCCAAACCAAGGAAGCTTCGTACCTTAGTAACTGTCCTCGGTCTCTCCCAATTAAGCACAGCCTCCACCTTGCTTGGGTCCACTGATACTCCTTCCTCTGAGACTATATGACCAAGGAAAGCTATCCGGTTCAGCCAAAACTCACACTTACTAAGCTTTCCATATAATTGCTTATCTCGGAGTATCTGAAGTACTAACCATAAATGCTGTGCATGCTCCTCATACGACTGAGAGTACACTAGGATATCATCAATAAAGACTATCACAAATTTATCCAGATAGTCTCTGAACACCTCGTTCATCAATCTCATAAATGCTGCAGGGGCATTCGTCAATCCAAAGGACATCACCAGAAATTCGTAATGGCCATACCTCGTCCTGAAGGCCGTCTTTGGAATATCTTCTTCCTTGATCCTCAATTGGTGATAGCCCGATCTCAAATCAATCTTAGAAAAGACTGATGCCCCTCTCAGCTGATCAAGTAGATCATCAATCCTGGGCAATGGGTATTTATTCTTCACCGTGGCTTTATTCAACAGCCGAAAGTCTACGCATAATCTGAGACTACTATCCTTCTTCTTGACAAATAAAATCGGTGCTCCCCACGGTGAAACACTGGGCCTAATGAACCCTTGATCCAATAACTCCTGTAGTTGTTTCTTCAATTCCTCAAGTTCCACTAATGCCATCCTGTAGAGAAGTTTAGAGATCGGCTGAGTATCTGGTACCAAATCAATGGTAAACTCCAGCTCTCTCTCTGGTGGTAAACCTGGCAATTCATCTGGGAAAACATCCAAAAATTCGTAAACCACAAGTATATCCTCAATCCTCGGATGTTCCCGCTCATCGTCTGAGATGAGTGTCTCATAACCTTCACATGAACAATCATATTTAATATTCTCCAAAATAATATTAAAATTCTCAAATTACTTACTAGAATTCCACATATTCATTTCCTCAATATCTCAATCATACACTGCAAGGTTCAGGTAGGGAGAAAGTTACAATCTTAGTGTAGCAATCTAAGCTCACTCGATTGGTTGCCAACCAATCCATTCCCAAAATTACATCAAATCCATGTATATTCAACATGATTAGATCTGCTAACATCACTCTATCTCCCACCTTTATCTCACATCCTCTACAGATTAACTCAGTTCTCTGGGATTCAAACATAGGGGTATTTACATGTAGTATATACTCTAGAGGTTCAAACTTCAAGTTTAATCTACATGCAAAATGCTCAGAAATAAACGAATGCGTGGATCCGAAATCAATCAACACATGAGCCTTATGATTACAGACAGAGAGTGTACCTCTTATAGTTTCTGCAGAAGTGTCAGCGGTCTCCTTATCTAGGGCAAACACACGTCCCTGGGTAACAGGTCTCTTTCCTTTCTCTGTAGCAGTGGCCCGTCTTGGGGGATTCACTCTCTGAGGCTGTTGTCTAGTGGGCTCCAATACATGTGGTTTCCGAGGTTAAGGGCAATCCTTCACCATGTGACCCATGTCTCCACATCTAATACATCCATGGATCGACCCAATACAACTTCCCTCATGCATTCGACCACAATTTCTGCAAAACCTTGTCTCAGGCCTGACATCTCGAGGGGTCTCTCTAATGTTAGGGTACCCCCTGGGTCTCTCTAATCTGCCCTTCTGTACCTCAATCCTTTCTCTTCTGAAGGAACCTCTCCGAGCCTCTGTTTGGAAAATCGCTGGCCTCTTGCCCTTATCTCTATTCACCGCTCTGAGCTTATTCTGGGATTGTACCATTTCAATTCCTCTTTCAATCTCTTGTGCTCGTCTCAGAGCATCTCCAAACTCAGTAATACATAGCCCTATCAATCTATCTCTGATGATGGGCTTCAATCCATACACAAATTTCTCTGTCCGGAGCTCTTCATTCTTGAAGGTCTCTGGGTTATATCTCAATAGCGCTGTGAATTGGCTCTCATAGTCATCCACAGACATGTCACCCTATACCAAACTCAAAAACTCGGCCTGTTTCTTTCTCTGGGTGGCTCGTGGTACATATTGGGTCCTAAAGGCTGTCTGAAGCTCTTCCCAACCAATCACATCCTGGCAGGACATCAGAATACCCTGGGTAGTACCCCACCAATCTCAAGCTCTCCCTTTCAACATATAGATACTCATACTGACCCTCTCAGCATCGGTGCACCCCAGATAATCAAATATAATTCTCAACTCCGTCAGCCACTCCTCAGCCTCTGTAGGATCCTTCTTTCCCCTAAACACGGGTGGATTTATCTTCAAAAAATCCTTCAGTTGGACCATACTTCTATCATCAGGCTGAGTGACGGGAGGTAGTGGGGGTATGGGAGGTCCTTGTAGTGGTGTAGGAGTAGTACCCGAGGCATTAACTCCAAATTGATGCGCGAATAATGCTGCCATCTGCTCAAAACCTTGCCTCACATCGATCTCAATCCGATTAAATCGAGAGTTAGGACTCTCTGGTTATGGGACAGGTGGCGGAGGGGACTCTGCCTGCCTCCTCAAACGACCTCGTCGTCCACTCATTCTCTATCTTAACTCGTCTCCTGCGCGTACATATCGGAATCGATTGAAATCTCAATCCTCAATTTTAGTTCATGACCAGACTATTACAGACACTTGGGATGTATTCTATTCCACTTAACCGACACTGACAGTACTAGACACCCTAAGCTCTGATACCAAGAAAACTCTGTCATGCCCTGAAAGTGCGGAAAATAGGGCTAATTTAAAACTTTTTACTCATTAATTCACAATTAAGGGTGCATTCCTGTGCAGTGTCATACATCATCATAATTATCATGCCTCAGGATTTCATCTTAATATAATATATATTATATTATATACATTACTCAATTCCAAGTTAATTAATCCTAATACATCCCATACAGTGTTATACATAAAGTGTCTGCAATTACAGTATTTGTCTGGGTACATGAAAAGATAAAAGATACCTCAAAATATAATATATGGCCTAGAGCTCAAGTCCTCCACTAGCCACTACTCCGTACGTCACAGGAAAACCCTTTTCACTTATAGAAATCTGGGGGGAAAGAAAACAGGGTGAGCTTCTAAATCGCTCAGTAAAAGGGGTAAGGGACTCATTTCATAAACCAAAATGCACATCACAAAATATTTATTTGTATGTGAAACTCATTAATCTCATTTGAAAAACATAGCATGAAAGTACTCAAAACGACATTCTCATGTCTCAAATCATGTGAAAACATGAAGTAAAAAGGCTCAGTCTAGAGCAATAACAAAGCATGTGAAAATAATGCACGTGGCACAGCCACTAAACACACGTGGCATAGCCACTGATTTAAATTCACACGTGGCATAGCCACTAAGCACACGTGGCATAGCCACTAAACACACGTGGCATAGCCACTGAGTTAAATTTACACGTGGCACAGCCACTGGATAGGGTTTCACGTGGCAACGGCCACTAATTAGGGGTTCTTACGTGGCAACAACCACCAGATAGGGTTTCTCACGTGGCAGCGGCCACCAAATGGGGTTTCACACGTGGCAACGGCCACCAAATGGGGTATCACGTGGCAAAGGCCACCAATAGGGTTTCTCACGTGGCAACGACCACCAAATGGGGTTTCACACGTGGCAACGGCCACCAAGTATACGTGGCATAGCCACAGAATGGGTTATTCTCACATTACCAGAACGGAGAAGAAATCGGGCTTACATGCTACCAGAGCAATGCCCGGTGTGTACTCAAAATTACACACCTAAGTCTTATCACACAAGACTGGTTTGCCTTCACGTAGAACTCATAATGGTTTTTCTCTCATAAAACTCATTTGAAAACCGTTTTGTACTCAACACAAAACATAATTAAACCGAGTTTCAACCGGTAAAGCACGCACACATTTCTCAAATCTCGATATTGCCTTAACGTAGAGCCCAATTCATTACTCACACAAATTCGATGGTTTATAAAGCAATTTCACACTCAGCTTATAAACGCATAAAATATTGGGCTCCAACCGGCTATAAAAATCGTGTGCAATTATATCTCAACACAACACTCAACATGCTTGTTTTTTAACCACAAATCATGCTATAATAGTTTACAAATCACATACACAAATGGTTTAGATTTCCCTTACCTCTTTGCACCTCGTATAGTGCAATCGTTTCCCCCGTATCACGGACTAGCCTCGCATTCCACTCTGGAACTCCCGAGCTGTCCAAACGATGTTAAAACATCAATACTCAATTATCTCATCAACCTTAATTCTCAAAATCGAGCATAATTGCTCATAATACCTCAAATCTCTTGATTCTCGTAACTCTACCCCAAACTACACTCTCATTCACAACATCTCAACGTTCTACATTTCTCATGCCAATTATCTATGCTAATTCACCACATTGTCTAAATTTCCATTTATAGCTCAAATTCCCAAAATTGCTAAATATCATTATCACTCCAACCACATTGTAATTTCATCAATCCCTAATCATTTCTCAGCTATTTCAACACAATGACAACCACCATTATCATCAAAATCATCTCAAATATCAAGATCGAGGTTTAGAAATTACCCAAAGCTTGTGAGACGTACAACGCACGCCTCGATTCGATTCGTCCTTTGATTTCCAAGTATGTTGTTCTCCCTTTGATGAGGAACAACTTTCCTTCTTGCCACAACTTCTGATTTGGCCAGAAATGGGTGCTTTGGATGAGTGAGAAAGCTAGGTTTCGGTAAAAATGGGGGTTGAAAGAGAGAGAAAGTGAGATTGCAGGAGAAAAACAGGGGTTCCTTATATAGGCTGAGGGTAGGAGATCGATCTGCCTCTTGATGAGATCGATCTGCATTTGAATTTTAGGGACGATTTGGGTAATTTTATGCCTAGGAGATCGATCTGTCGAGGGGTGAGATCGATCTCTTTATGGCTTTATGAGATCGATCTGCTCCTTGAGGAGATCGATCTTCTCCCAAACAGAATCATTTGGAGATCGATCTCTTCCTCATGAGATCGATCTTCTCTCAAACAGAATCATAAGGAGATCGATCCTCTTCCATTGGAGATCGATCTACTCCTCAAATTCCTCCTTCCTCGTCATTTTTAACTCACCAGATCGATCTCTCCTTCTCCCAGATCGATCTGTCCTCATAGCTTCACACTTATTTTAAACACTTAACATATAATTCTCCAATTATCATTCCCACAATTCACTTAGCTCAATAAATTACATCATTAAAATATATCTAAAATTCTCAGATCTCACATGACCCCTCCTTTGGGTCTACCCTGGTCTATAAGACCACAAGTTATATCATGTGAGACAAGTAGGTAATTATCAGTAACAACATAGGACTATGGCCATAACCTCGTGATCCCTGGCAACACGGTACCTAGTGTGCGGGGTATCACACCTGAAACGGGAGGTGGGTCATCCTACCCGCTAGAACAGCATAACACCAGGATTGTGAGGGCAAGGCTTGCTGCCTCGTGGCTATTGCCACTCCACTCCAACAATCCCCACGGTACAGCGTACTCCGCGTGACATACACGGTACAACGTACTCCGTGAACTCAAGCTCAATCAGGGGTGCCTGCAATAGGTCTTATCCACCCATATCATCTCTGTCTCAGTATGCACGTGTGAGCATATCATCTCACTGTGATACACAGTCTACAGGAGGCTCCAACACGGCTAAATGCTTGTAATATAAATCCCTGTACGAACGAAGCTCTAGCATGGCTCCATGCATATTCATGATATCAGAAAACCTCATGCGAGCGAAGCTCTAGAACGGTTTCATAAAAATCAGTAAAATCTATGTACGAGCAGTGCTCCAGTACGACTTAAACTGATTATAAATTCAAGTAAAATCCACGTACGAGCAATGCTTTAGCACGGATATGTATAAAAACTCAGTGAAAACCTCGTACGAGAAAAACTCTAGTACGACTTTAAATGAATTATGAAAACCATATAAAACTTTGTGCGAGCAACGCTCCAGAACAAATGAATGCTCAAGTAAATCAAATCTCGTGCGAGTTACACTCCAGCACGGCTTTATGCATAATTAAATCAAATCTCGTGTGAGTTACACTCCAGCATGGCTTTATGCAATATCAAATCAAAACAGGATGCGAGCTAAGCTCCAGCATCTCTCATGCATGTCAAATCATTAAAACTAGTGAGAGCAATCGCTCTAGCACCATTTTGTGCATACCACGTCAAAACAAATCAAAACATGTCAAAACATGTCAAAACAGAGTGCGAGCTAGGCTCCAGCAGCTCTCATTTCACAATAATAAAAATCAGTGCGAGCACCATGCTCTAGCACATTTCATGCATATGATGTCACACAAGTCGGTGCGAGCAACCGCTCAAGCACATTTATGCACACTCACAAACGCAGATATAATGCGAACTATATGCCAGCACTATTTGTTTCCATATAAACTTGATAGTTGGCCGTTTTCCAAAGAAATTTCAGTTAAATATTAATAACACCTACGTAGTGTTATCTTGTGAAATTTATGCAATTACAGGTGTCACGACCCATTTTTTCTGAAAACCCTACAAATTTTTCATTACTTTTTCATTTTCTTGCCCGTCGTGAATAGTTACACTACTAAACAGTTGGGCTATGATTCGGTGTTAGTCACCCTAACCTATTTACCATTCCATTTCCATAATCACATTCACATATCATAGTTTAATATCTTTTGATTTTGACTAAATACATACACATTGATATTTATATAACCTTACATCCCCGACATCATATCCATTTATAGTACTGTGCATTACATATTTAGATATAAAATTATACGAATGTGTATGCCTGATCTTGATAAGAAGCAGCGGATAACCGAGAAGCAAGACTAGTGTCACTCTCTTCTATTGGATGTACCCTGTGGGGTGAAAATGAAAGGGTGAGCGAAACTTACTCAGTAAGGCAATAATGTAAGTAGGTAGATAACTATAATATCTACGCGCTGATAATGTCATGATATAAAATCATTTATATTTGGAGCATGAGGTATGACTAAAACGATGCCACATGTATGTATATATCATATAAGAGAAATCATGAAATCAATATATAAATCAAACATGGAAAATTCATCATGTATGACATCTCATGCTTGTCACATTAAAACTTATTTGTGTTCATCATAAACTCATTACCTTAAAACTTATTTGTTTAATCATAAACTCATCACGTTAAAACTTATTTGTTTCATCATAAAACAACCACATCAAGGCTAAACCCATCACTCGGGAATACCTTGATTCATTAAATCGTATCTCGTTTAAAAAATAAAAATAAGGACATTATCCCTCCGTCAGGTTTTCCTGGTCTATTCAGACCGTATGATATCATGTGAGGCATGTAGGTTACTGTATGAAAATTGAGGACTATGGCCATACTTTGTCCCTGTGATCCCAAGCTACACGGATCCCGATGTGCAGGGCATCACAACTGCAACGGGAGGTGAGGTCAAATCCTACCCGCCAGAATACCAAGTAACATCATCGAGTCATCATGACTGCACGGTACATCGTACTTCATGTGACATACACGGTACATCGTACTCCATGGACCCATATCACAGTCTGGGGGTGCCCTCCGTAGGTCTTATCCACCCCAATACTACGTCGATAACCAACCCATGTCTCAAAGTATACGTGCGAGCATCTTAACTCTCTGTGACACACAGTCTACAGGAGGCTTCCGCACGACTATATGCATGTCAACTCATGTCTAGTACGAGCGAAGCTCCAGCACCACGCTATGCATATCATGATATCTAAAATCTCGTGCGAGCGAGACTCCAGCACGGTTTTATGCACACACAAATTTTTCGTATGAGCAATGCTCCAGTATGACTTTTCATGAGTAATAAATCAGTAAAATTTAGTGCGAGTAAAACTCTAGCACTCTTTTTACTCGAATAAATATGATAGGTGGCTCAATCTTGATAAAACATTTTAAAATCGTAACCGGTACAAACCGGTACACTTTCGTATAATTCAAGAAATCAACAGCCAACCTATGTGCATATTTGCTTAAATCAAAGCAATACATTCATATAAAACATTAAAACAAGATAATCATGCAATTTATCTGCCTTACTACCCTTTTTTGTAAATTTTACTACCAGGGGCAATATCATCTTTTTCCATATTCACGTATGTCCCGATTTTCGTAAAAATTATTATTTCATTTTCTAGATACTTAAAGAAATTCTAGGCCCTTTAAATCCCCTCAATAAATACGTATAGAAATCTCTATGTACCTACAAAATCCCCTTATCTGGAATCACGCGCAACCTTATCTCGTCTCAATAATACTCGATCTCTCGATCCAACTGCGCATCAACCAAGTCTACAGAACTGTATATAACCCCATAATTGGGGTCAATTCAATTATCTTTATCAGTATATAACATTTACTGATCGAATCTAACGTACTGAGCCTGTTTTACTTTATTGGGCCCAATTGCACCTTAATGGGCCTCGACCCATTTTCAGCTTGTTTCTACTTATTAAATCCGTTCTTCGGGTTTACTGGGCTCATTCAGCTTACCAATAATCATTGGGTTTCATTCCAAACTCATTAGATAGCCCGTATACTATTTATGGTAATTACGTTGCAATTTCGATTAATATTCCTTTTTATACAGAATTAATTTGTAAATTCCGTAAAATAATCGAAACTCTGTATTAAATGACTCATATTCTCGTAATTAAAATATACTTACCCAATATGATGCGGGGTACAAAAATCGAAGCTTAATCGGCTCGTTCGGGCTTTGTCGTAAAACTGCACAATTATATATTTAATTTCGGGTTAATTTTTGATTAAATATAATTTAAATAAATTTTTTAAAATTCAAATCGATCAATTTTGACCTCGTATCGACTTACCCGAAGTTCGGTGTATCCCCGAAAATCTTCCCCTTTTTCCTTTTTCTCTTTTTCTTCTTTTTTTCTTTTCTTTTCTTTTCCTTTCCTCTTTCCTTCCTTTTCCCTCCTTTTCCTTCCCTTTCCTTTCGGCCAAACGGTGCCGTTTCTGTCACTTTGCCATCGTCGGCATTTTCGATGGTCTTGTCGACTGATACCAGTCTCAAAATAATCGATTCCTCCCCCTGAACGCATCAGTGGCTTCCGTTCCAGCCCAGTCACGATGGTTCGTCGGGAATCGGCCCGTTTCTCCCTCGATTTTCCTTCGCTTCGATCGGCATCCTCCGGTCACCTGACGACGAGTCTCCGATGTCCACGTGATCGTCGGCCTCTCCTCTTCCTCCTCGTGGCGTCGTCGGAGGTCATCGGTCGCCGGTGTGTTGGGATCGTCCTCGGTTCTCACGGGTTGCAGTCAGTTTCGTTTTTTCTGTTTTCGGGTTCTCTCGATTTCAGATTTCTCTTTCTTTTTTTAATTATTATTATCATTATTTATAAATTATTTTATTATTAAAATATTCATTAAAATAGTCTAAAATAATCTAAAAATATCTACAATTCCATTATTTTATTCCAAATAATTTAATTTAATTTAATTTATTATATTTTTAATCATTTTTTCGATATAATTTCTTCGTATTTTCGAGATATTATCCCGGGTGACTTTTCGGTATTTCTAAAATTTTGGATCTTGATCAATTGGACTCGAAATTGTATAATTTCCTCATTATTGATCAGGATATCCTAAATCCTTATTTTTAATTGAATTTTTCTTATCGAATTTATCCCGAATTTTGGCATTTTGACCGTTTTACCCCTGCACTTGTTTCGGAACCAAATTAACCTAACTTTCCTTCATACATCCATCATCTTTTCTTATTTAATTTCGTATTTTGGGTAAAATACATTTTTGATCCTTTTCGTTTGGACTGTGGCCATTTCGATCCGTATTTGGCTACTTCCGACGTTCACCGAGATTTCATTTTTATTCTACTTGCAAATTATATTTCAGTTAAAGCTCTTCTTATGATTCATTGAATATATGAAAATGTACATCACATGAATCATAAGGAAATACATTAACAGATAATAAAAGTGGGTCTTACATAATCTCCCCCACTAAAAGAATTTGGTCCTCCAAATTAGAACCAAATCAGTCTCTGAACAACTCTGGATACTTCTCTTTCATCAAACTCTCTAACTCCCAAATCGCTTCTTTCGGAGTGTGATGCTGCCACAGTACTTTCACCAGGGGAATCGTCTTCGATCTCAATACGTTCTCCTTCCGTTTAATACTCGAATCGATTTTCCAATCATACGTTATACTTTCATTGAGCTAAGTTGTTAAAGCTCATATCTGGTTACATACTCTGGGTCTGGATAATATTTTCGAAACATCGTAAGATAGGACACATTGTCGATGCCTGCTAATTCAGGTGGTAATGCCAACCTACAGGCCTTGTCTCCCACTTTGTCCAATCTCTTTTCGCATCTCGTTATGTCCTTATGCTATATCCTAAGGGCATGTAACTTCCAACAATACTAATTCACCCTCGGTGAATTCCAATGATTTTTATCTCTTGTCAACATAGCTTTTCTATCTGCTCTGAGGTGTTCTTAATCCTTCATAATTAACTGAACATCCTCAGAGGCTTGTCTTACCAATTTGGGTACAATTTTCTATCTGTCACCCACTTCTTCTTATCCAAATCGGGGAAACAACCCTTACGGCCATAACATGCCTCAAAAATGTTATCCCGATACTCAAGTGACAACTGTCATTATTGGCGAATTCGATTAGTAATCAACTGATCATCCCAGGAGCTTATCAGATAAATGGCACACGCTCTTTTCATATCCTCCAGAACCTGTACAGTCCTCTCTGACTGACAATCTGCCTGAGGATGGAAAGCTATGCTAACACGCTGTCGGGTTCCCATAGCTTCCTGAAAAACGTTCCCAAAAGTGGGAAATGAAGCGGGAATCCCTATATGATACAATGTTCACTGGAAAAATACTTGGTGTTCCACAATTTTTCATACACATAAATCCGCCTACACACTCAGAGTATTTGGGAATTTCCTAACCAGAAGGTGGGTAGACTTAATCAATCTATCGACTATCACCCATATAGCTTTATGATTCATCGGGGTCCTCTATAACCCTTCACAAAATTCATGGTAACTTGTTCCCATTTTCGTGTCACTATAGGTAGAAACTGCAATAACCCTGCAACTTCTTATGCTCTACCTTACTCTGCAGACATACGAGACACTTTTCCACAATCTCTACCATGTCTCTTTTTATATCTGACCACCAATACCCTTTTCTAATATTTTGATATATTTATTACTTGTCGGATACACTGTATATCCCGAAGATTGAGCTTCTGACAATAACTATCTCATCACTGTGGTCTTAGGGAGCACTTATACTGTCTCTGAACCTCAGTAAGTCATTATCACTTTCTATGAACTCTGTCACTGTACCCATCTGAATCTGACCCACACTATCGACATCCTGCCGATCATCACGCTAAGCTTGTCAAATTCGATCACTCAAATCCAATTCTAATCTCAGGCTAGCTGTCATATAATCACTGTCATCATCAGAGGGGATCACATCACTACTAAGGCTTACAACTGTTTTAGCAGCTCACGCTCCCTGACCATCATATGTAATACCATCCCGAGGCTCTTTCTGTTCAAGGCATTAGCCATCACATTAGCCTTTCCTGGGTGGTATAATTTCCATAATCATAATCCCTCAGAAGCTCTAACACACTTTGTTATCTCATATCCGACTCTTTCTGTGAAAATAGATACTCGGGGCTTGTATGATCAGTGCATACTTGAAATTTCTCACTGTATACATAGTAGTGTCATAAACTCAGTACAACCACTATCGCTGTTAACTTTAAGTCATGGGTCAGGTAGTCCTTTCATGATCCTTGAGTTGTCTGGATTCATAATTTTTGCATCAATACACAGCCCATTCATTATTTTGAGGTATCCATAGACTCATGAGAAACCTCTTAATCTGTTGGGTATGGTGAGAATAAATGCGGTGGTCAGTTCATTACTTCAGTACACCAAACTCCTGTCACGTCTATCATCCATTCAAATACAACTTTTTCTAAGTTAAACGTGTCAATAAAGTAGTCCATTTCGAGAACTCTCAACAAATCATCTGTAAAAACAATTTTTAATTGTTGCTTATAATTTTTCCTGGACTGTAAATACACCCAAAAATAACATCAATATGGATGACAACAAATCGGTCCAGGTAAAGTTTAAATACCTCTTCGTAATTGTGTTTCACTAAATATTTCAATCACCCATATCCTTGACCTATGTACGCATAAACGTATAATGTCATTTCGAAATCGCTTTCTTTCAAGATACTAATCCGCGTAATTTCCTTTTTTCTTATATTAACGGCTTTTATAAATTTATATATATATATATATATATATATTTTTAACATTCACGATTAATCGAATTCTATATTTCTTTATCGTACAAGTAAGGTACCCTAATTTTAAATGTATATATTACGACTGTTGATTTCAATTTATAGGTTATGTGTATACTTTTAGACGCTGTCAAGTCTTCAGGCGGGGAGGTATTTTGAAATACCTTTATTAACCCTCAGACTTGACCACAATTACTTTACATATCAGTCCATGTGGTCACAATTCATATCTACTACATATCGCTTAATCCAAATTATTTCACATATCAGAGATATTCGTACCTTGCATATGCCTCTTATTCTAATAGATTTTGTATTCAGGATCTATCGCATCTAAAAGCTTATCTCCTTTCGTATATCACTTATAACAAACTCTGTCATTACTCATTCCGTGAGTACAATCATTTACTCCTTTAATTTCAATCGCTACACCCCTTTTTCGGTATAGAGATACCAATAGGGTTTTCTTTGTCTCTTTAGCCTTATGTGGGGCAGTCTCACCAAACTCTGAATAATCATTAAATAATTGGCCTGTCTTACCACACTTAACGCCTATTTTACTTAATAAAGTGTATGTGCAGGCCCTACTTCCGTGGTATCTACCACACATCCTACACTGCTTACACTGCTACACTGCTTACACTGTTACATTGTTACACTGCTTACATTGCTCGACTGCTTACACTGCTCACCCTGCTAACATTGCTTCACTGCTCACCCTGTTAACATTGCTTCACTACTCCGTAGCGGGTCGGGGTCCTCAAATCACAATACCCCTCAAAAGTGCTAAAATTGGATGCATTGGGGTCTTACCACTCATCTTACCTCGTGACTCATCAGCTCTAATATCTTACCAACTGGTCTCTTTCCCACTCTAACATCTCTGTCATTCTCTATTCTCTTCTGTCCCTATTTCGGCCATTACTACCTTTCCCAATCTCAAAGGCGTGCAACACATGATATTATTCACGCAACTGTATTCTGTGCACTACCTCGACATAAGTAGTGAGCCAATCAGACTCTAATAGAAAATTTGAGTCATTCCATGAACTTATGGGCTTTTCGACTCTCACTGCCTATAGTGTCAGGGTAATATCTGCCCAGGTATATAAACTGAGATTCATACTCGTCAATCAACTAATATCTCTAGGCAGTGTAAGAAATTTTACCTGTAATTTCCCTTAAGTAGTGTCTGAAATATTCTGTCACCGGAATACATCCAGAAATATTTTCATGTTGGCTCTGGACGTCTAACTCTTCAGATGGGTCGAGCGAACTTCCTCCAATGTTTCGTCTCGCCCTCTAACATAAACGTATTTAAAAGTCACTTTCTCAGTTGACATATACCGAAAGAATCCATACAACTACGCTATCTCATTCACACAATCCTCAGCAATTATTGATTTCTTTACTTTGCTATATACTGGAGGGGTGTGGGAATCTCTATAGTCTGAGGCATCTGTTCAGGTTTTACCCTACCTATCCTCAACTACCTGTATAGACTGAGTAAATAACTCCGAAATATTTTTTCACACTCCACTCCATCCTCTCGGAGCGTGTCTCAATACTGTTTGGTCTCTTTATAGGACCATGTGGAGTAAGTTCAACATCAGCCTCTACCTCACTCTCATCTTGAGTCTCATGTGTCGACTCATTCGACTCTCAAGCCGATCTCTATGGCCTCGAGCATGTGTACTCGTTCCTCTACTATAGCGGCTATCAGTTATAAAAACTATATTCTTGCATTCGAAACTAAATTCTTAGCTGCAGTTTCATCTTGATATACACAATTGTATCTAAACAATGCACAGTACATGGGATGTAAATTTACTTAACCACTAACACCGACTCATATCAGGCCAACTCTGCTCTGATACCATCTTTTGTCATGACCCATTTTTTCTAAAAACCCTTACAAAATTTTCCTTACTTTTTCATTTCCTTGCCCGTCGTGAACAGTTACACTACTAAATAGTTGGGCTATGATTCGGTGTTAGTCACCTCTCACCTATTTACCATTCCATTTCCATAATCACATTCACATATCAGAGTTTACTATCTTTTGATTTTGACTAAATACATACACATTGATATTTATATAACCTTACATCCCCGACATCATATCCATTTACAGTACTGTGCATTACTTATTTAGATACAAAATTATACGAATGTGTATACCTGATCTTGATAAGAAGCAGCGGATAACCGAGAAGCAAAACTAGTGTCACTCTCTTCTACTGGATGTACCCTGTGGGGTGAAAATGAAAGGGTGAGCGAAACTTGCTCAGTAAGGCAATAATGTAAGCAGGTAGATAACTATACTATCTACGTGCTGATAATATCATGATATAAAATCATTTATATTTGGAGCATGAGGTATGACTAAAACGATGCCACATGTATGTATATATCATATAAGAGAAATCATGAAATCGATATATAAATCAAACATGGAAAATTCATCATGTATGACATCTCATGCTTGTCACATTAAAACTTATTTGTGTTCATCATAAACACATTACTTTAAAACTTATTTGTTTAATCATAAACTCATCACGTTAAAACTTATTTGTTTCATCATAAAACAACCACATCAAGGCTAAGCCCATCACTCAGGAATACCTTGATTCATTAAATCGCATCTCGTTTAAAAAACATAAATAGGGACATTACCCCTCCTTCGGGTTTGTCCTGGTCTATTCAGACTGTATGATATCATGTGAGGCATGTAGGTTACTGTATGAAAATCGAGGACTATGGCCATACTTTGTCCCTGTGATCCCAAGCTACACGGATCCCGGTGTGCAGGGCATCACAACTGCAACGGGAGGTGGGGTCAAATCCTACCCGCCAGAATATCAAGTAACATCATCGAGTCATCATGACTGCTTGGTACATCGTACTTCGTGTGACATACACGGTACGTCATACTCCGTGGACCCATATCATAGTCTAGGGGTGCCTGCCGTAGGTCTTATCCACCCCAATACTATGTCGATAACCAACCCATGTCTCAAAGTATACGTGCGAGTATCTCAACTCTCTGTGACACACAGTCTACAGGAGGCTTCCCCATGACTATATGCATGTCAACTCACATCTAGTGCGAGAAAAGCTCCAGCACCATGCTATGGATATCATGATATCTAAAATCTCGTGCGAGCGAAGCTCCAGCACGGTTTTGTGCACACACAAATTTCTCGTATGAGCAATGCTCCAGTACGGCTTTTCATGAGTAATAAACCAGTAAAATTTAGTGTGAGTAAGACTCTAGTACTCTTTTTACTCGAATAAATATGATAGGTGGCTCAATCTTGATAAAACATCTTTAAAATTGTAACCAGTACAAACCGGTACACTTTCGTATAATTCAAGAAATCAACAGCCAACCTATGTGCATATTTGCTTAAATCAAAGCAATACATTCATATAAAACATTAAAACAAGATAATCATGCAATTTATCTACCTTACTATCCTTTTTGTAAATTTTACTACTAGGGGCAATATCATCTTTTTCCTTATTCACGTATGCCCCGATTTTCGTAAAAATTATTATTTCATTTTCTAGATACTTAAAGAAATTCTAGGCCTTTTAAATCCCCTCAATAAATACGTATAGAAATCTCTATGTACCTACAAAATTTCCTTACCTAGAATCACGTGTAACCTTATCTCGTCTCGATAATACTCGATCTCTTGATCCAACTGCGCGTCAACCAAGTCTACGGAACTGCATATAACCACATAATTGGGGTCAATTCAATTATCTTTATCAGTATATCACATTTACTGATTGAATCTAATGTACTGAGCCCGTTTTACTTTATTGGGCCCAATTGCACCTTAATGGGCCTCGACCCATTTTCAGCTTGTTTCTACATATTAAATCCGTTCTTCGGGTTTACTGGGCTCATTCAGCTTACCAATAATCATCGGGTTTCGTTCCAAACTCATTGGATAGCCTGTATACTATGTACGGTAATTACGATGTAATTTCGATTAATATTCATTTTTATACAGAATTAATCCGTAAATTCCGTAAAATAATCGAAACTCTGTATTAGACGACTCATATTCTCGTAATTAAAATATACTTACCCAATATGATGCGGGGTACAAAAATTGAAGCTCAATCGGCTCTCGTTCTGGCTTTATCGTAAAACTGCACAATTATATATTTAATTTTGGGTTAATATTTGATTAAATATAATTTAAATAAATTTCTCGAAATTCAAATCGGTCAATTTTGACCTCATCTCGACTTACCCGAAGTCCGGTGTATCCTCGAAAATCTTCCCCTTTTTCCTTTTTCTCTTTTTCTCATTTTTTTTCTTTTCTTTTCCTTTCCTCTTTCCTTCATTTTCCCTCCTTTTCCTTCCCTTTCCTTTCTGCCAAACGGTGCCGTTTCTGTCACTTTACCGTCGTCGGCATTTTTGACTGTCTTGCCGACCGATACCGGTCTCAAAAGAACCAGTTCCTCCCCCTGAACGCGTCGGTGGCTTCCGTTCCAGCCCAGTCACGGTGGTTCATCGGGAATTGGCCCATTTCTCCCTCGATTTTCCTTCGCTTCGATCGGCGTCCTCCAGTCACCTGACGGCGCGTCTCCGGTGTCCACGTGATCGTCGGCCTCTCCTCTTCCTCCTCGTGGCTTCGTCGGAGGTCATCGGTCGTCGGTGTGCTGGGATCGTCCTCGGTTCTCACGGGTCGCAGTTGGTTTCATTTTTTCTATTTTCGAGTTCTCCTGATTTCAGATTTCTTTTTCTTTTTTTTAATTATTATTATCATTATTTATAAATTATTTTATTATTAAAATATTCATTAAAATAGTCTAAAATAATCTAAAAATATCTACAATTCTATTATTTTATTCCAAATAATTTAATTTAATTTAATTTATTTATTTATTATATTTTTAATCATTTTTTCGGTATAATTTCTCTGTATTTTCGAGATATTGTCCCGGGTGACTTTTCGGTATTTCTAAAAATTCTGGATCTTGATCAATTGGACTTGAAATTGTATAATTTCCTCATTATTGATCAAGATATCCTAAATCCTTATTTCTTATTGAATTTTTCTTATCGAATTTATCCCGAATTTTGATCTTTTGATCGTTTTACCCCTGCACTTGTTTCGGAACCAAATTAACCTAACTTTCCTTCATACATCCACCATCTTTTCTTATTTAATTTCGTATTTTCGGTAAACTTCATTTTCGATCCTTTCCGTTTGGCCTGTGGCCATTTCGATCCGTATTTGGCTACTTCCGACGTTCACCGAGATTTCATTTTTTATTCTACTTGCAAATTATATTTCAGTCAAAGCTCTTCTTATGATTCATTGAATATATGAAAATGTACATCACATGAATCATAAGGAAATACATCAACAGATAATAAAAGTGGGTCTTATAACTGGCTAATCTATCTATTTACTTTGCTTAAAAACCAATAAAATCCTTAATTTAGAAATTTTCTTAAATCATGCATTTCATGCATGTCATGCTTTCACCATCCTTAGGTGAACTTCCCTCAATAGGGGTAAAATAGTCTTTTCACCTATTTCGATCCTTAAAATCATTTAAACCACTTTTAGGATCATTATACATAATCAAGGTATACATACATATTCAGTGTACAGAAAAACTATTTAAAATATGCGTAGCTACCTCTAGCTACTCACACAATTCCCTTACCTCATTTTTTGTACAGTCTGATCTTTACATCGATGTCTCATCACGCTGTCCGATTTGCTTCCAATCCAATTTCTGAAACTATGGATACATATTCATCAGGTCAAAAACAATACAATTTAATGTATTTCATAATTTTCTGGGCTTAATTTAAATCATTAGGCCCGTTTACCTATATTGGGCCCGATTGTACCATAATGGGCCTTAATCGGCCTTAAACCCGTTTACCACACTTTATCGAGGCATATTAGGCTCATTGGGTCTATCAGTAATTATTTAGCCTCGTTCTAAATTCTCGGATATCTCAATTTTGTATTTACGACAATTTATTCAAATTTCCAAAATTTAATTCATTTATGCAAAAATTAAATCCATAATTCATCAACACGCATAACGATCTAAATTGTCGTAAATAAGGGTTACTTACCCGTGATTCCATGATAATACGTAAATCGAGGCTGTCTCGAGCTCTCGGTGGATGCCAATTGTCGAGCTACACATTTAAATAATTTTTTTCGGTTAAATTTTCAGTCGGATATTAAATCAAATCAAATATTTTAAAATTTAAATCGGTCAATTCGACCGCTTACCGACTTACAAGTAGCTCGATTGCATCGTTGGAATTTTTCCAATTTTTCCTCTTTTTCTTTTTTCCCTTTTTCTTCTTATTTTTTCTTTTCTTTTTTTTTTGGTTGAACCGGTTCGGTCTGGTTCAGCATAACGTCACTACGCTGAACCGACCGTACCGGTTCAGGCCTCTTTTTATGCTTCTGGCACAGTCCAGCCGGTTCTCGGTGCCTCACCACCGCCGTTCGACGCGTCTCTGGCCGAGGGACGTTCGGTTGGCCTCGATCGGAGCCAAGCACCGTCGGTGGCCGCCAGATTTTCCCTTTTTCTCTGCGGCAATTCTCCATTGATTCGTCGGATCTCAGCGCCGGTGGGGCGCGTCCCGGTGGCTGGGAGGTCACATGGTGCCGGGCCTTCTTGGTCGCCGGTGATGGCCGTTCGGCGAGTTTCTCTTCCTCGGGTTCGGCTTCCATTTTCTCTTCAGTTTCTTTGCTGTTTTGCGATTCGGATTATCAAATTTCATTTTTTTACTTAATTTATTTATTTATAATTAAATTTTATTATTATTTTATTCATTAATATAATAATAAAATTCCTAAAAATATCAAAAAAATTCGATTAAATTCATTTAATCCGTAAATAAATTTATCAGTCCGATTTTGCCTTTTCGGTATATTTTTCGATTATTTTCAAGATTATTTTTCGATACAAAAATTTTAGTTTATCCCAATAAATTCATATATTGATCAATTTAACCCGAAATTTAATTATTTCTTCGTTATTGATCAAGATTTCTCAATCCCATATTTTTAATTAAATATTCTTATCCCGATTATTATCGAATTTTGGTATTTTGATCTTTTACCCTTGCACGTGTTCGAAAATACCATTTCAATCCTTTTGCATTTTTAAATGCACTCAAAAATTTCTATTCATTCCCTTCTTGCTCTTACGATAAAATCGGGTCTTACAATTAGAATTAATTAACCTTGAATTAAGTAATGTATGTGGTATGATATATAATTATGAGATGATGAGATCCTGAGGTGAAAGTCTTATAATTATGCATCATGATGTATGACACTGCACAGGAATGCACCCTTAATTTTGAATTGATGAATAAAAAGTTTTAAATTTGCCCTGTTTTCAGCGCTTCTAGGGCGTCACAGAGTTTTCTAATAGAGCAATTAGTATCATGTGTGTAAGAACAAAGACTTTAAGGTCTTGGGTTCGAACCATGTGGGATGCGAATTGGGGTATCTATCTCGATAAAATCGTGAGGGGCCTGTGGAGCTTTCAAAACGGACAATACGGATGAGTAACGATGTCAACAGCAGTCGATGTCACAGCAGTCGATTTTGTAGGCCCAAGAGGGGTGGCCATGGTTGGCTGGGCTGGTTCGATTGGGCTGGGCCGTTACAATTGTTTACACAATTATTTCTATAATGATTTGCATGTTCAATATTTCCATCATATTGTGTTTGTGATGATGCTTTTTTTTTATAACTTCCCTTTATCCTCCTTACTAAGCATTTTGAGAGCTCACCCTTTTTCCTCCCCCTCTAGATTACTTGAAGTAAACGAGATAGAGCCTGCCGCGTATGTGTAATAGGTTGGTGGACAAGATCTCCCCAGGCTATCACTTGTACACACATAAGGTATAATTCAATTCATTTTGTATCCAGACAATGATGTAATACAGACATTAGTGATGAGTATTTAAGGATGCAATTAGGTTGATATGAAAGAAATGAGTTGAGACTTATGGGTTAATTCTTTTTGGGATATTATGTATTTGATTTCATTAAGTATCTGTTGTATGATCTTGGGGATAATGTTTGTGTATAAACGATAGCGATTTAAGGACGCTGCACAAGAATACACCTAGAGTTGGTAGCTTTGTTTTAAGAAAAATTTTAAATTGCCTTATTTTCTGCGCTTTCGGGCTGTCACAGATTTTCTTGGTATCAGAGCAAGGGTTGTCTAGTACTGTTAGTGTCAAGTAATCAGAAATAGATTACATCCCAAGTGTTTGTATTGTCTGGTAATGAATTGAATTCAACGGTAGAATTATAATCGAGGTTTAATGAATACGCGTAGGCACGTAAGAGATAGAATATGAGAGGGAGAAGATGACGTTCAGGGACGCAGGCACAACCACCTCCACCACCTGAACCACAGTCAAAGAGTCCTAACTCTCGAATGAATCACCTAGAGCACGATGTGCGTCAAGGATTCGAGCAGATGACAGCGCTATTCGCGCAGCATTTTGGGGTTAATGCCTCGGGTACTACACCAGTTTCGACTCCTCCACCACCACAGGGAACCACCCGCAGCCCCACTACAGACTGATCCGGTGCCTCCTGCCACACAACCTCCAGTGCAGACCTAACTTGATGATAGAGATAAGGGTCGGATGAGGGACTTTCTGAAGATGAATCCACTGACTTTTAGAGGGGGTGAAAGATCTCGCAGAGGCCGAGGAGTGGCTGACAGAGTTGTGAGTCATTTTTCACTTTTTGGGATGCACCGATGCCGAGAGGGTCAGTATGGGTGCGTACATGTTAAAAGGACAAGCCCGAGATTGGTGGAGCACTACCTAGAGTATAATGGTAACTAGCCATGAGGTGATTAGCTGGGAGGCTTTTCTGTCAGCATTTAGAACTCAGTATATGCCAAGAGCTGCCTAGAGGAGAATGCAAGTTGAATTCCTAAACTTGACTTAGGGCAATATGACGGTTGATGATTACGAGAGCTGATTCACCGCCCTACTAAAGTATGATCCGGAGACCCTCAAGGATGAGGAGCTCAGTATAGAGCGATTCGTGTATGGATTGAGGCCCGTCATTAGAGACCGATTGATAGGGTTCTGTATCACTGAGTTCAAGATACTTTGAGACGAGCATAAGAAGTAGAGAGGGGACTAGAATTGGTACAGTCCCAGACTGAGTCCTAAATTTTAACCAAGGGTAAGAGTAACCGACTCGTGACCTCCCACACAGACTTTCAGAGAGGTTCTTTTAAGAGGAGACAGTTTAAGGGACCAAAAGGAAGAGTTGACAGACTCAGGGTTCCTCCCATGGTTATGGAGACCCTTCGAGGTGCCAGACCAGAGGTTAGAGTCTGTAGAGATTGTGGCCAACCACATGAGGGAAGTTATTCCAAGACCATACAAGGATGCTTTAGACGCGGGGACATGGGTTATAGAGTGAGGTATTGCCCGCAACCGCAAAAGCCACATTCTCAAGAGCCTCATAGATAACAGCCACAAAGGACGATTCCCCAGAGATGGGCTACGGCTACTGATAAGGGCAAGAAGTCAATCGTAGAGAGACGTGTGTTTGTCTTGGATAAGGAGATCGCAGACACTTCATCCGAGACCATACGAGGTATACTTCTTATCTGTAATCATGAGGCTCATGTGTTATTTGATTCGATATCCACATATTCTTTTATTGATGTACATTTTGCATGTAAACTAAATTTGAAGCATGAATCCTTAGATTATATTTTACATGTAAATACTCCCATGCGTGAGTCCCAGGGGACTGATATGGAGTGTAGGAGTTGTGAGATCCAGGTGGGAGATAGGGTGATGTTAGCAGATCTAGTGTTATTAAACATGTGTGGTTTTGATGTGATTTTAAGCATGGATTGGTTAGTGGCCAATCGTGTGAGCCTAGACTGCTACACTAAGACTATAACTTTCTCCCTACCTGAAAAGTTTAGTGTATCTTTCAATCTTAAGGAATAAAGACTTGTGACGTTTATCGTGAAATCTTGAGATATGATTATATCGCTGCAAAACACTGATTAAATTGTTGATGTTAAGGTTACATCGCACTCATTTTTGATATGAGTCGGGAATACCCGAGGATAGAGGACATATCGATCGTATGTGAGTTTCTAGATGTATTCCCAAATGAATTACCTGGCTTACCATCGGAGAGAGAGCTGGAGTTCACTATCGATTTAGTACCAGATACCCAGTCGATCTCTAAACCTCCCTACATGATGGTGTTGGTCGAATTGGAAGAGTTAAAGAAATAATTGCAAGAACTGTGATAAGTTGCATATTAAACATATTAATTGTCATATTTTCCCATGATTTAAATTCTTTTATACGCTTAATTTTTGGATTTGACTTATATTTTCTATTTTGTATTGTGAATGAAGGAATATGAGCAAAATGGATTAAAAGCTGTAAATTCTGATCAAGTCACAAAATCAGGAGATATCTTGGTGTAAGACGTGGGCATGCCTAAGGTAGTGACAAGGATTACAAGTCAAATATGTGAACTCAAGTCAAGATCTATCACTTGTAGCTGAAGTTGACTTAATCAGTCTAAAGATGGCAAGTGGAAGATTTTTATTATTAAGGAAGAGATGCAATGACTGTTTTTGACAAGTGTTGAAAAAGGAAAGAAGTTTAATTGTAATCAAACTCAATCAGAGAAATTTCCTTTGGAAACATATTATGGAAATTAGGAGATTTAGTATTTATAGACTAAGAGAAGACTAGGGAGAGGAGCCAGATCTTCATCATCATCATACACGTACAATTTTATATTTTTCTTTTGTGTTTTTCTTTGAACTGATGGCTTGCTAAATTATTTAGTCCAGCCAAAGGATAATTAAAGTTTGGGTTCTTCAAGAATTGTGAGATCTAATTAGTTTTATCTTGTTCTTTTATATATTTGCTATTTATATATGTTCTATGCTTGTTTAAATTATTGTTTTGATTGTTTGTGCAAAAAGGGCCCTTTGTTCAATTGTCAGGATAATATATCACCAATTAGAAATCTTAATCCGTAATTGTTTAGGAATTCTAAAATAAGTGATAAATAACATAATTAATTATAGATAGATTTTCAATTCTATGTTAAGAAGATATATAATCTAGCTTAAATGAACCTACATGTGTGTTTGTTAGTTAGAATTGATAGTCTCTCTAGTTTTTAGTGCTGTTGGTAAATTAAATCTTAAGATCGTATCTAAGATTGTTTAACTGGTAAGAGAAATAATTAGAGATCGTATCCTGATTATCGAAGAAGTAAGGAGGGATAGGTTGTTAGGTCGTACCAATAACCATAACCAATTTGGTAAAGATTAAAAGAACTCATTTTTGCATTAATGATCAATTCCATGAACCCATTCTAAGATTATTCCTTTGGTTGGATGTTTTCATCATATTGATTTTATCCCAACATTTTACTTATTGATTTTTCTCTACTACATTTTAATATATTAATTTTTCTTTTTATTCTTACTACAACAAAATCTCCATTTTACTTTTTAAATATTTTACAGAAAAAATAAATCTAACCAATCTCTTGGGAAACGACCTTACTCAACTATAATGCAGTTTTAATTCATTTTTGAGTAGAAATTATTATTGTTGGTTTCGACAACCACCAATTTTTGGTGCCATTACCGGGGATTGGTTTTTAATTAGATTTATTTTGATGCCCCGTTCTTTTCATGCAGGTAATTTAATCTCGTACGATCCTGAGATTGAAAAGACAGCCAAGAGGAATAGGAAGGAAACTAAAATTCAAAAAACACAAGAAGCTACCTCTTCATCCCTTGGATTAAATTTAACACGTGATTTGGCCAATTCATCTAGTGATTCTAAGACTGAAGAAATAATGGCTGAAGAAGAGACAACTTTAAGATAGTCGGCTGCACCACCTGTCAATCAACAACCCCTCTGCATTCATTATCCAACTTTACAAGTAGATTTTGAATTAAAATCGGGTTTGATCCATTTGCTTCCCAAGTTCCATGGTCTTGAGAATGAAGATCCTTAGAAGCATTTGAAAGAATTTCATGTGATATGTTCAAGCTTGAAGCCACAAGGAGTTACCGAAGAGCAAATCAAAATGCGAGCTTTTTCGTTCTCACTAGCTGATAGAGCAAAAGATTGACTGTTCTATTTACCTCCTGGTTCTATAACCACTTGGACTGATATGGTGAGACTATTCTTGGAAAAAATTTTTCCTGCTTCAAAAGCTGCCAGCATTAGAAGAGAAATATGTGGAATCAAGCAGAAAGACATTTAGACTCTTCATGAATACTGGGAAAGATTTAAGCAACTTTATGCAAGTTGTCCTCAACACGGGATTTCTGAACAGCTCTTAATTCAATACTTTTATGAAGGATTGTTACCCATGAAAAGAAGGATGATGGACGCAGCCAGTGGAGGTGCGATAGTGACCAAGACTCCTAGAGAGGCTAGAGATTTGATTTCCACTATGGCTGTAAACTCCCAATTCAAACAAGACATACCTCATAGAAGAGTAAATGAGGTAAAAACACATTTTCTTGAGAATTAAATAGCTAATCTAACATTTGTTGTTCAATAATTGGCTATAGGAATGAGAAATGTACAACACGCTAAAGCATACGGAATCTGTGCTGCTACTGGCTACCCATCTGACATGTGCCCCACACTTCAAGATGAACCTCATGAGCACGCAAACACAGTTGGAGGATTTCCAAGTCCACCACAAAGGAATCACAATCCATATTCGAGTACTTATAACCCAAGGTGGAGGGATCATCCCAACTTAAGTTATAGAGCAAGACCTCAATTTCAAAACTTCCAATATAGGCAGCCTGCTCCACAGCAACAGCAACCATCTTCAAGTTCAGGTATGTCTCTTGAGGAAATTGTTAAATCACTTGCAACTAACACACAACAATTTCAACAGGAGACCAGGACAATCATCAAGAAGCTGGAGGATCAAATGAGTCAGCTAGCCATTTCTGTGAATAGACTAGAATCTCAAGGAAAATTGCCCTCACAGACAGCCATCCCTTCCTCTTCATGAACCAAGACCCATTTTCGACAGCACCATCAGCAACCCCTGACCCCCCTTCCCAACCATCAGTGGCCGCTCCTGTACCCTTCTTCATGCTCGACTACAATTCACTTTCACAGTTCCACGAGCTGCATTCCACCACGAGCTTCAACCAGTTTCGAACACTTTCTAATTTTTATTTTTGCTATATTTTTCAGAAAAAGAAAACAATAAAAACAAAAAAAACAACAAAAAAATAATAAAATAAATAAAATAATAATAAAAATAAAATAATAATAATAATAATTTTTTTATGGTGGTTGCTTTACTTAACCGACAAATTTTAACTATACCATTTTGATTATTAACATTATCTGATTTGGTGTAGTTATTTTTACTTGTTGGAGATCAACAATCGTACAGTGTGAGTAATTTTTCTATGACTAGCAGTGAAAATCAATGAGCTTCTTCCTCTCGTAAGCGTGCTCGGATTGGCAAAGTAGTGGACATCAACGCAATGCTTTACACTGCTCAATATTTTTCAGGGAAGTTTCCAAATTTCTCTAAATTATTTTAAAGTGTATGAGCATCTATTTTGATACATTGGGGACAATGTATAGTTTAGGTGTAGGGGAGGGTATTTAATTGTGACTCTACTGTTTGCTTTAATATTCTTTCATTTTTAATAATAATTTTCATGAAAATTTTTGCAAATCCAAGAACTTTTATTCCAAAAGGTACATTAGTTATTGTTTGTGATTTCTTTGAGTTCTAGATTTTTCCAATACTTATCCCATGAAAAAAAAAATGTGATTTACTTATATGCAAAATGGTTTTGAATTCTCATTAATACACTGTGATTAGTTACTTTTAATTCATTAGTGTCACGACCCAAACTACCCAAAAATCAGAGTTAATTTTTCGCGTTTTTATTATTTTCTTACTTAAATTCTTACCTGTCTTCTGATCGTGACCACACTCCACTAACAAATTGGGCTGTGCGTCAATGCCAGTCCCACCATACATTTACCATATAACTTAATTCTTTCTCAGTCATTTATAAGATGTTTACATTATTTATACATCCCCTAAAGTTACTTACAAACATGTTACTGTGCTATGCTTATGTAGATACAATATGTATAAGTGTATATACCTTAAATGATGGGCAGCAGCGGACATCCGGAATGCAGTACTGAGTCGCCTCAACTTCAACTGGAGATTATCTGTGGGAGAAAATGAAAGGGGTGAGCACATCAAGCTCAGTAAGGCAATCCTACGAACAAGTAGGTAACCATACTACCTACATGAACGTGGTGCCATGCATAAACCACCCTTTCTCCACACATTTTAAAACAGATGATATGAGTTATGATGTTATGTAAAGCACATTTGCACAGAAAATTCAACATGCAATTATATTCAAAATCATATCTTTCTCGTTTAAAATTTCACAGTAAAGTCAGGATTCGACCTCTCCTTCGGGTGATCCTGATTCACACAAAATCATGAAAATCAGTTTACATCACACATGGGTTTAAAAAGCATGGAAATAACCATCATGCACATTTAATTAAAAACCCAGTTTAAATCATCGTCAAGATCAACATGCGAGACTAGGCAACATCTGTATATCGGCAATAACCAGGACTATGGCCATATGTGTCCTCGTGAGCCCCTCTGCTACACAGATCCTAGTGTGCGGGGTCTCACCCTGATCGAGAACCGTCCGGGAGGTGGGTCACTCCATCTCGTCGGTCTTATCCGATCCCATGCATCCGAAGATGCCAACGTATCACAAAGATACCAACGTATCACAAAGATACCACACGGTACATCGTACTCCATGCTACTTGCACGGTACATCGTACTCCGTGGACCCCCAGCCTTATCCCTCGTTCGGGCTCATCAGCTAGACCTCCAACCCTTATCCCTCATTCGGGCTCATCAGGTGGATCTCCAACCCTTATCCCTCGTTCGGGCTCATCAGGTTGTTTCTCTAACCCTTATCCCTCGTTCGGGCTCATCAGGTTGTTTCTCTAACCCTTATCCCTCGTTTGGGCTCATCAGGTTGTTTTAACATGCCATGTCTCAAAACGCACGTGCGGGCCTATTTAATCGGTGACACACAGTCTACCCGATGCTCCAAGCACGGCTTATCTCATGTTCTCATAAAATCGGTGCGAGCAATGCTCAGCACTCTCATCAAATCAAGTAAAAGTAGTGCGAGCTAGGCTCTAGCACTCTATATATGAATCACATGAAAATCTTATAAAATCTGGTGCGAGTTAAACTCCAGCACCCTGTCTTAAAAAAACATGTGAAATCTGGTGCGAGTTATACTCTAGCACCTATGCATGTAAAACTCTAGTGCGAGCTCTCGCTCCAGCACTAATGCATGCATCACACAAATCAAACATCGTGCGAGCTGAGTTCTAGCACGTCACATGTAAATAAAAACACGTATGCGGCTCTGTTTCCTCAAAACAGTTTTCAAAACAACTATATCGTTGAAAGTATGCAATGCTGTGCATTTTCTTTCAAGGTTAGCCAGCCTACTCATGCATGCATCAAAACACCTCCAGAATGAGCAGGAACCTCTTGTTCTTGCTCCTCCCAATTTTTCCTAAATTTGTAAATTTTACCCTTAACAAGGGTATTTTGGTAATTTGCCCATTCGGGGCAGTAAAATTATTATTTGACCTCTAGACCCTTCAGATAATTTTTAAAGACTGCAATGAACTTAAAATTGATTAAAGTTTACCTCTAGCGGTCCGTAGAATTCCCTTACCTTATTTTCCTGTCGAGTCTGACCTTTCCACTGATGTCACGTCGCGCAGTCCGATCTGCTCTCAATCCAATGCCCGAAACTGCGTATCAATATTCCTCAGGTCAGATAACATACAATTTAATTGTATTTCCTATTTTTTGGGCTTAATTTAAATCATTGGGCCCGTTTACCCCTATTGGGCCCGATTGCACCTTAATGGGCCTTAATCGGCCTTAAGTCCGTTTTCCACTTAATTTTCACTTTATCGAGGCCTATTGGGCTCATTGGGCCCTCCAACAATTTATTGGGTCTCGTTCTAACTCTCGAATAGCTAAATTTAATATTTACGACAATTTATCTAAATTTCCATAATTTAATTCAATTTATGCGAAATTTAAATTCATATCACGCATAACGATGTAAATTATCATAAATAAGGATCACTTACCTGAGATTCCATGCTAGTACGTAAATTGAGGCTATCTCGAGCTCTCATTGGATGCCAATTGTCGAGCTACACAATTCCACAATTTTTTCGGGTAAGTTTTCAGCCCAAAATTAATTAAATTAAATACTCTGAAATTTAAATCGGGTCAATTTCGACCACTATTGACTTACCCGTAGCTCGATTGGATCGTCGAAATTTCTCCCCAATTTTTTCTCTTTTTCTTTTTCCCTTTTTCTCCCTTTTTTCCTCTCTTTTTGGCTGAACCGGTTCAGTCCGGTTCAGATCGGTTCAGACCGTCGGTTCACCCCGGTTTGGTCGGTTCACCATCGGTTCAAGGCCTTGCCTGCCGGTTCTCCACTGGTTCTCGCCACCAGTCGCTCCGCGAGGTTGTCCGCATCACGAATCCACCCTTGGTTTGGGTCGAGGTCGCCGGAACGCCGCCGGTTCGGCCTCTTCTCCCCGGCGTCGAAAACCCATTTCTTCCTCTTCGTCGTCGCCAGCGATTCCCGTCGTTTCACCGGCTGCTACTGGTGCAGAAAGAACCGCCGTCGCCTGGGCTTTCAGAATCTGGCCTCGGTTCCGCCCGAATCACCGCCGTTCGCCGCCGGTGGCCATTTCTTTCCCGCGGCCTTCTCCGTTTTTCGGCGTTCTCCGGCGTCCTTGGCACGCGTCTCCTGTGGCAGCAAGATCGCCTGGCGTCGGGCTTCCTGCGCCAGCCCTCCCCTGGGTCCCTGGCCGCAGGACGGCTCGCCGGTGGTTCATCGGTTGCCTTCCGTTTTTCCGTCTCTGCTTTGTGTTTCTCTCTCCCCGATTTTTTTGATTTCCCAACCTCTTTTTTTTGTTTTATTATTATTATTATTATTTATTTAATTATTTTACTATTCATTAAAATACTCCATAAAATCCAAAATATCTACTTATATTATTTTTATTCTAATTTAATTTATTTAATTTAAATTTAATTTATTAAATATATTTTTCTCCAAATTTTTGATATTATTCTTTCGCGCTTTTCGAGATATCGTTCCGGTAATTTTTCGATATTTTTAAAATTTTTGAATCTTGATCAATTGACCCAAATTGTATAATTTCCTCATTATCGATCAAGATATCTTTCATCCTTATTTTAAATTAAAATTTTCTTATCGCCTTAATACCGGGTTTTGATATTTTTACCATTTTACCCCTGCTCTTGTTTCGAAAATCAATTTTACCTGACCTTCCTTCATACATCCCCCATCTTTTCTTATTTAATTTTCGTATTTTAATTAAATTCGGGTCTTACAATTAGATGAAAAAGTGTATAGGATCTAGCACACATAACCCTTTTTGGTGAGATTTGAACCTATGAGCATTCATTACATCATGCTCCATTTCTTTGTTTGTGTAATTGTCATGCATAGTTGACTATTCTAGAACTTGCTCTGTCATACATGTCTTAATCGACTCCTTTGATGAATATGATGCAATTAATCAAACAAGGGCATTTAGGTTAAACCCTTTTTCTTGACATTATACCATTTCTTTTCTAGCATACCCTTGTTATTTTTAACCCCTAGAGAAACCACTTTGAGCCTAGCCCTTTTTTTTGGATTAAACCACATTATAAGCCATAATAAACCTTTTTGTTGACTTTTCTATCTTTTTAAACCTTGAATTGATGAATCAAATAGACTTATGCACATGAAACTTCAAAATAATTTTTGGAAAGATTGCAACATGTTGAAAATTTAGTGTTCCAAGCTATTATTTCCATTGAGTTTTTCTCTTTCGAAAAAAAAAAGAAAAAAATAGAAGAAAAAAAAGAAAGAAAAAAAATGAAAAAACAATGATTAATAAATGAAGAGAAAGAGAAATAAGATTTTTATTGCTTGGAAGTTAATTCTAAAAATTATGTGAGTAAAGCAGTCTTTTGAAATCATTGATTTGAATTTTGTGTGAAAAATTTTGTATGATTCCTTCAATTTCTCTAACCTAAAAAATCTTTTTGTCATACCTTACCTAAGCCCCGATACAACCCTTTTAGATCCTTAGATTTTTGCATCCTACTTCATTCATTGGTGGAAGAGATGTGATGAATTTGCAAGCTTATGGTAAGAAATCTTCTATGCAGTGATTTGAGAGTTCATTGATATATACCTTAAACACTAAGAGTGTGATGAGTGAAATTCAATTGCGAGGGTGTTAGATCCTATGTATTTTATGAACTTAATCATTAAGGTGCTATTCATTTGTGTTATGAGAATTCACTTTAAAAACTTGTGTTTTAATGCTAAAAAGGAATGTGTTTGGATGAGCATAGGAAGATGATGAAGGAATGATGAGAAGAGATTATGAATTCAGACTATTGTGTGCTTGAGGACAAGCAATGTTTAAGTGTGGGGGAATTTGATAAGTTTCATATTAAACATATTAATTATCATATTTTCTCATGATTTAAATTCTTTTATATGCTTAATTTTTGGATTTGACTTATATTTTCTATTTTGTATTGTGAATGAAGGAATATGAGCAAAATGGATTAAAAGCTACAAATTCTGATAAAGTCACAAAATCAGGAGATATCTTGGTGTAAGACGTGGGCATGCCTAAGGCAGTGATAAGGATTGCAAGTCAAATATGTGAATTCAAGTCAAGATCTATCACTTGTAGCTGAAGTTGACTTAATCAATCCAAAGATGGTAAGTGGAAGATTTATATTATTAAGGAAGAGATACGCAATGACTGTTTTTGACAAGTGTTGAAAAAGAAAGAAGTTTAATTGTAATCAAACTCAATCAGAGAAATTTCCTTTGGAAACAGATTCTGGGAATTAGGAGATTTAGTATTTATAGACTAAGAGAAGACTAGGGAGAGGAGCCAAATCTTCATCATCATCATACACATACAATTTTATATTTTTCTTTTGTGTTTTTCTTTGAACTGATGACTTGCTAAATTATTTAGTCCAGCCAAAGGATAATTAAAGTTTGGGTTCTTCAAGAATTGTGAGATCTAATTAGTTTTATCTTGTTCTTTTATATATTTACTATTTATATATGTTCTATGCTTGTTTAAATTATTGTTTTGATTGATTGTGCAAAAAGGGCCCTTTGTTCAATTGTCAGGATAATATATCACCAATTAGAAACCTTAATCCGTAATTGTTTAGGAATTCTAATATAAGTGGTAAATAACATAATTGATTATAGATAGATTTTCAATTCTATGTTAAGAAGATATATAATCTAGCTTAAATGAACCTACATGTGTGTTTGTTAGTTAGAATTGGTGGTCTCTCTAGTTTTTAGTGCTGTTGGTAAATTAAATCTTAAGATCGTATCTAAGATTGTTGAACTGGTAAGAGAAATAATTAGAGATCGTATCCTGATTATCAAAGAAGTAAGGAGGGATAGGTTGTTAGGTCGTACTAATAACCATAACTAATTTGGTAAAGATTAAAAGAACTCATTTTTGCATCAATGATCAATTCCATGAACCCATTCTAAGATTATTCCTTTGGTTGGATGTTGTCATCATATTGATTTTATCCCAACATTTTACATATTGATTTTTCTCTGCTACATTTTAATATAATAATTTTTCTTTTTATTCTCACTACAACAAAATCCCCATTTTACTTTTTAAATATTTTACAGAAAAAATATATCAAACCAATCTCTTGGGAAACGATCTTACTCAACTATACTGTAGTTTTAATTCATTTTTGAGTAGGAATTATTATTGTTGGTTTCGACAGCCACCAAATTGGTTGACCAAGGTTTTATTAGACCTAGTGTGTCGCCATGGGGAGCTCCGGTGTTGTTTGTAAAGAAGGATGCTAGCCTGAGACTATGTATAGACTACAGATTGTTGAACAAGGCTACGGTGAAGAACAAGTGCCCCCTACCAAGTATAGATGATTTGTTTGACCAGCTGAGAGGGGTTTTTATCATTTTTAAGATTGATTTAAGATCGGGCTATCACCAGTTAAGAATCAGGAAAGAGGATATTTCGAAGACGGCCTTTAGAACTAGATATGGCCACTACGAGTTCTTAGTGATGCCCTTTGGTTTGACGAACGCCCCTGTTGCTTTTATGAGCTTAATGAATGAGGTTTTTAGAGACTATCTAGATCGGTTTGTGATAGTCTTCATTGATGATATTCTTGTGTATTCTCGGTCTCATGAGGAACACATGTAACAATTGAGGATTGTGCTGCAGATACTCAGAGATAGGTAGCTTTATGGGAAGATCAGTAAGAGTGAGTTTTCACTAGATCAGATACCTTTTCTTGGTCATATTGTATCTAAGGACGGGGTGGCAGTTGATCCGTTTAAGATAAAGGCTGTACTTAATTGGGAGAGATCGAGAACAGTTACAGAGATTCAGAGTTTCCTAGGGTTGACAAGGTATTATAGAAGGTTTGTTGAAGGATTCTCCAGGATTGCCACTCCTCTGACTAAACTCACACGTAAGGAGACTCCTTTTGTATGGTTTGAGAAGTTTGAGCAAAGTTTTCAAGAGTTAAAAAGGAGATTAACGACAGCATCTGTGTTGACTATTCCGAATGGACCGGGAGGTTTCGCGGGGTACAGCGATGCTTCTCAACAAGGCTTGGGATGTGTGCTCATGCAACATAGGAGAGTAGTCACTTATGGGTCGCGACAACTGAAGGATCATGAGAGGAACTACCCTGCACATGACTTAGAGTTAGCCGCAGTAGTATTTGCATTAAGGATTTTAGGGCATTACTTAAATAGGGAAAGGTTCCAAATATTTACTAACCACAAGAGCCTAAGATATATGTTCGACCAGAAGGAGTTAATCATGAGACAAAGGAGATGGATGGATCTTCTTAAGGACTATGACTGCGAGATACTCTATCATCCGGGGAAGGTAAACATAGTAGTGGTATGATCTAAACGTATTACCGCAAGTGCACGGATCGTACAAGTAATAATGGGATTTGAGTCCCGAGTTATCATCCCACAGAGAAGTTGATTAGCCTAAATAACTACCAGTTAATCTTACCCTAAGTATATCTTAGCAAATTATGAATTGGTAGGTGATCTACAAAGCTAACAGCACTGAAAATAATAAAACTATAAAATAAAGAAAATAAAACCGAGTCAAGATTTACTTACCGAGCTCCACGCAATTAAAAGCAAATACCTACGAAAATAATTAAAATAGTTAAAATCAATTAACGCAATTAAAATAAAAAGCAATAATGAAAATAAAGAAACAAGATTAATTAAACTAAAATTAAATAAGCCTAAAAAAATGCATGTAATTAAACTAATAAAAATTGCAAATTAAACTAAACTAAAATTTAATGAAAATAAAGACTAAATTAAAAATGCATGAAACACATTTAATCTAAATTAATTCTAAATGCATCTAAACTAAAATAAAGTCCTAAAACATTTAATATAAAATTAACTACTAACTAAAAATTAACACTACAAATTAAATTAACATGCAAAGTTATTAAAACTAACCTACCAATTAATAAAAACTAACAACTAATTAAAGATTAAAACAACTAAAAGCATGAAATAACAAATTAATTGGCCAAACAAGGCCTTAACTAAAATCGCAAATCAAGTGGTCCCGAGCATGTGTACTGTGCACTGTTCACGTCTTCTTCACAATTCATTTCCAGCCAGTGCTCTCAGTCTGCTTTGTCCTACATTCTGCAGCAGTTCTGTCCACTGATGCTACCATTATTCAGTTGCCGTCCGTTCCCTGCACTGTTCGTTTCACAGTAAGTTCATGTACTGCTAGCTCATTCTTGTACTGTATGCTCAATCTCTGCTCTTGCTTCCAAGTCATGCTTTTGTTGTTTGCTACTCCAGCTCCCGGTTCTATCATTTACTGCTGCAGGTGCTGCTGTCCTCTACCCCAGGTCTCGGTTGTCTCCAGGTGCTGCATCAAGGCTTCGATCCAGGTGCTGTTAAACTGTATACTGTCCTTCATCACTGTCGCTGCTTGTTCCTCGTGTTCTCAGCTCATTCACGGTTCTGTCCTTTTCTGCATTTCCAGTAGCACTGTCCCGAACAGGTTCAGTCACCATTACTTGCTACTCCGCATTGTATTTCACAGCATTCAGCTTGGCCACAACCTGCTTCATGCATCATATCATGCTTGGAACAATCAACAGCTATCCATGCAGTCCAAAATCTGCAATCGCTCACAACAGCACATACCCAAACTCTCGACAACAACAGACAGAATAAGAAGACAGGGGATGGACCCGATCCTGGTTGCCCACACTCTGCACCCTTCAACTGCACCCTATTAACATCTACTTCAGCAGCATTAGTGATGGTGAAGGACTACATCACAGCACTGGAATCTTGAACAGGAAACTAATACTAGCTTGATATTGAATAACAGAAAAATAACAACAATGAACAGTGGAAATATAGTGAAACAGAGCTAAACAGAGGACAAATATGTAAACATGTATATTGTATTAATTCACTCATTTTATGCTATGTTCTACACGGCAGCAAACTTACTCCTCATTAATACCAGCAAGCAAAGGAAAAGAAGAATACAAACATGTAAAGATAAGCAAATAAAAGAAAACCGAGAAGAGTGAATGCAGTAGAAAGTAATGGTAGCTAACGTTAATATGCAGTAAATGGTAGCATCAGTGTATTGCAAACAAAGAAAAATGAAACAAAGAAAATCAAATAACAGTTTATTGCTAGATAAAAGCTTAAAAACTAAAAGAACTAAGTGATGGTCAACAACTGAAAAATTAACCAAAACTAATAATAACCGTAAATCACATAAACATGTAAACTAACATCCTCGATTTGCTTCGATTCCTCCTCCTACTGCTGCGATCCCACATTACCATTGATGTGGAAATAATACTGGGCATTAAAACCACATCAAATCATCAGAATCAAAGGCAGTGATGGATTAAACCGAATTACTCGAATGAACATTGAAGAACAAAGGGTGATTCTGACGAATGAACAAACCAAGAGCATGATTGAATAATACAAAACAAAAACAACTATAAACAGGAAGCGACCCAAGAGCAACTACCATATAAAAAAATTAAGCTTTTCAGAATAACCCGAGCATGAAATTAATGAAATGGAAGCTTAACAAAACCAAAAATAAGGAAAGGAAATTGATTGCCATGAACAGAAAAAAAATTGTTTGTTGAAGAAACTATTCGGAAATTTAAAACAAGGAAAGCTTAAATTAATCTAAAAGCTACTCTACCTTAAATTAAAACTACTCCTAAATTACTCTACACTACTCCTATTCTACCCTAACTCTCTACTTAATTTTTTTCAATTGCCATCATGTTCTATTTATACACACACTTAGGGGTACAATGATAATTTTTCCATCCTAGATGAGTTGGCATTGTTTGGCCACTTGTCTTCATTTGATTTGCTGCAGAGTAGATATTTTCACGTCATCAATCTTTTTGTCCAATTTGCTGTACGATGTGGCCTGGCGTGTGTCTTCCAGAGGGTTGGCACGGTGTCCTTCAATCTTATCGTTTCGGAGCAAATAAAATACGGATACCTGGCATTATGAGTGTCCAGACGACTGATGACTTCGTCTACAAATTGGAAGTGGTCCAATCTCCTTTAGCTCGTTTTCAGCCCAATTTGGACTGAAATGACTGAGTTTCATCCGGATTTAATTTATTTGCACATTAAAGAATTTTAATTAAATAAAGGAGATTATTAATAAAATAATATGGGGATTAAATAAATAGTTAGGAAATTAAGCATAAATAATTCTATTAAAAATAGAATTATCACACCCCCAAACTTGAGCTTTTGCTCGTCTTCAAGCAAAAGAAAACAAATGTAGGAATGACAAGTACGAAACATAATAATTTCCCCAATATTATACTCAAAAAAAAGTACAGACTATGAAATCAAAGATCCACAATTATAGGTCCAACATTCAGAATCATTCAATCATAAGTCCTAACCCAAATTGGACTCCTCGTGTGTGTGTGAAAATGTCAAAATCACTTTACAGTACATTATCCGGATCAGATTATGCAAACACAGTGAATGCAACGTCAATGACATGTGATCATTCACATAAGTATGCTTTTCACTTCTCTCTCCACTAATGTAGTCACACTCAATCAAAGATCAATAGAACTTCATTAAGCTTATAATGTCAGGCTGGGGTTAGGGTATGATCAAGTCGATTTAGGTTTAATTACCCCTCAACATGCATTACTTCTAGGATCTTTAATGTAAGAGCTCAAATTATTTCCTCCAAACTTATTTATTTTGCTAAACATTTTATTTTTATTTTTTGCATTTTTCATTTTTCATCTTTCTTCTTTTCTTTTTCTTTTTCTTCCTTTTTTTTTTTTTTTTAACTTTCACTATCTCCTAATACCCATATGTACAAAGCTCATAATATATCCCAATTAATTTTCATGCTTTCGGGGTAAGGGATAGGAAAAAGTATTTAAGCTAAGGAAATTTAGGCAGGCGTATTTACAGAGAAAAGCTTATTTGGTCCAGATGGGTGACTAGGGGTAAAATATGTACAAGGATGGCTAGAAAGGCTCAAAGGATCCAAAGATGGCCTAAATCATCTCTCTAATTAAGTGTGATCTAATATTTCGCCTCGAGATAAGATTAAACAAATTCTAGTATATGATGCACAAAATTAATTGAAAAAATGCAATCCTAGGTCCACATAAGCTTTCTCTAAATAAATATACAGATTCATGACATGACATGTGCGTAAGATGAGAAAATCACAATCATAATCAAGACAAATTCAAGAACTCAACTTTATGCTTTTCCTATAATCTTGCTTCTCAGTCAATCAAAATCATACTTAATCATGGGGTCATATCATCGAAATATGGGAAAACTATATGCTAAGCACTAAATCATCCCAAAATCAAACAATTTAAGCTTAGATTTTCGAAAAAATTTTAAATTTTTTTTTTTAATTTTACCCAAATCTTTGAAAAATGCTCAAGTAATATCCCCTCTCCCAAACTTGAAGTGCACAGTGTCCTTAGTGTGCAGATAATATAAACATTTAATCTCAAGAACTGAGTACTCCCCTTTCTGATAATGATGATGAACAACTGAACCTTGATTGAAAACATAAAACTAGAAAAGCAATCTGCAAAATAAACAAAGAAAGAAACAACGAAAAAGAAAAAGAACTATATACAAAGTGAAAAGAGAAATACAACCACTTCAAATGCAGCTAAAGAACATAACACTCAGCAGCAAGGCGAAGAGTAAGAGGATCAGCCAGAGTGGTGACAAAATATCAATAGTTAAATCCTCCTTAACTCTATCTACTTCCCTTCTTCTTTCGTATTTCTTATGCTTAACCCTCATATCCTCCTCAATCTCCATCTTAAAACATTCTTGAGAGTCATTAGGGAGCTTCAAAGGTTTGAAAACATTAAACTTCACTTCCTGATCTAGGACTCTCATAGTCAACTCTGCCTTTTGTACATCAATTAAAGTTTTACCTGTCGCTAGGAAAGGTCTGCCTAGTATAATGAGGACTTCCCTATCTTCCTCTATATCTAAAACAATAAAATCCATAGGGAAAACAAATTTGCCCACCTTTACTAATGCATCCTCAATGACCCCCTTCGGATATTTAATTGATCGATTAGCCAACTGGAGGGTTACTGTGGTAGGCTTGGCATCTCCTATTCCTAACTTTTAATAGATAGACAAAGGCATCAAATTTATACTAGCTCCTAAATCGCACAGGCTCTACCAAAGAATAAATTTCCAATAGTGCAAGGTATAGTAAAACTCTCGGGATTCTTGAGCTTAGGGGGTAATTTCCTCTGGATAATTACACTACATTCCCCAGTTAAGGCCACCGTCTCATAATCTTCCAGTCTTCTCTTCCTCGAGAGGATATCCTTCAGGAACTTCACATAACTTGGCATTTGCTCTAAGGCATCTGCGAAAGGAATGTTGATGTGAAGTTTCTTAAAAACCTTAAGAAATTTAGCAAATTATCGTTTCAGCTTTTGATCTTAGAATATCTGAGGAAAAGGTACTGGTGGTCTAACTAGAGGCAATGTAGTGGAAACCTATGTAGAATCAGAGGACGAGGAAGGCAATGAAGAATAAGAAGGTATAGATGAAAAAGTACCTAGCTTGGATTCTTTTGTATCTTGATCCTGATGTTCTTGTTCTTTCTGAGCTACCTCTTTAGACCCTAAGGGCTCTACCACTGTGGGCTTAACAGGATTGGACTTAACTTATGGATCATCTAGCTCTCTACCACTCCTAAGGGTGATAGATCTAACATGTTCCTTACCCTCCCTTTGCTTAACATGATTAACTTCAGTGTTACTAAGAAGGGTCCCTTGTGAACGTTGGCTAAGAGCATTGGCTATTTGTCCAACCTGAACTTCTAAATTCTTGATTGAGGCAGCTTGATTTTACAGGATCGTTGTGAACATCTCATCAAGCGAGGGCTTCTTCTCAGCTGCTCGTGCTGGTATAAGTATATGTTGTGGCTGGATAGGTGGTGGTGGTGGGGATGAACAATGCTAAAATTATTGAAATGGGAATGGGTGATGAGAGTGATGAGGTGGATGATATGGAAGTTGCAGTTGCAGTGGTACATGAACCGATGGAGCTTGAAAACTAAGGGGTCCTATAGGTTTAGAATTAGAAGATTGCCATAGGTTTTGGCTCTAGGAAAAGTTAGGATGGTTCCTCCACCCTGGATTGTAGGTGTTTGAAAAGGGGTTGTTCTGTTGCGTTTGAGAAGGGGCAACATACTGAACCGATTCTAAGTTGAGCGGACACCTATCTACAGAGTGGGTACCACTACACAGGTCGCAGGAAAGAAAAGGACTTTAGACAGAATAAATAGGATTAGGACTGGAGGAAGGATTATGCTGGGTACTGAGCGTCTCTACCTTCTTTGTAAGATTAGTGATTTGAGAGGTCAAGGTTGATAGCGTGTCGAGATCATAAATACTTGTCGACTACTTTAGCAATTGTGTGAGACCCCGTATATGTATAATGATATATATGTATAAAGAAATGTAAATAGAGTTGTACTATGAATTCATAAGTGAAATATATGTGATGTAAGTCCATAAGTTAATGTACACACATGTAATAAGAGTTGTGATAGTACATATAAGTTACATTACGTATGAATGTAAAGAAATGGACTAAAATATGTGGAGAATATGAATAGAATGGATTATGAGTAATGTGGTAAATGGAATGAAGATTTGCATGAGTATGCGCTTCCATTTGGTTTATATTAAGTACCCTTGGTCATACAAAGGTTCTACACAAGTTTTAATGTGTATGAAGTGTGGATGGATGCCATTTTCAAGTCTCAAAGATGATTGGATGAGAAAATGATCATGGCAACAAAATGTATGAAGTTTGGTAAGTGTTGCTGCAGAAGAACTGTAGAAAATCTAGAAATTGTGAAGGGCAGATCGATCTCATAGGATGAGAGATCGATCTGGAAGAGCCAGAATGCTCTTATTTGGGCAATGAAATAGAGCAGATCGATCTCCAATGGAGCCAGATCGATCTCCTAAGAATTCTGTAATGAAAAGATCGATCCTCAAGCACCCAGATCGATCTCCTTAGCTCTCTGTTTGGGAGCAGATCGATCTCATGCTTCGACAGATCAATCTCACGCTTAAAATGCCGTGAAAAAGAGGGATTTAAGGGGACCAGATCGATCTCCTCTTGGACCAGATCGATCTCCTCAAGCTATTTCTATATAAGGAGTGCTGGAAATAAAAAAAATTCGAGAAAAACACTAACCTTCCACTTTCAACCCAAAAACCTAACTTTCTCTCTCTAAAATCAGCCATTTTCAGTAATATTTGAAGAGAGACCATTAGAGGCAAATTTGTTCCTATCAAAGAGGAGAACAACATAGTTGGAAGGCATTTTCCCATTGTTGGTATTGAAGGAGCTAAGGGCATTGTTATTTGGAGCAAGAAGGGAAATCAAATTGAGTAAGATTCTAACACTCCAACTATGGTACATTGTCTATATAATTGATTTTGGAGTTGTTTGGCATGAGTATGGATGGTTAGAAACTATCTAAAATACATTGGAATGATTATGACCTAGAAATGGTCCAGAGTGAGAAAGTGGAATTTATGGAGATTAATGATGAATGAGATATGTAGAAGTTATTAATAGTGTTGTGGTATGATTTTAAGATGTGGTTAGTGGATAAATTGTGAGATTTACCTAAAAGAGGTAAAATGTGGATTAAGGCATTTGTAAAATGCATAAGTGAATAATATTGACTAGTGAGGTCAATTATGCGTTAAAAACATTAACTCAATTGATTGAATGAATGAATCGCAGCTTCTGAGGATACGTAGAGGCGAGTTGAGCCAAGAGCGTGAGAAGCTAAAAGGAAAGGAGTCACACCAAGTAAATCGAGGTAAGGGAATTGTGTGGACTCTTAGAGATATCTGTGCGCAACTTGGGCGCATTAAATGCTTTGCTAGAATGCATGAGACATTAGGAAATGATGTTGGGTGATTGAAGGGTAAAAGTTGGGAGTTTGATAAAATGGGCATGAAAACAAAAGCATATTGCTTTGAAAATCATGTTTTATTGCTTTTTAGCAAATGATTGGTAAGTTGGCTAACATTGAAATGATTTGTAAAAGAAATGAGTGTGTTTTGGTTTTGTTAACCATATTTTACAAAGTTTTGAGCCACCTACATGATTTCGTGAGTATGAAAGCGTGCTAGAGTATGACTCGCACGAGATTTGACGTGTTTTATACACATAAGTGCTAAAGGCACTAGTTTTCACATGGAATTCATAATTGTTTTGGCATTGTGCTTAGAGTTTGTCTCGCACTGGATGCCCACCTTGCATGTTGCCGTGTTTGGAGCTTCGAGTAGACTGGGTGTCACATCGATTAAATAGGCTCACACGTGCACTGTTTTGACATGATTAATTAGTCGTGTTAGGAGCTTTGGGTAGACAAGAGGTCGTATCGATTAAATAGGCTCACACGTGCGTTCGAGATGTGGCGTGATATGATGTGTTGATTGGGTCCACGGAGTACGTGTACCGTGCATGTAGCATGGAGTACATTGTACCGTGTTGAGATGTGATGTGCTATCTTCGGACGAGATCTACTATGGACCGGTGGGTAGGATTTGACCCACCTCCCGTGTGGAAGTAGATAGTGGTGATATCCCGCACACCTGATCCGTGTAGCCGGTATCACAGGTTATGTACATAGGCCTTGAGGTTATTACCTGTTGTTGAACTGCCTATCTCACATGTCTACTGCTATTTGAGAATATATCCATGTTTGAAATGATTTGTGAGTTAGGAAGGTCTGAGGGATGGGCTGAGACCTGACCAGTGTTGAATTGATTTGTTAATGGTTTTTAAAGTGCACGGATGCATAATGTTTAATGCCATGCTTTATTGTGAAAATGCATGATGGTTAATGCTATGCTATTTGAGAAAAATGCATGATGGGTAATGCCATGCTTTTATTGTGAATTATGCATGACGATTTATACCATGCTTTGAGTTGAAATGTGACTGAATTTTAATAGCATGAATGCTTTACATACCATTAACACAATTATACACTCATGTTTTGAGATAAATAATGAATTAAATGCTTTTGAGCATGGCATCACGATCACGTAGATAGTGCAGTATCTACCTGTTCGCATGATTGCCTTATTGAGCGTGTGGTTTGCTCCCCCCTTATTTTCCCCCTCTCTACAGAGTGTTGAGTATAGAGTGAGCGTGACTGGAGGCATTTCCTTTTTGGTAATCCGCTGTATCCCATCGCTAAAGGTATACACAGTTTTGAAATTTTGTATCTAAACATACGATAGCACAGTAGCATTTTGTATGTAACTATTGGGGATGTAAAACAATGTAAACACATGTAACAACTCTGATATATATACATTTATACAAGTGTTTACCTATGAATAATATAAAAATTGAATTGGTATGGTGGAGTGAGTTAGACGTCGGCACACAGCCCAACTGTTAAGAGTGTGGTTGTTCACGATCGAGGAAGGATGATTAACAATTGATGCATGAAAATGCGAAAAATTTATACGTATTTTGGTAAGTTGAGGGTCGTGACAGAAGTTGGTATCAGAGCTCGAGTTGGTTTGACGTGTGTCGTGTCTAAAATAATTAATAAGTTGAAAAATTTCATCATCAAGTTACTGTGCTTGTTTAGATACAAATTGTGTGTGTCGATGGGTTGACTAAGTAATTGGTTGTGAATGTAGGGAATTGAGTAAGTATGCCTAATACCAGTCGCGGTAGAGGGATGAGAGCACAGGCTCGAGGCCATAGAGGTAGGTCTGGGGGTCGTGTTGAGCCAGAAACACACGAGGCTCAGGATGATGTTGAGGTGGAGGCTGATGTTGAGCACGCTCCACAGGGTCTGGAGGAGAGACCCGAGAGTACTGAGGCTCGCTTCGCGAAGATTGCGCAGAGCATTGAGTTGATTGTGGAGTTGGTCACCCAATCTTTATCTGGAGTTGGCGGTAGACAGAGTCCCGCTACACATGGTGATGCCGAGCAGGCGGCAGCTCCTGAGGCACGGGCAAGGGAAGCCCAGAGGCCACAGACGACAGATACCCCACCCACACAGGATGTGCCTACGCCAGTTGCTATGCCAGGCAGTAGAGGTTGGGGATATGGATGTGATTTGGATAGACTGCGGCAGTTCCAGAAGTTTGGACTGCCGTCTTTTAGTGGAATAAAGGACCCAATAGCGGCTGAGGATTGGATCAATGAGATCGAGAAATTATATGGGTTCTTTGAGTGCACTACTATCGAGATGGTAGTGTTTGCCACTTTTATGCTAAAGGGATCAGCAGAACATTGGTGGAAGTCCACCAGGCCTATTTTGAGAGCCTGACATACTGAGATCAGCTGGGATGTGTTTCTAGAGGCCTTCCGGAGACAGTATGTCCCGGATACCGCACAGCGGAAGCTAAAGATGGCATTTTTTTGGACTGACCCAAGGGAGCAGGACTGTGGATGAGTATGAGACTGCTTTTATATCCCTGGGTAGATATGATCCCAACAAGATGGATAATGAGGTCGAGAAAATCCAGAAGTTTGTGGATGGATTGAGACTGACCATCAGGTCGAGATTAGTTCCTCTGGATATACCGACCTATGAAGAGGCAGTGCGTAGGGCGTAATTGTGTGAACAAGATGTTGATAGAATTACCTCAGAGTTTAGAAAGGTTGGTAAGATGAGAGACAGAGATAAGAAAAGACCAATGATGGATAGAGGCTTTAGTTATGAAGGAAGCAAGAGATTCTCTGGAAAGAGGCTGAGAATTGATGAGATCCGAGAAAGGACAGTTGATACTCCCATGTATCCGACCATTGCTCCAGCTAAGGGAATCGTGATTGGAGGACCACGACCTACTACGGAACAATGTGACAAGTGTGGTAGGTACCATGGAACTCGACCATGCTATGGATCTCCTGTAGTATGCTTCAGATGTGGGAAGCCAGGGCACATAATCAGAGATTGCCCAGAGATGACAGAGAGAGCCCCACAGAAGGGCAAGGAGCCAGAGAGAGCTCTAGTTGGTACAGCTGCTCCGAGGAGGAGGGCTACAGTTGAGGAAAAAGGGAAGCAAGCAGTGGGTGTGAGCAGAGGACGAGTGCACGCACTGGACCAGGACAATGCAGATCAGTCATCGGATGTGGTAAAAGGTACCATCCAAATCTTTGATTCAGAAGCTTATGTACTGTTTGATCCTGGTGCCATGCATTCCTTTATTTCGCCATCCTTTGCATGTAAATTGATGAAGCATGTAAAACCCACACTGCTTGATAAGATGTTGTTGATATCTACCCCTATGAATGATAGTCAGTTGACTGAGCATGTATATAGAGATTGTAAGATGAGGATAGGAGGTAAAGAAACGGCAGCCGATTTGATTTTATTAAATATGAGTGATTTTGATGTAATCCTAGGGATGGATTGGCTGGCTGCAAATCATGTTGTTATGGATTGTCATGCAAAAACTTTGATGTTTCCAAAGATAGACAATCTTGTAGTTAATTTTGTGAAATGAAATTAAAGAACATGATTTTTATTAAGTGTGATGAGTACAATCTTGATACATGATGTATGAAAGATAAATTTGATTTTCATGTATGTATGTGATGTGATGATTTATGATTACTAATGGTGGAAAGAATAATGTGAAGGGCTTATCGCTTATGTGATTGAGACGGATAAGGCACGCCCGAAATTGGGAGACATTCCAGTGGTTAGGGAATTTTCAGATGTCTTTCCGGATGAGTTACCAGGGTTACCTCCAGATAGGGAGATAGAGTTTGGTATAGATTTGGCACCTGGTACAGAGCCAATGTCTAAGCCACAGTACAGGATGGCTCAAGTTGAGTTGGAGGAGTTAAGGAAACAGCTGCAAGAGTTGCTGGAGAAGGGGTTCATCAGGCCGAGCGTCTCACCTTGAGGAGCACCGGTTCTGTTTGTAAGGAAGAAGGATGGAAGCCTCCGACTGTGTATAGATTACCGATTGTTGAATAAGGCCACCATCAAGAATAAGTATCCCCTCCCATGCATCGATGATTTATTGGATCAGCTTAAGGGAGCACAGGTCTTTTCCAAGATAGATCTGAGATCAGGGACCATCAGTTGAAGATACGAGGTGGAGATGTACCCAAAACAGCTTTTCGCACCCGGTATGGACATTATGAGTTTATGGTTATGCCATTCGGGTTGACGAATGCTCCCGCAGCTTTTATGTCTTTGATGAATGAGGTATTCCACCAGTACTTGGATCGATTTGTTATTGTGTTTATTGATGATATACTGGTGTATTCAAGGTCTAGAGAGGAGCATGAACGACACCTAAGGATAGTGCTACAGACCCTCTGAGAGAAGAAGTTGTACGTTAAACTCAGTAAGTGTGACTTTTGGTTGGAACAGATCTCTTTTTTGGGTCACATAGTATCGAAGGATGGAGTATCAGTGGATCCATCTAAGATTGAGGCCGTAGTTCAGTGGCAGAGACCCCAGACAGTGACAGAGATCAGGAGTTTTCTGGGTTTAGCTGGATATTATCGAAGGTTTGTAGAGGGATTTTTGAGGTTAGCTGTTCCTTTGACACGCCTCACAAGAAAGAATGTGGTGTGGGATGATGAGTGTGAAGAAAGTTTTGAGGAGCTGAAAGGGAGATTAACCACAGCTCCGATCCTTACCATTCCTACCAGCTCAGGAGGTTTCTCGGTGTATGCAGATGCTTCACATCTAGGACTGGGCTGTGTATTGATGCAGGATGGGAAGGTAGTAGCTTATGGATCAAGACAGTTAAAGGATCATGAGAGGAACTACCCGACCCATGACTTGGAGTTAACAGCGGTAGTATTTGTGCTGAAGATATGGCGCCACTACCTCTATGGTGAGAGATTCCAGATTTATACAGATCATAAGAGCCTTAAGTACCTATTCTCATAGAAAGAGTTGAACATGAGACAGAGGAGATGGCTCGAGCTGTTAAAGGATTATGATTGTGAAATCCTATACCACCCGGGTAAAGCAAATGTGGTTGCTGATGCATTGAGTAGGAAGCATCTTGGGATGGTATCATTTATGATTATCAGGGAACACGAGCTGTTGGAACAGTTCACGAACCTTAGTTTGGATATGACCCCACCTGATGCTGATAGTGGATATATGATAGCTAGCCTGCAGCTGGAATCGGATCTGGTAGATCATATTCGACAGGCTCAGCGAGTTGATCAGCATTGTAGTGATATTGTTGGGCAGATACAGAGGGGTACAGAGACGGACTTTGGGTTGAGTTCGGATGGATTGTTGAGGTTCAGAGATAGGATATGTATTCCTGATGATGTAGAGATCAGAAGGTTGATCTTAACAGAGGCTCACTCATCGAAGTATACGATACATCCAAGGGGTACCAAGATGTATCAAAACCTTCGAAAGGTTTATTGGTGGTCGGGAATGAAAAAGCACATTGCTGAATATGTTGCTAAGTGTCTCGTTTGTCAGTAGGTGAAGGTAGAGCATCAGAAGCCTACAGGGTTATTACAACCCCTGCCAATACTGACATGGAAGTGGGAGCATGTCACCATGGATTTTATGATGGGATTGCCGAGGACCCGTAGAGGTCATGATGCCATATGGGTGATTGTGGATCGGTTGACAAAATCAGCCCATTTTCTAGTTATGAGAGCTACCGATACTCTGAGCCAGTTAGCGAACCTATATGTGCGCGAGATAGTGAGGCTACATGGAATTCCAATGAGCGTTGTTTCTGATAGGGATGCCCGCTTCACTTCCCACTTCTGGGAACGTTTTCAGGAAGCGATGGGGACCCAGTTGAGTTTTAGCACCGCGTTTCATCCTCAGACAGATGGTCAGTCAGAGAGGACTATACAGACCCTAGAGGATATGTTGAGAGCGTGTGCATTGGATTTTGGAGGCTCCTGGGATGACCATTTGCCACTCGCAGAGTTCGCGTATAATAACAGTTTTCATGCGAGTATCGGGATGGCACCATATGAGGCATTGTATGGGCGTAGATGTCGTTCCCCTATTGGATGGGAAGAGGTTAGTGATAGACAGATCTTTGCTCCCAACTTGGTTAGACAAGCCTCTGAGGACGTCCAATTGATATGTGAGAGGTTACGGACAGCTCAGAGCAGGCAAAAGAGTTATGCTGACAGGAGACAGAGACCACTAGAGTTTGATGTGGGTGAGTTAGTGTTTTTGAAAGTTTCCCCTTCGAAGGGAATTATGAGATTCGGGAAGAAGGGAAAGTTGAACCCTCAATATATAGGGCTATTTGAGATACTTGATAAGGTGGGAGATAAGGCTTATAGATTGGCATTGCCACCAGAGTTGACAAGTGTGCACAACGTCTTCCATGTATCCATGTTGAGGAAGTACCACCCGGACCCGGCACATGTGATAAGATATGAGCCTTTGGAGCTCAATGAAGGTATGACCTATGTTGAGAAGCCAGTTTGGGTATTGGACAGAAAAGAAAAAGTGTTGAGGATAAAGACAATTCCCTTGGGAAAATACTTTGGCAACATCACACTGTGGAAGAAGCCACATGGGAATTGGAGAGTTTGATACGAGAGAAGTATCTCAAGTTGTTCACAGAATAATTGGTTCTAATTTGGAGAACCAAATTTTCTAAGTGGGGGAGAATGTGAGACCCCGTATATGTATAATGGTATATATGTACAAAGAAATGTAAATAGAGTTGTACTATGAATTCATAAGTGAAGTATATGTGATGTAAGTCCATAAGTTAATGTACACACATGTAATAAGAGTTGTGATAGTACATACAAGTTACATTATGTATGAATGTAAAGAAATGGACTAAAATATGTGGAGAATATGAATAGAATGCATTATGAGTAATGTGGTAAATGGAATGAAGATTTACATGAGTATGCACTTCCATTTGGTTTATATTAAGTACCCTTGGTCATACAAAGGTTCTACACAGGTTTTAATGTGTATGAAGTGTGGATGGATGCCATTTTCAAGTCTCAAAGATGATTGGATGAGAAAATGATCATGGCAACAAAATGTATGAAGCTTGGTAAGTGTTGCTGCAGAAGAACTGCAGAAAATTTGGAAATTGTGAAGGGCATATCGATCTCATAGGTTGAGAGATTGATCTGGAAGAGCCAAAATGCTCTTATTTGGGCAATGTAATAGAGCAGATCGATCTCCAATGGAGCCAGATCGATCTCCTAAGCATTCTGTAATGAAAAGATCGATCCTCAAGCACCCAGATCGATCTCCTTAGCTCTCTGTTTGGGAGCAGATCGATCTCATGCTTCGACAGATTGATCTCATGCTTAAAATGCCGTGAAAAATAGGGATTTAAGAGTACCAGATCGATCTCCTCTTGGACCAGATCGATCTCCTCAAGCTATTTCTATATAAGGAGTGCTGAAAATCAGAAAATTTCGAGAAAAACACTAACCTTCCACTTTTAACCCAAAAACCTAACTTTCTCTCTCTAAAATCAGCCATTTTCAGTAAGATTTGAAGAGAGACCATTAGAGGAAAATTTGTTCCTATCAAAGAGGAAAACAACATAGTTGGAAGGCATTTTTCCATTGTTAGTATTGAAGGAGCTAAGGGCATTGTTATTTGGAGCAAGAAGAGAAATCAAATTGGGTAAGATTCTAACACTCCAACTATGGTACATTGTCTATATAATTGATTTTGGAGTTGTTTGGCATGAGTATGGATGGTTAGAAACTATCTAAAATACATTGGAATGATTATGACCTAGAAATGGTCTAGAGTGAGAAAGTGGAATGTATAGAGATTAATGATGAATGAGATATGTAGAAGTTATTAATAGTGTTGTGGTATGATTTTAAGATGTGGTTAGTGGATAAATTGTGAGATTTACCTAAAAGAGGTAAAATGTGGATTAAGGCATTTGTAAAATGCATAAGTGAATAATATTGACTAGTGAGGTCAATTATAGGTTAAAAACATTAACTCAATTGATTGAATGAATGAATCGCAGCTTCCGAGGATACGCCGAGGCGAGTTGAGCCAAGAGCGTGAGAAGCTAAAAGGAAAGGAGTCACACCAAGTAAATCGAGGTAAGGGAATTATGTGGACTCTTAGAGATATCTGTGCTCAACTTGGGCGCATTAAATGCTTTGCTAGAATGCATGAGACATTAGGAAATGATGTTGGGTGATTGAAGGGCAAAAGTTGGGAGTTTGATAAAATGAGCATGAAAACAAAAGCATATTGCTTTAAAAATCATGTTTTATTGCTTTTTAGTAAATGATTGGTAGGTTGGCTAACATTGAAATGATTTGCAAAAGAAATGAGTGTGTTTTGGTTTTGTTAACCATATTTTACAAAGTTTTGAGCCACCTACATGATTTCGTGAGTATGAAAGCGTGCTAGAGTATGACTCGCACGAGATTTGACGTGTTTTATACACATAAGTGCTAGAGGCACTAGTTTTCACATGGAATTCATAATTGTTTTGGCATTGTGCTTGGAGTTTGTCTCGCACTGGATGCCCACCTTGCATGTTGCCGTGTTTGGAGCTTCGAGTAGACTGGATGTCACATCGATTAAATAGGCTCACACGTGCATTGTTTTGACATGATTAATTAGTCGTGTTAGGAGCTTCGGGTAGACAAGAGGTCGTACCGATTAAATAGGCTTACACGTGCGTTTGAGATGTGGCGTGATATGATGTGTTGATTGGGTCCACGGAGTACGTGTACCGTGCATGTAGCATGGAGTACATTGTACCGTGTTGAGATGTGATGTGCCATCTTCGGACGAGATCTGCTATGGACCGGCAGGTAGGATTTGACCCACCTCCCGTGTGGAAGCAGATAGTGGTGATATCCCGCACACCTGATCTGTGTAGCCGGTATCACAAGTTATGTACATAGGCCTTGAGGTTATTACCTGTTGTTGAACTGCCTATCTCACATGTCTACTGCTATTTGAGAATAAATCCATGTTTGAAATGATTTGTGGGTCAGGAAGGTCCGAGGGATGGGCTGAGACCTGACCAGTGTTGAATTGATTTGTTAATGGTTTTTAAAGTGCACGGATGCATGATGTTTAATGCCATGCTTTATTGTGAAAATGCATGATGGTTAATGCCATGCTATTTGAGAAAAATGCATGATGGGTAATGCCATGTTTTTATTGTGAATTATGCATGATGATTTATACCATGCTTTGAGTTGAAATGTGCACTGAATTTTAATAGCATGAATGCTTTACATACCATTAACACAATCATACACTCATGTTTTGAGATAAATAATGAATTAAATGCTTTTGAGCATGGCATCACGATCACGTAGATAGTGCAGTATCTACCTGTTCGTATGATTGCCTTACTGAGCGTGTGGTTTGCTCACCCCCTTATTTTCCCCCTCTCTACAGAGTGTTGAGTATAGAGTGAGCGTGACTGGAGGCGTTTCCTTTTTGGTAATCCGCTGCATCCCATCGCTAAAGGTATACACACTGTTGAAATTTTGTATCTAAACTTATGATAGCACAGTAGCATTTTGTATGTAACTATTGGGGATGTAAAACAATGTAAACACATGTAACAACTCTGATATATATACATTTGTGCAAGTGTTTACCTATGAATAATATACAAATTGAATTGGTATGGTGGAGTGAGTTAGACGTCGGCACACAGCCAACTGTTAAGAGTGTGGTTGTTCACGATCGAGGAAGGATGATTAACAATTGATGCATGAAAATGTGAAAAATTTATACGTATTTTGGTAAGTTGAGGGTCGTGACAAATTGCCTCTCCGAGGACCATAAATAGTTGTTAGCAACCATCTTGTCCACTAGCTCGTAAGTGATAATTCTATATTTTTAGAATTATTTGTGCTTAATTTCCTAATTAATTATTTAAATCCCCAATTTATTTTGTTAATTATCCCCTTTAATTAATTAAAATTCTCATGTTTACAGATAAATTAAATTCGGATGAATTTTGAATATTTCGGTAGAAAATAGATCGAAATTGGGCTAAAATCGAGATTGAGCCACGCGGACAACACGAGTCATGCCACCTAGCACATCCAATTGGACAAGAAGACCAATGACATGGAAATATCTTTTCAAGGAGCCAATGGTGTGAAGACAAGTGGCCAAAAAAATGCCAACTCATCTAGGATGGAAAATTATAATTTTACCCCTAGTGTGTTTATAAATAGAAAAAGATGGAAATTGAAGAGAGATGTAATTTTTAGGGTAGAATAGCTTTTTAGGTTAATTTCTAAGTTTTCTTTGTTTTAAACTTCCAAATAGTTTCTTTGAGTTTAAACATTTTTCTTCTCTTGTTTTGTTAAAACTTTACATTTGGTTTAATGAATAGTGATTTTCCCATGTTCTTCTCGGTTTTGCAATCTTTTGCTTTATTGTTGATTCAAGGCATTCAAGTTGAATGAAAGTTCTTCATTTTCGAGTTGAATGAAAGTTCTTCATTTTCGAATCTTAAATAGTTTATTTTATGGCAATCTAATTCCTTTATGCTTCTCGGTTTGTTTAAAACATTTTCTCTTTTTATTTCATTTCCATTGCATAGCTTCCATTTTCCCATCTTAGTTGCTCTCGGGTAGTGTTCTTTATGCATTCAGTTCCTCACTTATTCCTTCCTCTTTACTGTTTGGTTTTGGTGCTTGAATGCGGGCAAATGCTAGGCATTATTTCACATTTAAGTAATGTGGAACCATGGCATTAAGAGCTGGATTTAGAGCAGTCCGATGATGAGGGTTTTTCACGTTGATGATGCTATGAGATTGATTGTTTAATTCCAGCAGTTGTGTTATTTTCTGTTTTACACACTTCCTCTCGGTTTTAACATCATGTTTGCTACATTTTCTTGTTCTTTCGTTTCTTTCTTTCATTCCCACTTGCATGCATTTTATGTTTCAGTTCTTGATTGCAATTAGAGTTAGCTTACATATTTACTGCATTCATTCACGTTTCTTGCATATAATCCATTTGCTGCATTTTATTTCAGCTTCATTGTAGATTGTTATTTGCTGTTGGATTGTGAAAATAGTGTAAATGGTTGCTTGATGTAGAGTTTTCCTCTTGACAGCAAATTTACTTCATTTTCATACTTTGTTATGCTCTGTTCCTTGGATTCCACGAACTGAAGCTGGTGCATCTTAGTGCTACACGTTGCTGCATCGAGGTAGGAAAGCAAGTGTGACCTTCGGGGCTGTAGAAGTGTAGAGCAAAGCAGAATGGAGCAAGATAGAACTGATGGCAACCTAGAACAGAACAGCTAACGTCTAGAGCAGCTGCAAAAATCGAGAGCAGTGAGTGTCCAAACCGAGACCCAAGATATGCCTGGAGCAGCAGCAATTTGCAAAATCGAGAAGTAGAATGAGAGTTGCTGGCAACTGAACCCGAGAGCCCTTGTAACCGAGACACACCAGGGTAGAAACAGCAACAGCAGGTTACAGAATCGAGAAACAGCAGGTTACGAAACCGAGAATGCCTGGTGCAGCAGGGAGCAGAAGCAGACCTAGCAATATTTGGAGTAGTTTCTGGTCAAAACCCGAGAGCATGTAGAATGCAGCAGAGTGCCAATAGCAAAAACCGTGAAAGTTTAGAAAGAAACATAATTTGGAAGACACGTGAATAGTGTTTGGAGGGAATGGTTTAAAATGCTTAAGGCTTGTTTGGCATTCAACTCTAGCAATTAATTCATTTTCATGCATTGTTAGTTTAGTTTAATTTCAATTTAATTTGTTAAACTTAGTTTAAAGTCTTTAATTAAATTGCATGTTAGTTTTCTTGCATAGTAGTATAAAACTTAGTTTTAATTAGGATGATAGTTAATTAAGTGATCATTTAGAATTAGATTAGGGGTAAATTTATTTCACTAAATCTTAGGTTAGTTTAAATTGCATTTTGATTAAGTAGTTTAATTGCATTTTAGGTTTGTTAAATTTAGTTTAATTTATCTTGCTTTGTTATTTTCATAATTGCATTTTATTTTAATTGCGTTAATTAGTTTTAACTGTTTTAATTTCTTTTTTAGGTTTTTGATTTATTTGCGTTGAGCACTGTAAGTAATTTTGCTCGGTTTTATTTTCTTTATTTTATAGTTTTATTATTTTATTGCTTTCGGTATTTTCAATTCTAGATTAGTAGATCACCCACCTTAATCTCATAATTTGCTAGAATATACTTAGGGTAAGATTAACCGGTACTTAATTAGGCTAGTCAACTTTTCTGTGGGACGATAATTTCGGGACTCAAATCCTATTATTACTTGTACGACCCGTGCACTTGTGGACATTACCTTTAGGGCGTGTCATTAAGCTTCCTCCTCTGTTTTACACATTAGCGCTCCACTCGCAACAGTGTCAACAATGGTCCTATTCTGGCTTGTAAGTCCGTTGTAGAAAGTTTGGACTTGCAACCACAAAGGTAGACCATGGTGAGGGCACTTCCTAAGAAACTCCTTATATCATTCCCATGCTTCTTAAAGAGATTCAAAGTCGAACTGGGCAAAGGAAGATATATCACTATGGAGTCTGGCCATTTTAGAGGGAGGGAAAAAATTAGATAGAAATTGATGGGCTAACTCGTCCCATGTAGAAATGGATCTTGGAGGCAAAAAGGTTAACCAGTGTCGCGCCCTATCCCCAAGTGAGAAGGGGAATAATCTAAGCCTAAGCACATCATCAGATAATCCATTGTGTTTAAACATGTTGCACAGGTCCAGGAATTGCCCGAGGTGAGCATGTGGGTCATCGTACGGAAGCCCACTGAACTGTAGAGAGGTCTGGATCATCTAGAGGATGGAAGGCTTAATTTTGAAGTTGTTCACAAGGACAACTGGTGGCCTAATGCCGGTATAATAACCTCTAATAGTCGGCTTTGCATAATCTCCAACGGTCCTAATTTGTCTATTTTCTGCCATAGTGTTTTGCAGCAGAGCTAATAATTTCCTAGAATCCTTTCGAATTTTTCTAAGTGTTCGTTCAATTTCAAGATCTAAAGGAAAGCAATCATAACTTCTGGCTCTACGCATACAATCATAAAAAAGTCCTTAAAATTTTTATTTTTATTTTTAAAATTTTTCAATTTTTTAATTTTTTTTAATTAGATAGAGAAAATTTAACTAACCTAAACTAAGGCTTTAAATATTTACAACCTAAATATTTACAAGCTAGAATTACACCTAAGCATAATTTCACCGATATCAATTACTGGCTAATTAAGACTTCCCCGGCAACGGTGTCAAAAACTTGGTACGATTTAAATGTATTGCCGCAAGTGCATGGGTCGTACAAGTAATAGTGGGATTTGAGTCTCGAGTTATTATCCCACAGAGAAGTTGATTAGCCTAATTAACTACCGGTTAATCTTACCCTAAGTATATCCTAGCAAATTATGAATTGATGGGTGATCTACAAAGCTAACAGTACTAAAAATAATAAAACTATAAAATAAAGAAAATAAAACCGAGCTAAGATTTACTTACCGAGCTCCATGCAATAAAAAGCAAATACCTACGAAAATAATTAAAACAGTTAACATCAATTAACGCAATTAAAATAAAAAGCAAAAATGAAAATAAAGAAACAAGATTAATTAAACTAAAATTAAGCAAGCCAAAAAAATGCATGTAATTAAAGTAATAAAAATTGCAAATTAAACTAAACTAAAATTTAATGAAAATAAAGACTAAATTAAAAATGCATGAAACACATTTAATCTAAATTAATTCTAAATGCATCTAAACTAAAATAAAGTCCTAAAACATTTAATATAAAATTAACTACTAACTAAAAATTAACATTACAAATTAAATTAACATGCAAAGTTATTAAAATTAACCTACCAATTAATAAAAACTAACAACTAATTAAAGATTAAAACAACTAAAAGCATGAAATAACAAATTAATTGGCCAAACAAGGCCTTAACCGAAATTGCAAATCAAGTGGTCCCGAGCATGTGTACTGTGCACTATTCACGTCTTCTTCACAATTCATTTCCAGGCAGTGCTCTCGGTTCCAAGTGCTGGTGTGCTCTCGATCTGCTTTGTCCTGCATTCTGCTGCAGTTCTGTCCAATCATGCTACCATTATTCAGTTGTTGTCTATTCCCTGCACTGTCTGTTTCATGGTAAGTTCTTGTACTGCTAGCTCATTCTCGCACTGTATGCTCAATCTCTGCTCTTGCTGCCAGGTCCTGCTTCTACTGTTTGCTACTCCAGCTCCCAGTTCTGTCATTTACTACTGCAGGTGCTGCTGTCCTCTGCCCCAGGTCTCTGTTGTCTCCAGGTGCTGCATCAAGGCTTCTATCCAGGTGCTGTTAAACCATATACTATCCTTCATCACTGTCACTACTTGTTCCTCGCGTGCTCAGCTCACTCACGGTTCTGTCCTTTTTTGCATTTCCAATAGCACTGTCCCGAACAGGTTCAGTCACCATTACTTGCTACTCTGCGTTGCATTTCATAGCATTTGGCTTGGCCACAACCTGCTTCATGCATCATATCATGCTTGGAACAATCAGCAGCTATCCATGCAGTCCAGAATCTGCAACAGTACACAGCAGCCCACACGTAAACTCTCAACAACGACAGACAGAACAAGAAGACAAGGGCTGGACCCGATCCTGGTTGCCACACTCTACACCCTTCAACTGCACCCTATTAACATCTACTTCAGCAGCATTAGTGATGGTGAAGGACTATAGCACAGCAGTGGAATCTTGAACAGGAAACTAATACCAGCTTGATATTGAATAACAGAAAAATAACAACAATGAACATTTGAAATAACGTGTAACAGAGCTAAACATAGGAAAATTATGTAACCATGTATATTGTATTAATTCACTCATTTTATGCTATGTTCCACACGGCAGCAAACTTACTCCTCATTAATACCAGCAAGCAAAGGAAAAGAAGAAAACGAACATGTAAAGATAAGAAAATAAAAGAAAACCGAGAAGAGTGAATGCAGTAGAAAGTAATGGTAGCTAACGTTAATATGCAGTAAAGGGTAGCATATGTGTATTGCAAACAAAGAAAAATGAAACAAAGAAAATCAAATAACAGTGCATTGCTAGATAAAAACTTAAAAACTAAAAGAACTAAGTGTAGATCAACAATTGAAAAATTAACCAAAACTAGCAGTATCTGTAAATCACATAAACGTGTAAACTAGCATCCTTGGTTTGCTTTGATTCCTCCTCCTACTGCTATGATCCCATATTACCATTGATGTGGAAATGATACTGGGTATTAAAACCACATCAAAGCATCAGAATCAAAGGCAGTGATGGATGAAACCGAATTACTCGAATGAACATTGAAGAACAAAGGGTGATTCTGACGAATGAACAAACCGAGAGCTTGATTAAATAATATAAAACAAGAACAACTATAAATAGGAAGCAACCCGAGAGCAACTACCATATAAAAAAATTAAGCTTTTCATAATACCCCGGGCATGAATTTAAAGAAATGGAAGCTTAACAAAACCGAAAATAAGGAAAGGAAATTGATTGCCATGAACAGAAAAAAAAAATTGTTTGTTGAAGAAGCTATTCAGAAATGTAAAACAAGGAAAGCTTAAATTAATCTAAAAGCTACTCTACCCTAAATTAAAACTACTCCTAAATTACTCTACATTACTCCTATTCTACCCTAACTCTCTACTTAATTTTTTTCAATTGCCATCATGTTCTATTTATACACACACTTAGGGGTACAATGGTTATTTTTCCATCCCAGATGAGTTGGCATTGTTTGGCCACTTGTCTTCATTTAATTTGCTGCAGAGTAGATATTTCCATGTCATCAGTCTTTTTGTCTAATTTGCTGTGCGATGTGGCCAAACGTGTATCTTCTAGAGGGTTGGCATGGTGTCCTTCGATCTTATCATTTTAGAGCAAATAAAATACAAACACCTGGCATCACACATGTCCAGATGACTGATGACTCGATCTGCAAATTGGAAGTAGTCCAGTCTCCTTTAGCTCGTTTTTAGCCCAATTTTGACTGAAACGACTGAGTTTCATCCGGATTTAATTTATCTGCACATTAAAGAATTTTAATTAAATAAAGGGGATTATTAATCAAATAATATAGGGATTAAATAAATACTTAGGAAATTAAGCACAAATAATTCTATTAAAAATAGAATTATCAAGTAATTGATGCCCTGAGCAAGAAAACTATGATATATGCTATGATAATCAAAGAATGGGGTTTGCTGGAACAGTTTGCCGGAGTCAGGATCAGAGTTGAGGAAGCAGAGGTCAGATTTTTGGCCAGTCTGTAGATAGAGCCCGATATTATGGATCAGATTAGAGTCGGGCAATGAAATGATCAGAGGCTATTGAATATGGTTAGCTAAGCTGAACATACCTCGTAGCCGGATTTCATGGTCAGTGACGATGGGTTATTAAGGTTTAAGGGTCGAATTTGTGTTCTGAACGATGATACCCTGAAGCAACAAATACTAAGAGAGTCTCATTGCTCATGATACACCATGCACCCGAGAAGTACCAAGATGTATCAAGACTTGAGAAGGGTGTATTGGTGGAGTGGTATGAAGAGGGACGTGGCAGAATATGTGGCCAAATGTTTGGAATGCTAACAAGTGAAAGCTGAGCACCAAAAGCCCGGAGGATTGCTTAAGCCTTTGCCTGTGCCTACATGGAAATGGGAGCATATCTCCATGGACTTTATCATGGGATTACCGAGGACCCGACGAGGTCATGATGCAATATGGGTGATAGTGGATAGATTAATAAAAAGTGTCTACTTCCTTGCCATCAAGAGCACAGATACATTGAGTACATTAGTTGAGCTATATTTCAGAGAGATAGCTGGACTACATGGGGCTCCAATGAGTGTTACCTCTGATAGAGATTCTTGGTTCACCTCCATGTTTTGGACTCATTTTTAGGAGGCCATAGGATCTCGGTTAAATTTTAGTACCGCCTACCATCCTCAGACTAATGGTCAGTCTGAGCGGACTATACAGACCTTGTAGGACATGTTGATGACATGTACGATGGACTTTAAGGGATCATGGGATGATCACCTGCCCCTTGCTGAGTTTGCGTATAACAATAGCTATCATACGAGTATTGATATGGCATCTTATGAGGCTCTGTATGGTAGGAGGTGTAGATCCCTTATAGCGTGGGAAGAAGTGGGCGGCAGGAAAGTAATTGCTCCCGAGCTCGTTGAACAAGCAGTTTAGAATGTGAAGATCATTTGTGATAGATTACGTACTGCTTAGAGTCGATAGAAAAGTTACGCCGATGTGCGTAGACGGCCACTCGAGTTTTGAGTTAGAGATTCTGTGTTTCTTAAGATATCTCCAAGTAAGGGTATCATGCGCTTCGAGAAGAAAGGGAAATTAAGTCCACGATATATAGGACCATTTGATATTTTGGAGAAAGTGGGAGACGTCGCCTATCGGTTAGCTCTACCCCCACAGCTTTCTACGATTCACAATGTTTTTCACGTCTCCATGTTGAGGTAATACAATCCGGACCCCTCCCATGTCATGGAGTATGAGGCATTGGATATTCAAGAGGATATGAGTTATGTAGAAGAACCCATCTGAATACTTGATAGGAAGGAAAAGGTACTTTAGATTAAAAGAATTCCATTGTTTAAAGTTCTCTGGAAACACCACTCAATAGAGGAAGCAACTTGGGAACTAGAGAGCCTTATGAAGGAGAAGTACCCTCAATTGTTTAATGGGTTGAGTTGAATTTGGAAGACCAAATTCTCTAAAGGTGGGGAGGATGTGAGAACTGTAAATTTTATGAACTCTAGTTGTGAGGTTGCAATGTGAGAATTATAATTTGGTGAATGTAATTATGATATGTTGATGTACACGCAAGTTTTAAATCTAATAAAGTGTAAGGAGATGGAGTTTTTAAGTCTTAAATGTGTATGGATCAAAACACGGACTATGGGGTAGATTAAGATGAGTTTTACAATGAAGTTCCTGCAAAATAAATGCAGCAACAATGGAATTCGTGAAGGCCAGATCGATCTCCAAGGGAAGAGAGATCAATCTCATAGCTCCAGAATGCAGGAAATGTGCGAGAACAGGTAAGCAGATCGATCTCATGAGGAAGCAGATCAATCTCCTAATGCCTCTACCTAGCAAAGATTAATCTTATCGCAAGGGCAGATCGATCTCCTTAAGTCTCGGCCTGGAAGAGGTCGATCCCTAATTCAATGCCAGATCAATCTCCATTTATAAGAACAGATCGATCTTCACTCTCGACCAGATCGATCTTGTAGTTGTTAATGGAGCAGATGGAGGAGTTGAAATGATGCAGAGATTGATCCCCATCAATGTCAGATCGATCTCATATGCCTTGTCTATATAAGGATCACGAGATTTTTCCTGGAAATCGAGCCTCTCTCTTTTTGAAACACCAATCTTCATCATTTTCACCCAACCCAAGCTTTCTCTCTCTAAGATTCACCCTATTCTAGATAGAATTAGACAAAGGGGTAAGAGACAAAGTTGTTCCTCTTGGCAAGGAGAACAACATACTAGGAAATCAAGGATTGGGTTGAACAAAGGCAAGGACAAGCACTCTATAAGTTTAGTCAAGAGGAGACAAGCTAGGTAAGCTCACAAGATCCTTGTTTTTCTTGAGCATTATCATTATATATGTGGTGAATGGATATATGTGTATATATATGTATATTTGGTTGGAAATGTCTAAGTTACGAGGAAAACAAACAAAGAGTATAGTTAAAAAAATGAGATGTGGGTATCTTGTGATGGTTATGAGCTAGCTAAGAGAATGATAAAGATATAGGAAGAGTTTTGAGACAAGGTACATGTCTAAAAATGGTAACTTGGAATATAGTATAGGTATAGGTATAAATGAGGTGAAAAGAGAAATAAAAATGATGAATATTGATGATTTAATGATGTGTGGACAGCTCGAGAATCCGACACGAGAAATGAGGTTAGTCCAAGAGCCGAGAATATTGTACCACTTAAGGTGCAAGAGGTAAGGGAAATAAACCATTTGTGCTTGTGAGTTTTCGAATGAATGAAAACGTTTTAAGAGGATGAAAAATAGTTGATGAATGAGCATGTTTTATGAGAAATGAGATGATTTGATGTGTTGATAAATGTGTGAGTGTTTTACCGGTTTGAGCTGGATTTTGATGAGATATGTGTAATTGTGAACACATATGGTTTATAACCGAAATGAGTTTTGTGATAACCACTATGAGCTCTACGTGAAGGCAAAATGATTTTTATATAACAATGGCATATTTTTATTGAGACTATGGCTTGTCATGAGATGCACATCGAGTCTTGCTCTGGTAGCATGTAAGACCGAGTCTTGCTCTAGTAGCATGTAAGACTAATTCCTCCATTCTGGTAACATGAGATGACCCCGCTTCGGTAGCGATAGGTGGCCTTGCTTTGATAGCATGTAAGACCAGGTTGTGCTTTGATAGCATGTAAGACCGACGACTGTACAACTCTAATAAAGTCTACAGCGAACCATGACCATGTGTATATTGTTGACATATTCCCACTCTTGGGGATGTCCGCCTAGGGGACAATTTTACTTGATGTGCCTATGACGATGATTTCACCTGAGTTTTTTAAATGCCTAGTCTCAATTTCTTTGATGATGATGTGATTTTATAACTATGATTTATATCACGCATTGAGCTTTGATGTAATAGTGATTTGTGATTTTCATCACATGAGTTATGCTGATGCCATTGTTTACACAGTTATTTCAATAACGAGTTGCATGCTCAATATTTCCATCATATTGTGTTTGTGATGATGATTTTTATAACTTCCCTTATCCTCCTTACTGAGCGTTTTGAGAGCTCACCCTTTTTCCCCCCCCTTTAGATTACTTGAAGTAAGCGAGATAGAGCTTACTGCATACGTGTAATAGGCTGGTGGATAAGATCTCGCAGGCTATCGCTTGTACACGCATAAGGTATAATTCAATTCATTTTGTATCCAGACAATGATGTAATACAGACATTTGTGATGAATATTTAGGGATGTAATTAGGTTGATATGAAGGAAATGAGTTGAGACTTATAAGTTTATTCTTTTTGGGATATTAAGTATTTGATTTCATTAAGTATAAGTCATCTGATCTTGGGGATAATGTTTCTGTATAAACGATAGTTATTTAAGGACATTGTACAGGAATACACCCAGAGTTGGTAGCTTTGTTTTAAGAAAAATTTTAAATTGCCCTATTTTTCTCGATTTCGGGCTATCACACACATCTCTACTTATCCAGATTATACTTCTTCCAAAACCATGAATTTAGTTTCGTATTCATTCTCGGACTTGTTACCTTATGTCCGATTCAATCATTTGAGCTATAATTTCCAATATGCTTTATCCGGAATGTGTTGCTGTCTAAAGGCCTCCATAAACATATCTCATGTATTTCTCTAATGTCGACTTTCAGATTAAATCAAGGGTTTTCCCTTTGAGTTTGACTTTCCATTTGATACTGAGGCTACAAGGCTACTTTCTCTCTAGTAGTGCACTCTAAAAATCCATGTAGCTTCTTCAATTCTTTAACACAAAAGTTGCAAAAACAACTTTCTCGGTAGAGTTACTACAAAATTTCATAAGGTTTTTCCATCTCATTTTTCCAGTCTTCTAAAATCGCTGAATTCTTAACCTCATCGAAAATGGAGGCTGAAACTTTTGAAGTTGCCTCAGTCTATTAAGTTTGTAGTTATACCCTAAGAATCCATATAAGTTTTTTTTTTTCCAATTTAATTTTCTAGTTTTACAATACAATGGGATTCTTAACTCCAGTATGTAATAGCTTACTATCTTCCGAAATTAGCTCGGTCTTTCTCTCAGTCAGACCTTAATCATTTTCATTATCATTATGCCGCTATCACTTGACCTAATAATGTCATCATTATTTCCAAGTCCCGCTCAAATTTTACGAAGTGGACTCCAAAATTTTTCGGTTAAACGATAAGGTGTACCTTCAAATGCGGGTTCACTACAACTCTCGGGCCTACCTCTATGGCCTCGAGCAATTGTTCATTTTCATCTACCAATATGGCTGTAATACTAATCAACCATATTTATCAGTTTCCCTTCATTCACTGATACAATTTTCAATAAAACACAACTAGGTATACCCGTTTGTATATAAATAAAATATAGTAACGCTGGGGATGTGAACTTTTCAAATTTTCTCTTACTCTAAATATCGACTCATATCAAGCCAACCTTGCTCTGATACCAACTCTGATACGACTCGAATTTATGGACATTTCGGTTGGGCTGCTAGTCGATATTAGGTCAGAATAATACTCAGTCTGATTAATTTTCTTTATTAGTAACAAATCTAAATAAAATATGTTCACATTCCCCACACATATCTCGTTTGCATTACTGTACTTACAAAAATTTTATATAAAAAAGAATTTCTTACAATTTGGTATACCTTCAACGCAGAATGATACTCCGTGAAACCATAGCTGTGCAACATGTCTTACTAACGGAAGCGTTTCCAAACTACCGTGGAGCTCTGAGGAGGAAAGTAAGAGGGTGAGCTCAACATGCTCAGTAAGAAAAGCCTCATAGCAGGTAGATAAATACACTACCTAAATATATATATATTTGATATTTGCCAAATCTGGAATATTTTTACAGAAGTATACAGATGATTTGGTAATTTCTCAAATATCAGAGTAAGAATTTGAAAAACAGATTTAGTATCGACAGTGTAATCTTTTATTGTGGTAAATACAGAAAATTTTGGAGCTTCCAGTAGCAAAATAAACAGATTTTCAGATATCGCAGTTCATGTAGACAATTCAAAAAATATTTCAAATAAACACAGGGCACTGCCAGTTTCGAAAAATCAAAGTCAAAAAATCCTCAGCAAATTCAGTATAAAAATGGAACTGAAATCAATACCATTTCTAAAACTTTAAACAACTTTTAAAAGCGATAACAGTGTGACACTTTGCTCCTGCGGGATTAAGAGGTGGCTCCCATGGTCTTTTTATGCATTAAAATATTCAGTTCCATACGAGATAAAAATCACATAGTTAATTCAGAAGTTCAAATAGACGAGATAAGGCAATACATGCTATATCAGATATCAGAAATGACTATTGGCCGATGTCGGTGACTCCGGGCAGTTCACGGGCCAGGTCTGTTAGGGTGTCAATAGGCGTGGGAGTGGTTAACTGCCTAAACGGCTCACAGATTAGAATGTCCGAAGACCCGAAACAGAATCAGAAACACGGTACATCATACTCATGGACCACAGATATAGAACAGACAGAAATGTAGCATGACCTCACCAACGCCTTTGTCTCAAAATAGGTGCGAGACGGACCATACGATACACAATCAGTACGCGCTCAAGTACATATCATCAAAATAACTTTATAAGCAAATCATTGCACCTCAAATTACATATAAATTCAATTATTTCATGAAACCGTCCAAAATAGGCTGACTAGCCTTTTTTCAAAAAAATCCCAGAAAACAGTCTATGAAAATTCAAAATTAGGGATTTTCGATATTTAAAACAGAATTTAAGCTACATCAGAATCTATGCAAAACATTTAAAATCAACCAGTAAAATTGGGTTGTTCAACTAGGCTAAAAACTCTAATTTTCAGAGTCATAAAATTCGACCTAGATTTTTCAAAAATTCAAGTACTGCCAAACTCAGCCTAAAATTTTATATCTACAAATATACAGAAAGTACGCATATTTATATCTAGCAGCAACGAGAATTTTTCTTACCTCAGTGTCTGTCTGTAGTCCTTGATGCCTCAGTGGTGCGGGCCAGCAGGTCTAGTCCACTCAATTAATTTCCAAGAAATTTTGTACCAGTATTTTTCAAAATTTCGAACCGATATTTTTGAATAAATATTTTTGAATTATCTTCCCTAGGGTTTTCTCAAATTCTCAATGTATTCTTTCCTTCCTCCATATATATATATTACTTTTTTTTTTTTAAAGTTTCCCGCCAACTCTTTCTTTTCTTTTTTGCTTTTTTTCTTCCTCGAGCCTATTGTTCATCCATTTCTTCCCTCTCTGTTTCCTCTAGTTTTTTTTACTCCACCATTACCATCTCCATGTAAGACCCGTAAAATTCTATGTAATGTATATGATTATTTGATGTATAGACAAGTTATATTACATATGAATTACAAGAAATAAATATTTTTGAGTTCTAAGTGTGAATGGATTGATAAATGAGTGTTGAAGTGATTTAGTATGAGTTTAAGTGTAGAATTTACAGCAAAAAGGGTGCAGGATGAAGGCCAGATTGATTCCATGCAAGGAGAGATCGATCTCATGGCTAGGAAAACACAATGCCAAGCATTCTGTAAGAGGAAGATCGACCCCTCACTCAAGCACATCGATATCCATTACTCTTGGGCTGGACCAGATCGATTTGCCCTTGTGGCCAGATCGATCTCCTGAGCTCTCTGGCTGAGACAAATTGATCCTGTTTCATTGAGCAGATTGATGCCATGCAACACTATAGATCGATCTCATGCATTCAACAGATTGATCTCATGCTTTCAAAATGTTGAGAAATTGAAGGATTTAAGCACAACCAGATTGATCTCCACCATATGCAGATCGATCTCATAAAGCCCTTTCTATAAAAAGGGAGCAGTTAGATCTGCATTTCACAAGGACAAACCATTTCCTTCCATTTTCAATCTAAAACCTAACTTTCTCACTCTAAAATCATCCAATTTCTATAAATATTTAAGAAAAAGCCATTAGGGCAGAGTTGTTCATTTTAAAGAGAAGAACAACATAGTTTGGAATCAATACCCTATTGGTTGGATTGAAGGAGCAAGGAGTGTTCTTACTTGGAGCAAGAAAGAAATCAAGCTAGGTGAGTTTCTAATACACCGAACTCAAGATATATCTATCTAGTTGTTGTTGTGGTATGTGTATTGAGGATTAAATGTCACTCCCTCCTCCCACACGCGACTTTACCAAAAACCACAACAAATGTTTCACTTTTTACTTACCTTTATCTCCTCAACAGTTGGGCTGTGAATAGGCATTAGTCTCCTCATCCATACATACCTTACCATTCTTTTTCGTATCATACATACATGACATTCATATCATAAGTAAATTCATATACTTAAATATAATTACATCATTACATCCCCCATATTAAAACATATACATCACTGTGTTTATGCATTGTTCAGATACAAAAGAGTACGCATGTGTATACCTTTCGCTAGATGGGGAGTGGCAGCGGATCAAAGGAATGCAATACCCTGGTTGACTCGATCTACTGACGAGAATCTGTAGAGATGGGGGAAAATGAATGGGATGAGCTATCAACGCGCTCAGTAAGCAAATCAGGCAAGCAAGTAGACATCCATACTATCTACTAAAAATAGTGCTTTGCCTTTCCTTCTCTCAATTCAAAAGCATGTTTAAAATATATATATAATATAGTACATATTTAAAATCCCATGTACTAAACACATGCTGGTTTATCAATCAGAGGCATTCATGCAAAACAGTGCATATTTAATCATTTAAGAATGCCTTTATATAAAATATGCCATTTACATTCAAAACACAGTAAATATGGCATTTCTCATCACAACACAAATAAACTGGGTTTCGACCCATCCCTCAGGTCTACCCGTATCATAAAACACATGTGATATATCATGCGAGACTCAGTGGCTAAATGCAATCTCTCTAGACTATGTAAGAGAGCCTCCCCGTCGAACAGAGCCTCCCCGCCCACTCTGGCTTAAGGATGTTGGGCTTAAGGATCTTACCGTAAGAGAGCATCTCCGGACTATGTACATATCCTAACATGTGGTGAAATCCCAAGCAACACAGTACTCGGTGTGCGGGTTATCACTGCTGTAACGGGAGGGGGGTCAGTCCATCACAACCGCCAGCTATCAACACTCTCCTCCACAACTCCACAACACAAAACACGGTACAATGTACTCCATGCCACATGCACAGTATAACGTACACCCGTGGACCCATACATCATGGTCGGGGTGCCTGCCATAAGTCTTAGCCTCTCATACCATGGAAGTACATCATAGTCGAGGTGCCTGCCATAGGTCTTAGCCCTCATACTATGGAATCAATGCCACGTCTCTAAATTCACGTGAGAACATCTCAACAGTGTGACACTCAGTCTACACAGAGGAAATCGTCACGGTTTTTCTAACATGTGTATATATCACGAAAAACTACAGTGCGCGTCTTGAGTGTGACACACAGTTAACACTCCACCTCAAAACACTGTATATGCATGTCAAAATATCAACACTAGTGCGAGTAAACCTCTAGCACCAGGTACAATGTCATGTATAAATCATGAAAAATCGAGTGCGAGCAACGCTCCAGCACTCTGTCATGCATCTCATGAAAAAATCGAGCACGAGCTAATCGCTCTAGCACTCTATCATGCACAAATCACATAAAAATTGAGTACGAGCAACGCTCTAGTACTCTATCATGCATGTCAAATAAATGTAGTGCGAGTAAACCTCCAGCACTAATGTATGTGAAAAACATCTGAAATGAAGTGCGAGTTGTGCGCTAGCACGATTGTTTCCACATAATTCGGTAGATGGCTCTTTGAAAATAGGGATGTTTAAAATCATTAAAATCAGCACTATAAAGTGTGCTTAGTTTACATCGACCTCAAAACATTAGCTCATCCACCTACTCTTCTGCTACACAGCAGTAAAAACCATTTAAAACATCATTTTCATGCTTTTTACAACTTTTCGCAAAGTTTCACTTATTGCCTAACTAGGGGTAAAATCGTAATTTACCCATATCGGGTCCCTATAATTATTATAGATTTTCTCTGACCCTCAAACAATTTTAGTGAATGTAAAATCCAACGAAAATATGCATAGATATCTCTAGCTACTTGCAAGAGTCCCCTACCTCGGATCACGTCGTGTGACCTCTCTTCCTCTGTGCTGTCTATCTCACAGTCCGGTCAACTCTCAATATGACTCTGGAGCTGCATTTAATCATTCACTGAGTTAATTACACTTTTCCTACTATATTACACATTTAATACAGTTCATTTCACTTAAATGGGCCCGTTTACTCTTAATGGGCCTTAAACACTTTTATTGGGCCTTAATCCGTATTAAGCCCGTTCATCAGGGTCTATCGACTCATTGGTCTTATCAATTCCCATTGGGCTTTATTCCAAGCTCTTTGGATAGCACGTATATCATTTACGACATTTTATTCAATTTTTTGAATATTATTCACTAAATCTAAAATTTAATCTGAAATGCGTAAATTAAATATTAAATACGTATAAATCACATAATTTATCGTAAATGAGCTTTACTTACCCGAGATTGTGCGATGGTGCGTGAATCGGAGTTCGATCGGGCTTCCGTTTGGAATTAATCGTCGAACTGCACAATTTTGTATATTTAACTCCGGGTCAATTTTTGATTAAATATATTTAAATAAATTTATCGAAAATTAAATTGATCACTTTTGACCTCGTATCGACTTACCCGAAGTCCGGTGAAATCTCAAAAATTTTCTTTTCCTTTTTCTTTCTTTTTCCTCTTTTTCCCCTTTTCTCCTTGGCTGAACCGGTCTAGTCCGGTTCACTTTAGAAGGTTCTGCCCTGAACCGCCGATCAGTTCAGGGGTGATTTAGCCGTGCCGACGTTGTCCGACCGGTTCCCGACGTGCCGCTGCCGTCGTTCGACGCGTCTTGGATAGGGGACCTCTCGGTTGGCCTCGATCGGAGCCAACTCCCACCGGTGGCCGCCGAATGCCCTCTTTTCCTCCGTGGCTTTCTCCCTTTGATTCGCCGGATTCCAGCGCCGGTGGCGCGCGTCCTGGTGGCTGGGAGGTCGCGGGGTGAGTGGCTTCCTTTTTCGATAGCTAGCTCGGCTGCTGGTCGCCGGTGGTGGCTGGTCCGGCGAGTTCTTCCTCTCCATCGGTTTTGGTTCTTTTCTCTCAACTTTCTCTCTCCCCGAAAACTCTCTTCAGATTTCGCTTTTCGTTTTGTTTTTTTTTTCAATTTCTTTATAATATATTTTTAATATTATTTTAATCCTTAAAATAATATTAAAAATCCTAAAATATCCCAAAAATATCCCAAAAATTTCTATTAAATTCATTTAGTCCGTAAATGAATTTATCAGTCCGATTTTACCTTTTCGGTATATTTTTTTCACTATTTTCGGGCTTATTTTTCGAGACAAAAATTTCAAAATTATTAATTAAATTCATATCTTGATCAATTGGACTCAAAAATAAATATTTGCCCCATTATTGATCAAGATTTCTCGATTTCATATTTTTAATGAAATTTACTCATCGAATTTATACCGAATTTTGGTTAATTGATCGTTTTACCCCTGTACTTACTTGAAAATTAATTGAACTCCTATCTCGCTGTTATGTAGGTTACATGCATTTTTAATTCTCAATAAATCAATTGCATGATAGTAAATACTCTTCTTATGATTCAACCATGAAATATAACGTTCGTACACATAGGAATCATAAGGTACAAGCTACATACGTAAATCGAAAACTCGGGTCTGACATTAAAACTACTTGGGATGTAGTGGAACAAGTAAAACCTAGAATAAGTCTAGTGTGAGAAAATGTGTTATGGGTAAGTTGATGATAAATGGATTGTGTTAAGGTGTTAGTGGGGTAATATTCATGATTTTAAGATGATGGAATGAAGCTACATTGTGAGGATAGTCAAATTATGAAAATGAGTATATGAGGTGTTTGATAAATCGCCATAGTGAAATAAATGATGAACTAGAGGTACCATGAGATTAATATCGATTTAGTATGAATCAATGGATCTAAAAGAATCCAATAGGCTTCGAGATATGAGTAGAGCAATCAAATGAGACCTTATAAGTGATAATGAAAACTATAGGTCGAATCGACTATAGTCAACACAAGAATTATGTTATGTTGAGCCGAATTAATGTGAAACGTAATTTCGTGCAGTCTCAGAGAGTTCGTTGGAGGTGAATCGAACTACACAAGTGAGCAACTCTAAGGAAGTAGAATCAATTGATGCGATTTCCAAGTAATGAAATTTTGTAAGTATATAGAGATAGCTGCACGTATTTTGTATATGTATATATATATAGGACTTTGAAATTGCTTGGTTAGCTAAATATGAATAAACGATTTATGTGAACGGTTACAGATGAGGATGATTAACTTTTGAAGTGGATTTTATAAAAGGGAATAGTAAGGCTAATAATTGCATAAATCACATGTTTTAACGTTTTATGAAACATATTGCTTTGGTTTAAGCAAATTGATGGATAGGCTGTCTATTTTATTTTTGTAACCTCATGAAATAGCATGAGGCATGTGCTGACTTTGATTTGAAATATGTTGTGTTGAAATAGAGCCGCCTACCGTATTTACGTGAGTTAAATCGTGCTAAAGCCTTGCTCACACTTAATTTTGATGTTTTGACATGAATGAAATGTCCTGGAGCTTAGCTCACACCTTGATTTGAATTATGATGATGCTTTATAAACCGTACTGGAGCTCATGCTCGTACGTGGATTTCGATTGACTTTATTATGCATATAACCGTACTGAGCTATGCTCGTACGAGATTTATTCATGATTTTATGCATAAAGTTGTACTAGAGCGTTGCTCGTACGATGAGATTTATTGATTATGCATGAATCGTGCCAGAGCTTAGCTTGCACAGGTTTTCACACTGTGGTATGTATGATGCTGTGGAGATGGTAAGATCCTTAAGCCAACATCCTTAAGCCCGACGGGGTGGGAGGCTCTCTTACGGTAAGATCTTTAAGCCAACATCCTTAAGCTTGTTGGGGTGGGGAGGGTCTCTTACATGAAAATGAAATGCCCCGCAGACCGGGATCTGTGTGGTCTGGGGTGATTATGACAAAGTTGGCCAACATGTCTTTGAGATATAGTGACCGCCTATCTCATATAATATTACATAGTACCATATGATTTTATACACTGAGTGTGATTGTGTTGTCCAGGGTATACCCGAGGGAGAGGTCGATCCTTGTGGGATTTTTTTTTAAAGAAATGATATTCTACTTGTGATGAGATTTGATATGTTTTGAGGAAGTGATGAATCTTAAAGGATGTTTCGTATTGAATTTCCCTTTTTATGATGAGTTTTTAATACGATGAGAATGAGAGGCTTTACATGATGATTTTACCATGTCTGACATGCCTACTTCCATGTTTTTAGTACATGATATATGTATATACATGCGACATAGTTTTATTTTCTCATGCTCCGATTATAAATGATTTACGCCATGACATTATCAGCATGTAGGTAGTGTAGTTATCTACTATGCTTGCATTATTGCCTTACTGAGCGTGTGATTGCTCATCCCACTATTTTCCCCCTCTACAGAATGCACATAGTTGCCTAGTGAGGACTGAGGTGTAGTATTGGGACATCCGCTGCTCTCCATCGCTAAGAGGTATACATGATAATTATATATTTTTAGAATTATTTGTTCTTAATTTCCTAATTAATTATTTAAATCCCCAATTTATTTTATTAATTATCCCTTTATTTAATTAAAATTCTCATGTTTGTAGATAAATTAAATCCGGATGAATTTTGAATATTTCGGTAGAAAATAGATCGAAATTGAGCTAAAATCGAGATTGGACCACGCGGACAACACGAGCCTAGCACATCCAATTGGATAAAAAGACAGATGACATGGAAATATCTTTTCAAGGAACCAATGGTGTGAAGACAAGTGGCCAATCAATGCCAACTCATCTAGGATTGAAAAATTACAATTGTATCCCCAAATTTGTGTATAAATAGAATATGACGGCAATTGAAAAGGGGGTCGCCTAGGTTAGGAGTAGTGTAGAGAAATTTAGGAGTAGTTTTAATTTAGGGTAGAATAGTTTTAGGTTAATTTTAAAGCTTGTTTTAAATTTTCGAATGTTTTCTTTTTCCAACAAATAATTTGTTTTTACTATTCATGGCAATCAATTTAATTTTTTTATTTACTCTCGGTTTGTTCATCTATTTTGTTCTTCAATGTTCATTCGAGCTAATCGATTTCATCCATCACTGCCTTTGATTCTGATGTTTTGATGCGGGTTGGGTGCTGGGTATTATTTCCACATCAATGGTAATATGAGATCACAGCTATAGAAGGAGGAATCGAAACAACCCGAGATCATTGGAGTTTCTTATTTTTCTGTTCTTGATTTCTTTTGTTTCAGTTTTAGCTTTAAAAGGATTCCAATCTTCCTTTCTGTTGCACTTTAAGTTACCTTTCACATTCTGTTTGCAGCTCTAAGCTTTTATTAGATGTATGTTTTATGGATATAGCATAGGTAGCGTGATATTGTAAGGAACCGAGAGCCACAAATCCTAGAAAATTCATTCATCTGTTTCATTTTCTACTTATTGTTCACTTATGATTTTCTGTATTTGGTTGTTTGTTGGTTCATTGCTTCATGCTGTGATGCTCGGGTGATTGAAGAATGTATGCTGGATGGTGGTACACTGGTCTAGACCTGGCAATGACAGTAGCAATAACTCTACCCTCTGTTTGGCTTTGTTTGAAACTCACTTGATTGTTTATTTTAGTTCTTCATTTATTATTGTGCTATTCCATTTGTTGCTGAATGCTTTGGTCTTTTACTAGTCTTCATTTGCTGCATAGTTGCTGAAGGTGTGGACGTGGATGGTAGTAGTTGGTGATTGGTTTGGGTTGCACTGAACAGAGGAGAAGGACGCATAACTAGCTACTGTAGTTGCTGGGAAACAGGCCATGGCCAGTGGATGGCTAAGTGCAAAGCCAGTCGTTCCTGCTGAAGCTCGATGTGGTGACTGATTAGAGGCAGGACAATACAGCAGAGGCAGTTGCAGCACCTGGGTGCAGAAGCAAACCACGTCTGGACAGCAGCTGATGAAGATGGTAGGCCTGGAATCAAGAACACGCCTTGGCAGAAAAGAATGGAGAAGAACGTGTACAGTGTTACATATCGGGACCACTTTGGTGTTTGCAATTCACTTAAGGCCATGTTTGGCTCATTGCATTGTAGCTTTAATCCATTTTCATGCATTTTTAGAATAGTTAATTCCAATTTAATTTGTAAGCATAAGAAGTTATGATTTTAAATTTATTTGCAAGATTAGTTATAGTTCAATTTATTGATTAGTCTAGAACTTAGATTTAATTATGCCATTAGTTAATTTTTATCTTTATTAGAATTAATTTAGATTAAACTCAATTCATGCATTTTTATTTTAAGTTTGTTTAAAGTTTAGTTTAATTAAATTTTATTGCTTTATTTTCATATTTGCATTTTATTTTAGTTACGTTAATTCATTTTAACTGTTTTAATTTTCTTTTATAGGTTATTTGCTTTTAATTGTTCAGAGTATTGTAAGTAAATTTTGTTCGGTTTTATTTTCTTTAGTTCTTATTATTTTATTGCTTTCCAGTATTTTTAATTAGCCTTATTAGATCACCCACTTTAATTTCATAATTTGCTAGAATATACTTAGGGTAAGATTAACCGGTAGTTAATTAGGCTAATCAATTTCTCTATAGGACGATAATTCCGGGACTCAAATCCCATTATTACTTGTACGACCCATGCACTTACGGATAATACCCTTAGGGCATGTCAAGTTTTTGGCGCCGTTACTGGGGAAGTTTCAATTAGTCGTTAATTGATATCGGTAAAATTATGCTTAGGTGTAATTCTAGCTTGTAAATATTTAGATCATTAGTTTAGTTTAGTTAATTTTCTTTAAAAAAAAATCTAAGGATGATGTTTGCATGCATAGGGCCAGGAGTTTTGATTGCTTTCCTTTAGATCCTGAAATTGAACGCACTCTTCGAAAAATTCAAAAGGATTCTAGGAAATTTATAGCTTCGCTGCAAAACACGATGACAGAAAATAGAGAAATTAGGACCGTTGGAGATTATGCGGTGCCGACGATTAGAGGATATTATACTGGCATTAGGCCACCAGCTGTCCCTGCTAATAACTTCAAAATTAAGCCTTCCATCCTCCAGATGATCTAGACCTCTTTACAGTTCAGTGGGCTTCCACACGATGACCCATATGCTCACCTTGGGCAATTCCTGGACTTGTGCAACACGTTCAAATACAATGGTTATCTGATGATGCACTTAGGCTTAGATTATTCCCTTCTCACTTAGGGATAGGGCGAGACACTGGTTAACCTCCTTGCCTCCAGGATCCATTTCTACATGGGATGAGTTAGCCCATCAATTTCTAGCTAAGTTTTTCCCTCCCTCTAAAATGGCCAGACTCCGTAGTGACATATCTTCCTTTGCTCAGTACGACTTTGAAACTCTTTACGAAGCATGAGAACGATATAAGGAGCTTCTTAGGAAGTGCCCTCACCATGGCCTATCTCTGTGGTTGCAAGTCCAAACCTTCTACAACGGACTTACAAGCCCAAATAGGACCATTGTTGACGCTGCTGCGGGTGGAGTGCTAATGTGTAAAACAGAGGAGGAAGCTTACGAGTTGTTAGAAAAGATGGTGGCTAACAACTATCTATAGTCCTCGGAGAGGCAAATGTCAAAGAAGCCAGCGGGTATTTATGAGCTCGACACACTATCTACCTTGACCTCTCAAATCGCTAATCTTACGGAGAATGTAGAGTCGCTCAGTACCCAACATAATCCTCCCACCAGTCCTAATCCGATTTATTCTGTCCAAAGTCCTTTTCTTTCCTGCGAGCTGTGTAGTGGTACCCACTCTATAGATAGGTGTCTGCTCAACTTAGAATCGATTCAGTATGTTGCCCCTTCTCAAATGCAACAGAACAACCGTTTTCCAAACACCTATAATCCAGGGTGGAGGAACTATCCTGACTTCTCCTGAAGCTAAAACCAAGGGTAAACTTCTAGCTCTAGACCTGTAGGACTCCCTGGTTTTCAAGCTCCATCGATTCAGGCACCACCACAGCCGTAATTTCCATACCATCCACCACATCATCCATCCCCACCTCAAATTCAATATCATCCATCACCACCACCACTACCACTACCACCACAACCCGTGCAGCCCCAACATTACCATGCACCAGTAGCTGAGAAGAAGCCCTCGCTTGAGGAAATGTTCATGACTATCCTGCAAAATTAAGCTGCCTCAATTAAGAACTTAGAAGTTCAGGTTAGACAAGTAGCTAGTGCTCTTAGCCAACGTTCTCAAGGGACTCTTCCTAGTAACACTGAAGTTAATCCTATTAAGCAAAGGGAAGGTAAGGAACATGTTAGATCCATCACCCTTAGGAGTGGCAGAGAGCTAGATTAGCCACAAGTTAAGTCTGCACCTGAACAGCCCATAGTTGATAAACCCTTAAGTTCTAAAGAGACAGCTCAGAAGGAGTAGGAACATCAGGATCAGGCTGCAAAGGAAACAAAGCTAGATGCTTCTTCATCTATACCTTCTTCTTCTTCATTGCCTTCCTCGTCCTCTGATGCTATACATGCTTCCATTACATCCCCTCCGGTTAGACCACCAGTACCTTTTCCTCAGAGGTTCCAGAATCAAAAACTAGATCTACAATTTGCCAAATTTCTTGAGGTTTTTAAGAAACTTCACATCAATATTCCTTTCGTAGATGCCTTAGAGCAAATGCCAAGTTATGTGAAGTTTCTAAAGGGCATCATCTCTAGGAAAAGAAAATTGTAAGATTATGAGACAGTGGCCTTAACTAGGGAATGTAGTGCAATTATCCAGAGGAAATTATCCCATAAGCTCAAAGATCTCGGGAGTTTTACCATACCCTGCACTATTAGAAATATGTTCTTTGGTAGAGCCCTGTGTGATTTAGGAGCCAGTATCAATCTGATGCCTCTGTCTATGTACCAAAAGTTAGGAATAGGGGATATCAAGCCTACCACAGTGACCCTTCAGCTAGCTGATCGATCCATTAAATATCCAAAATGGGTCATTGAGGATGTGCTAGTAAAGGTGGAAAAATTTATTTTCCTTGCAGATTTTATTATTTTGGATATGGAGGAAGATAGGGAAATCCCCATTATACTAGGCAGACCTTTCCTAACGATTGGTAGAACCTTAATTGATGTACAGAAGGGGGAGTTAACTATGAGAGTCCTAGATCAAGAAGTGTAATTTAATGTTTTCAAACCTTTGAAGCTCTCTGATGACTCTCAAGAGTGTTTTAAGATTGATATTGAGGATATAAGGCTTGAACACAAGAAATCTCAAAGAAAGAGGGAAGTAGCTAGAGCTAAGGAGGAGTCAACTGTCGACATTTTATCACTACTTTGGTTAATCCTCCTACTTTTCGCCCTGCTGCTGAGTGTTGTTTTCTTCAGCTGCATTTGAAGTGGTTGTGTTTTTCTTTTCACTTTGTATATAGTTTTTTTTCATTTTTCTTTTCTGTTGTTTCTTTCTTTGTTTATTTTGCAGGTTTATTTTCTAGTTTGACGCTTTCAATCAAAGCTTCAATTGTTCATCAACATCAGATAGGGGAGTACTCTATTCTTGAGCTTAATTGTTTATATTATCTGCACACTGAGGACACTGCACTTTAAGTTTGGGGGAGGGGATATCACTTGAGTATTTTTTGAAAATTTGAGCAAAATTAAAATTTTTTTCAAATTTTTTTGGAAAATCTGAGCTTAAACTGTTTGATTTTGGGATGATTTAGTGCTTAGCATGTAGTTTTCTCATACTTCGATGATATGACCCCATGATTAAGTATGATTTTTGATTGACTAAGAAGCATGATTATAGGAAAAGCATGAAGTTGAGTTCTTGAATTTGTCTTGATTCTGATTTCCTCATCTTACGCACATGTCATGTCATGAATCTATATATTTATTTAGAGAAAGCTTATGTGGACTTAGGATTGCATTTGTTTAGTTGATTTTGTGTATCATATTCTAGAATTTGTTTGATCTGATCTCAAGGCGAAATATTAGATCACACTTAATTAGGGAGATGATTTAGGCCATCTTTGGATCGTTTGAGCCTTTCTAGCCATCCCTGTACATATTTTACCCCTAGTCACCCATCTGGGCCAAATAAGCTTTTCTCTGTAAATACACCTGCGTTAATTTCCTTAGCTTAAATATTCAGTTCCTATCCCCTACCCCGAAAGCATGAAAGTCATTGGGATATATTTTGAGCTTTGTACATATGGGTATCTGGTGATAGTGAATGTTCAAAAAAAAAAAAAAGAAGAAAGATGAAAAATACAAAAATAAAATAAAATGTCTAGCAAAATAAATAAGTTTGGGGAAAAATAAATTGAGCTCTTACGTTAAAGATCCTAGAAAGTAATGCATGTTAAGGGTATTTAAACCTAAATTGACTTTATCATACCTTAGCCCCAACCTTACATTACAAGCTTAATGAAGTCCTATTGATCTTTAGTTAAGTGTGACTACATTAGTGGAGAGAGAAGTGAAAAGCAAACTTATGGGAATGATCACATGTCATTGACTTTGCATTCATTGTGTTTTCATAATCTAATCTGGATAATGTACTGTGAAGTGACTTTGACATTTTTCACACACTCACGAGGAGTCCAATTTGGGTTTGGACTTATGATTGAATGATTCTTAATGTTGGACTTGTAATTGTGAGTCTTTGAGATCATATTCTGTACTTTATCTTTGAGGATTGTATTGGAGAAATTATTATGTTTTGTACTTGTCATTCCTACAATTATTTTGTTTTGCTTGAGGACAAGCAAAAGCTCAAGTTTGGGGGTGTGATAATTCTATATTTTTAGAATTATTTATGCTTAATTTCCTAATTAATTATTTAAATCCCCAATTTATTTTGTTAATTATCCCCTTTATTTAATTAAAATTCTCATGTTTGCAAATAATTAAATCCTGATGAATTTTGAATATTTCGGTAGAAAATGGATCGAAATTGAGCTAAAATCTAGATTGGACCACGCGGACAACACGAGCCTAGCACATCCAATTGGACAAAAAGACAGATGACATGGAAATATCTTTTCAAGGAACCAATGGTGTGAAGACAAGTGGCCAATCAATGCCAACTCATCTAGGATTGAAAAATTACAATTATATCCCCAAATTTGTGTATAAATAGAATATGATGGCAATTGAAAAGGGGGTAGCCTAAGTTAGGAGTAGTGTAGAGAAATTTAGGAGTAGTTTTAATTTAGGGTAGAATAGGTTAATTTTAAAGCTTGTTTTAAATTTTTGAATGTTTTCTTTTTCCAACAAATAATTTGTTTTTACTGTTCATGGCAATCAATTTAATTTTTTTATTTGCTCTCGGTTTGTTCATCCATTTTATTCTTCAATGTTCATTTGAGCTAATCGATTTCATCCATCACTGCCTTTGATTCTGATGTTTTGATGTGGGTTAGGTGCTGGGTATTATTTCCACATCAATGGTAGTGTGGGATCACAGCAGTAGGAGGTGGAAAGGAAACAATCCGAGATCATTGGAGTTTCTTATTTTTCTGTTCTTGATTTCTTTTGTTTCGGTTTTAGCTTTAAAAGGATTCTTATCTTCCTTTCTGTTGCACTTTAAGTTACCTTTCACATTTTGTTTGCAGCTCTAAGCTTTTATTAGACATATGTTTTATGGTTATAGCATAGGTAGCTTGATATTGCAAGGAACCGAGAGCCACAAATCCCAGAAAATTCATTCCTCTGTTTCATTTTCTACTTACTGTTCACCTATGATTTTCTGTATTTGGTTGTTTATTGGTTCATTGCTTCATGCTGTGATGCTCGGGTGATTGAAGAATGTATGCTGGATGGGGGTACACTGGTCTAGACCTGGCAATGACAGTAGCAATAACACTACCCTCTGTTCGGCTCTATTTGAAACTCACTTGACTGTTCATTTTAGTTCTTCATTTATTATTGTGCTATTCCATTTGTTGCTGAATGCTTTGGTCTTTTGCTAGTCTTCATTTACTGCATAATTACTGAAGGTGTGGATGTGGATGGTAGTAGCTGGTGATTGGTTTGGGTTGCACTGAACAGAGGAGAAGGACGCATAACTAGTTGCTGTAGTTGCTGGGAAACATGCCATAGCCAGTTGATGGCTAAGTGCAAAGCCAGTCGTTCCTGCTGAAGCTCGATGTGGTGACTGATTAGAGGCAGGACAGTGCAGCAGAGGCAGTAGCAGCACCTGGGTGTAGGAGCAAACCACGTCTGGACAGCAGCTGATGAAAATAGCAGGCCTGGAACCGAGAACACGCCTGGGCAAAAAAGAATGGAGAAGAACGTGTACAGTGTCACATATCGGGACCACTTTGGTGTTTGCAATTCACTTAAGCCATGTTTGGCACATTGCATTGTAGCTTTAATCCATTTTCATGCATTTTTAGAATAGTTAATTCCAATTTAATTTGTTAGCATAAGAAGTTATGATTTTAATTTTATTTGCAAGATTATGTATAGTTCAATTTATTGATTAGTCTAGAACATAGATTTAATTATGCCATTAGTTAATTTTTATCTTTATTAGAATTAATTTAGATTAAACTCAATTCATGCATTTTTATTTTAAGTTTGTTTAAAGTTTAGTTTAATTAAATTTTATTGCTTTATTTACATATTTGCATTTTATTTTAGTTGCGTTAATTCATTTTAACTGTTTTAATTTTCTTTTATAGGTTATTTGCTTTTAATTGTTTGGAGTACTGTAAGTAAATTTTGTTCGATTTTATTTTCTTTAGTTCTTATTATTTTATTGCTTTCCAGTATTTTTAATTAGCCTTATTAGATCACCCTCTTTAATTTCATAATTTGCTAGAATATACTTAGGGTAAGATTAACCGGTAGTTAATTAGGCTAATCAATTTCTCTGTGGGACGATAATTTCGGGACTCAAATCTCATTATTACTTGTACGACCCGTGCAGTTGCGGAGAATACCCTTAGGGTGTGTCAATACACACAGGGATTCTTTTTGTATCTAAACATGTAAAGGCATAATAACCATTTTGAATTGTGATATGGGGGATGTAAATGTTAGAAATATGTTATGTATAATCTTACGACTTAATTTTCAAATGTATGACATTACTTTTGATTAAATTGAAAAATGGATGGCAAATGATTATTAGTATTGACTCATAGCCCAACTGTATTTGTGAGGGTTGTTCACGACCGGGTAAGCAAAAGAAAAATGCAAAAAATTTGTAGTGGTTTTTAGACGAATTGGATGAATAGGGTCGTGACAGAGATTGAAATCAGAGCTGAGTTGGCCTGATATAAGTTATTACTAATAAGTAGGAAAGTTACATCCCCATATTACTGTGCTTTTGTTTAGATATAACTGTGTATACCGAGATAGAATGAGTCTAATAAATGGATTTGAAAATAGGAAGTTAGGCACATGCCTGTTACAAGTTGAAGTAGAGGAGCAGGCGCACATGCTAGAGGCCGTAGAGGTAGGCCCGAGTGCCGCGCAGAGCCACAGACTGACCAGGCTCCACAGGACCTTACTGAGAGATCAGGGGATACCGAGGCATGCTTCGCTAGGATAGAGTGGAGTATCGAGAGCCTCGTGGAGGTAGTTACACAGGCATTGGGTGTCGATGATAGACAAGGTCTCGCAGCGTAGCCTACTACTACTGGACATTCATCTACAGAAGCAGAGAGACCTCAGGCTACAGAGACTATTACACCCCCAGTATAGGATACGACTTCCCCCATTGCTCCACAGCCGAGCGATAGCGACTTGAGGTATGATTGTGAACTGGGTAGGTTGAGGCAATTTCAGGTGTTGAAACCTCTAGTATTCAGAGGGGTGAAAGACCTGGTTATTACTGAGGACTAGGTATTCAAGATGGAGAAATTGTATAGGTTCTCCAGATGCACATCGGCTGAGAAAGTTCCCTTTGCCGTATTTATGCTGAAAAGCAAGGCAGAGCATTGGTGGAGATCTACCGAATCTATTTTGAGGGCTCGACACTCTGAGATCACATGGGACATATTCTTAGAGGCCTTTAGGAGGCAATATATATCGGCCACAACACAGAGGAAATTGCGAATGGAGTTCATTAACTTGGTTCAGGGGAACCGTTCTGTGGACGAGTATGAGTCAAGATTCATATCCTTAGGGAGGTACGACCTAGATACGATGGGCAGTGAGACTTGGAAGGTCCAGAAGTTTATGGATAGATTAAGATTAGACATCCAGACTAAGTTAGCTCTATTTGACATTCATACTTACGAGGAGGCAGTGCATAGGGCATAATTATGTGAGTAGGATTTTGAGCGAAAAGCCTCTGAGCTTGGGAAGATTAGTGGTCAAAAGGATAGAGATCGAAAGAGATCTGAGATGGATAGAGTGGCCAAGAAAGGAGGCCAGAGACTATTTGAGAAGAGACCTAAGATTAAGGAGGTGCAAGAGAGAGCTACTAGACCTCCTGTGCACCCGACTTTGACTACACCAAGGGTTATGCTTATTGGAGGACCACGACCTACTACTGATCAGTGTAGGAGATATAGCAGATTTCATGGAAATAAGCCTTGTCAGACGCCCCATGTAACATGTTATAGATGTGGGAAGCCAGGGCATATCGTGAGGTATTGTCTTGAGATGATGGAGACTGCGCTATAGAAAGGCAAAGAGCCAGAGATAGCTCCTGTTGAGACAGCTGCTCTGAGGAGGAGGGCTACAGCTAAGGAGAAAGGGAAAAAGGCATTTGGCGTGAGTAGATGGCGAGTGCACGCACTGGATCAGGACATAGCGGATGCATCGACGGATGTGATTAAAGTTACCATCCAAAATTTTGATTTAGAGGCATTTGTATTGTTTGATCCTGGTGCCACGCATTCCTTCGTATCGCCATCCTTTGCACATAAATTGTTGAAGCATGTAAAACCCACATTGTTAGATAAAATGTTGATGATTTCCACGCTGATTAATGATAGTTAATTGACTAAGCATGTATATAGGAACTGTAAGTTGAGGATAGGAGGAGAGGAAATGGCAGTTGATTTAATTTTACTAAGCATGACTGATTTTGATGTAATCTTAGGAATGAATTGGTTGGCTGCAAATCATGTTGTTATGGATTGTCATGCTAAGACATTGATGTTTTCAGAGATAGGTAATCTTGTTATAAGTTTTGTTGAAAAGAAAAGAAAGAACATGATTATTATAAATGAAAAGAGTATAATTAGTCCATCATATTGAAAGATAAATTTATTTATTGTTTATGAATGTTAAAGTGGTGACTTGTGTTGCTAACAGTGAAAAGGATAATGTGAAGGGTTCATTGCCTACGGGGTTGACACAAATAAGGCACACTTAAAATTGGGAGACATTCCAGTTGTGACAAAATTTTCTGATGTCTTTTCGGATGAATTACCAGGACTATCGCCTGATAGGGAAATTGAATTTTGTATAAAATTAGTGTCTGGTACAGAGCCGATATCAAAACCACCATCTAGAATGGCTCCGATAGAATTGGAAGAGTTAAGGAAGCAATTGCAAGACTTACTGGAGAAGGGGTTTATTAGACCAAGCGTCTCACCTTGGGGAGCTTCGGTTCTATTTGTAAAGAAGAAGGATGGAAGCATCCGACTGTGTATAAATTACCGGTTGTTGAATAAGGCCACCATTAAGAACAAGTATCCCCTTCCACGCATTGATGATTTATTGGATCAGCTCCGGGGAGCACAGGTATTCTCTAAGATAGATCTACGATCTGGGTACCATCAGTTGAAGATACGGAGTGAAGATGTACCCAAGATAGCATTTCGTACCCGTTATGGCCACTACAAGTTTTTGGTTATGCCATTCGGATTAACCAACGCCCCCGCAACATTTATGGCATTGATGAATGATGTATTTAAGCCATACCTGGACCAATTTGTGATTGTGTTCATTAATGACATTTTGGTTTATTCCAAGTCCAGGGAAGATCATGAGCAACATTTGAGGATAGTTCTGTAGACCCTCCGAGAGAAGGAATTATATGCCAAACTCAGTAAGTGTAACTTTTGGTTAAAGCAGATCTCATTTCTGGGCCATGTTGTGTCGAAGGATGGGGTATCAGTGGATCCATCCAAGATTAAGGCAGTGGTATAGTGGGAACAACCCAAGATAGTTACTGAGATCAGAAGTTTTCTAGGATTGGCAGGTTATTATCGGAGATTTGTTCAGGGTTTCTCCAGACTAGCTACTCCATTGACACGCCTCAGGCGGAAAGATGTTAAGTTTGTATGGGATGAGGCATGTGAGAGGAGTTTTTAGGAGCTTAAGCGTCAGTTGACCACTTCTCCGATTCTCACCATTCCTGCCAGCTTAGGAGATTTCTCTATGTATACAGATGCTTCACACCAGAGACTGGGCTGTGTACTTATGCATGATGGGAAGGTAGTAGCCTACAAATCTAGATAGTTGAAGGATCATGAGAGGAACTACTTGACCCACGATTTAGAATTGGCGACCATAGTGTTTGCATTGAAGATATGACGCCAGTATCTCTATGGAGAGAAATTTCAAGTTTATACGGATCATAAAAGCCTTAAGTACATGTTCTCGTAGAAAAAGTTAAACATGAGATAGAGAAGATGGGTCGAACTCTTGAAGGATTATGATTGTGAGATCATGTACCACCCGGGTAAGGCAAATGTAGTTATCGATGCTTTGAGCAGGAAGAACCTCGGGTTGGTATCTTATATAATGGTAAGGGAACACGAATTGTTGGAACAATTTGTGAACCTTGGTTTGGATACAACCCAATTTGGTATAGAGAGATTTGATATCATAGCTAGTTTGAGATTGGAGCCAGAGTTGATTTGTCATATTTGACAAGCTCAGCAGAGTAATCGACAGTGTATCGATTGGTTTAGTTAGATACAGAGAGGTGTGGGTACAGATTTTGAGTTGAGTACGGATGGGTTATTGAGGTTCAGAGGTAGAGTATGTGTTCCCGAGGATTCAGAGATCAAGAGGCTCACTCATTGAAGTACACGATACATCCGGGGCGTACTAAGATGTATCAAAACCTTTGAAAAGTTTATTGGTGGTCTGGAATGAAAAGAGACATTGCTGAATATGTCGTTAGATGTCTCGTCTGTCAGCAAGTGAATGTAGAGCATCAAAAGCTTGTAGGGTTATTGCAGCCTCTATCAATACCGACATGGAAGTGGGAATACCTCACCATGGATTTTGTAATGGGATTACCGAGGACCCGTAGAGGTCATAATGCCATTTGGGTTATTGTGGATCGGTTGATGAAGTCAGCCCACTTCTTGGCCATGAGAGCTATCAATACTCTGAGTTAGTTGGCGAACTTGTATGTTTGAGAGATAGTTCAGTTACATGGTGTACCAGTGAGCGTTGTTTCTGATCAGGATGCCCACTTCACTTCCCATTTCTAGGAACACTTTCAAGAAGCGATGGGGACCCAACTGAGTTTTAGTACCGCTTTTCATCCTCAGAGAGATGGTCAGTTGGAGAGGACTATATAGACCTTGGAGGATATGTTGAGAGTGTGTGTGCAGGATTTTGGAGGCTCTTGGGATGATCACATACCGTTGGTCGAGTTCGCCTATAAAAATAGCTATCATGTGAGTATCAAGATGGCACCATATGAGGCACTGTATGGACGTAGATGTCGATCCCCTATTGGATGGGAAGAGGTTCGTGACAGACAGATTTTTACTCCTGATTTAGTGTAGCAGGCCTCTGAGAACATCCAACTGATATGTGAGAGATTACGGACAGCTCAGAGCCGGCAAAAGAGTTATGCTGACAATAGACGGAGACCACTAGAGTTTACTGTGGGTGAGTAAGTATTTTTGAGAGTTTCTCCCTCGAAAAGGATTATGAGGTTTGGTAAGAAGGGAAAGTTAAACCCTCGATATATCAGACCCTTCGAGATTTTGGAGAGAGTGGGAGATAAAGCTTATAGGTTGGCGTTGCCACCAGACTTAGCAAGTGTTCATGATATCTTCCATGTCTCTATGCTTCGAAAGTATCACTCGGACTCGGCACATGTGATAAGATATAAGCCATTAGAGCTCAATGAAAGTATGACGTATGTTGAGAAGTCGATTCGGATATTGGATAGGAAAGAGAAGGTGCTGAGGTCGAAGACGATTCCCTTGGCGAAACTTCTTTGGCAATATCACACTTCGGAGGAAGCTACATGGGAGTTAGAAAGTATGGTGTAAGAGAAGTACCCGGAGTTCTTTTTAGATTAACTTGGTTCTAATTTGGAGGACCAAATTCCTTGAAGGAGGGGAGGATTGTAAGACCCGTAAATTTCTATGTAATGTATATGATTATTTGATGTATAGACAAGGTACATTACATATGAATTACAAGAAATAAATGTTTTTGAGTTCTAAGTGTTAATGGATTGATAAATGAGTGTTGAAGTGATTTAGTATGAGTTTAAATGGAGAATTTATAGCAAAAAGGGTGCAGGATGAAGGCCAGATCTATCCCATGCAAGGAGAGATCGATCTCATGGCTAGGAAAACACAATGCCAAGCATTTTGCAAGAGGGAGATCGACCCCTCACTTAAGCAGATCGATCTCCATTACTCTCGGGTTGGACTAGATTGATCTACCCTTAAGGTCAGATCGATCTCCTGAGCTCTCTACCTTAGACAAATCGATCCCATGCAACACTATAAATCGATCTCATGCATTCAATAGATCGATCTTATGCTTTCAAAATGTTGAGAAACTGAAGGATTTAAGCATGGCCAGATCGATCTCCACCCTATGCAGAACGATGTCATCAAGCCATTTCTATAAAAGGGGAGCAGTTAGATCTGTATTTAATGGGAACAAACCATTTCCTTCCATTTTCGATATAAAACCTAGCTTACTCACTCTAAAATCATCTCATTTCTATAAAGATTTAAGAAAAAGCCATTAGAGTAAAGTTGTTCATTTTAAAGAGAACAACAACATAGTTTGGAATCAATACCCCATTGGTTGGATTGAAGGAGCAAGGAGTGTTCTTACTTGAAGCAAGAAAGAAATCAAGCTAAGTGAGTTTCTAATACACCAAACTCAAGATATATCTATCTAGTTGTTGTTGTGATCTGATTGGTATGTGTATTAATGATTAAAACTACATGGGATGTAGTGGAACAAGTAAAACCTATAGTGAGTCTAGTGTAAGTAAATGTGTTATGGGTAAGTTGATGATAAATGGATTGTGTTAAGGTGTTAGTGGAGTAATATGCATGATTTTAAGATGAGGGAATGAAGCTACATTACGAGGATAGTCAAATTATGTAAATGAGTATATGAGGTGTTTGATAAATTGCCATAGTGAAATAAATGATGAACTAGAGGTACCATGAGATTACTATCGATTTAGTATGAATCAATGGATCTAAAAGGAATCCAATAGGCTCTTGAGATATGAGTAGAGCAATCAAATGAGACCTTATAAGTGATAATGAAAACTATAGGTCGAATCGACTATAGTCAACACAAGAATTGTGTTATGTTGGGCCTAATTAATGTGAAACATAATTTTGTGTAGTCCCAGAGAGTTCTTTGGAGGCGAATCGAACTGCACAAGCGAGCAACTCTAAGGAAGCGGAATCATTTGACGCGATTTTCAGGTAAAGGAATTTTGTAAGTATATAGAGATAACTGCATGTATTTTATAGGCATATATATATAGGACTTTGAAATTGCTTGGTTAGCTAAATATGAATAAACGATTTGTGTGAATGGTTACGGATGAGGATGATTGACTTTTGAAGTGGATTTTATAAAAGGATTTAGTAAGGCTAATAATTGCATAAATCACATGTTTTAACGTTTTATGAAACACATTGCTTTGGTTTAAGCAAATTGATGGATAGGCTGGCTATTTGATTTCTGTAACCTCATGGAATAGCACGAGGCATGTGCTGACTTTGATTTGAAATATGTTTTGTTGAAATAGAGCCGTCTACCGTATTTACGTGAGTTAAATCATGCTAGAGCCTCGCTCGCACTTGATTTTGATGTTTTGACATGTATGAAATGTGTTGGAGCTTAGTTCGCACCTTGATTTGAATTATGATGATGCTTTATAAACGGTACTGGAGCTCCTGCTCGTATGTGGATTTTGACTGACTTTATTATGCATATAACCGTATTGAGCTATGCTCGTATGAGATTTTTTCATGATTTTATGAATAAATTCGTACTAGAGCGTTGCTCGTATGATGAGATGTATTGATGATGCATGAATCGTGCTAGAGCTTAGCTTGCACAGGTTTTCACACTGTGGTATATATGATGCCGTGGAGATAGTAAGATCCTTAAGCCAACATCTTTAAGCTTGACAGGGTGGAGAGGCTCGGTTCGGTGGGGAGGCTCTCTTACGGTAAGATCCTTGAGCCAACATCCTTAAACCCGATGGGGTGGGGAGGCTCTGTTCGATGAGGAAGCTCTCCTACAAGAAAATGAAACGCTCCCACGTGCATTTGAGACTGTGTAGGTTATGCATGGTATGGGGTAGATAAGACCTACGACTGGCACCCTCATCCATGATATGGGTCCGCGGAGTACGTTGTACCATGTATGTCACATAGAGTACGCTGTACCACGTGGTTGTGACGATGATTTGAAAAGTCTGGCGAAGAACTAATCCACCATCATTCCAGCATGATGCCTCGCACACCGAGATCCGTGTAGTCTGGGATGATTATAACGTAGTTGGCCAACATAGTCTTTGAGATATAGTGACCACCTGTCTCATATAATATTACATAGTACCACATGATTTTATACATTGAGTGTGATCGTGTTGTCCAGGGTAGACCCGAGGGAGGGGTCGAGCACTGTGGGATTTTGTTTAAAGAAATGATATTCTACTTGTGATGACATGTGATGTGTTTTGAGGAAGTGATGAATCTTAAAGGATGTTTCGTATTGAATTTCCCTTTTTATGATGAGTTTTAAATACGATGAGCATGAGAGGCTTTACATGATTATTTTACCATGTCTTACATGCCTACTTCCATGTTTTTAGTACATGATATATGTATATACATGCGGATTAGTTTTATTTCCTTATGCTTCGATTATAAATGATTTATGCCATGACATTATCAGCATGTAGAGAGTGTAGTTATCTACCATACTTGCATTATTGCCTTACTGAGCATGTGGTTGCTCATCCCTCTATTTTGCCCCTCTACAAAGCGCACATAGTAGCCCAGTGAGGACTAAGGCGTAGTATTGGGACATCCGCTGCGTCCTATCGTTAAGAGGTATACACACAGGGATTCTTTTTGTATCTAAACATGTAAAGGCACACTAGCCATTTTGAATTATGATATTTAGGATGTAAATGTTAGAAATATGTTATGTATAAGCATACAACTTAATTTTCAATTGTATGACATTACTTTTGATTAAATTGGAAAATGGATGGTAAATGATGATTAGTATTGACTCACAGCCTAACTGTATTTATGAGGGTTGTTCACAACTGGGTAAGGAAAAGAAAAATGCAAAAAAATTATAGTGATTTTTAGACGAATTGGATAAATAGGGTCATGACATCTCCATGTTCCGGACACCTCCTTCATCGCTTCTGACTCTTCATTGTCTTCCATCGCCACCACTTGGTTCCTAGTTTTCGGGGAGGTGGAGCCCCCTTGTTTCCAGCCTCTGTTTCTGTTTCTCTTAATCCATTGCTCTCGATTCCATTCATCGTCATCAACCATCCTTTCCTTGTCATTTCTACCCTTTTCACCATTTCCTTCCCGGCGCTGCAACCTTCCTCGTCACCATTATCACGTCTTAGTCATCCCTTCCTCTTCTCCATCACGCTACTGCCACCACCATTTGAAGCCCTCTTTTCTGCCTTGTTTCTTCAGCCAACTAGTCCCTCGTTCTGCTCTTAAAGGCAGCTCCAACCTGTGTTGCTCCATCTGCCTTTCCTGCCCTGGTCAACCTCGAACGAGGCTCTCTCTCTCATCTCGTGATTTTGCTTTAGTCAGCTCATTCATCGTCATCTTTATCGTCAACCCTAATTCCACCCGTCTGACCTCTTATGCCCTCCTCCCTTGTCTCCACTTCCTCTGTTTCTAGTTTCCACCTTCGACCTCTGTGTGCTTCATTTTCAGTCTGTCCTCCCTTATGTGGGTCGCCGCTGCTTCAGCTTTGTTTCACCATAGCCGTTGCTTCAGATCTGTGTTCAACTGCCTTCCTCTCGGTTTATTCCTTCTTTCCTTATTTATGGATTTCACCCACTCTCTTTACTCTCTATCTCTCGACTTACACTTTGCTTCCAGCTTCAATTTTCAGTTTTTACCTTACTAATCCCTTTTCTTTCTCTGTCACATGGTTCTCCTATCGATCCCCCTTGCTGTTGGATTTACATTTTTTTCACCTTGGCAGAGGTAGTTGGTCTCACTACCTTGCCTCATTTCAATATTACTTATCTTGACTGCAACTTGCTCCCATTTTATCTCTTCCTTGTTTGACTTTCCAATCCTCGTTACATTATTTCACTATTATTTTTATCTTGCCAAATCCTCCTTTTCGATCTGCACCCCTATCTAATCTTTAGTTGGCATCATTTATCATGTCACCTACTAAAGTCAGACTCTTATCACTGAAACGGCACAGCCCTTTTAGCCTGACTCACATTTTTCAGCTTGCATTCCGAGTTTTCAAGGCATAGACATTCGGCTAGCAGGTTGCCTTCCTTGCCCCGAGTTTTTTTTTCTTGGTTTCTCTTCCTTCCATCGTGTAATAACATGTTTCCGAATGGGGCTCTCGAGTCTCAAGTCTCTTGAGGTATGTGGGTGCATCTTCATACATATATATTTTTGTTTCACGCCTGCCCCCACATGCATACCTATATATATATATATATATATATATATATATATATTTATATGTATACATATTTACACCCTATACTGGAGAGTACTCATAGTGGCTAGTACAAACGTAGATATATATATATATATATATATATATATATACACACGTGTATAAGCTCCTCCATGTACTAAATCAAATTATTATTATTATTATTATTATTATTATTATTATTATTATCAGTTTATTTGTTTATTAATCAGAGTTAGGTAATTGGCTTATCCTAGTCTCTCATGTTAAAACATAATTTGACTTAATTATTCATAAGCAACCATAAATTTAATCTTAATTTGATATTAACTAAGCCAAGTACTGAAAATTTTTTATGGTATTTACAATCAAGTTCACTTCTATTTTTTTTCTCAAATTTTTTTTAAATTGCCTTAAACACTATCTTATTCAATTTGCCTTAGGCTGTTTCAAATAAAAACTACCATTAGCATTTTCAAATAAAACTACCTTTGGCAGTTTTGACAGCTGTGTTGATTTCCACCCATTATGGGTGGATTCAACAACCATCATCTCCTACTTACACCTAATGGATGTGTTACTCTCATATCAATTCCAAGAGAATAATATCTCATTTATTTGCAAAGTTCTTATAAGAAAATAGGTTGCACAACCAACATAATTTATCATCTCAATAGCTTATCGCTATTAAATTGTTAGGTATATATAGTAGCCCTAAATTATAAGTAAAATTTGTATGTAGTACCCTAGGTCCATTTAGTCACATTTCAAGTTTTTCATAATCTCTCTTATATCAAACTGTATAATATACGTTTGTATTCACAATTATGCTTAACTATTTAAACATAATTGGTCGACCAATGAATACAATTAAATCTGGCACCAAAATGGTATTCCTTTCTTCTAGAATCTCTCCAATTCAATTCAACTACTCTTAGGATATGTCTCATTAGAATCATCCATAATATCATTAGTAACTTGCCAAGATAACTAACACTAAATTGAAACTTTACGAAATAATTAAAAGTCATAAGGATACTATTTGAGATCCTTTTGACCTCATAGGTCTCACACAACATGGAAGTAAAGATCAGTTCTTCTGTTACCCTTATTAGTCGAATAATGTACAAGTGACATGAAACACGTACTACATTATTACTCTTCTTTTTCCGATAGAGCGAATATCTTTATCATAATTCTAATATCGTATAGGTGCTCACTCAGTGTCTAACTTAAGTCCACAACTCTACTTTCATTAAAATACAACAATAGGACTTCCACTTGGAATTTAAAAACAGATAAAGTGAATGGTGGAATCCTTTATTTTCGATCATGAATCTCATTATCATATGATTTCATCTTGACTCAGTGTCAAGGCGATTCCATTTTGAGCTTGAGCTCTCAAATTCTTATTGCTTAAAACTAATTTTATCTCTTTGGCACATAATATTGTTTATGTACTTAATATGTATGTGTGTGTATACTTCATAAAACAAAGTACTAAACTTTATAGGTGTCACGACGCAAAAATCAGAGTAAATTTTTTTTTTCGTTTTTCTTTTATACTTACCTGTCCTCTGATCGTGACCACACTCCACTAACAATTGCGTTGTGCGTCAATGTAGTCCCACCATTCAATCACCATATAACTTAATTCCTTATTACAGAAAAAGGTAAACACATGAGTTTTTCATTTATTCTTTTCCATTCATTTACAAGTGTTTACATTATCTATACATCTCCGACAGTTACTTACAAACATGTTACTGTGCTATTCTTATTTAGATACAATATGTACAAGTGTATATATCTCAAAATGATGGGCAGCAGGGGATATCAGGAATGCAGTACTCAATCGCCTTAAAGTCGACTGGAGATGATCTGTGTGAGAAAATGAAAGGGGTGAGCTCATCAAGCTCAGTAAGGCAATCCTACGAACAAGTAGGTAATCATACTACCTACACGAACGTGGTTCCATGCATAAACCACCATTTCTCCACACATCTCAAAATAGATACAAAAACTTGCGATGTCATGATGTCATGTAAAACAAATTCACATATGGATTTCAAAAGCATGGAAAACTCAACATGCAAATCCATTTAAAACATTTCATTCTCGTTAAAATTTCACAACACAGTCGGACTTAACCCATCCCTCGAGTGTTCCCAACTCACAAAAAATAATGAAATAAAATGCTTTTCAAGGCAATGGTAACATGTAAAAGTTTAAATCCCAATTTTATTCTCATAAGAATCACGTATCAGTCAGGACTCAACCCCTCCCTCGGGTGATCCAGACTCACACAAAAATCCAAAAAATATGTTTCTCAAAATCATCAACATGCGAGACTAGGAAATATATGTATATCTTAGGAAAATAACTAGGACTATGGCCATATGTCCTCGTGATCCCACTGCTACATGGATCTTAGTGTGCGGGGTCTCACCACCATCGGGAACCACCCTGGGAGGTGGGTCAGTCCATCCCGTCAGTCCTGCCCGATCACTCGCATCCGAAGATGCCACTCACGTCCGAAGATGCCACACATCCGAAGATGCCACTCGCATCTGAAGATGCCACGCATCCGAAGATACCACATAATCAATCCTAGCACAGTACAGCGTACTCCATGCTACTTGCATGATACAACATACTCCGTGGACCCATATCTCATATCCATACTCATGCCTTATCTTAAAATGTACGTACGAGCCTATTTAATCGGCATGACACACAATCTACCCGACGCTCCAAGCACGGCTCATCGCATGTTCTCATAAAACCAATGCGGGCAATGCTCCAGCACTCTCATAAAATCAAGAAAAATCTCATGCGAGCTAAGCTCCAGCACGCGTTTCATAAAATCTCATAAGAATAGTGTGAGCAAAGATCCAGCACTCTGTCAAAATCATGTAAAACTAGTGCGAGCTAGGCTCCAGCACTCTGTTATAACAATTCAAGTGAAAATTTGGTGAGAGTTAGACTCCAGCACCAATACATGTAAAATTCTCATGCGAGCTCTCGCTCCAGCACTAATGCATGCATCACACAAATCAAAAACTTGTGTGAGCAGAGCTCTAGCACGTCACATGTCTATAAAATCATGTAGGCGGCTCTGTTATCTCAAAACAATTTCCAACCGAATCACATTGTTGAAAATATGCAATGCTGTGCATTTTTCTTTAAAAGTTAGCCAGCCTACTCATGCACGTGTCAAAACACCTCAAGAACAAACAGGAACCTCTTGTTCTTGCTCTTCCCAATTTTTCCTAAGTTTGGAAATTTTACCCTTAACAAGGGTATTTTGGTAATTTGCCCATCCGGGGCACTAAAATTTTTATCTTAAATCTAGACCCTTCAAAAAATTTAAGAGACTGCAAATGAAGTTGAAATTGTGAAAAGTTACCTCTAGTAGTCCGTAAAATGCCTTTACCTAGAATGACGCGCAAGCTTATCCCATTTAGCCCGTACCAGGTCTCTCAGTCCAATTTGCTCCAAACCAAGTCTACGGAGCCTCATATAATCACGCATTTAGGTCAGTTCCAATATGCTTATCAGTATTTCACTTATACTGATCAAATCTAAAACACTGGGCCCGTTTTAATTTATTGGGCCTGATTGCATCTTAATGGGCCTCAACCCATTTTCAGCCTGTTTCTACTTATTAAATCCCTTCTTCGGGTCTATTGGGCTCTCAATACCCATTGGGCTTCGTTCCCAACTCTTTGGATAGCCCGTATATCATTTACGACAATTAATTCAAAAATCCCTATATAATTCACTAAATGCGGAATTAAATTCGAAATTCGTAAAATGAATCTTTAATATGCGAATAATTACATAAATTGTCGTAAATGAGCTTTACTTACTCGAGATTATACGATGGTGCGTAAATCGAAGTTTGATCAAGCTCACGTATACGATTTATCATCGAATTGCGCAATTGATATTTAATTTCGGGTTAATTTCCAATCAAATATAATTTAAATAAATTTCTCTAAAATCAAATCGGTCAATTTTGACCTCTTACTGACTTACCCGAAGTCCGGTATATCCCCAAAAATTCTTCCCTTTTTTTCCCTTTTCGCTTTTTCTTCCTTTTCCTTCCTTTTTCCTCTCTTTCTTGGCTGAACCGGTTCGGTCCGGTTCAACCCAGTTCAAACCTGTCCGGTTCAGCCAGTTCAGTCCGGTTCTCTTCTTGCTGAACCGGTTCATACCGGTTCAGGCTTCCCCGTCGCTGTTCAAGGCGTTTTCGGTCGGTTCCCAGCTCGTTTCTGGCGTCAATCGGTGCGCCTGCACTGGGGAAGTGTTCGGCTGGTGTCGGGGTTGGCCGAATCACGTCGGTGGCCGCCAGATTTCTCTTCTCTTCTCCGCGGCTATTCCTTCACCGATCTGCTCTTTTCGACACCGGTGGGGCACGTCTCGATGGCAAGAGGGTTGCCCGATCGTCTGCGCTCTTCGTCGGCCCTTCGCCTAGTCGTCTGGTCGTCAGTGCTCCTCCGGTGCAGAGGCCGATCCTCATTTCGCCCTTTCGCGTTTCTGTCTTCTTCGCGCGATTCTGAAATTTCGTTTCTTTTTTTATTATTTATTTATTTATTTATTTTATTATATTTTAATCATTAAAATCCATTAAAATAATTAAAATATCTCCAAAAATTATTATTTAATTCATTTAATCTATAATTGAATTTATTTATCTTATTTCGTCTTTTCGGTATATTTTTTCAGTATTTTCGGGATATTTTTCGAAATGAAAATTTTGATGTATTCCAATAAATTTATATCTAGATCAATTTGACTCGAAATTAACTAATTTTCTCATTATTGATCCAGATTTTCGCAAATTTCATATTTTTAATGAAAATTACTTGTCGAATTTATTCCGAATTTTGGTCTTTTGACTATTTTACCCTTGCACATGTTCGGGATCAAATCAGTCCAACTTCCCTTCACGAACACTCACTCATTTCGTGTTTTAAATCCTTATCTCCAGTTCGAATCCCGTTTGTTTAATTTGGGACCATTTCAATCATTCATACAAAATTACGATATAATTCTGATCTTACATAATCTCCCCCACTTAAGAAATTTGGTTCTCAAAATTAGAACCAAATCAAATGGGTCCATAATCAACTCCGGGTACATCTATCGCATCATATTCTTTAATTCTCATGTGACTTTTTTCGGAGTATACTACTGCCAAAAGACTTTGACTAGGGAGATCATCTTAAATCTCAACACTTTCTTCTTCCATCTAATACTCATATCGAGTTTTCAACATACGTTATACTTTCATTGAGCTCCAACAGCTCATATCCGATCACATATACTGGGTCGGATAGTATTTTCGAAGCATCAAAAGATGAGACACATTGTGGATGCCTGCTAATTCAGGTGGTAACGCCAACCTACAAGCCTTATCTCCCACTTTGTTCAATCTCTTAAAGGATTCAATCTAACGAAACTCAATTTGCCCTCTTTTCGAATCTCATTATGCTTTTAGGACATGTAACGTCCAACAATACTGATTCACCATCGATGAATTCCAATGCTTTTCTGTCTCTTGTCAGCATAGCTTTTCTATCTGTTCTGAGGTGTTCTTAATCTCTCACAAATCAACCGAACATCCTTAGAGACTTATTAAACTAATTTGGGAGCAACTTTATATCTGTTACCCACTTCTTCTTATCCAAATCAGGGAACAACCCCTACGACCACACAATGCCTCATATAAAGTTATCCCGATACTCAAGTGATAACTGTCACTATTGACGAATTCAATTAGTAATAACTGATCATCCCAGGAGCTTATAAAATCAATGCACACACTCTCATCATATCTTCCAGAACCTGTACAGTCCCCTCTGACTGACCATCTGTCTGAGGACGAAAAGTTGTGCTAACACTCAATCGAGCTCCCATAGCTTCTTGAGAAATATTCCCAAAAGTGAGAAGTGAACCGGGAATCCCTATATGATACAATGCTCACTGAAAAATATATAATGTTCCACAATCTTCCATACACGTAAATCCGCCTACACATTCAGAGTATCTGGGGATTTTATAGCCAGAAGGTGGGTAGACTTAGTCAATTTAGTGACTATCACCTAGATAGCCTCGTGATCCATCCGGGTCCTCTGCAACCCATCACAATATCCATGGTAACTTGCTCTCATTTCCATGTCGATATAGGTAGAGGCTGCAATAACCCTACAAACGTCTATTTCTCTACTTTAATATGCTAACATACGAGACACTTTTCCACAATCTCTATAATATTTCTTTTCAGACTTGACCACCCATACCCTTTTTAGAGATTTCGATATATTTATTACTTCTCGGATGCACTATATCTCCTGAAGAGTGAGCTTCTGAGAATAATACTATCTCATCAATTGTGGTCTTGGGGAGCACTTATACTGTCTCTCAACCTCATAAGCCATCATCACACTCTGTGAACTCTATCACTGTACCCCTCTGAATCTGACCCACACTATCGACACCATGCTGATCATCATGCTAAACCTGTCAAATTCGGTCACTCAAATCCGGTTCTAATCTCAGGCTAGCTGTCACACAATCACTGTCATCATCAGAAGGGATCACATCACTACTGAGGCTCACAACTGCTCTAGCAGCTCACGCTCCCTGACCATCATATGTGATGCCATCCCAAGGCTCTTTCTGCTCAAGGCATCAGCCATTACATTAGCCTTTCCTGGGTGGTACAATTTTCACAATCATAATCCCTCAGAAGCTCTAACCCTCTTTGTTCTCATATCCGACTCTTTTTGTGAAAACAGATACTCGGGCTTTTATGATCAGTGCATACGCAAAATTTCTCACCGTATAAGTGGTGGCGCCATACCTTTAGTGTAAACGCTACGGCTGCCAATCTCTAAATCATGGGTCAGATAGTTTCTTTCATGATCCTTGAGTTGTCTGGATCCATATCGACTATCTTCCCATTTTACATCAATACACAACCCATTCATTATTTTGAGGTATCCGTATACACTGAGAAACCTGTTGAGCTATTGGGTATGGTGAAAATAATCACGCTGGTCAGTTTATAGCTCTATACACCAAAACTCCTATCACGTCTATCATCCCATTCACATACCACTTTTCTTAGTTACACGTGTCAACAAAGTAGTCCATTTCGAGAACTCTCAACAAACCATCTGCAAAACCAATTTCCAATTGTTGCTTATAATTTTTCCCTAGACTTTAAATACATCCAAAATATCATCAATAAGGATGATAACAAATCGGTCCGGGTAAAGTTTAAATACCTCATCGTAGTTGAGTTCCACTAAATATTTCAATCACCCATATCCTTGACCTATGTACACATAAACATCTAATGTCATTTCGAAATCGCTTCTGTTCAAGATACTAACCCGCATCATTTCATTTTTCTTATATTAACGGCTTTTATAAGAGTTTAATTTTTTTGAAAACTTCATGATTAATTGAATTCTATATTTCTTTATCGTACAAGTAAAGATACCCTAATTTTAAATGTATATATTACGACTGTCGATTTCAATTTATAGGTGATGTGTAATTCTAGACGCTATCAAGTCTTCAGGCGGGGAGGTATTTTAAATACCTTTATTAACCCTCAGACTTGACCACATAAACTAGTTATGGATATATCCACCCCTTATCCTTGGTCACAATTCATATTCACTACATATAGCTTAATCTAAATTACTTACCTTGCATACGCCTCTTATTCCAATATATCTTGTATTCAGGATCTATCACATCTCAAAGCTTATCTCCTTTCGTATATCACTTATAACAAACTCTGTCATTACTCATTCCGTGAGTACAATCATTTACTCCTTTAATTTCAATCGCTACACCCCTTTTATTACTTGTCAAAACTTACAGTATACTTTTCAGGAGTAACCATATCACTATCTAAGGATAGAAATCTAAACAGCATAGTCTACAGCCGATCAATTTATTCTCAAATATTACTTCAAATTATTCATAGTTCATTGAATAAAATCGGCTGACTTGTACTTTTTCCCCCGTTTTCGACTTATAATCTCTTCATAATTATTTTCGTTAGTTAACCCTCCTTTATTAGGGTACTAACTATCAGCATTGTGCCCAAGGGTGTAGGCATTCAGGTCTTTTACTAACTTATATACAAATGAAGCCGGTATGGCTAAATACGTGGCACGTGGATCAATTAAAATAATTACTTCACTATTCATAACCAGTGTGGTATCTTTCACCACATCATATGAAACATCAGTAGTGTCTTGGTCCAAGGCATACAATCACCCTCGTCCAGCAGCCTATTTTTCCCTTTCTCTTCGGCTATGGCCTCCCTTTTCGGTGCAGAGATATCAATAGGGTTTTCTCTATTTCTTTGCCCTTCTGTGGGGCAGTCTCACCCAACTCTGAGCAATCATTATATAAATGGCCCGTCTTACCACACTTAACATTTATTTTAGTCAATAAAGTGTAGGTGTAGGCCTTACTTCCGTGGTATCCACCACACATCCGACGCTGCTTACACTACTACGGAGCAGGTCGGGGTCCTCCAATCATAATACCCCTCAAAAGTGCTGAAATTGGATATACTGGGACCTTACCAAATATCTTACCCCATAACTCATCAAATCTAATCTTTTACCAAACTACCTTTTTCTCGTTTTGACATCTCTGTCATTCTTTATTCTCTTTCGTCTTTATTTCGGCCCTTACTACCTTTCCCAATCTCAGAGGCGTACAACACATGATCTTATTCACACAACTGTAGTCTGCGCATTGCCTCGGCATAGGTAGTGATATCCAACAGGGCTAATCATACTCAAATCGACAATCTGAGCCCTTCCATGAACTTTTGGGCTTTTCGACTCTCACTGCCTATAGTGTCGAGGTAATACCTGCCCAGGGATATAAATTGAGTTTCATACTCGTCAATCAACTAGTTCTTCTGGGTCAGAGTAAAGACTTTTATCTTTAATTTCCTTTAAGTAGTGTCCGGGATATTTTTTCATCGGAATACATCTAGAAATATTTCTCATGTCAGCTCTGGATGTCTAACTCTTAAGATGGGTTGAGCGGACTTCCACCAATGCTCCGACTTGCCCTTAAATCCCAGACATACTCTGAACAATTAGCTCTTAAAATATTCTCCACACTCTGCTCCAACTTCGTGAAGCATGTCTCAAAACTGTCCGATCTCTCTGTCAGACTCTGTGGGGCATGCTCAACATTAGCCTCCATTTTAATCTCATCCTGGTTCTCATAGGTTAACTCAGCACGACTAGCAGGCTTAGGCCTACCTCTACGACCTCTGCCTCGTGCTCTACCTGCTCTACCCTGACCAATATTAGGCATAATGCCTATATTCCTGCATTCTCAACCATTTCTTAGTTAAAATCCATCTCGATATACACTATTACATCTAACCAAGCATAGTAACATGGGTATGTTATTTCCTAATTATTGACACTGACACACATCAGACCAATTTTGCTCTGATACCACCATTTGTCACGACCTAAAAATCAGAGTAAATTTTTTTTCGTTTTTCTTTCATACTTACCTGTCCTCTGATCTTGACAACACTCCACTAATAATTAGGTTGTGCGTCAACGTCAATCACCATATAACTTAATTCCTTATTACAGAAAAAGGTAAACACATGAGTTTTTCATTTATTATTTTCCATTCATTTACAAGTGTTTACATTATCTATACATCCCCGACAGTTACTTACAAACATGTTATTGTGCTATATTTATTTAGATATAATATGTACAAGTGTATATACCTCAAAATGATGGGCAGCAGCAGATATCAGGAATGCAGTACTCAGTCGCCTCAAAGTCTACTGGAGATGATCTGTGTGAGAAAATGAAAGGGGTGAGCACATCAAGCTCAGTAAGGTAATCCTACGAACAAGTAGGTAACCATACTACCTACATGAATGTGGTGTCATGCATAAACCACCCTTTCTCCACACATTTCAAAGCAGATACTAAAATTTGTGATGTCAAGATGTCATGTAAAACAAATTCACATATGGATTTTAAAAGCATGGAAAACTCAATATGCAAATCCATTTAAAACATTTCATTCTCGTTAAAATTTCACAACACAATCAGGACTTAACACATCCCTCGGGTGTTCCTGACTCACATAAAATCATGAAATAAAATGCTTTTAAAAGCAAGGGTAACATGTAAAAGTTTAAATCCCAGTTTTATTCTCATCACAATCACATCTCAGTTAGGACTCAACCCTTTCTTCGGGTGATCCAAACTCACACAAAAATCCACAAAATGTGTTTCCCAAAATCATCAACATGCGAGACTAGGCAATATATGTATATCTCAAGCAAATAACTAGGACTATGGCCATATGTCCTCGTGATCCCACTGCTACATGGATCCTAGTGTACGAAGTCTCACCACTATCGAGAACCACCCGGAGAGGTGGGTCAGTCCATCTCATCGATCTTACCCGATCACTCACATCCGAAGATGCCACTCGCAAGATGCCACGTATCCGAAGATGCCACAAAATCAATCCTAGCACGGTACAGTATACTCCATGCTACTTGCACGGTACAACGTACTTCGTGGACCCATATCTCATATCCATACTCATGCCTTGTCTTAAAACGCACGTGCGAGCCTATTTAATCGGCGTGACACACAGTCTACCCGATGCTTGAACACTCTCATAAAATCAAGAAAAAAGTCATGCGAGCGAAGCTCTTCACGCGTTTCATAAAACCTCATAAGAATAGTGCGAGCTAAGCTCCAGTACTCTGTCAAAATTATGTAAAACTAGTGCGAGCTAGGCTCCAGCAGTCTGTTATAACAATTCAAGTGAAACTCTGGTGCGAGTTAGACTCTAGCACCCTGTCACGAAAATCATATGAAAATCTGGTGCGAGTTAGACTCCAGCACCAATGCAGGTAAAACTCTCGTGCGAGCTCTTGCTCCAGCACTAATGCATGTATCACACAAATCAAAAACTCGTGCGAGCCGAGCTCTAGCACGTCACATGTCTATAAAATCATGTAGGCGGCTCTGTTATCTTAAAACAATTGCCAACTGAATCACATTGTTGAAAATATGCAATGTTGTGCATTTTTGTTTAAAATTTAGCCAGCCTACTCATGCACGTGTCAAAACACCTCAAGAACAAGCAGGAACCTCTTGTTCTTGCTCCTCCCAATTTTTTCTAAGTTTAGAAATTTTACCCTTAATAAGGGTATTTGGTAATTTATCCATCCAGGGCACTAAATTTTTTATCTTAAATCTAGACCCTTCAAAAAATTTAAGAGACTGCAAATGAAGTTGAAATTACGTAAAGTTACCTCCAACAATCCATAAAATTCCCTTACCTGAAATTACGCGGAAGCTTATCCCGTTTCACCCGTACCAGGTCTCTCAGTCCAATTTGCTCCAAACCAAGTCTACGGAGCCGCATATAACCACGTATTTGGGTCAGTTCTAATATACTTATCAGTATTTCACTTATACTGATCGAATCTAAAACACTAGGCCCGTTTTACTTTATTGGGCCCGATTGCATCTTAATGGGCCTCAACCCATTTCCAGCCCATTTCTACTTATTAAATCCCTTCTTCGGGTCTATTGGGCTCTCAATACCCATTAGGCTTCGTTCCCAACTCTTTAGATAGCCCGTATATCATTTACGACAATTAATTCAAAAATCCCAATATAATTCAATAAATGTAGAATTAAATCCGAAATTCGTAAAATAAATCTTAAATACGCGAATAATTACATAAATTGTCGTAAATGAGCTTTACTTACCCGAGATTATGCGATGGTGTGCAAATCGAAGTTCGATCGGGCTCACGTATACGATTTATCATCGAACTGCATAATTTGTATTTAATTTCGGGTTAATTTCTGATCAAATATAATTTAAATAAATTTCTCGAAAATCAAATTAGTCACTTTTGACCTCTTACCGACTTACCCGAAGTCCCGTGTATCCCTGAAAATTCTTCCCTTTTGTCCTTTTTCTCTTTTTCTTCCTTTTTCCTCTCTTTCTTGGCTGAACTGTTTCGGTCTGGTTCAATCCGGTTCAGACCGATCCGATTTAGTCGGTTTAGTCCGATTCTCTTCTTGCTGAACCGGTCTGTACTGGTTCAAGCTTCCCCGTCGCCGTTCAAGGCGTTTTCGATCGGTTCTCAGCTTGTTTCAAGCGTTAATCGGTGCACCTGCACTGGGGAAGTGTTTGGTTGGTGTCGGGGTTGGCCGAATCATGCCGGTGGCCGCCAAATTTCTCTTCTCTTCTCCGTGACTATTCCTTCGTCGATCTGCTCCTTTCGGCATCAGTGGGGCGCGTCCCAGTGGCATGAGGGTCGTCCGATCGTTTGCGCTCTTCGCAGGCCCTTTGCCTGGTCGTCTGGTCGTCGGTGCTCGTCTGGTGCAGAGGTCGGTCCTTGTTTCACCCTTTCGCATTTCTGTCTACTTCGCGCGATTCTCAAAATTTCGTGTCTTTTGTTTATTATTTATTTATTTTATTATATTTTAATCATTAAAATCCATTAAAATAATCAAAATATCTCCAAAAATTATTATTTAATTCATTTAATCTATAATTGAATTTATTTACCTTATTTCATCTTTTCGGTATATTTTTTCAGTATTTTCGGGATATTTTTCGAGGTGAAAATTTTGATGTATTCCAATAAATTTATATCTAGATCAATTGGACTCGAAATTAAATATTTTCCTCGTTATTGATCCAGATTTTCGCAAATTCCATATTTTTAATGAAAATTACTTGTCGAATTTATTCCGAATTTTGGTCTTTTGACTATTTTACCCTTGCTCGTGTTAGGGATCAAATCAGTTCAAGTTCCCTTCACGAATACTCACTCATTTCGTGTTTTAAATCCTTATCTCCAGTCTAAATCCCGTTCGTTTAATTTGGGACCATTTCAGTCCTTCATACAAAATTACGATATAATTTGGGTCTTACAATAGGTATTAATTGAGAATAAAATAGTAAAAACGAAATACAAACATGAATATAATCACAAATTGTTCACTGAGAACATCTAAGTAAGTATATCAAATACTATGCAATTTTAGAGATCTAATGTGGCTATTATACACATCTCTAGATATGGGCTTTGTAAATGAATCCGTAATCATCTTATGCATAGAAATATACTGTGTCTTGACTTCTTTTTAAGCAACCATGTCTCTAACAAAATTATACTTAGTATCTATGTGTTTGGTTTTTGAATGATATTTGTGATTTAGTGGATGCGATTGTTGTTTGACTATTGCAATTCACTAACACTAAATTTGATGCATTTTATTAAATCCAAAATGATTCAAAAATCTCTTAAGCTGAACAAACTCTTGCACTACTACCAAAAATGCTACAAACTTAGCAACCATTGTGGAAAGAGCAATAAATGTATTGTTTCTTACTTCTCTATGAGATTGCCTCATTGATTTGTAGGAAAACATAGCTTGAGCTAGATTTTTTTTCATTTAAATCTCTTCCTCAGTTGGCATCCATTTAGCTAATAAGATGCAGATCCCTTCCATGATAGCACAATGAGTAATCTACAGTACCTTTAAGATACCTTAATATCCTTTTGACGATTTTTCTAATTGGGTTGTCTTCGATTGGGTCGATATCTATTAACCATTCCAATTGCATAACAAATATCTGGCCTTACGCACATCATAGCACATGATAATTCTATTTTTTTTAGAATTATTTGTGTTTAATTTCCTAATTAATTATTTAAATCTCCAATTTATTTTGTTAATTATCCCCTTTATTTAATTAAAATTCTTTAATGTGCAGGTAAATTAATCCAGATGAAACTCAGTCGTTTTAGTCAAAAATAGGCTGAAAACGGGCTTAAGGAGACTAGACCACTTCCAATTTGCAGACCGAGTCACCAATCATCTAGAGACGTGGGATGTCGGGTGTTAGTATTTTATTCGCTCCAAAACAATAAGATCGACGGACACCGTGCCAACCTTCTAGAAGACACACGTCGAGCCACATCGCACAGCCAACTGGACAAACTGACAAGTGACGTGGAAATATCTACTCTGCAGCAAATAAAATGAAGACAAGTGGCCAAACAATGCCAACTCATCTAGGATGGAAAATCACCATTGTACCCCTAAGTGTGTATATAAATAGAATATGATGGCAACTGAAAAAAATGTCATGTAATCTAGGGTAGAATAGTTTTTTTTTTAGGTAACTTTAAGTTAGAATTTTTTCCTTGTTTTCTCAGATAGCTTTTAGCCTCCATTTTTCTCCATAGCTCTTGTTTTATTCAACTTAGTTTATTATGAAAAATTCTTGTTTTCAGTTCATCATTATTGTTGCTTATTAAATTTTCTTTAGCATTTCAATTTTACTTCACCCGTTACTATTTTCTTTTTGTTATAAGTTTTTTTCGCTCAATTTTCGGTTGCAGTCTAAAGCATTTGTAATGCTTTGATCATCAATGCCATTAATATGTTCTGATGCAGTATTACCGGTCTAATACTGTGTATTATCTTGCAATACTGAAATGGTGGAACAACATTGGCTTGATCGGAGAATGAATGAAACTGTGGGTACTGGAAATTACTATGTTGATGTTTTATAATTTTCTTCATGTATGGTTTAGTGTCAAGTATTAGTTTTCAGAATTTCTATTTTTCTTATCTTACTTGAATCTGTTTCTGTCTAGTGCTGAGATAGTGTTGTTTAGTGGGCTGCTGAACGGGAATGAGGAAACAGATCATTAGATAAAAATCATGCTCTTTTCTCATCTGTTCTTCATTATCTTCTACTGTTCATCTTTATATTTTTTTTTCTTCGGTTTAGATCTTCTGTTATCTCGGTGTATCTTTTATTTTCTTCACATATTAGTAGCCTTTCTTCTAATTCATATTACCAGAAATTTAGCCTTGCTATATGTTCTGTTTTTGTTCCTTAAACTGTGAGTTTTGCAGCAACTGGAAACATATTTCTCCTCTGTTCTCCCCTATTTTTTACATCTTTTACTGTTCATTTGTGTTGTTATTTTTTTCTTCAATGTGGTTATGATCAAAGCTTATATTTTCAGTTATATTTACGGCTTTAAATCTCCTCGTTATCAGCTACTGCTTGTGTGTATTTCTCGATGTTGCATCTGCCGAGTATTGCTTGAGTTTGGACTAGAAGTTGGCTACTGTCAGGAACAAATCAGGAGCCAATTCCATGATAGAGCAGTTTACTGGACATTGCTACTGACTTAAGGGGTGGCTATTTGTGGTTGCTATAGTAGTAGGGCTTAAGCTGAAGGCATGAAGCAGTAGGTGTACTGCTAAAGAAAAAGATGCAGGACAGGAAATGAATTTGGTGCATGTCACGGACAACACTAGAATGCTGGGCAGGATGTGGTGTTGAGCCGAGAATGTGCAGCAAATAGCAGGAGCGGACAGACCTGGATACACTGAGGGCAACACTTAGATCAGACCTGGATAACAGCTGTCGTAGAGTTCGTGGACATCACCTGGAATAGAAGCAGGATAGCAGCTGGACAGAACCAAGGCCAACACCTGGAGAAGAACCATAAACAGTGCACGGAGGGACCATGATTCCTAGCTGTGATAGGCTCGAAGCAGTGCAGAGTTCGGACGTGAGGCAATGTAGAGAATGATCAGCTGTTGGAGTTGGAAGCAATTGCAGGAGCTTGGTGTGATGATGGACAGTACAACGAGCATGAGCAGTTAGTGCTGCCAACGGCATGAGCAGAAATCTGGAGCAGGACAAGCAGTTGGAGACGTGTTGTGTTGTGTTGCAGGGAAGGAAACTGCACACAAACCGAGAGCAGAGTCGGTGGAAGTTGTAGAGGACAGCTCCTGGATCAGACTTGGACAGCGCATGGAGTAGAAGGCTGGTACTGAGAGCAATGCCTGGGTAGCAAAATGGAGAAGAACCATGCACAGTGCATCAAAGTCGGGACCACTCGGCTGGCATTTTTGGTTAAGGCCTTGTTTGGCCATTGCATTTTAGCGACAAAATTCATTTTCATGCATTTTAGATAGCTTAATTTCAATTTCATTTGTTAGCTTAAGAAGTTAGAGCATTAAATTAATTTGCATGATTAGTTATAGTTCAACTGCTTGATTAGTTCAGAATTTAGATTCAATTATGTCATTAGTTAATTTTTATTTTAGTAATAGGTGTTACATTTAGAATTAAATTAGAGTAAATCATTTTATGCATGTTTTAAGTTGTCATTTTAAATTGAAAAAAATCCAAAAATATTTTTCATGCATTATTTAGATTTTGTTTTCTTGTTAGTAATTAGTTAGAATTAGATTTAATTTAGGATCATTTTTTAGGTAGTTAATTTCTTAGTTAGATTTAAGAATTTCTTTAGGTTAATTGAAGTTTTATTTTATTAGACTTTAGGTTAGCTTAATTTGCATTTTTATTAATTAGTTTAATTACATGCACATTTTTTTTAGGTTTGTTTAATTTTAGTTTAATTAATTTTGTTTCTATATTTTCATATTTGCATTTTAGTTTAATTGCGTTAATTAATTTTAACTGTTTTAATTATCTTTTGTAGGTATTTGCTTTTAATTGCTGGGAGCTTTGTAAGTAATTTTAGCTCGGTTTTATTTCTTTTAGTTTATAGTTTTTATTATTTTCAGTATTTGAAGCCTTGTAGAACACTTCCTTAAAATTCATAATTTGCTAGGATATACTTAGGGTAAGATTAACTGGTAGTTAATTAGGCTAATCACTTCTCTGTGGGACGATAATCCGAGACTGAAATCTCATTATTACTTGTACGACCCGTGCACTTGCAGATAGAACGTCTAGGTCACTTAGAGTGGGCACTAGTCTCGTACATCAACATACATAAAGCTTCCAACAACATTAGATAAATGAATTTTTTCCATTTATTCCTTTTTTATGAGGAATCCTAGGACATATTATTTGACTTAGGCCTTCGCCTTGGTAATAAGGGTATTAATTGGCTTATAGTCTTGTATGTGGAATCATTAAAGAATTTTCTTAATATAATGCTCTTATGAAGGAGCTAACAATTTCTTAAAACAATCCCTCTCAATTTTAACACCTAGATGTAAGCTACTTCGCCTATGTTCTTCACTTAAAATTTGAAGACAACTACTTTTTCACTGTAACGATATAGCTCTTGTCATTTTTAACTAACGATTTGTCATCCACATAATGTGATAAGATTACAAATTTGTCTTTGAACTTTTTGATATACACCTAATGATCTTCATCAGTCATGATAAAATCATATGATATTGTTGCTTGATGAAATCTAATATACTACTGCCTGAAAGGATGTTTGAGACCATAAATTGACCTTAAAGTCTATACATTTTGCTCTCTTAACCTTCTTCAATGAAACCTATAGGTTTTCCTTATAATTTCTCTTCCAGTTCTACGTTTAGAAAGGCAGTTTTTACATCCCTCTGAGGTAACTCCAAATCCAAACTTGCAACTATGCCTAAAATTAAGCGTATCGAGGTGAATCTTACAACAAAATAAATTGTTTCTTCATAATCAATTCTCTTTTTGTTAAATATAACCCTTAGTTACCAGATGAGCCTTATATCATTCAATTGTCCCATCTGACTTATGCTTAATTTTGAAAACCATTTGTTCCCAATTGCTTTGCATCCTCTAGGCAGATTAACTGATTCCCAAAGATTGTTTAATCTCATAGACTTCATTTCTTCATCATTACTTTTATCCATTTTTTTTTTTTTTTGCTTTACAAGAAAGTTCCTTTTGAATATTCTTTAGTTCTTCTTTATCTTATGGGTTAATCATGAAAGTTTATCTGTCAGGACCCGTCCCTCAATCCATGACTTAACCAAAAATCACTACAAATTTTTCGCATTTTTGACTTACCTTTCCTCTCTTCAATGGTTGGGCTGTGATTCGATGTCGAGTCCTCGCTTACTAAATCATCCATTATCATACATACATGTCAATATACTATTACTGACTGTAACTGCTTTTATTATACATGTAAGATTATATAAAATCTAATACAAATACATTCCCCATAATATATATCGTATACATCACTGTGCTGTTTCTATGTTTAGATATATAACCGTACAAAGTTTGTATACCTGGCGATCGATAGGAACTAGCAGTGGACTCAGGAATACTATCCCTCGATAGCTCTCGCTCTACTGACGCTCTGTAAAGAGATGTAAAGAAAGGGGGGTGAGCATACAACGCGCTCAGTAAGGAAATCAGGCAAGCAAGTAGATATCTACACTATCTACTCAAAATAATGCTATGCCTTGAAAACATTATTTCCTTAACTGACTTTAAAAGCATGTCTTGAAATATAATATATATACTTGTACAGATTAAATCCCATGTACAGAAATCATGCTTTCTTTCTCAAATATAGGCATGTAGTGCAAAACAATGCATCGTATATAAATCATGCCTTTATGTAAATCATGCCATGTAATTTAAATCACAATAAATATGGCATAAAATAATTCACAACACAAAATCGGAGTCCGACCCATCCCTCAGGTCTGTCCGCAATTTAAATTAGTCAATCAATGTGATATATCATGTGAGACTCTGTGGTGAAATGCAAATAATATCCTGGACTATGATCATATCCGATATGTGATCCCAAGCAACACAGCACTCGGTGTGCGGGGCATCACTGCTGCAACGGGAGGATGGTCAGTCCACTACAGCCGTCAGCTATACGTAACACACGGTACAACGTACTCCCATGCCCCGAGCACGGTACAAAGTACACCCGTGGACCCTACATCACAGTCGGGGTGCCTGCCATAGGTCTTAGCCCTCAAACTATGGAATATCATACCACGTCTATATTACCCTCATGCGGATATCCTCTCACAAGATGTGACACACAGTCACACAAGGACTCGGGCATGGGTTTTAACATGTATTATATATCACATACAGTGTGCGTCTTGCGTGCGACTCACAGTCGACACTCCACTTCAACACTGTTTCACATCACAAACTCAACTCTAGTGCGAGTAAACCTCCAGCATCTAGGTCAATGCATAGTTCATGTATTAAATCAAGTATGAGCAATAGCTCCAGTACCATGCTATGCACAATATCATCAAATCAAGTACGAGCAATAGCTCCAGTACTATGTCATGTATAAACCATGAAGAATCGAGCACGAGCAACGCTCCAGTACTCTGTCATGTATCTCATGTAAAACTCGAGTACGAGCTAATCGCTCCAGCACTCTGTCATGCATATATCATATAAAACTGAGTACGAAAAAAACTCCAGTACTCTATCATGCATGTCATGGAAATCTAGTGCGTATCAAAATCCAGCACTAATGTATGTGGAAAACATATGAAATCCAGTGCGAGCTGTGCTCTAGCACGGTTCATTCTCACATAATATGATAGATGGCTCTTTAAAAAGGGATAGTTTACAAAACATCAAAATCAGCACAATAAAGTGTGCTTAATTCACATCAACCATAAAATCATTAGCCAATCTATTTATTTTCATGCTAAACAGCAGTTAAACACTTACAATAGTAGTTTCCATGCTTTTTACAACTTTTCACAAAAGTTGACTTTTTGACTAACTAGGGGTAAAATCGTAATTTACCACTATCGGGTCGCAATAATTATTATTCACTTTCTCTGACCCTCAGAGTTTTTAAGTGAATGTAAAAGCAGACGAAAATACGTGCAGGTATCTCTAACTACTCACAAAAGTCCCTTACCTCGGATCAAGTCAGGTGACCTCACTTCCTCGGTGCTGCTAAATCTTGCAGTCCGATCAGCTCTCAATGTAAACTCCGGAGCTGTAAATAACCATTCCTCAGGTTAATTATACTTTTCCTACTGTATTACACATTAATACAGTCTATTTTCCCTTAATGGGCTTTAGTATCCTTAATGGGCCTAACTATGCCTTAAGCCCATTTTCATTTTACTATTCATTTTTGTTGGGCCTATTGGGTTGTGGGGCCCACCAACTTTTATTGGGCTAGTTCTAGGCCCATTACACCCTATTGGGCCTAAAATATTTAGGTTTGGCCCATTGGGCCTCTCGGCCACATGTCATGGCCGAGAGCTATCCATGCCTCGGTTTCACCATGTTATGCCATCCATGCCTATTTGTCTAGCCAATTCACTTAGGCATTTTCACAAACACTTGGTAGGCAACATTACCAACCATCATATAGTTCCTTTAGGCATTTTATCAAACACCTTGGTTGGCAACTAATTACATGTATTAATTAATCAAATTGATTAATTCTAATTACACCATAATCATTAACACATGTATATTAATCCATTTATGCCTAAAAATCATATTGACATAAATCAATATCCCATTACTCACTCTCGGCCTAACCCACTTCATGGTGATTTAATATGTTTCAATGCTTAAAACATATATCAACATACTTAAAATCATTCATACATTAACATATATGAAATTGAAAATTAGAAAATATACCAATTGTTGTGTTCACCCTTTGGCCGAATCTTTGAAGGCTCTCGGTTTGCACTCTATGGCTCCTTGATAGCCAATTCCAACATAAGTCACTCTCCTTTCAATTTGGAACAACTTCCATGAAGGATGCAAGTTCCAAATATGCCTAATTCCTAGTGATTTCTAGTGAGAGAAAGCTTGAAAAATATGCTTCAATGGTTTCTTCTTCTAGCCGAATTTGGTGTGATGAAGATGACAATGGTGTGGCTGAATTTATAAGCCACATACTTAGCCATTAAGCTTTACTTTTCAGCCATTAAGCTTGACATTCCAAGCCTTAGCCATGAGTCACCTTATGAGTCACCTTATGAGTCATGGTTAGCTTTAACTATGGTTAGATATTTATTTCATGCGCTTTTCCATTTGGGCTTCTCGGTTTGGCCTTTCTTAATGGGCTTTTGGGCTGAAATTTTTACTATGTCTCGGGCCTTTAATTGTCTCAAAATTTGGCCAATCAATTGGTCCAACAATTCGGTCTAAAGGACCTAAGAATTTCGATATACGTTTAGTATACCTTAATGGGTTTAAAATTTTCACCTTAGGCCCATTACGTTTTTAACCATTAAATTTATTCCGGAATCCTTCCGAATAAATTTTTCTTACTTCTGGGGATGATTATCTTGTATTCTGGCCAAGAATATTTTTTCCCAAAATTTTTTTCTCCACACTTAGGTTAATTTTTAACCATGATTAGTCAACTATGGTAAAAGTCCACTTTCTTAACTATAGTTGACTTTTCCTTAACCATTGACCATGTTGACTTTTTCTTAAAATTTTGAAAGTGTCATATCTTATGTCTTACACTCTCGTCTTTATGTTTCAACCATTCCCGGTGGATAATTTCACCCGAAACACCTTATCTTGCCAAAAAGGTCCATTTTACCCTTTTTAGCTTTTACTCCCGTTTTCTATGTTTGGAACTAAATCAAGCTGACTTTCCTTCATGAGCTCTCTATGCTCTCTTATTTTAAGTTCTTATTTTTAGTCAGAATGATTTAGATTTACTCGGTTTAGCCTGTGACTCTTATAGCTCACAATAGGCTTTTATGTAGCTTTTGTGTGTTAAATCATTTCACTAACACTTTAAGTCTAGTAAATACTCTTCTTATGATTCAACTATAATAACATAGTGTTCATACACATAGGAATCATAAGGAATAAGCTACAAAAAATCTGGATCTAACAATCCTCCCCCACTCAGAAAATTTGGTCCTCCAAATTAGAACCAAGTCAGTCATCGAATAGGTGAGGGTACCTCTCTCGCATCAGACTTTCTAGCTCCTAAGTGGCTTCCTTTGAAGTATAATGCTGCCAGAGAATCTTCACTAATCTGATGGTCTTCGATCTCATTACCTTCTCCTTCCTATCCAATATCCGAATCGGTCTCTCTACATATGACAAGTCCTCTCGGAGCTCCAAAGGCTCGTAACTAATCACATGTGCCGGATCCGGGTGATACTTCCTAAGCATCGATATGTGGAAGGCGTTATGGACACTTGATAAGTCCGGTGGCAATGCCAACCTATACGCCTTATCTCCCACTCAATCAAGTATCTCAAAGGGTCCAATATAGCGAGGATTTAGTTTCCCTCTCTTCCCAAATCTTACTATGCCCTTGGAAGGAGAAACCCTCAAAAACATAGATTCACCAACTGCAAACTCTAGTAGCCTACGTCTCTTGTCAGCATAACTATTCTGTCTGCTCTAGGCTGTCCTCAGTCTCTCTATTATCAGGCGGACATCCTCAGATGCTTGCGTAACCATGTCAGGAGCGAAAATCTTAAGGTCACCCACTTCTTCCCATCCAATAGGGGAACGACATCTACGGCCATATAACGCCTCATACGGTGCCATCTCGATACTCGAATGATAACTGTTGTTGTAGGCGAACTTGGCTAGTGGTAGGTGGTCATCCCAGAAGCCTCTAAAATCTAGCACACATGCTCTCAACATATCCTCCAGAGTCTGTATAGTCCTCTCTGACTAACCATCTATCTGAGGATGGAAAGCGGTGCTCAAACTCAACTGGATTCCCATGGCTTCCTGAAAATATCCCCAAAAGTGGGAAGTGAAGCGAGAATCCCTATCAGAGACTATGCTTACTGGTACACCGTGTAACCTCACTACCTTGCGTACATACAGTTTTGCTAATGAACTCAAAGTATCGGTAGCTCTCATAGCTAGGAAGTGGGCTAACTTCGTCAGTCTGTCGACGATCACCCATATAGCATCGTGATTCCTGCGGGTTCTCGGTAAACCCATCATGAAATCCATGGTGATATGCTCCCATTTCCATGTCGGTATAGGTAGAGGCTACAATAACCCTGCAGGTTTCTGATGCTCTACCTTCACTTGCTAACATACCAGACACTTTGTCACAAAGTCTGCTACATCTCTCTTTATACCCAACCACCAGTATACCTTCCGAAGGTTCTGATACATCTTGTTACTCCCTGGATGTAACATATACCTCGACGAATGAGCTTCCGCCAATATCAATCTCCTGAGTACTAGATCCTCGGGAACACATAATCTACCTCTGAACCTCAGTAGTCCGTCCGAACTCAACTCAAAGTCAGTCACTGTGCCCTTCTGCATCTGACTACTCACATCCACACAAAATGAATCAGTCTGCTGAGCCACTCTGATTCTGTCCAATAGATGCGGCTCTAAGCGTAGACTAGCTATCACATAGCCTGTATCCATGTCAGAAGGCACAACCCCTAAACTGAGGCTAGCAAACTGCCCTAGCAAATCATGTTCCCTAACCATCATATACGATACCATTCCTAGGCTCTTCCTGCTCAAGGCATCGGCTACAATGTTAGCCTTACCCGGATGATAAAGTATCTCACAATCGTAGTCCTTCAGAAGCTCTAGCCATCTTCTCTGTCTCGTGTTCAGCTCTTTCTATGAGAACATATACTTGAGGCTCTTGTGGTCGGTAAATATCTGGAACTTCTCACCATATAAGTAGTGGCGTCATACCTTCAACGCAAACACTACTGTTGCTAGCTCTAAATCATGGGTCGGATAGTTCTTCTCATGATCCTTCAGCTGTCTGGATCCATAAGCAGCTACCTTCCCATCCTGCATCAATACACAGCCCAGTCCCTGATGTGAAGCATCGGTATACACTGCAAATCCTCCTGAGCTAGTAGGGATAGTGAGAATCGGGGCGGTGGTCAATCGACACTTCAACTCCTCAAAACTCTTCTCACAATCCTCGTTCCATACGAACGGTGCACTCTTTCGAATAAGACGTGTAAACGGAGCAGCCAACTTAAAAAATCCCTCAACGAATCTTTGATAGTATCCAGCTAAACCCAGAAAACTCCTAATCTCGGTGACTGTCCTCGGCTGTTCCCACTGAACTACAGCCTTTATCTTAGATGGATCAACTGATACACCATCTCTCGATACAACATGTCCCAAAAACGAGATCTGTGACAACTAAAAGTCACACATACTGAGCTTAGCATATAACTCATGCTCTCGTAGAGTCTGCAACACGATCCTGAGGTGCTCCTCATGTTCCTCCTTGGATCTCGAATACACCAATATGTCATCGATAAAGACGATAACAAATTGGTCCAAATATGGCTTGAACACATCGTTCATCAAAGCCATGAAAGTAGCTGGAGCATTCGTCAATCCGAATGGCATGACCAAGAACTCATAATGGCCATATCGGGTACAAAATGCTGTATTGGGTACATCTCCACTCCGAACCTTCAGCTGATGATACCCAGACCTCAGGTCAATCTTGGAAAAGACTTGTGCTCCCTGAAGCTGATCTAACAAGTCGTCAATGCGTGGAAGGAGGTATCTATTCTTGATGGTGGCCTTATTCAACAATCGGTAGTCTATACACAATCGGAGGCTCCCATCCTTCTTCCTCACAAAAAAAACCGATACTCCCCAAGGTGAAACACTCGATTGAACAAAACCCCTATCCAACAGCTCTTGTAACTGTCTCTTGAGTTCCTCCAGCTCAACTAAGGCCATGGGATATGGTGGTCTCGAAATAGGCTCCGTACTAGGTACCAAATCTATACAGAACTCCATCTCTCTGTCTGGTGGTAACCCTGGCAATTCATCCGAAAAAACATTTGGGAACTCACTGACCACAGTAATATCTGACAACTCCGGATGTGCCTTATCCATATCTACCACGTACGCAATGAAACCTTGATATGTTGAAGGTTTTCTAAATCAGTAATTATGTAATAATTATAACTACTCCTTTCATTTATTCTTATTAAACTTTACAACATATCTAGTAGGGTTAGGAAACATAACTGTCTTAGCATAACAATCTAAAACAGCATGGTTTGCAGATAGCCAATCCATTCCTAATATTATATCAAAATCGCTCATACTTAGTAATATTAGATTGGCTGTCATCTCCTTATCCCCTACTCTCAACTTGCAGTCATTAAATACATATTCTACAACTTGACTACTATTCATAGGCGAACTAATCAACATCATCATACATAAAGGTGTACGCTCTACATGTCTTTCTAATTTACATGCAAATGAAGGCAATACAAAAGAATGCGTGGCACCAGGATCAATTAAAACATATGCTTCAATATCATAAATCAGGATGTTACCTCGAATCACATCCGATGAAGCATCAGTTGTCCTCTGCTCCAAAGCATGTACTCGTCCTTGACCCATCACTTGTTTCCCCTTCTCCTCTGCCGTCGCTCTACCTCTCTGAGCCGACGTACCAGCTTGAGTTCTATCAGGCTCCCTGCCCTTCTGTGGGGCAGTCACAAATGTCTCTGGGCACTCTCTAGCAATGTGCCCTTGTTTCCCACATCGAAAACACACAATAGGAGTTAGCGGACAAGGTCTACTTCCATGTTGTTTACCGCACCTTCTACACTGATCAACAGCAGGTCTCTGTCCTCCTATGACAATGCCCTTTACTAGGGCTACAGTCGGATAAGCAGGAGGTCTAGCATACCTCTCTCGTGCCTCCTCTACCCGTGATCTCTTACCGAAGAGTCTCTTCCCTCCTCGATAACCGAAATCTCTAGCCAGCCTCTTCTTCTGTATATCTTGGCTACAGCTAAACTTCCCGAACTCGAAAGCATTCCTCTCGTAATCTTGCTCACATAGTTGCGCCCTGCGCACTTCTTCCTTATAGGTCACTATGTCTATTGGAACCAACTTGGACCGCAACACCGGCCTCAACCCGTCGATAAACCTGTGGACCTTCCTGGTCTCACTATACATGGTATCCGGGTCATATCTTCCTAGGGTAGGAATCGAGTCTCATACTCGTCCATAGATAAGCTCCTCTGGTTCAGTCCCAAAAACTCTGCCTGCAGTTTTCGCTGTGCGGTGTCGGGTAAAAACTGCCTCCTAAAGGCTTCTTGAAATATCTCCTAACCAATGTCTGTGTATCGGGATCTCAATATAGGTCGGGTGGACTTCCACCAATGCTCTGCAGCTCCCTTCAGTAGGAATGCAGCAAATACGACCATCTCCGAGGTCGTACACTCGAAGAATCCATAAAGCTTCTCCAGCTCTGCTAACCACTCCTCAGCAGCTACGGGGTCCTTGAACCCACTAAAGGATGGAGGTCTAAACTTTTGGAATTCTCGCAACCGATGCAGATCACATCCATATCCTAATCCACGACCACCCGAAACTGGTAGGGGTGTAGGAGTATCTACAGTCTTTTATGCATCAGCTGTCTGCGTAGGTGTATCAGGGGCAACTGCCTCTCCTGTCCAGCTCCTGCCTCCTGTCTCTGCCTACCTGGCATAATCTGTGCCAATATCTCGACAATAGTCTCGAGACTACGCTCTAATCTCGTGAAGCACATCTCAGCACACTCGGGTGCCTCAGTAGCACCTGGAGTCTCATGCGTAGGTAGTGGTTCGGCAGCAGCTCGTCCCTCAGGTCTATCTCCCCGACCTCAAGCCCTACCTCTCGTAACTCTACCACTACGCGTATTTGCCATATAGGCAAAGTTCCTACATTCATAATAATGAATTAGTCCGTCTCCTATCTGGTATACACAGTTATATCTAAACACATCACAATGCTATGGGGATGTACACTTTCCTATTTTTCTAACACCAACTCACATCAGACCAACCTCTGCTCTGATACCATTCTGTCAGGACCCATCCCTCAATCCATGACTTAACCAAAAATCACTACAAATTTTTCGCATTTTTGACTTACCTTTCCTCTCTTCAATGGTTGGGCTATGATTCGATGTCAGAGTCCTCACTTACCACATCATCCATTATCATACATACATGTCAATATACTATTACTGACTGTAACTGCTTTTATTATACATGTAAGATTATATAAAATCTGATACAAATACATTCCCCATAATATATATCGTATACATCACTGTGCTATTTCTATGTTTAGATATATAACCGTACAAAGTCTGTATACCTGGCGATCGATAGGAACTAGCAGTGGACTCAAGAATACTATCCCTCGATAGCTCTCGCTCTACTGACGCTCTGTAGAGAGATGTAAAGAAAGGGGGTGAGCATACAACGCGCTCAGTATGGAAATCAGGCAAGCAAGTAGATATCTACACTATCTACTCAAAATAATGCTATGCCTTGAAAACATTATTTCCTTAACTCACTTTAAAAGCATGTCTTGAAATATAATATATATACTTGTACAGATTAAATCCCATGTACAGAAATCATACTTTCTTTCTCAAATGTAGGCATGTAGTGCAAAATAATGCATCGTATGTAAATCATGCCTTTATGTAAATCATGCCATGTATATTTAAATCATAATAAATATGGCATTAAATAATTCACAACACAAAATCAGAGTCCGACCCATCCCTCAAGTCTGTCCGCAATTTAAATTAGTCAATCAATGTGATATATCATGTGAGACTCTGTGGTGAAATGCAAATAATATCCTGGACTATGATCATATCCGATATGTGATCCCAAGCAACACAGTACTCGGTGTGCGGGGCATCACTACTGCAACGGGAGGATGGTCAGTCCACTGCAGCTGTCAGCTATACGTAACACACGGTACAACGTACTCCCATGCCCCGAGCACGGTACAAAGTACACCCGTGGACCCTACATCACAGTCGGGGTGCCTGCTATAGGTCTTAGCCCTCAAACAATGGAATATCATACCACGTCTATATTACCCTCATGCGGATATCCTCTCACAAGATGTGACACACAGTCACACAAGGACTCGGGCATGGGTTTTAACATGTATTATATATCACATACAGTGTGCGTCTTGCGTGCGACTCACAGTCGACACTCCACTTCAACACTGTTTCACATCACAAACTCAACTCTAGTGCGAGTAAACCTCCAGCATCTAGGTCAATGCATAGTTCATGTATTAAATCAAGTACGAGCAATAGCTCCGGTACCATGCTATGCACAATATCATCAAATCAAGTACGAGCAATAGCTCCAGTACTATGTCATGTATAAACAATAAAGAAACGAGCACGAGCACAGCTCCAGTACTCTGTCATGTATCTCATGTAAAACTCGAGTACGAGCTAATCGCTCCAGCACTCTGTCATGCATATATCATATAAAACTGAGTACGAGAAAAACTCCAGTACTCTATCAAGCATGTCATGGAAATCTAGTGCGTATCAAAATTCAGCACTAATGTATGTGGAAAACATATGAAATCCAGTGCTAGCTGTGCTCTAGCACGGTTCATTCTCACATAATATGATAGATGGCTCTTTAAAAAGGGATAGTTTACAAAACATCAAAATCAGCACAATAAAGTGTGCTTAATTCACATCAACCTTAAAATCATTAGCCAATCTATTTATTTTCATGCTAAACAGCAGTTAAACACTCACAATAGTAGTTTCCATGCTTTTTACAACTTTTCACAAAAGTTGACTTTTTGACTAACTAGGGGCAAAATCATAATTTGCCACTATCGGGTCGCAATAATTATTATTCACTTTCTCTGACCCTTAGACTTTTAAAGTGAATGTAAAAGCAGACGAAAATACGTGCAGGTATCTCTAACTACTCACAAAAGTCCCTTACCTCGGATCACGTCAGGTGACCTCACTTCCTCGGTGCTGCTAAATCTTGCAGTTCGATCAACTCTCAATGTAAACTCCGGAGCTATAAATAACCATTCCTCAGGTTAATTATACTTTTCCTACTGTATTACACATTAATACAGTCTATTTTCCCTTAATGGGCTTTAATATCCTTAATGGGCCTAACTATGCCTTAAGCCCATTTTCATTTTACTATTCATTTTTTTGGCCTATTGGGTTTTGGGGCCCACCAACTCTTATTGGGCTTATTTTAGGCACATTACACCCTATTGGACCTAAAATATTTGGGCTTGGCCCATTGGGCCTCTCGGCCACATGCCATGGTCGAGAGCTATCCATGTCTCGGTTTCACCATGTCATGCCATCCATGCCTATTTGTCTAGCCAATTCACTTAGGCATTTTCACAAACACTTGGTAGGCAACATTACCAACCATCATATAGTTCATTTAGGCATTTTATCAAACACCTTGATTGGCAACTAATTACATGTATTAATTAATCAAATTGATTAATTCTAATTACACGATAATCATTAACATATGTATATTAATCCATTTATGCCTAAAAATCATATTGACATAAGTCAATATCCCATTACTCACTCTCGGCCTAACCCACTTCATGGTGATTTAATATGTTTCAATGCTTAAAACATATATCAACATACTTAAAATCATTCATACATTAACATATATGAAATTGGAAATTAGAAAATATACCAATTGTTGTGTTCACCCTTTGGCCAAATCTTTGAAGGCTCTCGATTTGCACTCTATGGCTCCTTGATAGCCAATTCCAACATATGTCACTCTCCTTTCAATTTGGAACAACTTCCATGAAGGATGCAAGTTCCAAATATGCCTAATTCCTAGTGATTTCTAGTGAGAGAAAGCTTGGAAAATATGTTTCAATGGTTTCTTCTTCTAGCTGAATTTGGTGTGATGAAGATGACAATAGTGTGGCTGAATTTATAAGCCACATACTTAGCCATTAAGCTTTACTTTTCAGCCATTAAGCTTGACTTTCCAAGCCTTAGCCATGAGTCACCTTATGAGTCACCTTATGAGTCATGGTTAGCTTTAACTATGGTTAGATATTTATCTCATGGGCTTTTCCATTTGGGCTTCTCGGTTTGGGCTTTCTTAATGGGCTTTTGGGCTGAAATTTTTACTATGTCTCGGGCCTTTAATTGTCTCAAAATTTGGCCAATCAATTGGTCCAACAATTCGGTCTAAAGGACCTAAGAATTTCGATATACATTTAGTATACCATAATGAGCTTTAAAATTTTCACCTTAGGCCCATTACGTTTTTAACCATTAAATTTATTCCGGAATCCTTCCGAATAAATTTTTCTTACTTTCGGGGATGATTATCTTGTATTCTGGCCAAGAATATTTTTCCCCAAAATTTTTTTCTCCACACTTAGGTTAATTTTTAACCATGATTAGTCAACTATGGTAAAAGTCCACTTTCTTAACTATAGTTGACTTTTTCCTTAACCATTGACCATGTTGACTCTTTCTTAAAATTTTGAAAGTGTCATATCTTATGTCTTACACTCTCGTCTTTATGTTTCAACCGTTCTCGGTGGATAATTTCACCCGAAACACCTTATCTTGCTAAAAAGGTCTATTTTACCCTTTTTAGCTTTTACTCCCATTTTCTATGTTCGGAACAAAATCAAGCTGACTTTCCTTCATGAGCTCTCTATGCTCTCTTATTTTAAGTTCTTATTTTCAGTCAGAATAATTTAGATTTACTCGGTTTAGCCTGTGACTCTTATAGCTCACAATAGGCTTTTTATGTAGCTTTTGCATGTTAAATCATTTCACTAACACTTTAAGTCTAGTAAATACTCTTCTTATGATTCAACTATAATAACATAGTGTTCATACACATAGGAATCATAAGGAATAAGCTACAAAAAATCTGGGTCTGACATTATCCCTTTATGTCAAAACGACATCGAGGAAGGTTTTCACGACCACAATGCCTGACTTGTCATTCTTGTGAAACAAATTCATTATATTCATCAACCTTTGTCGTGTTCCCATTTTCATGAAATAATGTTGGTGTATTATTATGTATATACATTAAAAGATTTGAAACAATCAAATCATTTTGATTTTCAATCTCATAAAGAGAGATTTTCTAATTTATCTCATCCTTATTTGGAAATTTATTTTCCAAAAAAATGGCATCCTGAGATTTAAATTCAGTTACACTTCCCATGTTTGTTCACTAATGAACATATATCCTTTTGAATGTTCAAAGTATTTTATAAATATACTCTTTTTACCTCTAGGACCTAGCTTACTGTGTTGATGAGCAACCTCATGAACGCATGTAGCGCAACCTCAAAGTATCATATTACTAAGTTTAGCTTTTCTTCCAATTCATAATTTATAGGGAGTGGATGCAATTGACTTAAAGGGTACTTGATTAAGCAAGTTGGCAGCTATTAATACCACTTCACCCTAAAAGGTGATTGCCAAATTTGCTCATAGATCTAACCATTTATAGAGGAGTTCAATTTTTCACTCTGCAACACAATTTTTTTAAGGAGTTCTTAGAAAAGGTTAACTGCCTATCTATTCCTTCTTCATCACATAAATTTCTGAATTATTTAGAAAAGTACTCAAGTCCATGGTTTTTTCTTAACACCTTAACATTTTTATCTAATTGATCTTCTATAAAATTCACATATTTCTAAAGCATTATAAAGTTTCAGATTTGTGAGAAATCAAATAGACAATGCTGAAACATGTGTAATCATCAATGAATGTGATGAAATATACACCTACACTACGTGACCTTCGATTCATTAGGCCACAAATATCAAAATGAATCAACTGCAATGGAATTTTAGCTCTAGTTCCTCTACGAAATGGTTTTCTTACCATTTTTTGCACTAGACAATTTTCATATGTTGATAGATTAACTTTTCCTATATGGCTTAGTAATCTTTCTTTAGCTAATCTATCCATTCTTTATTGTCCAATATGTCTTAGATTAGCGTGCCAACTATTCTCATCAATATCAAAAGATGTAACAAAGGAACAACTATTGCTATACATATTATTACTTGAAGTGCAGTCGAAGTCCATTACAATAAAACTATTCAGTAAATATTCAAAACCATAACAATTTGTTTCCAAAAGCAAATTTGTATCAATACTATTAAAGCTCAAAATAAATCCCAAATTAAGAAGATCACTAATATAAACTAAATTCCATCGAATGTCAGGAGAAAATAGGACATCATGTAGGATTTTGGTTTTCTCCACCACATATACTGAACCTACAAATGCCAATATCCTTTATTTCAACTCGTGTGTTGTTTCTCATAAAAATCCATTTTGATCCTTGTGGAATCTAATGAAAATCCACAAACATATTCGCAACTTGTGCTACAAGGTCTGTGGCCCCTAAGTTTATAATCCAAAAAGGATGAGATTCAGTTAATAATACAGTACTGGAAACAAATATAGTACTTTTGAAAGCATCTAAAGCATTCATAAATGCTTTAAGGGTTTTTACCTTTTTGGTTCACTACATTCAAGAGAAAAATTATCATTTTTGCCACAATTAAAGTAGTTGACTGTAAGACCCACTTTCAGTGATGTATTCCTTATGATTCATATGATGTAATACATTTTCATATGTTAAATTGAATCAGAAGAAGAGATTTTAGATTAAATGAAGTTACAAAAAGAATGAATAAACATCCATGAATCTATGTAAAGGTTAAACGAGAGTTGAAGTGGCCACAAATTAAATAAAAGGAACTCAAATATCCATACGCAATATAAAGACTTAAAAACACGAAATGATAATGCAAGGGCTACGAATTCTAAGTATCTTTACGATTCCAAGCAGTACACACAAGTCACATTGTATGTGAATCATAAGAAATGAACCTTTCCATGCTCTAAGTGGGATTAGAATGCAAAATGAGGATTGAACTAATGAAATATGAATTTACCTTTGAAAATCTGGGAAAAATGCAACAGGATTGCTCCAGATGAAGGCTAGATCGATCTCTTATTCAAAGTAGATCAATCTCTCATTCAAAGAAGATCAATCTCTCATTCAAGAAAATCGACCCCATATGATTCTGTAAGGAACAGATCGATCCCTTCCTAGGTGCAGATCAATCTCCATTTTATTCTGCCATGTGCAGATTGATCTTAACATGAGCAGATCGATCTCTATTTGGTTCAGCCTAGCAAAGATCGATCTCTCCCCAAAGAGCAGATCGATCTCTCCCTAACAAACTAAATATTTCAATAGCTCAACCAAGGGAAGATCGATCTCTTACCCTAGGAGATCGATCTCACCACCCCTGTTCTATAAAAACATAACTGCTAAGCTTTCTTCTTCAGGAAATCAACACACCTCTCCATTTTTAACTAAAAAGACCAAGCTTTCTAACTTTGGAATACACCCCCTTTCAAAAAGATTTGAGAAAAAGCTATTTGAGAAAAGTTGTTCATTGAGAGGAGGAGAACAACATAGTTTGGAATCAAAACTCAACTTGTTGGATTGAAGGAGCAAAAGGGTCTTCCAATTTTGGACAAGAGGAAAGTCAAGCTGGGTGAGTTTTCAATACACCAACTCTAAGTATGTTTATCTAGATGTTGTTAGGAGTTTATTGGTGTAGGTATTGTAGGCTGAAACTACCTAGAATAGGATGAATCAAGCATGACTTAAAATAGGTTTAGTGTGAGAAAATGAGATATGGTGGATTTAATGATAAATGGATTATACTAAAGTGTTAATAGTGCTATATGCATGATTTTGAGATGGTTTTGTGAAATAAGTTTATGGAATAGGATGAGGATGTATAATGTGCATATAAGGTGTTTGTGAAAATACATAAATGAATGGAAGAACTAAGGTTAGAGCAATGTAAACCAAAGGCTTGATTAGATAACTAAGAGAGTTTGCTAAACCAAAATTGGATTAGGAATGGCGTGATGGATGTTCAATCCCCATGCCATGGTCGAATGTGATTATAGGACAAACTTGAATTCAATCGATTTGACAAGGTTGATGGACCTAAAATTTGGTCCAACGAGTGATAATGAGCCTAAGGAGCTCAATGGGTCTAGGTGAAATGATCCGTGTGATTGAAATTGACTTAAGAAGGGAATTAGGCTCAAAAAGATATATTGACTAGGATAAAGTCTGAATATGAGTTATTTGTAATTAACTCATATGATAAATGAATGTTTGCAGCTCCCGGGGATATATCTGGAGCAAATTGAGCCCAATCACAAAAAGTGAGAAAGGAAGAAGGAGTTGCTTCACAGAGAATTGAGGTAAGGAAATTGTGTTGGCCCCTAGAGGTATCTGTACGCATTTTCGGGCGCATAATGGTTTTATAGAAAAAGTTATGGGTCGTAGAAAAAGAATTAGATGTTTGAAGTGCAAAGAAAATGGGAATTTTGAGAAGTTCATGAGAAGTAAGAACATGAGGGTCTTGAGCCTTTTACTATTTTTAGCATGCAAATTAGTAGGTTGGCTAGCATTTAAACGATTTGTATGGAAATAGTTTGATTTGGTTTTAATGACTATGCTTTGCAAAAGAATAGCCGCCTACATGAGTTTGTGAAAATAAAACGTGCTAGAGCGCAGCTCGCACGAGATTTGATATGTTTATACAAGCATTAGTCCTGGAGCATAGCTCGCACTAGAGTTTTACATGCATGAGTGCTAGAGCCTAGCTTGCACTAGTTTTCACATGGGTTTTGACATTTTACTGGAGCGTTGCTCGCACTAGATGTCTATTATATACTTATTGTCGTGCTAGAGATTACTCGTACGTGATTTGTATGACATCTTGGGAGTCGTGCTAGAAGCTTCGGGTAGGCTGTGTGCGACGTCGATTAAATAGGCTTACACGTGCGTATTGAGATGTGGCAGGATATGTTGTGATGATATGGGTCAACGGAGTACGTTATACCATGCATATAGCATGGAGTGCATTGTATCGTGTATGGATATTATATATACACCGTCTTCAGACGATGGATATTCTGCTATGGACTGGTGGGTTGGATGTGACCCACCTCCCGTGCGAAAGCAGATAGAGGTGATACCTCGCACACTAGGATCCATGTAGCTTGGGATCACAGAGGATATGGCCATAGTCCTAGTTATTACCCTCATTATTATTTGCCTATCTCACATGTCACTGGATTTATGATAAATTGATATTTTTAAATTGTTTTTTGGGTCAGGACAGTCCAAGGGAGGGGTTCAATCGTGACGAATGGTGAATTTTGTGATGATTTGTGTTGAGTAAGAAATGCTTTTAAGTGCACCTCGCATGATGATTTTCCATGCTTTAATTACTACTTGTGCATGATGATTTCCATGCTTTGTTTAAGAATTGTGCACTGATTTAAATAACATGAATTGTTTTACATATCATGAACACGTGCATGAACCGATGAATTTGGAGTATGACAAGTAAATGCTTGGTTTTATACATGGCATCACGATCATGTAGATAGTATAATTATCTACCTGCTTGCATGATTACCTTACTGAGCGCGTGGTTTGCTCACCCCTTTATTTTCCCCCTCTACATAGAACTTTCAGTAGATAGAGAGCAACTGAGGATTGGATTTTGGTGTCTGCTGCATCACATCACACAAGGTATACACATTTGTATAGTTTTTGTATTTAGACATGCCAAAGCACAGTAATATTTGGAATGTAACTTTTGAGGATGTAAGGAATTGTAAACACATGTAGACAGTAACTTTGATTAAGAAATACAAGTCTTTACGTTTTAAATGAATTATAATTTGAAATGGTTTGGTTGGATGAGATTGACATCGATACACAACCCAACTATTGGTGGTGTAGTTGTTCACGATCAAGTAAGGTAAAGGTAAAGAACAAACAATAAATAATGGAATGAAAAATGAAAAATTTGTAGTGGACTTTTGGTGGATTGAGGGCCGTGATAGTTATGGTATCATAGGAGAGTTGGTCTGATATGTGTCGGTGTAAATAATTAGGAAAATTACATCCCCATGTTACCATGCTTGTCTTGTACAACTGTGTATATCGAGATAGGTTTAACTAAGAAATGGTTGTGAATGTAGGAATCTAGGCATTATGCCTAACACCAGTCGCGGTAGAGGGGTGAGAGCACGAGCTAGAGGCCGTAAGGGTAGGCCTGGGAGCCATGTTGAGTCATTGCCACATGAGGCTCAGGAAGAGATAAAGGTGGAGGCTGAAGTTGAGCATGCTCCATAGGGTCTGACAGAGAGATCGAAGAGTACTGAGGCACGCTTCACGAGAATAGAGCGGAGCTTAAAGGCAATTTTAGAGTTGATTGCCCAGTTGTTGCTTGGAGCTGGGGGCGAGTAGGGGCCAGCTACACAAGGTGATGCTAAACAAGCGGCTGCTTCTGAGATGCCTGCACAGCTAGCCCAAAGACCTCAGACTACAGATACTCCCACACCCCCACCAGTATAGGATACACCTTCTACTGTTACTCCACCATAGGGTAGTAGAGATTGGGGTTATGGATGTGACCTGGATAGGTTACGACAGTTTCAAAAATTTAAACCACCATCTTTCAATGGGATTAAGGACCCAGTAGCTACAGAGGACTGGGTGAATGAAATTGAGAAATTATATGGGTTCTTCGAGTGTACTACTACAGAGATGGTTGCTTTTGCCGCATTTATGCTGAAGAAATCGATAGAGCAATGGTGAAAGTTCACCAGACCCATTCTGAGAGCCTAACATACAGAGATCATATGGGATATATTTTTCGAGGCCTTCCAGAGGTAATATGTTCCTGACATTGCGCAGCGGAAGCTGTAGATGGAATTTTTTGGATTGACCCAGGGGAGCAAATCGATGAATGAGTATGAGACGAAATTTATCTCCCTGGGTAGGTATGATCCTGATACAATAGACAGTGAGGTCAAGAAGGTCTGAAAGTTTGTGGATGGACTGAGACTAGCTATCAGGTCCCGATTGGTTCCCTTTGACATACTAACCTATGTGGAGGAAGTGCATAGGGCACAGTTGTGTGAACACGATATTGAGCGAGTTACCTCAGAGGTTGGAAAGGTTAGTAAAGTGAGGGACAGAGATAGGAAGAGACTGACAGTGGATAGAAGATTAAGTTATAGAGGAAACAGGAGATTTTCTGGGAAGAGGCTAAAGATTGAGGAGATCCGAGAGAGGATAGTTAAGCCTCCCGTGTATCCAGCCATAGCTCCAGCAAAGGGTGTAGTGATTGGAGGTTCATGGCCTACAACAGAATAGTGAAGTAAGTGTGGTAGGTACCATGGAACTCGACCTTGTTGTGGACCTCCTGCAGTATGTTTCTGATGTGGGAAACTAAGGCATGTGATCCGAAATTTTCCAGAGATGATTGAGAGTACCCTACAGAAGGACAATGAGCCGAAGAGAGCTCCTCCTGATACTCTTACTTTGAGACGAAGGATAACAACTGAAGAGAAGGGGAAGTAGATAGCTGGCAGAGGGCGAGTACATGCCTTGGACCAGGATACTGTGGATCAGTCGTCAGATGTGGTGAAAGGTACCATCTTGATCTTTGATCTTAAAACTTATGTTTTGATAGATCCTGGTGCCACATATTCATTTATATTGCCTGCATTTGCATATAAATTGTTTAAGTATGTGAAGCTTACCCCATTAAGTAAGAGGATGCTGATAAGCACTCACATGAACAATAGTCAGCTAGTTGAGTATGTGTTTAGGGATTGTAAGTTGAAATTAGGGGAAAAGGAAATGTCAACCGACCTCATTTTGATGTATAAGAAAGAATTTGATGTAATCCTAGAAATGGATTGGTTGACTGCAAACCATACCATGGTAGATTGTTTTTCTAAGACCGTAACTTTTCAGGGGTAGATAATGTTACCTTAAGTTTCCCTGAAAAATGTAATGTAAAGTTTCCTTGAAAGTAATGAAAGAAAAAGTTGTTATAAGCGAAATAGATGAATTTTTATGCTGATTAAATGATTAATGTTTTGAAAGGTTACATTGCGTACATGGTTGAGGCGGATAAGGCATGTCTGAAATTGAGAGACATTCCAGTGGTTAGGGAATTTCTAGACGTCTTTTCAGATGATTTACCAGGGTTACCACTGGATAGAGAGATGAAGTTTTATATAGATTTGGCACCTGGTACAATTTGTATAGATTTAGCACCTGGTACAAAGCCGATATCCAAGCCACCATACAGAATAACTCCGATTGAGTTTGAGGAATTAAAGAAGCAGTTACAGGAGTTGTTGGATAAGGGGTTCATCAGACTGAGTGTATCGCCTTGGGGAGCATCCATACTATTTATAAAGAAGAAGGATGGGAGCCTTTGATTATGTATTGACTAAAGGTTGTTGAATAATGCGACCATCAGGAATAAGTACCCCCTTCCATGCATCGATGACTTGTTAGATCAGCTTCAGGGATAGCAGGTCTTTTCTAAGATAGATATGAGATCTGGGTACTATCAGTTGAGAATTCGGGATGGAGATGTACCCAAGACAGCTTTCCACACTCGGTATGGTCATTTTGAGTTTATGGTTATGTCATTTGGGTTAACAAATGCTCCCGCAGCTTTTATGTTGTTAATGAATGAGGTGTTTCACCAGTATTTGGATCGATTTGTTATCGTGCTCATCAATGATATTTTGGTGTATTCAAGATCCAGAAAAGAGCATAAGCAGCACCTAAGGATAGTGCTATAGACCCTCCAATAGAAGAAGTTATACGTTAAACTCAGTAAGTGTGATTTTTTGCTAGAGCAAATATCTTTTCTGGGTCATATTGTATCAAAAGATGGTGTTTCAGTGGACCCATCTAAGATTGAAGCAGTGGTTCAGTAGCAGAGACCCCAGACAGTTACGGAGATAAGAAGTTTCCTGGGTTTAGCTGGGTATTATCGATGGTTTGTGAAGGGATTCTCGAGATTAGCTGCTCCATTGACACGTCTCAAGAAAAATATTGAATTCATGTGGGACGATAGTTGTAAGAAGAGTTTTCAAGAGTTGAAGAGGAGATTAACCACAGCTCAGGAGGTTTTTTTGTATATACAAATGCTTCTTACCAATGACTTGGTTGTGTACTGATGCAGGATTGGAAGGTAGTCGCCTATAGATCTAGACAGCTGAAGGATCATGAGAGGAACTACCCGACCCACGATCTTGAGTTGGCGGATGTGGTATTTACCTTGAAATTATGGTGCCATTATCTTTATAGTGAGAAATTTCAAGTATTTACTGACTACAAGAGCTTTAAGTATCTGTTCTCATAGAAGGTGTTGAACACGAGATAGAAGAGGTGACTTAAGCTTCTGAAAGACTATGATTGCAAGATTTTGTACCACCTGGGTAAGGCGAATGCAATAGCTGATGCACTGAATAGGTCAGGTTAGTATCGTATATGATGATCAGGGACCACGAGCTATTAGAACAGTTCACGAGCCTCAGTTTGGATGTAACCCCACCTGATACTGATAGTGGCTTTATGGTAGCTAGCCTGCAGTTGGAACCGGATGTGGTAAATCTTATCCAGTAGGTTCAGACAGATTGATCAGCAGTGCAATGATATTATCGGGCAGATACAGAGGGGTATAGAGACTGATTTTGAGTTGAGTTCAGATGGTTTGCTGAGGTTCAAGGGTAGGATATGTGTTCCTAATGATCCAGAGATCAAGAGGTTGATTTTATCAGAGGCTCACTCAACGAAGTAACAAGATGTATCAAAATCTCTAGAGAGTGTATTGGTGGTCAGGGATGAAGAGAGATATAGCGGAGTATGTAACAAAGTATCTCATCTGTCAGCAGGTGAAGGTAGAGAATCAGAAGCCTGTAGGGCTATTACAACCTCTACCTATACTGACTTGGTAATAAGAGCATGCCACTATGGACTTCGTGATAGGTTTACCTAGGACCCGCAAGAATCACGATGCAATTTAGGTAATAGTGGATAGATTAACGAAGTCGGCACACTTCCTAGCTATGAGAGCCACCAATACTCTGAGTACTCTGGCAGAATTATATATGCGCGAGATAGTTCAATTACATGGTATTCTAGTGAGCATAGTGTTCGATAGGGATTCTCGCTTCAGTTCCCACTTCAAGGAACATTTTTCAAGAAGCGATCGGGACCCAATTGACTTTTAACACAACGTTCCTACCTCAGACAGATAGTTAGTTAGAGAGGACTATATAGACCCTGGAGGCCATGTTGAAAGCGTGTGCATTGGATTTTGGAGGCTCCTAGGATGACCATTTACCAATCACAGAGTTTGCCTATAGTAATAGTTATCATTCGAGTATTGGGATGGTAATGTATGAGGCTTTGTATGGCCGTAGATGTCGTTCCTCTATTGGATGGGAAGAGGTAGGTGACCGACAGATATTCGCTCTCGACTTGGTGAGACAAGCCTCTGAGGACGTCCAATTAATTTATGAGAGGTTACGGGCAGTTCAGAGCAGATAAAAGAGTTATGCTGACAGGAGACAGAGACCATTGAGTTTACAATGGGTGAATCGATATTTTTACAAGTTTCTCCTTCCAAGGGTATAACGAGGTTTGGAAAGAAAGGGAATTAAGTCCTTGTTACATTGGACCCTTTGAAATACTTGATAGAGTAGGAGATAAGGCCTATAGGCTAGCATTGCCACCTGAGCTAGCGGGCGTTCATAACGTCTACCACATCTCTATGTTATGGAAGTACCACCCGGATCTGGCACATGTAATTAGATATGAGCCACTGGAGCTTAATGAGAACATGTTGTATGTTGAGAAGCTGATTCAGATATTAGATAAGAAGGAGAAGGTGTTGAGATCAAAGATGATTCCCTTAGTAAAAGTTCTTTGGCAACACCACACTACGGAGGAAGCTACATGGGAATTGGAGAATTTGATGCGGGAGAAGTACCCCGAGTTACTCACCGACTGATTGGTTCCAACTTGGAGGACCAAATTTTCTTAGTGGGGGAGATTATGTAAGACCTACTTTTGGTGATGTATTCCTTATGATTCATATGATGTAATACATTTTCATATGTTAAATTAAATCAGAAAAGAGATTTTGGATTGAATGAAGTTGCAAAGAGAATGAATAAACCTCCATGAATCCATGTAAAGGTTAAATGAGGGCTGAAGTGGTCACCAATTAAACAAAAGGAACTCAAATATCTAGATGCAATATAAAGACTTAAAAATATGAAATGATAATGCAACGGCTGAGAATTCTAAGTATCTTTTATGATTCCAAGGAGTACACATAAGTCACATTGTATGTGAATCATAAGAAATGAACCTCTCCATGCTCTAAGTGGGATTAGAATGCAAAATGAGTATTGAAGTAATGAAATATGAGTTTACCTTTGAAAATCTTGGAAAAATACAGCAGAAATGCTCCAGATGAAGGCTAGATCGATCTCTTATTCAAAACAGATCGATCTCTCATTCAAAAAAATTGACCCCACATGATTCTGTAAGGAGCAGATCGATCCTTTTCTAGGAGCATATCGATCTCCAGTTGCTTCTGCCTAGAAAAGATCGATCTCTCTCCAAAGAGAAAATCGATCTCTCCCTTACAAACTGAATATTTCGATAGCTCAACCAAGGGAAGATCGATCTCTTACCCTAGGAGACCCATCTCACCACCCTTGCTCTATAAAAACTCGACGGCCAAACCTTCTTCTTCAGGAAATCAACACACCCCTCCATTTTTAACCAAAAAGACCAAGCTTTCTCACTTTAGAATACACCCCCTTCCAAAAAGATTTGAGAAAAAGCTATTTGAGCAAAGTTGTTCATTGAGAGGAGGAGAACAACATAGTTTGGAATCAAAACTCAACTTGTTAGATTAAAGGAACAAAAAGGGTCTTCTAATTTTGGATAAGAGGAAAGTCAAGTTAGGTGAGTTTCCAATACACCAACTCTAAGTATGTTTATCTAGATGTTGTTAGGAGTTGATTGGCGTAGGTATTGTTGGTTGAAACTACCTAGAATAGGATGAATCAAGCATCACCTAAAATGGGTTTAGTGTGAGAAAAGGAGATATGGTGGATTATACTAAGGTGTTAGTAGTGTTATATGCATGATTTTGAGATGGTTTTGTGAAATAAGTTTATGGAGTAGGATGAGGTTATATAATGTGCATATAAGGTGTTTGTGAAAATGCATAAATGAATGGAAGAACTAAGGTTAGAGCAATGCAAACTAAGGGCTTGATTAGATAACTAAGAGAGTTTGCTAAACCAAAATTGGACTAGGAATGGCGTGATGGATGTTCAATCCCTATGCCATGGCCGAATGTTTATAGGCCAAACTTGAATTCAATCAATTCGACGTTGTTAATGGACTTAGAATTTGGTCCAACGAGTGATAATGAGCCTAAAGAGCTCAATGGGTCTAGGTGAAATGATCAATGTAATTGAAATCGACTTAAGAAGGGAATTAGGCTTAAAAAGATATATTGACTAGGATCAAGTCAGAATATGAGTTATTTGTAATTAACTCATGTGATAAATGAATGTTTGCAACTCCCGAGGATATATTCGGAGCAAATTGAGCCCAATCACGAAAAGCGGGAAAGGAAAAGGTAGGTGCTTCATATAGAATTGAGGTAAGGGAATTGTGTTGGCCCTTAGAGGTATTTGTACATGTTTTCGGGCGCATAATGGTTTTTTAGAAATTGTTTTAGGTTGTAGGAAAAGAATTAGATGTTTGAAGGGTAAAGAAAATGAGGATTTTGAGAAGTTCATGAAAAGCAAGAACATGAGGTTATTGAGCCTTTTACTATTTTTAGCATGCGAATTAGTAGGCTGGCTAGCATTTAAACGATTTGCATGGAAATAGTTTGATTTGGTTTTAATGACCATGCTTTGTAAAAGAAATAGCCGCCTACATGACTTTGTAACAATAAAACGTGCTAGAGCGCAGCTCACACGAGATTTGATATGTTTATACATGCATGAGTGTTGGAGCCTAGCTCGCACTAGTTTTCACATGGGTTTTGACATTTTTGTTGGAGCGTTGCTCGCACTAGATGTCCACTATATACTTGTTGCCGTGCTAGAGATTACTCGCACGTAATTTGTATGACATGTTGGGAGTCGTGCTAGGAGCTTTGGGTAGGCTGTGTGCCATATCGATTAAATAAGCTCACACGTGCGTATTGAGATGTGGCGGGATATCTTGTGATGATATGGGTCCACGGAGTACATTGTACCGTGCATATAGCATGGAGTACGTTATATTGTGTATGGATATTATATATACCATCTTCGGACAATGGATATTCTACTATGGACCGACGGGTTGGACATGACCCACCTTCCGTGCGGAAGCGGATAGAGGTGATACCCCGCACACTAGGATCCATGTAGCCTGAGATCACTGAGGATGTGGCCATCGTCATAGTTATTACCCTTATTATTATTTGCCTATCCACATGTCACTTGATTTATGATAAATCCATGTTTTTAAATTGTTTTGTGGGTTAGGACAGTGCAAGGGAGGGGCTGAATCTTAACGAATGGTGAATTTTGTGATGATTAGTGTTGAGTAAGAAATGCTTTTAAGTGCACCTCGCATGATGATTTTCCATGCTTTAATTACTACTTGTGCATGATGATTTTGCATGCTTTAATTACTACTTGTGCATGATGATTTTCCATGCTTTGTTTAAGAATTGTGCACTCATTTAAATAGCATGAATTGCTTTACATATCATGAACACGTACATTAACCGATGAATTTGGAGTATGACAAGTAAATGCTTGGTTTTATGCATGGCATCATGATCATGTAGATAGTACAATTATCTACCTGCTTGCATGATTACCTTACTGAGAGAGTGGTTTTCTCACCCCCCTTATTTACCCCCTCTACAGAGCACTTTCAGTAGATAGAGAGTGACTGAGGATTGGATTTTGGTGTCTACTGCATCCCATCACACAAGGTATACATATTTGTATAGTTTTTGTATCTAGACATGCCAAAGCACGGTAATATTTGGAATGTAACTTTTGGGGATGTAAAGAATTGTAAACACATGTAAACAGCAACTCTAATTAAGAAATACAAGTGTTTACATTTTAAATGAATTTTAATTTGAAATGGTTTGGTTGGATGAGATTAACACCGATACACAGTCCAACTGTTGGTGGTACAGCTGTTCACGATCAAGTAAGGTAATGGTAAAGAACAAACAATAAATAATGGAATGAAAAATGAAAAATTTGTAGTGGATTTTCGATGGATTGAGGGTCGTGACATTGACCTTTGACTTATTCTTCTTAGAATGAGCCATATGAGTTTTTGCTTTGCTAAGATAACTACCTTTTACCATTTTAGGACCTTTACCTTTATGCCCAATACATGGCTTTCTCTTGAAGCTCAAAACTTCATTAGAACTTGTACCAACCATATAGATGTCAACATTAGGCCTAGTTGCCTCAATGCCATCTTTCTCCAATTACAAGTGATGTGAATCATCATCAATAGTCATGATGCTGTAATTTTGGACAAGGTGGACCTCATATGCTCCTAATTATGGGGCAAGGTGTCACGACCCCTTTTTACCTAAAATCCCGATAAATGTTTCGATTTTCCTTTCCTTTCCCGATCGTGAACATTCTCATCACCAAACAGTCGGTCTATGACTCAATATTAGTCACCTTTACCATCTAGAATGCCATCTATCTTTTAATTTATTCACAAGCAAACATGTATACTTTATAATTGAGGTTCTATACTTGTACTTGTTTACTAATAATTACATCCCCCATATTACATTCCAAAATGATTATTGTCTATTACATGTTTAGATACAAAATGATACCAATGTGTATACCTCTTGATGATGGGAAGCAGTGGTCACCAGGATGCAAGTCCTTAGCCACTCACTAACTATTGTGTGCACTCTGTAGAGGGGAAAATGAACGGGTTGAGCTCACTAGCTCAATAAGGCAATAATGCAAGCAGGTAGATAACTACACTATCTACGTGATTATAATGTCATGATATAAAATCGCTTTCATTTAGAGCATGAGGAAATAGATAAAACTATACCGTATGTGTATAAATATATCATGTACTGTAAAACATGAAAGCAGGCATAAAACCATGGAAAGTCATCATGTAAAATGTCTCATGCTCTGGATGTCAACTTATCATAAAACAATACATCATCATTTTGTAACATCCCACAAGGTTCGACCCCTCCCTCGGGTTAATCCTAGATAACACAAATCATGTTTAGTGCATATAAAATCATGTGATATCATGTGAGATAGGTTGTCACTGTATACAATCGAGGACTCCGCTGGCCAACTATATCCCTATCATCCCAGACCACACGGATCCCAGTGTGCGGGGCATCACGCTGTAACGGGAGGTGGATCAAATCCTACCCGCCAGAATATAAATCAACATTATCACTACATGGTACACCATACTCCATGTGATATACACGGTACAACATACTCCATGGACCCATATTAGGGTCGAGGGTGCTTGCCGTTGGTCTTATCTACCCTATACCATGTATAACCAACTCAATCTCTAGTGCACGTGCGAGCATCTCATCCGTGTGACTAATAATCTACACGAGGCATCCAGCACGGCTCGTGCGAGCATCTTATCCCTGTGACAAACAGTCTTCATGAGGCATCCAGCACGAATCATTACATATCACAGTGTGAAAAGTCCAGTGCGACCAAGGATCTAGCACGATTTCATTCACAATCTGTAAAAAACCTCATACGAGCAACGCTCCAGCGTGACTTTATGCAAAATAAATAATGGTAAAATCATGTACGAGCAAAACTCCACTACAGTTATGCGCATAGGAAATAATGAAACCCACGTACGAGTAAAAGCTCCAGTACGGCTTGCATGCATCTCTACTCGAAATATGGTACGAGCTAGGCTCCAGCACATTTCATGCATGTTAAAATATAAAAATCCAGTGTGATCAAGGTGCTAGCATGATTTATACTCATATAAATATGATAGCTGGCTCTATTTCGGTAAAACCCATTTCAAAATTCAAAACTAGCACTGACACGTGCTATTTCTTGCAAATCGTGAAACAATTATCGACCTATCCTTGTTTTGCCCAATCAAGGCATCACATCACATTAAAACATCAAAATCATGATATTCATGTAGTTTACTAGCCTTACTACTCTTTTCATAAAATTTACTCCCAGGTGTAAAATCGTCTTTTTACATCGATACCCCGATTTTCATAAATATTATTATTTTATTTCTAGATACCTTAGAGAATTTCATGCCTTGTAAATACACTCAAAAATACGTGTAGATATCTCTAGGTACTCACAAAATCCCCCTACCTCAAATCACGTCGAGCATGCTTACTTTTCCAACACTGCTCGGTCACGTAGTTCGTTTAGTTACCATTATAATCTCCGGAGCTGCACGTAATTATTTATCACATCAATTTAACCCAATAAATATAATTTTTGCATTTACTATAGTCGATCTGACTTATTGGGCCGCTTGTGGGGCCCACAATTTAAATTGGGTCGATTGCTACACAAACTTTTACAAATGTTTGGCCGAATATCTGGCCTAACATCCCTATCGCGTTATCTTAAGAATTTTCTAGTCTTTTTGGATAGTTCATACTATCATTCACGACAATAAATTTTAAATTCCATAATATAAATCATTTTATACGGAATTAATCTGTAACTTACGTGATGAATTTCTAACGCGCATTATTATACAAATTGTCGTAATTAAGATTCACTTACCCTAGATTTCATGATAGATGATAAATCGAGGCTCGATTGAACTCCTGTCTATCACATTTTGTTGCACTACACAATTATATATTTAAACCAGATTAATTTTGATCCAATAAAAATTTAGATAATTTTTTCAAAAATTAAATAGATCAATTTCGACTGCTTACCAGCTTATCCTTAAACTCGGGGCATCACCGAATTTTTCTCCTTTTTTTTCCTCTCATTTTTTTCTTTTTTTCTTCTCTTTTTCTCTTTCTTGGCTGAACCGGTTCGAACCGATTCAGTCTGGTTCAATTCCACCTTTGTCGTTCGGAGCTCTGCCGACCGATTCTTCGATGGCTTCCACTTCTAGCTGGTCCATCTGGCCACGCGAAGCACAGATCTAGTGGGGGCCAAGCCTCAGCTGACCGAAAAGTGACTGGTTCAGCCCTTTCTCTCTTCGACCTCGCTGTTATTTTCCTCTTTTCGTTGTTTTCGATGCTGGCGGTGTATTCACTGGCCGATTCCACCTCCCCTCGATTCATCTTCGCCTAGGGAAGGTTTGGTTGGCGGTGGTGCAGTGCAAATCAGCGTCGAACTCATTGATTTTCTCTTCCCCCTTTTCGGTTTCTCCCTCGACGATTTCGTGATTTTTGACAATCGGACATGCGTGATGGCTGGTAGAGGGTCCCTCAGTGCCGGTCTTGCTTCGACTGTTTTCTCTGCCCCCAAGCTGCCGTCGGTGGTCATGAAATCAAAGGGATCGGTTTCGTCCGATCCCTCACTTCCTACAGTTGCGCGATCCTGTTTCTTTTCTTTTTTTTATTTAATAAATATAATATATTATATTTATTTACTTATCATAATATAATATATTATTACATAAAAATATCCTACATATATTATTTAAATCACATATTTATATTTACTTTATTTTGTTTTATTTCACTTTATTTTTAGAAGGAATATTTTTCCATATTCACGAAATAAATTCCTGAGGTGGGAAAATTTCAGGTTATCACCATAAATTTGTATCTTGATCAATTGGACTTGGAATTCAATTATTTCTTCTTTATTGATCAAGATTAAATGAATTCATGTTTATAATGACAACCTTTTAAGAAATGACACCGAATTTCGAGTCTTACAATCCTCCACACCTTAAGAAATTTGGTCCTCTAAATTAGAACTAAGTAAATCCTTGACTAACTAAGGATGTTTCTTTCGCATCAGGCTCTCTAATTCCTGCGTAGCTTCCTCCAAAGTGTGGTGCTACCAGAGAACCTTAACCAAAATGATTGTCTTCGGCCGCAATACCTTATCCTTCCTATCCAATATCTGAATCGGCTTCTCTACATATGACATATCCTCCCTGAGCTCCAAAGGCTCATACCTAATCATATGTGTTGGATCCGATTGGTATTTTCGAAGCATCGAAATGTGGAAGACATTGTGGATGCTTGGTAATTTAGGTGGTAACACCAACCTACAGGCCTTATCTCCCACTCTGTCTAAAAGGGTCTAATATAATGAGGATTTTGTTTGTCTCTCTTCTCAAATCTCGTTATACCTTTAGAGAGAGAAATTTTTAGAAATACTGACTCATTCACAGTGAATTCCAATGGCCTCAGTCTCATGTCAGCATAGCTTTTCTATCTGCTCTGAACTGTTCTTAATCTCTCACCTATCGATTGAACATCCTCAGAGGCTTTTCTTACTAAATCGGGAGTAAATATCTGTTTGTCACCACTTCTCCCTATCCAATCGGGGAACAACAACTACGACCATACAATGCCTTTTCGATACTCGATTAATAACTATTGTTGTAGGCAAATTTGACTAATAACAAATGATCATCCTAAGAGCCTGCTAATTCTATATTTTTTTGAATTATTTATGCTTAATTTATTAATTAATTATCTAAATCCCCAATTTATTTTTGTTAATTATCCCCTTTATTTAATTAAAATTCTCATGTTTGCAGATAAATCAAATCCGGATGAATTTTGAATATTTCGGTAGAAAATGGATTGGAATTTGGCTAAAATCGAGATTGGACCATGCAGACAACACGAGCCATGCCATCTAGCACATCCAATTGGACAAAAAGACAAATGACATGGAAATATTTTTTCAAGGAGCCAATGGTGTGAAGACAAGTGGCCAAAAAAATGCTAACTCATCTAGGAGGGAAAAATTACAATTTTACCCCTATTGTGTGTATAAATAGCAAAGGATGGCAATTGAAAAACAATGTAAGTTAGGGTAGAATAGTTTCTAGGGTATCTTTAGATTATTATTTGTCCTTTAAGGCCTTCCCGAATAGAAAATTTTAGAAAGCATTTTTCTCATTTCACTGTTCATAGCAACTTTTCTAATGTTTTTATGAAGTTTTTCATTTCCTTACTTGTTTATTTTGTATTTCACATTATCAAAGTTATTCCCTTTTCATTCGATTCAATGAAAGTTAATAGAAAATTTTTTGCCTCCCTTTTACTAGCTCTCGGTTTTCTTAGAAACATTGCTTATGTTTTTTTTTTATTTGAAAAACCATCATATTTAGTTAGCTCTCGGGTAGCTTTCTTTGTCCATTCGGTACCATAACTCTTCCTTCATCTATGCTATTTGGTTTTGGTGCTTTGATGTGGGCAAATGCTAGGCATTGTTCCACATCAAATGCAATGTGGAACCATGGCATTAAGAGCTAGAATTAGAGCAAGCCGATGATGATGATTTTTTCACGTTGATGAAGCTACGGGTTTGAGAGTGTAACTTCAAGTGTGTTTCGTTTCTTTCATATATTTCCTCTCAGTTTTAATCTCATGTTTTGCTATGCTTTCTTATTCTTTCTTTTCTTTATTTCATTCTTATTTGCATGAACTTCATGTCTCAGTTCTTGACTGCATTTAGAGTAGTTGCATCCAATTTTTGTTCAATGCATGGTATTTTATTCTTTAATCCATTTCATTTACTGCATAGTTATTTCAGCATGATTGTTGTAGTCCATTTGTTGCTTGTCGATGGTTAGTGACAAGAATATGGTGGATTGTTCGATGTATATTTTTAAGAGGGGCAAGGTTTCATTCATGGCAGCAAGTTTAACTTCATTTTCAACCTCTGTTGTGCTCTGTTTTTGGTTTTCATTACTGCTCATGGTTGTTGAGGAGGTGCCAAAGTGTAGCTGAAGCAGACCGAGTATGTGCAGCAGACAGCAAGCCTGGACAAACTGTGTGTGAGCTGGGCATTGCCATGGAGAAGAAGAAGAAGGCTTGATAGGCTACAGCAGTTGATAATGAGAAGTGTACCGAGGAGCTGAGGAGGACGTGGTGTTAATCTAGATCGTGAAGCAGTTGATAGCAAGAAACTCGGTGACTTCATGCTCTCGATTACTCTCGGTTGCAAGAAGTTGCTGAGCAAATGCAGTAGGCTGATAAAGCTGAATCTGTTGGAGATGTGCTAAGCTTGTTGAAGGAAGAAGCACACGGAACCGAGGCAGATTTGGTGAGAGTTGCAGACAGCAAGCCTGGACACGCCTGGGCAATGGATCCAAGAGAAAGCATGGCAGATGCAGGACAACATGTGGAAACGTGCAGGCTATATGCGGTAGCTGGGCAGAGGACAACCCGAGAGGCATGAAGCAGAAGCACACCGGAGAGCAGTACCTGGAAATGGAGAGCAAACCAAGAAATGAACTTGTTGAAGAAACGTGCACAGTGAATCGGGACCACTTTAATGTTTTGCAATTTGTTAAGGCCATGTTTGGCCACATGTTTTTTTTTTTTTACTTTAATACTTATTGCATTTATATTATTGCTTTTATTAGTTGTCAATTAAGGATAGTTGTTAATTGTTAATTGTAGGTTAGATCTAATGTTCTAAGTTGTTAATTTAATCTTTAGTTTAATTTTTAGTTAAAAGTTAATTTTATATTATATGTTTTAGGACTTTATTTTAGTTTAGTATTTTATGAGTTACCTTTAGAATTAATTTAGATTCAATGTGTTTCATGCATTTTTAATTTAGTCTTCATTTTTATTAGATTTTAGGTTTGTTTAATTTGCAATTTTTATTTAGTTTAATTACATGCATTTTTATTTTAAGTTTGTTTAAAATTTAGTTTAACTTTATTTCTTTATTTTCATATTTACAGTTTATTTTAATTGCGTTAATTAGTTCTAACTGTTTTAAATTTCTTTTTTGGGTTATTTGCCTTTAATTGCTTGGAGCACTGTAAGTAAATTTTGCTCGATTTTATTTAGTTCTTATTATTTTATTGCTTTCTAGTAATTTTAATTTTAGACTTAGTAGATCACCCACCTTAAATTCAAAGTTGCTAGAATATACTTAGGGTAAGATTAATCGGTAGTTAATTAGGCTAGCCAACTTCTCTGAGGGACGATAACTCAAGACTCAAATCCCATTATTACTTGTACAACCCGTGCACTTGCGGATAATACCTTCAGGGCGTGTCAAGTTTTTAGCGCCGTTGCCGAAGAAGTTTTAATTAGCCGTTAATTAATATCAGTGAAATTATGCTTAGGTGTAATTCTAGCTTGTAAATATTTAGCTTGTAAATATTTAGATCCTTAGTTTAGTTTAGTTTAGTTAATTTTCTCTTAATTAATTAAAAAAATTGAAAAATTAAAAAGCTTAAAAAAAATTTTCTAAGGACTTTTAGATGTTTGCATGCGTAGAGCTAGGAGTTATTATAGCTTTCCTCTAGATCCTGAAATTGAACGAACACTTAGAAAAATTCGAAAAGATTCTTGGAAATTAATAGCTCCGCTGCAATGCACCATGGCAGAAAATAGGGAAATTAGGACCATTAGAGATTATGCAATGCCGACTATTGGAGGTTATTATACCGGCATTAGGCCACCAGCTGTCCCTACTAACAATTTTGAAATTAAGCCTTCCATCCTCCAGATGATCCAAACCTCTTTACAGTTCAGTGGGCTTCCATACGATGACCCACATGCTCACCTTGGGTAATTCCTGGACTTGTGTAACATGTTCAAGCACAATAGATTATTTGATGATGCACTTAGACTTAGATTATTCCCTTTCTCACTTAGGGATAGGGTGAGACACTGGTTAACCTCCTTGCCTCCAGGATCCATTTCTACATGGGACGAGTTAGCCCATCAATTTCTAGCTAAGATTTTCCCTCCCTTTAAAATGGCCAAACTATGTAGTGATATATCTTCCTTTGCCCAGCTCGATTCAGAAACTCTTTATGAAGCTTAGGAATGATATAAGGAGCTTCTTAGGAAGTGCGCTCACCATGGCCTACCTTTGTGGCTGTAAGTCCAGACCTTCTACAACGGACTTACAAGCTAAAATAGGACTATTATTGACGCTGCTGCGGGTGGAGCGCTAATGTGTAAAACAGAGGAGGAAGCTTACGAGCTCTTGGATACGATGGCTACTAACAACTATCTATGGTCCTCGGAAAGGCAATTGCCAAAGAAGTCAGGAGCTCGACACGCTGTCTACCTTGACCTCTCAAATTGCCAATCTTACAAAGAAGGTAGAGTTGCTCAGTACCCAACATAATCCTTCCACCAATGCTAACCCGGTGTTTTTTGTCCAAAGTCCTTTTATCTCTTGTGATCTGTGTAGTGGTACCCACTCTCTAGATAGGTGTCCTCTTAACTTAGAATCAGTTCAGTACGTTGCCCCCTAAGCAACAGAACAACCCTTTTTCAAACACCTATAATCCAGGGTGGAGGAACCATCCTAACTTTTCTTGACGCCAAAACCAAGGGCAAACTTCTAATTCTAGACTAGTAGGACCCCTAGGTTTTCAAGCTCCACCGGTTCAGGTACCACCACAACATCAATTCCCTCATCACCCACCACCTCAGTATCCACATCATCCACCTAATCATTCTCATCCATCCCACTTCTATCAACCACCACCACCACCCAACCCCAGCACTTACCAGCAGTTGATAAGAAGCCCTCGCTTGAGGAAATGTTCATAACGATCTTGCAAAATCAAGCAGCTTCAATTAAGAACCTAGAGGTTTAGGTGGGATAAATAGCAAACGCTCTTAGTCAACGTCCTCATGGGACCCTTCCTAGTAACATTGAAGCCAATCTTGTTAGGAAAAGGGAGGGGAAGGAACATGTGAAAGCCATCACCCTTAGGAGTGGCAGAGAGCTAGTAGCTCCACCAGTTAAGTCCAGACCTGACCAGCCCATAGTTGAAAAATCCATAGGTTCTAATGAAGCAGCTCAGAAGGAGCAGGAACATCAGGATCACACTGCAAAGGAAACAAGGCTAGGCACTTCTTCATCTTTACCTTCTTCTTCTTCATCCCCTTCCTCGTCCTCTGATTCTACATAAGTTCCCACTATATTGCCTCTAGTTAGACCACCAGTACCTTCCCCTCATAGGTTTCAAAATAAAAAACTGGAACAACAAATTGCTAAATTTCTTGAGGTTTTTAAGAAGCTTCACATCAACATTCCTTTTGCAGATGCCTTAGAGAAAATGCCAAGTTATGTAAAGTTGTCACGCCCCGGAAACACGAAAAATAAGGCAATTTTAAAACTTTTTACTCATCGATTCTCAATTAATAGTACATTCCTGTGCAGTGTCATACATTATCATATTTATCGTACCTCAGGATCTCATCACTAGAAATTATATATCATATCAAATACATTACTTGATCTCAAGTTAATTAATCCTAATACATCCTATACAATGTTATACATCAAGTGTCTGCAATTATGATAATTGTCTGGGTACATGAAAAGATAAAAGATACCTCAAAATACAATATATGGCCTGGAGCTCAAGTCCTCCACTAGCCACTACTCCGTACGTCGCAGGAAAACCCTTTTCACTTGAAGAGATCTGGGGGGAAAGAAAACAGGGTGAGCTTCTAAATCGCTCAGTAAAGGGGGTAAGGGACTCATTTCATAAACCAAAATGCACATCACAAAATATTTATTTGTATGTGAAACTCATTAATCTCATTTGAAAACCATAGCTTAAAAGTACTCAAAACGACATTCTCATGTCTCAAATCATGTGAAAACATGAAGTAAAAAGGCTCAGTCTAGAGCAATAACAAAGCATGTGAAAATAATGCGATAAACACTTTCTCAATTAACGTGATAAAATCACTGTAATAATAATGCACGTGGCACAGCCACTAAACACACGTGGCATAGCCACTGATTTAAATTCACACGTGGCACAGCCATAGGATAGGGTTTCTCGCATGGCAACGACCACCAATTAGGGTTTCTCACGTGGCAACGGCCACCAAATAGGGTTCTCACGTGGCAACGACCACCAAATAGGGTTCTCACGTGGCAACGGCCACCAAATATACGTGGCATAGCCACAGTATGGGTTATTCTCACGTTACCAGAACGGAGAAGAATCGGGCTTACATGCTACTAGAGCAATGCTCGGTGTGTACTCAAAATTACACACCTAAGTCTTATCACATAAGACTGGTTTGCCTTCACGCAGAACTCATAGTGGTTTTTCTCTCATAAAACTCATTTGAAAACCGTTTTGTACTCAACACAAAACATAATAAAATCGAGTTCCAACCGGCAAAGCACGCACACATTTCTCAAATCTCGATATTGCCTTAACGTAGAGCCCAATTCATTACTCACACAAAATTCAACGGTTTATAAAGCAATTTCACACTCAGCTTATAAACTCATAAAATAATGGGCTCCAACCGGCTATAAAAATCATGTGCAATTATGTCATAACACACACTCAACATGCTTATTTTATAAATCACAAATCATGCTATAATAGTTCAAAATCACATACACAATTGGTTTAATTTCCCTTACCTCTTTACACCTCGTATAATGCAATCGTTTCCCCCTTGACATGGACTAGTCTCGCATTCCACTCTGAAACTCCCGAGCTGTCCAAACGATGTTAAAACATCAATATTCCTCATCACAGTAACCTCAATTCTCAAAAATCGAGCATAATTGCTCATAACACCTCAAATCTCTTGATTCTCGTAACTCTACCCCAAACTACACTCTTATTCACAACATCTCAACGTTCTACATTTCTCATGCCAATTATCTATGCTAATTCACCACATTGTCTAAATTTCTATTTATAGCTCAAATTCTCAAAATTGCTAAATATCATTATCACTCCAACCACATTGTAATTTCATCAATCCCTAATCATTTTCCAGCTATTTCAGCACAATGACAACAACCATTATCATCAAAATCATCTCAGATATCAAGATCGAGGTGTAAAAATTACCCAAAACTTGTGGAGAGCTTATCTCTTGCCTCGATTCGATCCGTCTTTCGATTTCTAAGTACGTTGTTCTCCCTTTGATGAGGAACAACTTTCCTTCTTGCCACAACTTCTGATTTGGACAGAAATGGGTACTTTAGATGAGTGAGAAAGCTAGGTTTCGATGAAAATGGGGGTTGAAAGAGAGAGAAAGTGAGATTATAGGAGAAAAACAGGAGTTCCTTATATAGGCTGAGGGTAGGAGATCGATCTGGCTCTTGATGAGATCGATCTGCATTTGAATTTTTGGGACGATTTGGGGCAATTTATGCCTAGGAGATCGATCTGTCGAGGGGTGAGATCGATCTCTTTATGGCTTTATGAGATCGATCTGCTCCTTGAGGAGATCGATCTTCTCCCAAACAGAATCATTTGGAGATCGATCTCTTCCTCATGAGATCGATCTTCTCTCAAACAGAATCATAAGGAGACCGATCCTCTTCCATTGGAGATCGATCTGCTCCTCAAATTCCTCCTTCCTTGTCATTTTTAACTCACCAGATCGATCTCTCCTTCTCCCAGATCGATCTGTCCTCATAACTTCATACTTATTTTAAACACTAAACATATAAATCTCCAATTATCATTCCCCAATTCACTTAGCTCAATAAATTACACTTCAAGTTCATTTTACATAATTCAAATATATCTAAAATTCTCAGATCTCACAGAAGTTTCTAAAGGATATCCTCTCTAGGAAAAGGAGATTGGAAGACTATGAGACGATGGCCTTAACTGGTGACTGTAGTGCAATTATCTAGAGGAAATTACCCCTCAAGCTCAAGGATCCCGGGAGTTTTACCATAGCCTGCACTTTTGAAAATCTATTCTTTGATAGAGACCTGTGTGATTTAGGAGCTAGTATCAATCTAATGCCTTTGTCTATCTACCAAAAGTTAGGAATAAGGGATGTCAAGCCTACCACAGTGACCCTTCAGCTAGTAGATCGATCCATTAAATATCCAAAGGGGGTCATTAAGGATGTGTTAGTAAAGGTGGACAAATTTGTTTTCCCTACGGATTTTATTGTTTTAGACATGGAGGAAGACAGGGAAGTCCCCATCATACTAGGCAGACCTTTCCTAGAGATTGGTAGAACCTTAATTGATGTACAAAATGGGGAGTTAACTATGAGAGTCCTAGATCAGGAGGTGATATTTCATGTTTTCAAACCTTTGAAGCTCCCTGATGACTCTCAAGAGTGTTTTAAGATGGAGATTGAGGAGGATATAAGGCTTGAGCATAAGAAATCCAAAAGAAAGAGGGAAGTAGATAGAGCTCAGGAGGATTTAACTATTAACATTCTGTCACCAGTCTGGCTAATCCTCCTACTCTTCACCCTGCTACTGAGTGTTGTTTTCTTCAGCTGCATTTGAAGTGTCTATATTTTTCTTTTCACTTTGTATATAGTTCTTTTTCTTTTTCTTTTCTGTTGTTTCTTTCTTTATTTATGTTGCAGATTTCTTTTTCAGCATTACGTTTTCAATCAAGGTTCAATTGTTTATCATCATCAAAAAGGGGAGTACTCTGTTCTTGAGCTTAAATTCTTATATTATCTGCACACTGAGGACACTGTGCACTTTAAGTTTGGGGGAGGGGATATCACTTGAGGAATTTTGTGAAAAATTGGAAAAATTTTCAAAATTTTTTCAAAAATCTGAGAAAGAATTTTTAAACTTTTTTCGATAATATGAGCTTAAATTGCTTGATTTTGGGATGATTTACTGCTTAGCATGTAGTTTTTCCATATTCTGATGATATGACCCCATGATTTAGTCCGACTTTGATTAACTAAGAAGCATGATTATAGGAAAAGCATGAAGTTGAATTCTTGAATTTGTCTTGCTTCTGATTGTGATTTCCTCATCTTATGCATATGTCATGTCATGAATCGGTATATTTATTTAGAGAAAGCTTATGTGTACATAGGATTGCATTTGTTCAATTGATTTAGTGCATCATATTCTAGAATTTTTTTGATCTAATCTCGAGGCGAAATATTAGATCACACTTAATTAGAGAAGTGATTTAGGCCATCTTTGGATCGTTTGAGCCTTTCTAGTCTTCCTTATACATAATCTACCCCGAGTCACCCATTTGGGCCAAATAAGCTTTTCTCTGTAAATATTTCGGCAAAATTTTTCCATAGCTTAAATACTCTGTTCCTATCCCTTACCCCAAAAGCATGAAAAGTCATTGGGATATATTGTGAGCTATATGGGTATTAAGTGATAGTGAAGGAGTATGTATTAAAAAAAATGAAACAGAAAGAAAAAGAAAAAGAAAAGAAGAAAGAAGAAAAATACAAAAAATAGAATAGTGAAATAAATAAGTTTGGGGGAAATGATTTGAGCTCTTACATAAAGATCCTAGAAGTAATGCATGTTAAGGGGTAATTAAACCTAAATCAACTTTATCATACCTTAGCCCCAGCCTTACATTACAAGCTTAATGAAGTCTTATTGATCTTTGGTTAAGAGTGACTACATTAGTGGAGAGAGAAGTGAAAAGCAAACTTAGGGGAATGATCACATGTCATTGACTTTGCATTCACTATGTTTACATAATCCGATCTGGATAATATATGTGCTTTGACATTTTTTCACACACTCATGAGGAGTCCAATTTGGGTTAGGACTTATGATTGAATGATTCTGAATGTTGGACTTGTAATTATGAGTCTTTAAGATCATAGTCTGTACTTTTTCTTTGAGGATAACATTAGAAAAATTATTGTGTTTTGTACTTGTTATTCCTACAATTATTTTGTTTTGTTTGAGGACAAGCAAAAGCTCAAGTTTGGGGGTGTGATAATTCTATATTTTTTAGAATTATTTATGCTTAATTTATTAATTAATTATTTAAACCCACAATTTATTTTGTTAATTGTCCCATTTATTTAATTAAAACTCTCATGTTTGCAAATAAATCAAATCCGGATGAATTTTGAATATTTTGGTAGAAAATGGACTGGAATTTGGATAAAATCGAGATTGGACCACGCAGACAACACGAGCCATGCCATCTAGCACATCCAATTGGACAAAAAGACAAATGACATAGAAATATTTTTTCAAGGAGCCAATGGTGTGAAGATCAGTGGCAAAAAAAATGCCAACTCATCTATGATGGAAAAATTACAATTTTACCCCTAGTGTGTGTATAAATAGGAAATGATGGCAATTAAAAAACAATGTAAGTTAGGCTATAATAGTTTCTAGGGTATCTTTAGATTATTATTTGTCCTTTAAGGCATTCTCGAATAGAAAATTTTAGCAAGCATTTTTCTCATTTCACTGTTCATAACAACTTTTCTAATGTTTTATGAAGTTTTTCATTTCCTTGCTTGTTTATTTTGTATTTCACATTATCAAAGTTATTTCCTTTGCATTCGATTCAATGAAAGTTAATAGAAAATTCTTTGCCTCCCTTTTACTAGCTCTCGGTTTTCTTAGAAACATTGCTTATGTTTTTTTTTTGTTTGAAAAACCATCATATTTAGTAAGCTCTTGGGTTGTTTTCTTTGTCCATTCGGTACCATAACTCTTCCTTCATCTATGCTATAGGGTTTTGGTGCTTTGATGTGGGTAAATGCTAGGCATTGTTCCACATCAAATGCAATGTGGAACCATGGCATTAAGAGCTGGAATTAGAGCAAGTCGATGATGATGATTTTTTCATGTTGATGAAGCTACGGGTTTGAGAGTGTAACTTCAAGTGTTGTTTCGTTTGTTTTATTTATTTCCTCTCGGTTTTAATCTCATGTTTTGCTATGCTTTCTTGCTCTTTCTTTTCTTTATTTCATTCTTATTTGTATAAACTTCATGTCTCGGTTCTTGACTGCATTTAGAGTAGTTGCTTCCAATTTTTGTTTAATGCATGGTCTTTTATTCTTTAATCCATTTCATTTGTTGCATAGTTATTTCAGCATGATTGTTGTAGTCCATTTGTTGCTTTCCGATGGTTAGTGACAAGAATATGGTAGACTGTTCGGTGTAGAGTTTCAAGAGGGGTAAGGTTTCATTCATGGTAGCAAGTTTAACTTCATTTTCAACCTTTGTTGTGCTCTATTTTTGATTTTCATTACTGCTCATGGTCGTTGAGGAGGTGCCAAAGTGTAGCTGAAGTAGACCGAGTATGTGCAGTAGACAGCAAGCCTGGATAAACTGTGTGTGAGGTGGGCATTGCCACTGAGAAGAAGAAGAAGGCATGATAGGCTGCAGCAGTTGATAGTGAGAAGTGTACCGAGGAGCTAAGGAGGACGTGGTGTTAATCTGGATCGTGAAGCAGTTGATAGCAAGAAACTCGGTGACTTCATGCTCTCGGGTACTCTCGGTTGTAAGAAGTGCTGAGCAAATGCAGTAGGCTGATGAAGCTGAAGCAGTTGGAGACGTGCTAAGCTTGTTGCAGGAAGAAGCACACGGAACCGAGGTAGTGTTGGTGAGAGTTGCAGACAGCAAGCCTGGACATGCCTGGGCAATGGATCCAAGAGAAAGCCTGGCAGATGCAGGACAATAGGTGGAAACGTGCAAGCTGTATGCAGTAGCTGGGCAGAGGACAACCCGAGAGGCATGGAACAGAAGCACACCCGAGAGCAGTACCTGGAAATGGAGAGCAAACCTGGAAATGAACTTGTTGAAGAAACGTGCACAGTGAATTGGGACAACTTTAATGTTTTGCAATTTGTTAAGGCCATGTTTGGCCACATGCGTTTTTTTTTTTACTTTAATACTTATTGCATTTATATTATTGCTTTTATTAGTTGTCAATTAAGGATAGTTGTTAATTGTTAATTGTAGGTTAGATCTAATGTTCTAAGTTGTTAATTTAATCTTTAGTTTAATTTTTAGTTAAAAGTTAATTTTATATTATATGTTTTAGGACTTTATTTTAGTTTAGTATTTTATGAGTTACCTTTAGAATTAATTTAGATTCAATGTGTTTCATGCATTTTTAATTTACTCTTCATTTTTATTAGATTTTAGGTTAGTTTAATTTGCAATTTTTATATAGTTTAATTACATGCATTTTTATTTTAAGTTTGTTTAAATTTTAGTTTAACTTTATTTCTTTATTTTCATATTTACAGTTTATTTTAATTGTGTTAATTAGTTCTAACTGTTTTAAATTTCTTTTGTAGGTTATTTACCTTTAATTGCTTGGAGCACTGTAAGTAAATTTCGCTCGGTTTTATTTAGTTCTTATTATTTTATTGCTTTCCAGTAATTTTAATTTTAGACTTAGTAGATCACTCACTTTAAATTCGTAAGTTGCTAGAATATACTTAGGGTAAGATTAATCGGTAGTTAATTAGGCTAACCAACTTCTCTGAGGGACGATAACTTGGGACTCAAATCCCATTTTTACTTGTATGAGCCGTGCACTTGCGGATAATACCTTCAGGGCGTGTCAAGTTTTTGGCACCGTTGCCAGGGATCGAACCCAGGTCACCCGCGTGACAGGCGGGAATACTCATCACTATACTACAACGACTGGATGGTTCCCATTTCGAATCCATTTCGAATGCTCCTAATATATCCTCCAATGTCTGGATGGTTCTCTCTGATTGACCATCGGTTTAAGGATGGAAAACTATGCTAAAACTCAACTGGGTTCTTATGGTTTCTTGAGAATGTTCCCAGCAGTGGGAAATGAAGCGGGAATCCCTATCTGATACAATGCTTACTCGAACGTTACATGGTATTTCCTAATCTCCCTTACATATCAATTCGCCCACATACTCAGAGTATCTGTGGATTTCATAGCTTGAAAGTAGGCTAACTGAGTCAATTTGTCCACAATCACCCAAATAACATTATGGTTTCGTCAGGTCCCTGGGTAAACCCATAACAAAATCTATGGTAATGTGCTCCCATTTCCATGTCCATATAGGTAGAGGCTGCAAGAACCCTGTAGATTTCTGATGCTCTACCTTAATCTGCTGACATACGAGACACTTTGCTGTAATTCTACGATGTCTCATTTCATGCCTAACCATCAATACCCTTTTAGAGACTTTGATACATTTTATTGGTCCATTGGTGTAATGTATATCTTGAAAAGTGAGCTTATGACAATAATAATATCATCAACTGTGGGTCCTTGGGAACACTTATTCTACCTCAGAACCTCAGTAAGCCATCATCACTCACTGTGAACTCTGTCACTATACCCCTCTGAATCTGACTCACACTATCGACACTCTGCCGATCATCTAGATAAGCCTGTCGAATCCGGTTAATCCAATCCAATTCTAATCTCAGGCTAGCTGTCACATAATCACTGTTAGCATCAGAAGGGATCACATCTCTACTGAGGCTAACAAACTGCTCTAATAGCTCACGCTCTCTGACCATCATATGTGATACCATCCCAAGGCTCTTTCTGCTCAAGGCATCAGCCACTACATTAGCCTTACCTAGACGATACAATACCTCATAATCAAAGCCTTTCAGAAGCTCTAACCCTCTTTGTTATCTCATATTCAACTTTTTCTATGAAAACAAATGTTGGGCTTTTATGATCAGTGCATACTTGAAATTTCTCACCGTATGCATACCTTCAGTGCAAACACTATGGCTACAATTCTAAATCATGGGTCACATAGTTTCTCTCATGGTCTTTAACTGTCGAGATCCATAAGCGACTATCTTCCCATTTTACATCAATATACAACCTAATCCTTATTTTGAGGCATCCATATATACTTAGAAACCTCTTGAGCTGTTGGGTATGGTGATAATAGGTGCGGTGGTCAGTTTATGCTTCAATTCACCAAAACTCACAGAAGTTACTTTCACACTTATCATCCCACTCAAATACAACCTTTTTCCAAGTGAGACGTGTCAATAGAGCAGCCCATTTTCAAAAATCCTCAACAAATCATCTGTAAAACAGTTTTCAATTGCTGCTCATGATCTTCCCTGGAATTTGAATGTACCAACATATCATCGATAAAGATGATAACAAATCGGTTGAGGTAAAGTTTAAATACCTTGTTCATTAATGTTCTAAAGGGTATAGAAAGTTTTCTTGAGCACATTCATGTTTCGAATCCTCAACGGATGATACCCAGACTTCAAATCGATCTCAAAAAAGATCTTCGCTCTTTGAAACTGATCCAATAGATTGTCAATAATGAAAGGAAACACTTACTCTTAATGGTAGCCTCATTTGACAACCAAAAATCCATACATAGTCGAATGCTTTCATCTTTCTTTCTCACAAATAGGTCTGGTTCTCCTTGTGGTGAGATACTCAATCTGATGAACCCCTTATCTAATAACTTCTGTAATTGCGTCTTTAGTCCTTTCCAATTCCACTAGTGCCATTTTATATAGTGGTTTGGATACCGATTCAGTATCAGGTACCAAATCAACATAAAATTTCATCTTTTTATCTGGTGGTAACCTTGGTAAGTTATTCGGGAAGATATCAAGAAACTCCCTGACTACTGGGATATCAATCAAATCCGGAGTGCCTTATCTACACCAACCACATACTCGATGAAACACTCACATCATTACTCATTTCATTAGTACAATCATTCACTCATTTAATTACAACCATTATATTCTTTCATCACTTGTCAAAACATACAATACACTTTTCAGGGTGGAAACATCACTATCTTAGAATAGCAATCTAAACAATATAGTCTGCAGCCCACCAATCCATTCCTTATATTATATCAAAATCATTCATATTCAATTGAATAAGATCGACTGACATATCCTTTTCCCTCACTTTCAACTTCAATCTCTACACACATATTCAGTTAGTTGACTATCCTTCATTGGGGTGCTAACTAACAGTATTTTGCCTAAAGGTAAAGGCTTCACATATTTTACTAACTTATATGCAAATGAAGGCGATATGATAAACGCGTGGCACCAGGATCAATTAAAATAATTATTTTAATATTAAGAATCTGGGTGGTACCTTCCACCATATCACATGAAGCATCAATAGTGTCCTGGTCTAAGGCATACACTCACTATCGACTAACAACCTATTTCCCCCTTCTCTTTGGTTGTGGCCTTCTTTATCGGTGCAGAGGTATCAACATGGTTTTTCTCAAGCTCTTTGCCTTTCTGTAGGGCAATCTCACCCAACTCTAAGCAATCCTTAAATAGATGGCCCATCTTACCACTTTTAACGCATGTTTTAGTCAATAAGAGGCCTATTTTCATTGAATCTACCACACATCCTACACTACTCAGTAGTAGGTCGGGGTCCTCCAATCACAATACCCCTTGTAGGCGCTGAAACTGGATACACTGAGGGCTTATTAATCATCTAATCCTGTGACTCATCAGCTCTAAATCTCTTTCCAAATCGCCTCATTCCCACTCAAACACCTTTGTCATCCACTATTCTCTTTCTGTCTCTATTTCAGCCCTTATTACCTTTCCCAAACTCAGAGGCGTGCAACTCATAATCTTATTTGCACCACTGTGGTCTGCACATGTAGTGATATCTAACGGGGCCAATTGGACTCTGATAGACGGTCTGATCCATTCCATAACTTTCAAACCTTTCGATTCTCACTATTCATAGTGTCGGGTCATATATACCTAGGGTTGTAAATCGAGATTCATACTCATCGAGTGACCTGTTCCTCTAGATCAGAGTAAAGAACTTTATCTGTAACTTCCTCTGAACGATAGCCGAAATATATTGTCTCCGGAATATACTGTCTTCAAAATGCATCCAAAATTATCTCTCATGTCAGCTCTGGATGTCTAACTCTTAAGATAGGTCGAGAGGACTTCCATCCATGCTCCACCTCGCCTTCCAATATAAACGCATCAAAAGTCACTTTCTTAGTCGACTTACACCTAAAGAACTCAAACAACTTTGCTATTTCATTCACCCAGTCCTCAACAACTATTAAGTTCTTTACCTCGCTAAATATCGGTGGTCTAAACTTTTGAAACTGTTGTAATCTATCCAAATCACAACTATATCCCCATCCTCTGCTACCCTGCTCTGGAGTAACAAGAGATGTAATATCCTAAACTGGTAAGGTGTAGGTGTATCTGTAGCAACTGCCTGTCCAGCTGGACCTCGTTGTGAGACCCCATGTATGTATAAATTTGTAATATATGTAAATGAAATTATAAGAGAAATGATTTTGGATCATGTAAATGTGAATGAATTGCAAATGGGATGAATGAGTGTCAAGATACAAATAAAGGATGAATAAGGGTCGAAGTGGCCACAAATTAAACGATTGGAACTTTAAGAATTTAGATTGAAGATCAGGAATGAAAACACAAAATAATACTGCATGGACTATGAATTCTAAGTATTCTTTATAAATTCAAGCAATACGCACAATTCATATTGTATGTGAATCATATGAAATGAGTCTTTCCATGTTCTAAGTGGGATTAAAATGCAAAATGAGTATTGGAGCAATGAAATAGGAATTCACCCTTGAAAATTTGGAAAACAATACAACATAAGGGCTATAGATGAAGGCCAGATCGATCTCCCATTTAAGGCAGATTGATCCCTTGTGCAAAACAGAGCCATTCCAAGTGAATCTGCCAAGGCAGATCGATCTCTTCACCAAGCAGATCGATCTCCCTAATGAGCAAATCGATTTGTATTAGCCTCTGCCAAGCCCAGATTGATCCCCTTTAAGTGCATATCGATCTCCATTTTATTCTATCAAGAGCAGATCGATCTCTCCCCATGAGCATATCGATCTCCTCAAGCTTCTGCCAAGCCAAGATCGATCTCTCTTCAATGAGCAGATCGATCTCCCCCATTTTAAACCTGAGAATTTGATGCCTAAAACCAAAGGAAAATTGATCTCCTCACCCTAGTAGATCGATCTCATCACTCTCAATCTATAAATATCCCATGACAAAACCCTTTTCTTCAACAAACCAACACACCTCTTCCATTTTCACCCAAAATACCAAGCTTTCTCTCTCTACAATACACCCTCTTCCAAAAAGAATTGGGAAAAAGCTATTAGAGCCAAAGTTGTTTATTTTGAGGAGGAGAGGAACATAGCTTAGAGCCAACATTCAACTCATTGGATTGAAGGAGCTAAGGAGTCTTCCAAACTTGGAAAAGAAGAAAGTCAAGTTAGGTGAGTTTCTAATACACCAACTCTAAGTATATCTATCTAGTTGTTGTTATTAGTAGATTGATGTATGTATTGATGATTGAAACTACCTAGAATGTAATGAAACAAGCATAACCTAGAATGAATCTAGTGTGAGAAAATAGAATGTGGTTGATTAGGTGATAAAAAAGATTATATCAAGGAGTAATGTGCATGATTGTTAGATGATTGGATGAAGCCGCATTGTGAGATTAGTCAAGTGATAACAATATGCATAAATGGTGTTGTAGAGAATGCATAAATGATGGAAGATTATGGATAAACATTTATGCAAAGGGTTTGATAAATAACCAAGTATATTGCTAGTTAAATTGACTAGAAATGACATAATGATGGCCAAATCTGATAATGGGTCAAACTTAATGAAATAGGCTCGATGAGATATATCGATTAGTTAAAGTCTGAATATGAGTTATCGATATTGACTCATATGAATTATGAATGTGTGCAGCTCCCGAGGATACAACCTGAGCAAGTTGAGCAAAATCGTGAAAAATGGGAAAGGAAGGAAGAGTTGCTTCCAAGAGAATCGAGGTAAGGTAATTGTGTTAGCCCTAGGGATATTTGTATGCCTTTTGGGCGCATGGGCAATTTTTAACGTAGGTAAGGGTCTTAGGATGAAATGTTTGTTTGAAGGGTAAAGAATTGGGATTTTGAGAAATGTGCATTAAAAGCAAGAGCATGATTCTTTGAAATCGTTTTAATTACTTTTAGCATGTGATTGGTAGGTTGGCTAGCATTTGAAATGATTTACACAAAAAGTAGCTTAATTTGGTTTCATAACCATGCTTTGCAAAGAATGAGCCACCTACATGAGTTTTGTGGAAATGAAACGTGCTAGAACGCTGCTCGCACGAGATTTGATGTGTTTTATACGTGCATTAGTGTTGGAGCGATACTCAAACTAGAGTTTTACATGCATGAGTGCAGGAGTTTAGCTCGTACTAGTTTTCACATGGATTTTATGACATTATTCTGGAGCCTAGCTCGTACTAGTTTTCATACGAGTTTTGTGATAATTCTATATTTTTAGAATTATTTGTGCTTAATTTCCTAATTAATTATTTAAATCCCCAATTTATTTTGTTAATTATCCCCTTTATTTAATTAAAATTCTCATGTTTGCAGAAAAATTAAATCCAGATGAATTTTGAATATTTCGGTAGAAAATGGACTGGAATTGGGCTAAAATCGAGATTGGACCACGTGGACAACACGAGCCGAGCACATTTAATTGGACAAAAAGACAGATGACATGAAAATATTTATTTCAAGGAGCCAATAGTGTGAAGACAAGTGGCCAAACAATGCCAATTCATTTAGGATAGAAATATTACAATTGTACCCCTAAGTGTGTGTATAAATAGAAAAAGATGTCAATTGAAAAGGCGTAGCTTTTAGTTTTTAGTTTTTTTTAGGTTAAACATTTTTTTAGGTTTTATTTTTCTTTAAACTTTTATGTTTGTGGCTGGTGACAGCAGCCACCATTGATCATAATTTTTTTAGGATTTGTTCAGTTTTCATTCTATTATTATTTTACTGTTTGAATTTTAATTAAAAGTTTTTAGTTTTTAGTTTGATTACTTTCGGTTTCTCCATGGTTTTATATGCTCTCGGTTTCCAGTAAATTACAAGTTGTTGTGTTATTTTCTATTCTATCTTCTCGGTTCCCTCATTTTATATTGTTCATCAGTTTTTCTTTTCATTGGTTTCTTACTCTCGGTTTCTCATTGTTTTTAAGCTCTCGGTTTGCTTAGTTTCATGTAATTTCCGTTGTTTGCTTCCCATGATTTTTAGTTTCCATTCGGGTGTGAGGGGCTGGTGACAGCAGTCATAAAGCTCAACCCGTTGCCCTTGTTCCAGACTTGTTTCTTTTTACAGCTTTATGAGCATAATATTCTGTTTACTTATGTTTATTAGAGTAGAAAAATGAAATTACAGTTTAGAGGAGAGGCATTCCCAGTTACCGGTTGTTGAGAACGTAGTGAAGTCATGGTTGTTGGTGTGGCCGTGTAGTGTCGAGTGGAACGGGGTGTGACTACTGCTGATTCAATTGCCGAGTTGACAGGGAGGTGCTGCGGTGCGTTGTGTGATTGATTTTACAGACTGTACAGGACCAGAGCAGAGATCTGGACTGGAAAGTGAACTGGACATGCAAGGGAGTGCGGCAACAGCAGTACACAGGCAGGACAGCAGCTGGACACTGCATCGGCAGCCTCTGGATGGGAGAACATGCAGGATAACAGAGGATTACAGCAGCTGAATAACAGCAGAATGGTAGCAACTCCTGCAGCAGCTTAGTACACCGTACAGCAGTTGATGAAGGCAACCCGAAGCTGCACCTGGAATGGAAAACCAGTAAAAATGTTGAGTGAACAGTAATTGGAGGGAGAGTTACCGATTGTTTAAATTCCCTAAGGCTTTGTTTGGTTAGTTAGTTAAGGGATTAACTCATTTTTTTGCATCAATTAGTGATAGATTATTTTCAAGATGAGTTAGATGATTTAGTTAGTTTAGTTAATGATTTTAATTATGCATATAGGTGTAGTTAATCTTGTTTAATTAGTTAATTTAGATTTAATTAGTTTTCTAAGTAATTTTAATCTAGCATTAGGAATTTAATTCATTTTATGCATTTTTAGTTTTAGATAAAAATTCCAAAAATATGTTCATGCATTAGTTAGTGTTAATTCAGCATTTAGATTTATCTAAGAGTAAATTTTAATCCATTAGTTGTTAGATTAATTTTATTTTAAGCTTGTTTAATTTTAGTTTAATTAGTTTTATTATTTTATTTCCATATTTGCATTTTATTTGCGTTAATTCATTTTAACTGTTTTAATTTTCCTTTGTAGGTATTTTAATTGCGTTGAGTATTGTAAGTAATTTTATTCATTTTTATTTTCTTTATTTCTTATTATTTTATTGCTTTCTAGTATTATTTTTAATTAGTTTTAGTAGATCACCCTCCCTCATTTCATAATTGGCTAGGATATACTCAAGGTAAAAGTAACCGGTAGTTAATTAGGCTAACAACTTCTCTGTGGGACGATAATTCCGGGACTCAAATCCCATTATTACTTGGACGACCCGTGCACTTGCGGATAGATACCCTTAGGGCTCGTCAAGTTTTTGGCGCCGTTGCCGGGGAGGTTTAATTAGTCGTTAATTAATATCGGTGAAATTATGCTTAGGTGTAATTCTAGCTTGTGAATAGTTAGGTGTAAATATTTAGAAGTTTAATCTAGATTAGTTAATTAAAAAAATTTAAAAATTTGAAAAATTCAAAAAAAAAAAAACTTAAAAAAAAAATTTCTAAGGACTTTCTGATGTTTGCTTGCGTAGAGCCAAGAGTTTTGAGTACTTTCCTCTAGATCCTGAACTTGAACGTACTCTTAGAAAAATTCGAAAGGAGTCTAGAAAATTTATAGCTCCGCTGCAAAACACAATGACAGAAAATAGGGAAATTAGAACCGTTGGAGATTATGCAATGCCGACGATTGGAGGATATTATTCCGGCATTAGGCCACCAGCTGTCCCTGCAAATAATTTTGAAATTAAGCCTTCGATCCTCCAGATGATCCAAAGTTCGTTACAGTTCAGTGGGCTTCCCCATGATGACCCACATGCTCACTTAGGGCAATTTTTAGATCTGTGCAACACTTTCAAGCATAATGGACTCTCGGACGATGCACTTAGGCTTAGACTATTTCCCTTCTCCCTTAGGGATAGAGCAAGACACTGGTTGACCACTTTACCTCCGGGATCCATCTCCACCTGGGATGAGTTAGCCCATCAATTTTTAGCTAAGTTCTTTCCTCCCTCCAAAATGGCTAACTCCGTAGTGATATATCTTCCTTTGCTCAATTCGATTCTGAATCCATTTATGAAGCATGGGAACGATACAAAGACCTTTTTAGGAAGTGTCCCCACCATGGCCTACCCTTATGGCTTCAAGTCCAAACCTTCTACAACGGGCTCTTTAGCCAGAATAGGACCATAGTAGATGCTGCTGCGGGAGGAGCTTTAATGTGTAAGACGGAGGAGGAAGCTTATGATCTGTTAGATAAAATGGCAGCTAACAATTATCTATGGTCGTCGGAGAGGCAGTTGCCTAAGAAAGCTGCGGGTATATATGAGTTAGACACACTGTCTATCTTGACTTCTCAAATAGCTAATCTTACAAAGAAGGTAGAGTCACTCAGTACCCAGCATAATACTCCCACTAGTCCTAATCCTGTTTATTCTGTCCAAAGTCCTTTTCTCTCTTGCGAGCTGTGTAGTGGTACCCACTCTGTAGATAGGTGTCCGCTTAACATAGAATCAGTTCAGTTTGTTGCCCCTTCTCAAACGCAACAGAACAACCCTTTTTCAAACACCTATAATCCAGGGTGGAGGAACCATCCTAACTTCTCCTGGAGCCAAAACCAAGGGCAAACTTCTAGCTCTAGACCTGTAGGACTCCCTGGTTTTCAAGCTCCACCGGTTCATGTATCACCACAGCAGCAATTTCCATTCCATCCGCCTCCTCATCATCCATACCCATATCATCCATCACCACCACCACCACCACCACCACCTATCCAGCCACAGCATATACTTGCACCAGCACCAGCAGCTGAGAAGAAGCCCTCACTTGAGGAAATGTTCACGACTATCCTGCAAAATCAAGCTGCTTCAATTAAGAACTTAGAGGTTCAGGTAGGACAAATAGCTAGTGTTCTTAACCAGCGTCCACAAGGGACCCTCCCCAGTAATACTGAAGTTAATCCTATTAGGCAAAGGGAGGGTAAAGAACATGTGAAATCCATCACCCTTAGGACCGATAGAGAGCTAGAAGATGAATCACAAGTTAAGTCCCAACCTGAACACCACATAGTTGAAGAATCCTTAAGTTCTAACGAAGCAGCTCAGAAAGAGCAGGAACATCAGGATCAGGCTGCAAAAGAATCCAAGTCAGGTGCTTCTTCATCTTTACCTTCTTCTTCTTCACAACCTTCCTCTTCATCTGATGTTCCACTTGTTACCACTACACTTCCTCTAGTTAGACCCCCATTACCATTTCCTCAGAGGTTCAAAAACCAGAAGCTTGATCAGCAGTTTGCTAAATTTCTTGAGGTTTTTAAGAAGCTTCACATTAACATTCCTTTCGCGGATGCTTTAGAGAAAATGCCTAGTTATGTGAAGTTTATGAAGGATATCCTCTTGAGGAAGAGAAGATTAGAGGATTATGAGACAGTGGCCTTGACCGAGGAGTGTAGTGCCATTATTCAGAGGAAATTGCCCCCTAAGCTCAAAGATCCAGGTAGTTTTACCATACCTTGCACTATAGGAGATCAGTTCTTTGGTAGAGCCCTTTGTGATCTAGGAGCTAGTATAAACCTTATGCCTTGGTCCATATACCAGAAGCTAGGAATAGGAGATGCAAAGCCCACCACAGTGACCCTTCAATTAGCTGATAGATCCATTAAATATCCGAAAGGGATCATTGAGGATGTGCTAGTTAAGGTGGACAAGTTTATTTTCCCTGCAGATTTTATCGTGTTAGATATGGAGGAAGACAGGGAAGTCCCTATTATTCTAGGCAGACCTTTCCTAGCTACTGGTAGGACATTAATTGACGTACAAAAAGGGGAATTAACAATGAGAGTCTTAGATCAGGAGGTGACATTTAATGTTTTTCAACCTTTAAAGCTCCCTGATGACTCTCAAGAGTGTTTTAAGATAGAGGTTAAGGAAGATAAAATGTTTGAGCATAAGAAATCTGAGAGAAAGAAGAAAGTAGATAGAGCTCAGGAGGAGTTAACTGTTAACATTCTGTCACCATTATGGATAATCCTCCTACTCTTTGCACTGCTGCTGAGTGTTGTGTTCTTTAGCTGCATATGAAGTGACTATGTTTTCCTTTTCACTTTTTGTATATAGTTCTTTTTTTTTTCTTTTCTTTTCTGTTGTTTCTTTCCTTGTTTATTTTGCAGGTTTAGTGTCTAAGTTTATGCTTTCAATAAAAGCTTCAATTGTTCATCAACATCAGAAAGGGGAGTACTCTATTCTTGTGCTTAATTGTGTATATTATCTGCACACTGAGGACACTGTGCACTTTAAGTTTAGGGGAGGGGATATTACTTGAGCATTTTTTGAAAATTTGGAGGCAAAATTGAAACTTGACCATTTTTCGAAAATTTGGAGGCAAAATTGAAAATTTTTCAAAATTTTTTCGAAAATCTGAGCTTAAATTGTTTGATTTTAGGATGATTTAATACTTAGCATGTAGTTTTCCCATATTCCGATGATATGACCCCATGATTAAGTATGATTTTGATTGACTAAGAAGCATGATTATAGGAAAAGCATGAATTTGAGTTCTTGAATGGGTCTTGATTCTGATTATGATTTCCTCATTTTATGCACATGTCATGTCATGAATCTGTATATTTATTTAGAGAAAGCTTATGTGGACATAGGATTGCATTTGTTCAGTTGATTTTGTGCATCATATTCTAGAATTTGTTTGATCTAATCTCGAGGCGAAATATTAGATCACACTTAATTAGGGAGATGATTTAGGCCATCTTTGGATCGTTTGAGCCTTTCTAGCTGACCCTGTATATATTTTACCCCTAGTCACCCATCTGGGCCAAATAAGACATTCTCTGTAAATGCACCTGCTATTAATTTTTCGTAGCTTAAATATTTTGTTCCTATCCCCTACCCCGAAAGCATGAAAGTCATTGGGATATATTTTGAGCTTTGTACATATGAGTATCTGGTGATAGTGAATGTTCAAAAAAAAAATAAAAAAAAAGAAAAAAAAAAGAAAAAGAAAAAGAAAAAAGAAGAAAAAAAGAAAAATACAAAAAAAAAAAAATTAGTGAGATAAATAAGTTTGGGGGAATAAATTTGAGCTCTTACATTAAGATCCTGAAAGTAATGCATGTTAAGGGGTAATTAAACCTAAATCGACTTTATCATACCTTAGCCCCAGCCTTACATTACAAGCTTAATAAAGTCCTATTGATCTTGAGTTAAGTGTGACTACATTAGTGGAGAGAGAAGTGAAAGCAAACTTATGGAAATGATCACATGTCATTGACTTTGCATTCACTATATTTGCATAATCTAATCCGGATAATGTATTGTGAAGTTACTTTGACATTTTTCACACACTCACGAGGAGTCCAATTTGGGTTAGGGCTTATGATTGAATGATTCTGAGTGTTGGACTTATAATTGTGATTCTTTGATTTCATAGTCTGTACTTTTTCTTTGAGGATAATATTGGGGAAATTATTGTGTTTAAGTACTTGTCATTCTTACAATTATTTTATTTTGCTTGAGGACAAGCAAAAGCTCAAGTTTGGGGGTGTGATAATTCTATATTTTTAGAATTATTTGTGCTTAATTTCCTAATTAATTATTTAAATCCCCAATTTATTTTGTTAATTATCCCCTTTATTTAATTAAAATTCTCATGTTTGCAGAAAAATTAAATCCAGATGAATTTTGAATATTTCGGTAGAAAATGGACCGGAATTGGGCTAAAATCGAGATTGGACCACGTGGACAACACGAGCCGAGCACATTTAATTGGACAAAAAGACAGATGACATGAAAATATTTATTTCAAGGAGCCAATAGTGTGAAGACAAGTGGCCAAACAATGCCAATTCATTTAGGATAGAAATATTACAATTGTACCCCTAAGTGTGTGTATAAATAGAAAAAGATGTCAATTGAAAAGGCGTAGCTTTTAGTTTTTAGTTTTTTTTAGGTTAAACATTTTTTTAGGTTTTATTTTTCTTTAAACTTTTATGTTTGTGGCTGGTGACAGCAGCCACCATTGATCAAAATTTTTTTAGGATTTGTTCAGTTTTCATTCTATTATTATTTTACTGTTTGAATTTTAATTAAAAGTTTTTAGTTTTTAGTTTGATTACTTTCGGTTTCTCCATGGTTTTATATGCTCTCGGTTTCCAGTAAATTACAAGTTGTTGTGTTATTTTCTATTCTATCTTCTCGGTTCCCTCATTTTATATTGTTCATCAGTTTTTCTTTTCATTGGTTTCTTACTCTCGGTTTCTCATTGTTTTTAAGCTCTCGGTTTGCTTAGTTTCATGTAATTTCCGTTGTTTGCTTCCCATGATTTTTAGTTTCCATTCGGGTGTGAGGGGCTGGTGACAGCAGTCATAAAGCTCAACCCGTTGCCCTTGTTCCAGACTTGTTTCTTTTTACAGCTTTATGAGCATAATATTCTGTTTACTTATGTTTATTAGAGTAGAAAAATGAAATTACAGTTTAGAGGAGAGGCATTCCCCGTTACCGGTTGTTGAGAACGTAGTGAAGTCATGGTTGTTGGTGTGGCCGTGTAGTGTCGAGTGGAACGGGGTGTGACTGCTGCTGATTCAATTGCCGAGTTGACAGGGAGGTGCTGCGGTGCGTTGTGTGATTGATTTTACAGACTGTACAGGACCAGAGCAGAGATCTGGACTGGAAAGTGAACTGGACATGCAAGGGAGTGCGGCAACAGCAGTACACAGGCAGGACAGCAGCTGGACACTGCATCGGCAGCCTCTGGATGGGAGAACATGCAGGATAACAGAGGATTACAGCAGCTGAATAACAGCAGAATGGTAGCAACTCCTGCAGCAGCTTAGTACACCGTACAGCAGTTGATGAAGGCAACCCGAAGCTGCACCTGGAATGGAAAACCAGTAAAAATGTTGAGTGAACAGTAATTGGAGGGAGAGTTACCGATTGTTTAAATTCCCTAAGGCTTTGTTTGGTTAGTTAGTTAAGGGATTAACTCATTTTTTTGCATCAATTAGTGATAGATTATTTTCAAGATGAGTTAGATGATTTAGTTAGTTTAGTTAATGATTTTAATTATGCATATAGGTGTAGTTAATCTTGTTTAATTAGTTAATTTAGATTTAATTAGTTTTCTAAGTAATTTTAATCTAGCATTAGGAATTTAATTCATTTTATGCATTTTTAGTTTTAGATAAAAATTCCAAAAATATGTTCATGCATTAGTTAGTGTTAATTCAGCATTTAGATTTATCTAAGAGTAAATTTTAATCCATTAGTTGTTAGATTAATTTTATTTTAAGCTTGTTTAATTTTAGTTTAATTAGTTTTATTATTTTATTTCCATATTTGCATTTTATTTGCGTTAATTCATTTTAACTGTTTTAATTTTCCTTTGTAGGTATTTTAATTGCGTTGAGTATTGTAAGTAATTTTATTCATTTTTATTTTCTTTATTTCTTATTATTTTATTGCTTTCTAGTATTATTTTTAATTAGTTTTAGTAGATCACCCTCCCTCATTTCATAATTGGCTAGGATATACTCAAGGTAAAAGTAACCGGTAGTTAATTAGGCTAACAACTTCTCTGTGGGACGATAATTCCGGGACTCAAATCCCATTATTACTTGGACGACCCGTGCACTTACGGATAGATACCCTTAGGGCTCGTCATTTTGACATGGTGCTGGAGCACAGTTTACACTATATGTCCATTATACTTGTTGTCGTGCTTGATACTACTCGCACGTGGTTTTATGACATGTTGGGAGCCGTGCTGGGAGCTTTGGGTAGGCTGTGTGCCATGCCGATTAAATAGACTCGCACGTGTGTATTGAGATGTGGCAGGATATATTGTGATGATATGTGTCCACGAAGTACGTTGTACCGTGCAAGTAGCATAGAGTATGTTGTACCGTGTGTGATATTATATATATGCCATCTTTGGATGATGAATTCTGCTATGGACATGCGGGTTGGACGTGACCCACCTCCCGTTCGAAAGCAGATAGTGGTGATACCTCGCACACTAAGATCCGTGTAGCCTGGGATCACAAAGGATATGGCCATAGTCTTAGTTATTGTCCTAGTTGATATTATATGCCTATCTCACATGTCTATTGTTGAATGAGAAATCCATGTTTTGAAATGTGTTTATGGGTCAAGATAGTGCATGAGAGGGGCTGAGTCCTGACAAATGATGATTTTATATCAGTTTTTATTGAGATTTGAAATGCTTGATAAGTACACTTTGCATAATGATTTACCATGCCTTGATTTTGATTTACGCATAATGATTTTTCATGCTATGTTTTAAGAACTGTGCACTGATTTAAATAGCATGAATTGCTTTACATGTCATGAACACAAGCATGAGCATACATTTTGGAGTATGACAAATAAATGTGTGATTTAAGCATGACATCACGACCACGTAGATAGTACAGTTATCTACCTGCTCGCATGATTGCCTTACTGAACACGTGGTTTGCTCACCCCTCTTATTTTCCCCCTCTACAGAGCACTTACAGTAGATAGTAGGTGTCTGAGGATTGGATTTTTGGTGTCTGTTGCATCCCATCACACGAGGTATACACATTTGTATAGTTTTTGTATCTAGACATGTCAAAGCACAATAATATCTTTAAATGTAATTTTGGGGATGTAAAGGATTGTAAACACATGTAAACAGTAACTCTGATTTAGAAATGGTATGATTGGATGAGATTGACACCGATACACAGCCCAACTGTTGGAGGTGTAGCTGTTCACGATCAGGTAAAGGTAAAGAACAAACAATAAGAATTGGATTAAATAATAATCGATAAATGAAAAATGAAAAATTTGTAGTGGATTTTCAGTGGATTAAGGGTTATGACACTCATATATCACCAACCCCTAATATAACCTACGTAACTATCTCAACGAGGCTGTCTATACTCCGCTCAATCCTAGCGAAGCGTGCCTCAGTATCCCCTGGCCTCTCAATAGGCTCCTGCGGGATCTAACTAGTCTGTGGCTCTGTACGGCTCTCAAGTCTACCCCTACAGCCTCTAGTACGTGAACTCGCCCCTCTACCACGGCAGTTAACAGGCATAATGCCTAAATTCTTGCATCCATAACCATTCATTAGTCTAATCCCATCTCGATATACACAGTTATATCTAAATAAAGTATAATAATATGAGGATGTAACTTTCCTACTTACTAATACCGACTCATATCAGGCCAACTCAGCTCTGATACCACCTCTTTCACGACCCTTATTTACCTAAAATCGCTACAAATGTTTCACTTTTTCCTTTGCTTTCCCAGTTGTGAACATTCTCATCACCAAATAGTTGGGCTATGAGTTAGTATTAGTCACCCTTTACCATCTACATTGCCATCTATCTTTTAATTTATTCACAAGCAAACATGTATACTTTATAATTGAGGTTTTATACTTGTACGTATTTACTAATATTTACATCCCCCATATTACATTCCAAAATGATTACTGTGCTATTACATGTTTAGATATAAAATGATACTAATGTGTATATCTCTCGGTGATGGGAAGCAACAGACACCAGGATGCAAGTCCTCAGCCACTCACTAACTACTGTGTGCGCTCTGTAGAGGGGAAAATGAAAGGAATGAACTCACTAGCTCAGTAAGGCAATAATGCAAGCAGGTAGATAACTACACTATCTACGTGCTTACAATGTCATGGTATAAAATCGATTTCATTTAGAGTATGAGGAAATAGATAAAACTATGCCACAGTGTATAAATATATCATGTGCTGTAAAGCATGAAAGCAGGCATAAAACCATGGAAAGTCATCATGTAAAACGTTTCATGCTTAGCATGTCAATTGATCATAAAACAATACATCATCCTTTTGCAACATCCCACAAGGTTCGACCCCTACCTCGGGTCTACCTTGGATAACACAAATCATGTTTAGTGTATATAAAATCATGTGATATCATGTGAGACAAGTAGTCACTGTATACAATCGAAGACTCTGCTGGCCAACTATATCCCTATCACCCCAGACCACATGGATCTCGGTGTGCGGGGCATCACGCTGTAACGGGAAGTGGGTCAAATCCTACCTGCCAGAATATACATCAACATTATCACCACACGGTGTAGTGTACTCCATGTGATATACACGGTACAACGTACTCCATGGGCCCATATCACGGTCGGGGGTGCCTACCGTAGGTCTTATCTACCCCATACCATGTATAATCGACTCAGTATCAAGTGCAAGTGCGAGCATCTCATTTGTGTGACTAATAGTGTACACGAGGCATCCAATGCGCTCATGCGAGCATCTCATCTGTGTGACACACAGTCTACATGAGGCATCCAGCACGACTCATTACATATCACAGTGTGAAAAGTCCACTGCGAGTAAGGCTCTAGCATGATTTCATGCACAATCAATAAAAATCCTCATACGAGCAACGCTACAGTATGGCTTTATGCAAAATAAATAATGGTAAAATTATGTGCATAAGAAATAATGAAACCCACGTACGAGCAAAAGCTCTAGTACGACTTGCATGCATCTCAACTCGAAATATGGTGCGAGCTAGGCTCCAGCACATTTCATGCATGTTAAAATATAAAAATCCAGTGCGAGCAAGGCTCTAGCATGATTTATACTCGTATAAATATGTTAGATGGCTTTATTTCGGTAAGACCCCTTTCAAAATTCAAAACCAGCACTGACATGTGCTATTCCATGCAAATCGTGAAACAATTAGCCGACCTATCCTTATTTTTCCCAATCAAAGCATCACATCACATTAAAACATCAAAATCATGATATTCATGCAGTTTACTAGCCTTACTACTCTTTTCAAAAAATTTACTCACAGGGGAAAAATCGTTTTTTTACACCGATCCTCGATTTTTGTAAAAATTATTATTTTATTTTTGGATACCTAAGAGAATTTCATGCCCTATAAATACCCTCAAAAATATGTGTAGATACCTCTAGGTACTCACAAAATCCCCTTACCTCAAATAACGTCAAACGTGCTTACTTTTCCAATGCTGCTCGATCATGCAGCCCATTTAGCTCCCAATATAATCTTCGGAGTTGCAAGTAATCATTTATTACATCAATTTATCCCAATAAATACAATTCTTGCATTTACTATGGTCGATTTGACTTATTAGGCTCATTAACACTTATTGGGCTACCCGTGGGGCCCACAATTTAAATTGGGTTGATTGCTACACAAGTTTGGCCCATTACAAATGTTTGGCCGAATATCTAGCCTAACATCACCATCGTGTTATCTTAAGAATTTTCTAGTCTTTTTGGACAATTCAAACTATCATCACGACAATCAATTTTAAATTCCATAATATAAATCATTTTATACGAAATTAATCTGTACTTACGCGATGAATTTCTAACGCGCATTATTATACAAATTGTCGTAATTGAGATTCACTTACCTGAGATTCCATAATATCACGTAAATCGAGGCTCGATTAAACTCTCGTCCATCTCCTTTTATCGCGCTACACCGTTATATATTTAAATCGTATTAATTTTGGTCCAATATAAATTCAAGTAATTTTTTTCAAAATTAAATCGATCAATTTCGACCTCTTACCGGCTTATCCTTAATCTCGAGGCATCACTGAATTTTTCTCATTTTTTTCCTTTCTTTTTTTCTTTCTTTTTTTCTTTCTTTTTTTTCTTTTTTTCTCTTTCCTGACTGAACGGGTTCGGACCAATTCAGTCCAGTTCAGTTCCACCTTCATCGTTATCGGCGCTGACAGTTGATTCACTAACCGATTCCACCGCCCCTTGGTTTGTCTTCGCCTGGGGAAGGTTCGGTTGTCGATGGTGCAGGGCAAATCGGCGTCGAGTTCGTATACTTTCTCTTCCCTCTTTTCGGTTTCTTCCTCGACGATTTCGCGATTTTCAACGATTAGGTGCGCTTGATGGCTGGTGGAGTGTCCCTCGGTGCCGATTTTGCTTTGATGATCTTCTCTCCCCCCAAGCTGCCGTCGGTGGCAGTGAAATCAAAGGGATCAGTTCCGTCTGATCCCTCGCTTCCTATGGGTCGCACGATCCTGTTTCTTTTTTTTCTTTTTATTTAATAAATATAATATAATATATTTATTTACTTATCATAATATAATATATTATTACACAAAATATCCTATATATTATTTAAATCCAATATTTATATTTACTTTATTTTGTTTTATTTCACTTTATTTTTCGCAAGAATATTTTTTCATATTCTCAAAATAAATTCCCAAGGTAGAAAAATTTTGGGTTATCACCATAAATTCGTATCTTAATCAATTGGTGTCAGGACCCATTCTCAATCCATGACTTTAACCAAAAACACTACAAATTTTTTGCATTCTTAACTTACCTTTTGGCTCTGCAATGGTTGGGCTGTGATTCGATGTCAGAGTCCTCACTTACCACATCATCCAATATCATACATACATGTCAACATACTATTACTGACTGTACTTGCTTTTATTATATATGTAAGATTATATAAAATCTAATACAAATACATTCCCCATAATATATAACGTATACATCACTGTGCTATTTCTATGTTTAGATACACAACTGTACATAATATGTATACTGGCGATCGATAGGAACTAGAAGTGGACTCTGGGATACTATCCCTCGATAGCTCTCGCTCTACTGCTGACGCTCTGTAGAGAGATGTAAAGAAAGAGGGGTGAGCATACAACGCGCTCAGTAAGGAAATCAGGCAAGCGAGTAGATATCTACACTATCTACTCAAAATAATGCTATGCCTTGAAAACATTATTTCCTTTACTTGCTTTAAAAGCATGTCTTGAAATATAATATATATACTTGTACAGAATAAATCCCATGTACAGAAAATCATGCTTTCTTTCTCAAATGTAGGCATGTAGTGCAAAACAATGCATCGTATATAAATCATGCCTTTATGTAAATCATTACATGTATATTTAAATCACAATAAATATGGCATTAAATGATTCACAACACAAAATCGGAGTCCGACCCATCCCTCAGGTCTGTCCGCAATTTAAATCAGTCAATCATGTGATATATCATGTGAGACTCTGTGGTTAAGTGCAAATAGTATCATGGACTATGATCATATCCGAAATGTGATCCCAAGCTACACGGAATCCTAGTGTGCGGGGCATCACTGCTGCAACGGGAGGGGGGTCAGTCCATCACAACCGTCAGCTATATCCTCCTCAACTCCACAACAACACACGATACAGCGTACACCTCGCGCCACTCAGGCACGGTATAAAGAACACCCGTGGACCCTGCATCACGGCCAGAGTGCCTATCATAGGTCTTAGCTCGCGCACCCGTGGAATATCAACATCACAGTCAGGGTGCCTACTATAGGTCTTAGCCCTCGCGCCTGTGAAAATATCATACCACATCTCTAATACCCTCATGCTGGCCATCCTCTCAAAATGTGACACTCAGTCACACAAGAATGCGGCATGAATAGGTAACATGTAAATAATATCACATACAGTGCGCGTCCTTAAGTGTGACACACAGTCGACACTACGCTCGAACACTGTTTCACGTCACAAACTCAACTCTAGTGCGAGCAACCTCCAGCAACTAGGTCAATGCATAGTTCATGTATTAAATCAAGTACGAGCAATAGCTCCAGTACCATGCTATGCATAATATCATCAAATCAAGTACGAGCAATAGCTCCAGTACTATGTCATGTATAAACCATGAAGAATCGAGTACGAGCAACGCTCCAGTACTCTGTCATGTATCTCATGTAAAACTCGAGTACGAGCTAATCGCTCCAGCACTCTGTGTCATGCATATATCATTAAAAGCTGAGTACGAGTAAAACTCCAGTACTCTATCATGCATGTGATGGAAATCTAGTGCGTATTAAAATCCAGTACTAATGTATGTGGAAAACATATGAAATCCAGTGCGAGCTGTGCTCTAGCACGATTCATTCTCACATAATATGAGATGGCTCTTTAAAAGGGATTGTTATAAAACATCAAAATCAGCACTATAAAGTGTGCTTAAGTCACATCAACCTTAAAATCATTAGCCCATCTATTTATTTTCATGCTAAACAGCAGTTAAACAATCACAATAATAGTTTCCATGCTTTTTGCAACTTTTCACAAAAGTTGAATTTTTGACTAACTAGGGGCAAAATCATAATTTGCCACTATCGGGTCGCAATAATTATTATTCACTTTCTCTGACCCTCAGAGTTTTTAAGTGAATGTAAAAGCAGACGAAAATACGTGCAGGTATCTCTATCTACTTGCAAAAGTCCCTTACCTCGGATCACGTCACGTGACCTCACTTCCTCAGTGCTGCTAAATCCCGCAGTCCGATCAGCTCTCAATGTAAACTCCGAAGCTGTAAATAACCATTCTTCAGGTTAATTATGCTTTTCCTACTGTATTATACATTAATACAGTCTATTTTCCCTTAATGGGCCTTAATAATCCTTAATGAGCTTAACTAGGCCTTAAGTCCATTTTCATTTTACTATTCACTTTTGTTGGGCCTTTTGGGCTTGTGGGGCCCACCAACTCTTATTGGGCTTGTACCAGGCCCATTACACCCTATTGGGCCTAAAAATTTTGGGTTTGGCCCATTGGGCCTCTCGGCCACATGCCATGGCCGAGAGCTACCCATGTCTCGATTTTACCATGGCATGCCATCTATGCCTATTATTTAGCCATTTTCACTTAGGCATTTTCACAAACACTTAGTAGGCAACATTACCAATCATCACATAGTTCATTTAGGCATTTTATCAAACACCTTGATTGCCAACAAATTACATGTATTAATTAATCAAATTGATTAATTCTAATTACACCATTAACATTAATACATGTACACTAATCCATTTATGTCTTAAAATCATATTGACATAATTTAACATCCCATTAATCACTCTCGGCCTAACCCACTTCATGGTGATTTAATATGTTTCAATGCTTAAAACATATATCAACATACTTGAAATTATTCATACATTAACATATATGAAATTGGAAATTAGAAAATATACCAATTGTTGTGTTCACCCTTTGGCCGAAACTTTGGAGGCTCTCGGTTTGCACTCTATGGCTCCTTGATAGCCAATTCCAACATATGTCACTCTCCTTTCAATTTGGAACAACTCCCATGAAGAATGCAAGTTCCAAATATGCCTAATTCCTAGTGATTTCTAGTGAGAGAAAGCTTGGAAAATATGTTTCAATGGTTTCTTCTTCTAGCCGGATTTGGTGTGATGAAGATGACAATGGTGTGGCTGAATTTATAAGCCATATACTTAGCCATTAAGCTTTACTTTTCAGCCATTTAACTTGACTTTCCAAGCCTTAACCATGAGTCACCTTATGAGTCACCTTATGAGTCATAGTTAACTTTAACTATGGTTAGATATTTATCACATGGGCTTTTCCATTTGGGCTTCTCGGTTTGGGCTTTCTTAATGGGCTTTCGGGCTGAAATTTTTACTATGTCTCGGGCCTTTAATTGTCTCAAAATTTGGCCGATCAATTGGTCCAACAATTCTGTCTAAAGGACCTAAGAATTTCGATAGACGTTAAGTATACCTTAATGGTTTTTAAAATTTTCGCCTTAGGCCCATTACGTTTTTTAACCATCAAATTAAATCTGAAATCCTTCCGAATAAATTTACCTTACTTCCGGGGATGATTATCTTCTATTCTGGTCAAGAATATTTTTCCCCAAATTTTCGTCCACACTTAGGTTACTTTTTAACCATGATTAGTCAACTATGGTAAAAGTCCACTTTCTTAACTATAGTTGACTTTTTCCTTAACCATTGACCATGTTGACTTTTTCTTAAAATTTTGAGAGTGTCATATCTTATGTCTTACACTCTCGTCTTTATATTCCAATCGCTCTCGGTGGATAATTTCACCCGAAACTCATTTTCTCTCTAAAAAGGTCCATTTTACCCTTTTTAGCTTTTACTCTCGTTTTGTGTTTTCGGGTCTAAATCAAGCTGACTTCTCTTCATGAGCTCTCTACGCTCTCTTATTTTAAGTTCTTATTTTCAGGCAGAATGATTTAGAATAACTCGGTTTAGCCTGTGATACCCATCGCTCACATTAGGCATTTTATGTAGCTTTTGCGTGTTAATTCATTTCAATAACACTTTAAGTCTAGTAAATACTCTTCTTATGATTCAACTATAATTACATAGTGTTCATACACATAGGAATCATAAGGTACAAGCTACAAAGATCTGGGTCTGACAATTGGACTTGGAATTTAATTATTTCTTCTTTATTGATCAAGATTACACGAATCCATGTTTATAATGACAACTTCTTAAGAAATGACACCGAATTTCGAGTCTTACACAAGGACCAAATGATAACTTGAACATGTTACTAATCATCTATCGGAGTGTGACTAGCCCCTTCAGCTTACTAATCATGTTTGACATTTCTCTTATGTTTTGCTTTATATTGTGGTTAGAATTTTTTTGTCTGTGTTAAATTTGATTTTAAGCCACCTAAATTTAGCGATTGAAGTGCCACCAAACTTTTCCTTTAAGGCTATCTACATCTCTTTGGCATTATTATGCTTTTGGAACTCACGTATGATGTCATTCTCTACACTGTTTAGCAATGTAATGTGAGCTACAGAGTTTTTCTTTCTCCAGGCTTCATAAGCCTGTCGATCAGTCCCTCTTATGTTAGGCAGTATTATCTGCCTCATGGTTTTCCAAGACATTATTTAAAACTTCAAGAACATCTTAGTCTTTTAACGCATATTGGATTATCATACTCCAAATTTCATAATTATCCTAATTTACTTCCCCACTTTTATTTAACTTAGCAACAATGGTTTAGAAGCAGAAGCCATTTCAAAAGATATTCTACATAAAGACATGTATGCACTTAATTAATGCCCTGCATCATATACATCCATTTTGCCATAATTTCGAAATTAAATCAATGATAATTATTCATAAGTCATGGAATCAAAAGTTCACTAAGTTCTACAATCATCCTTGATAGAGTCTAAAGATACGTTATTTTTATAGTTTATAATTATTCTTTTAAGTATATTTTTTGCCTATACGAGGTTGCTAATGTTTATTTTATGATTTAGGTAGAAAAATTAAGCTTTTCGAGTAATTTGATCTAATTAAGAACTTAGAAGTTCAGGTTGGACAAATAGCAAATGCTCTTAGCGAGCGTCCACAAGGGACCCTTCCTAGTAACACCGAAGCCAATCCTATTAGGCAAAGGGAGGGTAAGGAACATGTGAAAGTCATCACCCTTAGGAGTGACAGAGAGCTAGATGATCCACAAGCTAAGTCCGACCTTGAACAGCACATAGTTGAAGAATCCTTAAGTTCTAACGAAGTCGCTCAAAAAGAGCAGGAACATCAAGATCGGGCTGTAAAGGAAACAAAGCTAGGTGCTTCTTCATCTTTACCTTCTTCTTCTTCTTCACAGCCTTTCTCGTACTCTGATGCTACACATGTTACCACTACATCCCTCCCAGTTAGACCACCAGTACCTTTTCCTCAGAGATTTCAAAATCAAAAACTGGATTAACAATTTGTTGTGAACATTTCCTCTAGTGTAGGCTTCTTCTCAGCTGCTGGTGCTGGTGCAAGGTAATGTTGGGGCTGCATAAGTGGTGGTGGTGGTGGTGGATGGTGAATTTGAAGTGGATAGGGATGATTAAATGGGTGATGTAGAAATTGTTGCTGTGGTGGTACATGAACCGGTGGAGCTTGAAAACCAGGGGGTCCTACAAGTCTGGAATTAGAAGGTTGCCCTTGATTTTGGCTCCAGGAAAAATTAGGATGGTTCCTCCACCCTGGGTTGTAGGTGTTTGAACAGGGGTTGTTCTGTTACTTCTGAGATGGGGCAACGTACTGAACCGATTCTAGGTTAAGCGGACACCTATCTACAGAGTGTGTACCACCACACTGATCACAGAAAAGAAAAGGACTTTAGACAGAATAAACATGATTAGGACTGGTGGAAGGATTATGCTAGATACTGAGTGACTCTACCTTCTTTGTAAGGTTAGCTATCTGAGAGGTCAAGGTAGACAACGTGTCGAGCTCATAGATACCCACCGACTTCTTAGGCAGTTAACTTTCTAAAGACCATAGATAGTTGTTAGCTGCCATCTTGTGTAATAACTCGTAAGCTTCCTCCTCTGTTTTGCACATTAGAGCTCCACCCGCAGTAGCGTCAACGATGGTCCTATTTTGGCTAGTTAGTCCATTGTAGAAGGTCTGGACTTGCAGCCATAAAGGTAGGCCATGATGAAAGTACTTCCTAAGAAGCTCCTTATATCGTTCCCATGCTTCGTAAAGAGATTCAGAATCGAATTCAGCAAATGAAGATATGTCACTACGGAGTCTGGCCATTTTAGAGGGAGGGAAAAACTTAGCTAAAAATTGATGGGCTAACTCGTCCCAAGTAGAGATGGATCCTGGAGTTAAGGAGGTTAACCAATGTCGCTTCTTATCCCTAAGCGAGAAGGGAAATAATCTAAGACTCAATATGTCGTCCGATAATCTATTGTGCTTGAAGGTGTTGCACAAATCCAGGAATTGCCCGAGGTGAGCTTGTGGGTCGTCATGAGGAAGCCCACTGAACTCTAGCGAGGTTTGGATCATCTGAAGGATTGAAGGCTTGATTTCGAAATTGTTTGTATGGACAGCTGGTGGCCCAATACCGATATAATACCCTTCAATGGTCGGCACTGCGTAATCTCCAACGGCCCTAATTTCTCTATTTTCTGCCATATTGTTTTGTAGTGAAGCTATTAATTTCCTAGAATCCTTTCGAATTTTTTTTAAGAGTTCGTTCAATTTCAGGATCTAGAGAAAAACAATAATAACTCTTGGCTATACGCATGCAAACATCACAAAGTCGTAAAAAATATTTTTAAGTTTTTAATTTTTCAAAATTTTTTTATTTTTTAATTTTTTATGAAAGAGAAAATTAACTAATCTAGATTAAAGCTCTAAATATTTACACCCTAAATATTTATAAGATAGAATTATACCTAAGCATAATTTCACCGATATTAATTAATGGCTAATTGTCTTCCTCGGCAACGGTGCCAAAAACTTGATAATGACTACGCTCGCTCTAAGTTACCTAGACGTGTTAACCGCAAGTGCACGGATCGTACAAGTAATAATTAGATTTAAGTCTCGGATTATCGTCCCACAGAGAATCTAATTAGCCTTATTAAGTACCGGTTAATTTTACCCTAAGTATATCCTAGCAAATTATGAGAATTTAGTGGGTGATCTACAAAACTTAAATTAAAAAGTACTGAAAAACCATAAAAATTATAAAATAAAGAAAACAATAACATAGAGCAAAAAATACTTACAACTCTCCAAGCAAATGAAAGCAATACCCTACAAAAGATAAATAACAAAGCTAAAATTAATTAGTGCAAATAAACTAGAATGCAAACAAATAGGAAAATAAAGAAATAAAATTAACTCGAATAAAACTAGACAATAAAAATAAAATGTGCATGCAATTAATCTAATTATCAAAAATAAAAATGTAAATTAAACTAAGCTAAAATCTAATGAGATAAAGTTCTAAAAATTTAAGAAAATAACTATGAGCCTAAATGCCTAAAATTGTATCCCTATATTAGCTTTATATAATTACTAAATTAATAACATACCTAAATAAAAGATTAAAATCTACTCTAAATGATGCATAAAATATTTTTGAATTTTTAAATTTAAAATGAAAACTAAATTAAAAATGCATGAAATAATTCTACCTGAAATGCTATATATGAACACTACTTAAATTAAGGCCTTAAATCCTATTGTTGTCAAAAATTAACTATTAATAAAATTAAAACTAAGCCTTAAACTAATAAACCAAGAAAATTAAGCTATCATGCAAATTAATTTATACCTAAGCTAACAACTAATAAAAGGAATAATAACAATTAAACAAAATAATATAAAAGCATGAAACATTAAATTGTGAAGATTAAGTGCAGCCAAACATGGCCTTGTACTGTTCTCGACATTGTGCACTTCTCTACACTATACTGGCATGACTCCTTCGCAGTTGTATCAGATCAGTTCTTTCTGTTGCTACTCCTCATTCTCTGCCCAGCGACACGCATCTTTCCAAGCCATATCTTCACAGCAGCTATGCACTGGTCACTGCAGCAAGACACGCATGCAGCAACTGCTTTTGCTTTAGTTCGATCGCCAACACAGTACAGGCGGCAATCGTGTCCTACCTCCCTGCCCTGCATCTTCTTCTTCAGCAGCACACGTACTGCTTCAGTCTAGAGCAGTCACACCTTCAGCTTTCTTCTTCTCTGCCTATCCACATTCTGAGAGCAGCTCAATGTCAATGGTACGTCCCTTGTAGCTTCAGTCACGACAACAACAACAGACAGAACCTCCAACGAAAATTAAAATTCGAAACCCAAAAGATAAGAATTGTAACAGAATAAAGGCATAAAAATCTTCAAATTTTAATTCAAAATTATTTATGTAAAGATCCTAAGAACTTAACTGCATTAATCTTGTCCAAAAGCAATAAACTAAAACAGAAAGTGATAAGAAGTAGTAAAAGAATTTGAAACAATGAAAGAGCGAAAACAACGAAAACAAAATTTTATTGAAAGAAAACTAAATTTTAACAAACTTGACTATAGACTTAAAGCCAAACTAAAATTTAAGCAAAAGCCAATGAAAACACAAAAATAAAATAAAAACAAATAACACAGTATAATCAAAAAAAGAAAAACGTAGCTTCAGGGGAGAACTTGGCTGTTGTCACCAACCAATTTTCCACCTATTTATTTTAATCTAAGACAATAAAAAAATTTGTTAACCTACTGCCTAAGCTATGAAAACATTAAAGAAAATTGCCGCCACAGTTTGCAGAAGAAAATAATGATGAAGAAGAATAGCTGTTGTCACCAGCCTCTCCTCCCCACAACGTGAGACATAAAATAAAACCTCAAACTAGTATAAAAGAGAAAGAGCAACAATGAAACTAAATAAAGGGAAAAACAAGAAAAATTGAAATTTTCCATAAAACATAAAATGTCAAACAATAAGGTAATGGAAGCTTGTAAAACCGAGAAGAATAAAAATGGTGGCTGAAAAGAAAAGAAAAACTTAAAGAAAACTAGAAAGAAAATAACCCTAAAAACTTTAACCTAAAAAACTAAACTACTTTACCCTAAAATTACCTCCTCCTTTTCAATTACTCATCATATTCTATTTATAAATAAAATTGGGGGTACAATTGTAATTTTTAATTTTTTATCCTAGATGAGTTGGCATTGTTTGGCCACTTGTCTTTATTTTAATTGCTGCAGAGTAGATACTTCCGCATCACCCGGTTTCTAGTACACTTGGTTGTGCGATGTGATCCGACGTGTGTCTTCCAGAAGGTTGGCACGGTGTCCCTCGATCTTATCGTTTCGGAGAGAATAAAATACTAACACCCGACATCTCACGTGTCCAGACGACTGGTGACTCGGTCTGCAAATTGAAAGTGGTCCAGTTTCCTTTAGCCCGTTTTCAGCCCATTTTTGACTGAAACGACTGAGTATCATCCGGATTTAATTTACCTGCATATTAAAGAATTTTAATTAAATAAAGGGGATAATTAATAAAATAAATTGGGGATTTAAATAATTAATTGAGAAATTAAGCACAAATAATTCTATTTTAAATAGAATTATCACCACACTATCTATCCTTAGAGCTGAACACCCAGAGATTACATGGGAGATATTTTTGGAGGCTTTTAGGAGGCAGTATATTTCGGCCACTGCATAGCGAAAGCTGCAGATGGAGTTTATGAGTTTGGTTCAGGGGAATCGCTCCGTTGATGAGTATCAGTCTAGGTTCATATCCTTGGGGAGGTATGACCCGGATATGTTGAGCAGTGAGACTCAGAAGGTCCAGTAGTTCATGAATGGATTAAGACCAGCCATCAGATCTAGATTGGTTCTGTTAGACATTCCGACCTATGAGGAGGTAGTGCGCAGGGCGCAGTTATGCAAGCAGGACTTTGAGTAGTATGCCTTTGAGTTTAGGAAGGTTAGTAGTAGGAGAGACAGAGATCGAAAGAGATCTGTAGGTGATAGAGATATTAGGAGATGAGGTCAGAGACTGTTTGGGAAGAGACCTCGGATTGAGGAGGTACAGGAGAGCTTCATTCGCCGGTGGTAGCAGAAGATGGTCGACAAGGAAAAGAAAGGGAGAGTGGGGGTTCGATCGGCTAAAGCAGAAGCAAATAAGGGGGAAGCTTGGGTCGCGTATGACGCCCCCAAAACGCGAAAAATAGGGCAAATTTAAAACTTTTTACTCATCAAATCACAATTAAGGGTGCATTCTTGTTCAGTGTCATACATCATCATACTTATCATGCCTCAAGATCTCATCATAAAATAGTATATATCATATCATATACATTACTCAATTCCGAGTTAATTGATCCTAATACATCTCATACATCATAGTACATCAAGTGTCTGTAAATACAATTATAGTCTGGTTACATGAAATAAAAAAAGTACCTCAAGTACAATATGTGGCTTAGAGCTCGAGTCTTCCACTGGCTAATAATCCGTACGTCGCAGGAAAATTCTCTTCACTTGAAGAAATCTGGAGGAGAGATAAAACAGGGTGAGCTTAAAAATCACTCAGTAAGAGGATAAGGGATTAATTAATAAGAAAATGATTTGCACAGCACAATCATTTTGTCTTACATGATAAACTCAATAATCTCAGTGGAAAATGTAGCATGAATAGTTAACACATCATCTCAAAGCCCATATAAAAACATGATAATAAATGGCTCAATTCAAGGTTACAAGCTTGTAGAAATCAAGATGCGATAATGGCTTTTCTCTTTAAAACATGATGAAAATCACTGCAATAGTAATGCATGTGGCACAACCACTAAATAAAATCTACACGTGGCACATCCACTAATTAAAATCCACACGTGGCACAACCACCAAACACAAGTGGCACAACCACTAATTTAGATTGGCACGTGGCACAACCACCAAAGACACGTGGCACAGCCACTGATTAAGATTCACATGTGGCACAGCCACCAAATACACGTGGCACAACCAATGATTAGGATTCACACGTGGTACAGCCACCAAATACATGTGGCACAGCCACTGATTAAGATTCACACGTGGCACAGCCACCAAATACATGTGGCACAACCATTGATTAGGATTCACACGTGGTAGGTAACCAACGCTACCAGAGTAAGGGTCATCTCACGTTAACAGAACAGAGGAATACCGGACTTACATGCTACTAGAGCAATGACCGGTGTGTATTCAAAATGACACACCGAAGTCTCAATCAATAGCCATTATCAAAAAAATTATTTTGCCTTCACGTAAAGCTCATAATGGTTTTCTCTCCTAAAACTCATTTCAAACCGTTTTGTATTCAATATAAAACATGTTAAAACCGAGCTTCAACCGAAAAAATCACGCACACATTTCTCAAATCTCAGTACTCCTTAACGTAGGGCCCAAAACATTTTTCACATTTTAAACACAAAATGGTTATAAAATGTTTTCACGTATAGTTTACAACTTATAAAAGTTGAGCCCCAACTGGCTATAAAATCGTGTACAATTCTCATTCACGACACATAAAACATGCTTGTTTTCTAAATCAAAAATCATGCTACAATATTATCACATAACACATACACAATGAGTTTAGTTTTCCCTTACCTCTTTACACCTCGTATAGTGTAATCGTTCCCCCGTATCACGGACTAGCCTCGCATTCCACTCTGGAACTCCCGAGCTGTCCAAATGATGTTAAAAACATCAATATCTCAACTTAATCGCATTATTGAGCATACATTTGCTCATATTTCTCACTAACACCTAAATCTCTCAATTATCCCATTTCTCATGACTATCATAATATGTCATCTCATCCACTACATCTCAACATTCTACATTTCTCATGCATAATACCCATACCAAAATCACCTCATTGCATAAAATTCCAACTTATAGACCAAAATCCCAATTTACCACAATTTACTTAATATCATCATCACTCCAATAAAATCACAATTTCATCAATCTCTAGCCATCTCCTAGCTATTTCATCACAATGCCTATGTTCACAATCACAAAAAATCACTTCAAAATCCAAGATTGAAGTTTAGAGATTACCCAAACTTATGGAGTGCTCAACTCACACCTCGATTCAATTTGTCTTTCAATTTCCAAGTATGTTGTTCTCCTTTGGGTGAGCCACAACTTTCCTTCTTGCCAAAACTCTTGATTTGGACGAAAATGGACGATTTGGAAGAGAGAGAAAGCTAGGGATCAGCTGAAATGGAGGTTTAAAAGAGAGAGAAAGGATGAAATGCAAGAAAACACAGGGGTCCTTTTATAGATAGATGGTAGGAGATCGATCTGGCTCTTGATAAGATCGATCTGCATTTGAATTTGGGGACGATTTGGGGTAATTTTATGCCTAGGAGATCGATCTGTCGATGGGTGAGATTGATCTCTTAATGGCTTTATGAGATCGATCTAATCCAATTATGAGATCGATCTCTAGTTTACAGAATGCTTCATGAGATCGATCTGCTCCTTAGGGAGATCGATCTTCTCCTTAACAGAAACATTTTGAGATAAATTCCTTCCTCATGAGATCGATCTCTTCATTATAGAATCATAAGGAGATCGATCCTCTTCCATTGGAGATCGATTTGCTCCCTTAATTTCCTCATTCTTTGTCATTTTTAACTTACCTGATCGATCATCTCTTCTTCAAGATCGATCTGGCCCTATAGTTTCACACTTTAACATAAAATCTCATTTATAACTTATTCATCACTTAAAATTTCATTCCATACCACCTCAATATATGAATACATCATATTTAGTTCAATGAATTACACTTCATGTTCTCATTACATAATTTGATAGGTGTAAAATTCTCAGATTTCACATCCTCCCCACTTTAAAAAGAATTTGGTCCTCCAAATTCAACTCAACTCATCAAATAGATGGAGGTATTTCTCCTTCATGAGACTTTCCAATTCCCACGTTGCCTCTTCCATTGAGTGATGTTTCCAAAAAACTTTTACTAATGGGATGCTCTTGGTTCTAAGTACCTTCTCCTTTCTATCGAGAATCCGGACGGGTTCTTTAATGTAGCTCATGTCCTCTTGTATGTCCATCTCTTCGTACTCTATGACATGAGAAGGGTCCAGGTGGTACTTCCTTAACATTGATACATGAAAGACGTTGTGTATTCCGGACATCTGTGGGGGTAATGCCAATCTGTAGGCTACCTCTCCCACCCTCTCAAGTATCTCGAATGGTCCAATATAACGAGGACTTAACTTCCTTTTCTTCCCAAATCTCATGATACCATTACTCAGTGATATCTTCAAAAATACTACATCACCAACATTAAACTCGAGTGGCCGTCTACGCACATCTGCTTAGCTTTTTTGTCTACTCTGCGTAGCCCGTAATCTCTCACATATGAGTTTCACATTCTGTACAGCTTGCTTAACAAGTTCGGGAGCATTTATCTTTCTGTCACCCACTTCTTCCCAAGCTACAAGGGATCTACACCTCCTACCATATAGAGCTTTAAAAGGTGCCATTCCAATACTCGCATGATAGCTGTTATTGTACGTAAACTCTGTTAGGGGCAGGTGATCATCCCATGATCCCTTAAAATCCATCGTACATACCCTCAACATATCCTTCAGGGTCTGAGTAGTCCTATCTAATTGACCATCTGTTTGAGGATGATAGGCGGTACTGAAACTCAATCGAGATCCCATGGACTCCTGAAACTGGGTCCAAAATCTAGAAGTAAATTGGGAATCTCTATCAGAAGTAATACTCACTGGAGCCCCGTGTAATCTAGTTATCTCGCTGACATATAACTTAGCTAAGGCATCCACAATATCTGTGCTCTTAATGGTAAAGAAGTGGGCACTCTTGGTCAATCTATCCACTGACCCATATTGCATCACGACCCCTTTGGGTCCTCGGTAAACCCATAATAAAGTCCATGGTGACATGCTCCCATTTTCATGTAGGTACAAGTAAAGGTTATAGTAGTCCTCCAGGCTTTCGATGCTCAGCTTTCACTTGCTGGCATACTAAACATCTGGCCACATACTTTGCCACGTCTCGCTTCATACCGCTCCACCAGTACACCTTTCTCAAATCTCGATACATCTTAGTACTCCCTAGGTGCATGGTGTATCATGAGCAGTGAGATTCTCTCAATATCTGTCTCTTTAAGGTATCATCGTCTGGTACACAGACTCATCCTCTGAACCTCAATAATCCATCCTCACTGATTGTGAGATCCGACTACGAAGTCTGCTCAGCTTAGCTAATCATATCGATCAACCTCTGATCACTGCGCTGCCTAGTTCTAATATGATCCATGATCCTAGGCTCTATTCGTAGGCTAGCTAAAAATCCAGTCTCTATCTATTTAACTCGGATCTGGAGTTCGACGAACTGTTCCAGTAAATCCCATTCCCTGATCATCATATCAGATATCATACTCTTTCTGCTTAGGGCACCAGCAACTGCGTTCACCTTACCCGGATGGTATAAAATCTCATAGTCATAATCCTTAAGGACATCCATCTCCTTTGTCTCATGTTTAACTCCTTCTGATCAAACAAATATCTCAAACTCTTATGGTCAGTGAAGATCTAGAATCTTTCCCCATATAAGTAGTGCCGCCAGATCTTCAAGGTAAATACCACAGCGGCTAACTCTAAATCATGCGTGGGGTAATTTCGCTCATGATCTTTCAATTGTCGCGATCCATAAGCGACCACTCTTCCATGTTGCATGAGCACACATCCCAATCCTTGATGAGAAGCATCACTATACATGAAAAATCCTCATGATCCCTTAGGGATAGTCAATAAAGGTGCCGCTATCAATCTCCTCTTCAATTCTGGAAAATTGAGCTCACACTGATCAGTCCATATGAACGGAGTCTCCTTATGCGTGAGCTTAGTTAAAGGAGCGACAATCCTAGAAAATCCTTTCATAAATCTTCTGTAATACCCTGCCAAACCAAGGAGGCTTTGTACTTCTATAACTGTCCTCGATCTTTCCTAATTAAGCATAGCCTCTACTTTACTTGGATCCACTGATACTCCTTCCTCTGAGACTATATGACCAAGGAAAGCTATCTGATCCAACCAAAACTCACACTTACTAAGCTTTCCATATAATTGTTTATCTCAAAGTATCTGAAGTACTAACCACAAATGTTGTGCATGCTCCTTATATGACCGAGAGTATACTAGGATATCATCAATAAAGACTATCACAAATTTATCTAGATAGTCTCTGAACACCTTGTTCATTAATCTCATAAAGGCTGTAGGTGCGTTCGTCAATCCAAAGGACATCACTAGAAATTCATAATGGCCATACCTTGTCCTAAAGGTCATCTTCGAAATATCTTCTTCCTTAATCCTCAATTGGTGATAGCCCGATCTCAAATCAATCTTAGAAAAGACCGAGGCCCCTCTCAGCTGATCAAGTAGATCATCAATCCTGGGCAATGGGTATTTATTCTTACCGTGGCTTTATTTAATAATCGGTAGTCTACGCATAATCTGAGACTACCTTCCTTTTTCTTAACAAATAAAACTGGTGCTCCCTAGGGTGAAATGTTGGGTCTAATAAACCCTTGATCCAATAACTCCTGTAGTTGTTTCTTCAATTCCTCAAGTTCCACCAATGCCATCCTGTATGGAGGTCTAGAGATCGGCTGAGTATCTAGTACCAAATCAATGGTAAACTCTAACTCTCTCTCTGGTGGTAAACTTGGTAACTTATCTGGGAAAACATCCGAAAATTCATACACCACAGGTATATCCTCAATCCTCGAATGTTCTCGATCATCATCTGAGATGAGTGTTTCATAACCTTCACATAAACAATCATATTTAGTACTCTCAAGAGCAACATCAAAATTTCAATTTGTGTATAAAATTCCATATGTCTATTTACTCAATATTTCAAACGTATACTGTAAGGTTCAGGTAGGGAGAAAGTTACAATCTTAGTGTAGCAGTCTAAACTCACTCGATTGGTTGCCAGCCAATCCATTCCCAAAATTACATCAAACCCATACATATTTAATATTATTAGATCTGGTAACATCACTCTATCTCTCACCTTTAGTTCACATCTTCTACAGATCAAATCAGTTCTCTGGGATTCACGCATAGGGGTATTTATATGTAGTATATACTCTAGAGGTTCAAACTTCAAATTTAATCTATATACAAAATACTCAGAAATAAACGAATGCGTGGACCCTGAATCAATCAACACATGAGCTTTATGATTATAGACAGAGAGTGTACCTCTTATAGTTTTTGCAAAAGTGTTTGCGGTTTCCCTATCCAGGGCAAACACATGTCCCTGTGTAACAGGCTTCTTCCCTTTCTCTGCAGCAGTGGCCTGTCTCTGGGGATTCACTCTTTGAGGCTGTTGTCTAGTAGGCTCCGGAGCATGTGGTCTCTGAGGTTGAGGGTAGTCTTTCACCATATGACCCATGTCTCCACATCTAAAACATCCATGGATCAACCCAGTACAACTTCCCTCATGCATTCGGCCAAAATGTCTGCAAACCCTTATCTCAGGTCTGACATCTCGAGGGGTCTCCCTAATGATGGGATAAGCTCTGGATCTCTCTAATCTGCCCTTCAGCACCTTAATCCTTCCTCTTCTAAAGGAACCTCTCTGAACATCTGTTTAAGAAATCGCTGGCCTCTTGCCCTTATCCCTATTCACTGCTCTGAGCTCATTCTGGGATTGTACCATCTCGATTCCCCTCTCAATCTCTTATGCTCGTCTCAGAGCATCTCTAAACTCAGTAATACATAGCCCTATCAATCTATCTCTGATGATGGGCTTCAATCCATACACAAATCTGTCAGTACAAAGCTCTTCATTCTTGAAGGTCTCTGGATCATATCTCAATAGCGCGGTGAATTGGCTCTCATAGTCATCCACAAACATATCACCTTGTACCAAACTCAAAAACTCGACCTGCTTCTTTCTCTGGGCAGCTTGTGGTACATATTGGGTTATAAAGGCTGTCTGAAACTCTTCCCAACCAATCACATCCTGGCGGGACATCAGAATACCCTGGGTAGTACCCTACTAATCTCAAGCTCTCCCTTTTAACATATAGGCACTCATATTGATCCTCTCAGCATCTGTGCACCCCAAAAAGTCAAATATAACTCTTAACTCTGTCAGCCACTCCTCAGCCTCTATAGGATCCTTCTTTCCCCTAAATGCGGGTGGATTCATTTTCAAAAGTCCTTTAGTCAGACCATACTTCTGTCATCAGGCTGAGTAACTGAAGGCACTGGGTCCATCTGTACTGGGGGTACGGAAGGTCCTTGTGGTGGTGTAGGAGTAGTACCGGAGGCATTAACTCCAAAGTGTTACGCGAATAGCACAGCCATTTGCTCAAAACCTTACCTCACACCGATCTCAATCCGGTTAAATCGAGAGTTAGGACTCTCTAGTTGTGGGGTAGGTGGTGCAGGTAGCTTCGCATACCTCCTCGAATGACCTCGTCGTCCACTCATTCTCAATCTCAATTCGTTTCCTGCGCGTACACATCAAACTTGATTGAAATCTCAATCCTCAAATTCAGTTCATGACCAGACTATTATAGACACTTAGGATGTATTCTAATTCACTTAATCGACACTGACAGTACTGAACACCCTAATCTATGATACCAAGAAAACTCTGTGACGCCCCAAAAATGCGAAAAATAGGGCAAATTTAAAACCTTTTACTCATCAAATCACAATTAATGGTGCATTCCTGTGCAGTGTCATACATCATCATACTTATCATGCCTCAGGATCTCATCATAAAATAGTATATATCGTATCATATACATTACTCAATTCCGAGTTAATTGATCCTAATACATCCCATACTTAATAGTACATCAAGTGTCTGTAAATACAATTATAGTCTGGTTACATGAAATAATAAAATGTACCTCAAGTACAATATATGGCCTGTAGCTCGAGTCCTCCACTGGCCACTAATCCGTACGTCGCAGGAAAATTCTCTTCACTTGAAGAAATCTGGGGGAGAGATAAAACAGGGTGAGCTTCTAAATCTCTCAGTAAGAGGATAAGGGATTCATTAATAAGAAAATGATTTGCACAGCACAATCATTTTGTCTTACATGATAAACTCAATAATCTTAATGAAAAATGTAGCATGAATAATTAACACATATTCTCAAAGCCCATGTAAAAACATGATAATAAATGGCTGAATTCAAGGTTACAAGCATATAGAAATCAAGATGCGATAATGGATTTTCTCTTTAAAAATTGATGAAAATCACTGCAGTAGTAATACACATGGCACAACAACTGATTAATATTCATACGTGGCACAGCCACCAAATACACGTGGCACAGCCATTGATTAGGATTAACATGTGGCACAGCCACCAAATACACATGGCACAGCTACTGATTAAGATTCACACGTGGCACAGCCACCAAATTCACGTGGCACAGCCACTGATTAGGATTCACACGTGGTAGGTAACCAAAGCTACCAAACTAGGGGTCATCTCATGTTACCAGAACAGAGGAATATCGGACTTACATGCTACTAGAGCAATGCCCGATGTGTATTCAAAATGACACATCTAAGTCTCAATCAATAGCCATTATCATAAAAATCGTTTTGCCTTCACGTAAAGCTCATAATGGTTTTCTCTCCTAAAACTCATTTCAAACCGTTTTTTACTCAACACAAAACATATTAAAATCGAGATTCAACTGGCAAAACCATGCGTACATTTCTCAAATCTCAGTACGCCTTAACGTAGGGCCCAAAATATTTTTCACATTTTAAACACAAAATGGTTATAAAACGTTTTCACGTATAGTTTACAACTCATAAAATTTGGGCCCCAACCGGCTATAAAATCGTGTGCAATTCTCATTCACGACACATAAAACATGCTTGTTTTCTAAATCAAAAATCATGCTACAATATTATCACAGAACACATACACAATGAGTTTAGTTTTCCCTTACCTCTTTGTACCTCGTATAGTGCAATCGTTCCCCAGTATCACAGACTAGCCTCGCATTCCACTCCGGAACTCCCGAGCTGTCCAAACGATATTAAAAACATCAATATCTTAACTCAATCACATTATTGAGCATACATTTGCTCATATTTCTCACTAACACCTAAATTTCTCAATTATCCCATTTCTCAGGACTATCACAATACGTCATCTCATCCACTACATCTCAACATTCTACATTTCTCATGCATAATACCCATACCAAAATCACCTCATTGCCTAAATTTCCAATTTATAGACAAAAATCCCAATTTACCACAATTTACTTAATATCATCATCACTCCAATAAAATCACAATTTCATCAATCTCTAGCCATCTCCTAGCTATTTCATCACAATGCCCATGTTCACAATCACAAAAAATCACTTTAAAATCCAAGATTGAAGTTTAGAGATTACCCAAACTTGTGGAGTGCTCAACTCACACCTCGATTCGATTCGTCTTTTGATTTCTAAGTATGTTGTTCTCCTTTGGGTGAGTAACAACTTTCCTTCTTGCCAAAACTCTTGATTTGGACGAAAATGGGTGATTTGGAAGAGAGAGAAAGCTAGGGTTCGGCTGAAATAGAGGTTTGACAGAGAGAGAAAAGATGAAATACAAGAAAACATAGGGGTCCTTTTATAGATGGAGGGTAGGAGATCGATCTGGCTCTTGATGAGATCGATCTACATTTGAATTTGGGGGCGATTTGGGGCAATTTTATGCCTAAGAGATCGATTTGTCGAGGGGTGAGATTGATCTCTTAATGGCTTTATGAGATTGATCTGCTCCAATTATGAGATTGATCTCTAGTTTACAGAATGCTTCATGAGATCGATCTGCTCCTTGGGGAGATCGATCTTCTCCTTAACAGAAACATTTTGAGATCAATTCCTTCCTCATGAGATCGATCTCTTCATTACAGAATCATAAGGAGATCGATCCTCTTTCATTGGATATCGATCTGCTCACTTAATTTCCTCCTTCCTTGTCATTTTTAACTTACCAGATTGATCATCTCTTCTCCAAGATCGATCTGGCCCCATAGTTTCACACTTTAACATAAAGTCTCATTTATAACTTATTCATCACTTAAAATTTCATTCCATACCACCTCAATATATGAATACATCATATTTAGTTCAATCAATTCACTTCAAGTTCTCATTACATAATTTGATAAGTGTAAAATTCTTAGATCTCACATCGCGCCATAGGGAGAATCCCTATCGCGCGATCCCATTTTTTTCGTTTATTATTATTATTATTATTATTATTATTATTATTATTATTATTATTATTATTTTATTTATTTTTTGTTTATTTACCTAAGTAAATATACCTATGTACATGCCAAAAATTTCAAATTTTACTACCAAATTATATAATTTTTCCTTCTTAATTATATTTCATCTTTTAATTATATTTTGTCTTATATTCACCATGATTAATTTATTTTAACTTTTGTTTACCTATTTTGTTTAAATGGTTATACCATATGCCTTATGCTATATTTAATAACTTTCCTAAACTTAATCTAATTACATGAATATATTTATTAACTAGTTAATTTGTTTCATGGACTTATTCATGCATAAACATCCAAGTAAACTAATATTTAGCTAATTATCAGAATTACAAGTTAGTGATCCTACAGTGGGGGCCACCTCTTAAATCCTGCGAGAACAAAGTGCCACATAGTCGTCATTATAAAACATTGTTTAAAGTTCTTTTTAAAAAATCCTACATTTAATTGCAGTAAAATGTTTACCTATCGATATTGATACCGTAATTGATTTTTGATTCTGAAGTTTACTAAACTACCAACAACTCTTTATATTTTTATGAATATTCTAGTTTGCTGACATATGTAGATAGTGTAGTTATCTACTTGCCACGTAGTTTTTCTTACTGAGCACGTTGAGCTCACCCTTTACTTTCCTCCGCAAAGCCCCGTCAGTAGCCTGGATCGCTTTGTAAATCGAATTATTTTGTATGACCATACATCAACAAAGTATTCCCCCAAGTTAAAGGTATACCTAGTATAGACATTTATTTTGTATCTAAATTTTGTAAGTGCAGTAATGTATATGAAGATGTGTCTAGGGAATGTGAACATGAATATTTTTGTAAAAGAACTATTGTGCTGATTAATTAGAAAGCAGCTCCATGCCTTTTTATTTAAATTGATCACCATGAAAACATATGAATATAGTTGAATTCATTGTATTGATCCAGCATCGACTCATAGCCCAACCATATTATACCATAAATTGGGGCGCTACAGAGTCCCTCAGTTTACAAGAAAGTGAAGAACCCTAGCCAAGCCAAGGAATGGCTCATGTAGAAAGAAAAATTGTTCTCATTCATATGTTGCACTAGTACAAAGAAGGTAGCCTTGGCAACATTTGTGTTACAAGTTGAGACAGAACACTAATGAAAGTCCACTCACACTGTTCTAAGTATGCGATATCTCGAGATTCCATTAATTTAGTGCTTCGAACACTAATATATTTCAAAGACAGCATAGAAGAAAAGACAAGATGAATTCTTGAATTTAACTAAGGGCAATATGTTAGTTGATTAATATAAGTACTAATTCGCAACCTTTTTTCTCAATATGTCCCTGATATCTCCTGAAATGAAGCTAAGTTCATGAATGGACTAAAACAAGCCATCGATAGTAGTCTAGCAACCTTTGACATCTCTAGCTCTCTGGAGGCTATCAGAAAGGTACAGTTGGTAGAACAAGATTTTGAGTTCTCACATACTAAGTATAGTTAGGAAAAGGTCATGGAAAGAGACTTAAGCCAAAGAATCACAATCAGAGTAAGACCTCATTTAAGAAGTAGAGGTTTGTAGAGCCTAAACAACACGTTGCTAGACCCACATTTCCTCTTACGACACCAACACCATAGTCCTGCAAAACATATGGCAAGCTTTAAAGGACTAGGACATGTTTCACAACAACTCAAGTTTGTTACAGATATGGGAAGCTAGGGCACATGATAATAGATTACCCATCATTTAAGACTTAATCGAAGCAAACCAATAGATTGATCAGCCAACAGAGAAAAGCAACTGACAAAGGTAAAAAACCAGTGGCCCAAAGGAGAATTTTTGCATTGGATAGGTAGCTAATGCTTCCACTATAGTGATCAAGGGTAAACTTCTAATCTTTAGTTGTGAAGCTATTGTTTTAATATATCCAAGTTCCATGCATTCTTTCATATCCCCTATATTCGCTAGTAAATTGCATGTAGAACCTAAGACCTTAAGATGTTTACCATATGTTAGTACTTCTATGAGAGAATCACAAATGACTAATATTGTGTATAAGAATTGGGAAGTAAAGGTTAGAGATAGAAACCTTGTAGCAGATCTAATTATGTTAAATATGTATGATTTCGATATCATTCTAGGCATGGATTGGTTGGCATCCAATCGTGCTAGTGTAGATTGTTATAAGAAAAGTGTAACCTTCTCTTTACTAGAAAACATTGTAATGCAATCATAGTGAGAAATGGATTACAAATAATTCTTCTTTGTGAAATCTCATTTGAGAATGTTTTATGATGTGAAGACTATTTTGCACTCATTGAGGATGTGAATACGGAACATTCGAACTTGTCTAACATTCCTATCTTGAAAATTTTTCCTCGATGTCTTTTTAGATGAACTACAGAGCTTATCACTTAAGAGAAACTTAGTTCAACACCGATCTACTTCCCAGTACACAACCAATCTCCAAACTTCCTTATAGAATGGTATTGGAGGAATTAAAAGAACTAAAGTATCAGTTTCAAGAGTTATTGGATAAGGGATTTATACGTCCCAGTTTATCGCAATAGGGTGCTCCAGTACTCTTTGAGAAGAAGAAGTATGTAAGCGTAAGACTATGCATATGTAAGACCCGAATTTAATTAAAATACGGAAATTAAATAAGAAAAGATGGGGGAAGTATGAAGGAAGTCGGGTTAAATTAATCCCGAACACATGTAAGGGCAAAACAGTCAAAAGACCGAAAGCCGGAGTAAATTCAATAAGGAAATTTAATTAAAAAATATGGATTCAAGAAATCTTGGTCAATAAAAGTGAAATAAATTTATTTCGGGTTATATTGATCAAGATATTAAATTATTGGAATTAATCGGGATTAATTGAAATTTTTAGTATGGAAAAATAATCCCGAAAATAATCGAAAAATATACTGAAAAGTCACCCGGGACAATATCCCGAAAATACGGGGAAATTATACCCGAAAAAAGAGGCTAAAATATAATAAATAAATTAAATAAAATAAAATAAATTAATTTAGAATTAAATAATAATTTTTGTAGATATTTGGGTATTTTAATGTATTTTAATGAATAGTGAAATAATAATAATAAATAAAATAGATTAAAGAAATCTGAAAAAAAAAAAAGAAACGAAACAGAAGACAGAAACGCGAAGGAAACGAAAAAGAAACGAAGTCGGAAAGGGGGAGAAGGCCGGCGAGCCGTCCGGTGGCCAACGGCCCGGCCAAGGGCCGAAAAAGAAAGAGGGGAGGCCGGTGATCTCAATGGCACCGGCGGTGCAGCCTACCGACGCCGGAGGAAGCCGATCGGAGGAGAGAAAGGCCGCGGGAAAGAGAAGGCCACCGGCGGCGAACGGCGGCGATCCGACCGGAACCAAGGCTCGATTTGGAGAGCCCAGTTGACGGCGGTGCTTTTGGCACCGGTGGCAGCCGACGACACGGCCAGAATTGGCGGCGACGGCCAAGAGGGGAAAACGGGTCCGATGGCCGAGAGGGAGAAGTGCCGGACCGGCGGCGTTCCGGCGAGCTTGACCCAAGCCGAGGCCAGATTCGTGATGCGGACGACCCAGCGGAGCGTTTGGCGGTGGAAGCCGGCGGAGAACCGGCCGGTAAGGTGGCGAACCGGCCGTGAACCGGTCGAACCGAAGAAAACCGGCAGTCTGAACCGGTCCGAACCGGACTGAACCGGTTCAGCCAAAAAGAGGAGAAAAAAAGGGAGAAAAAAAAAGGGAAAAAGAAAGAGGAAAAATCGGGGAAAAATTTTAGCGATGCAATCGAGCTTCGGGTAAGTCGATAAGCGGTCAAATTGACCCGATTTAAATTTGGAATATTTTATTTAATTAAATTTCGACCGAAAAGTTTACCCGAAAATGTAATTAATTGTGTAGCTCGACGATTGGCATCCACCGAGGGCTCGAGACAGCCTTGAAGTTCGTACTAGCATGGAATCTCGGGTAAGTGACCCCTATTTACGACAATTACCTCGTTATGCGTGAATTTGATTTAAATTTCGCATAAATTGAATTAATTTATGGAAATTTAGATTAATTGTCGTAAATATTAAATTTAGCCATTCGAGAATTAGAACGAGGCTCGATAAATTATTGGTGGGCCCAGTGAGCCCAATAGGCTTCGATAAAGTGGGAATTTAGTGAAAACGGGCTTAAGGCCGATTAAGGCCCATTAAGGTACAATCGAGCCCAATAGGGGTAAATGGGCCCAGCGATTTAAATTAAGCCCAGAAAAGATTAAGTACAATTAAATTATATGTTATCTGACCTGAGGAATATTAATACGCAGTTCCGGGCATTGGATTGGAAACATATCGGACTGCGCGACGGGACTACATTGGAAAAGAAAAGGTCAGACTCGACAGGAAAATAAGGTAAGGGAATTCTGCGGACTGCTAGAGGTAACTTTACGCAATTTTAAATTCATATGCAGTCCTTTAAAATTTATCTGAAGGGTCTAGAGGTCGAATAATAATTTTAGTGCCCCGAATGGGCAAATTACTAAAATACCCTTGTTAAGGGTAAAATCTAAAAATTTAGGAAAAATTGGGAGGAGCAAGAACAAGAGGTTCCTGCTCATTCTGGAGGTATTTTAACACATGCATGAGTAGGCTGGCTCACTTTTAAAGATAAATGCATAGCATTGCATATCTTGAACGATGTGTTTTCTGTGAAAATTATTTGGAGATAACCGAGACGCCTACGTGTTTTTATTTACATGTGACGTGCTAGAGCTCAGCTCGCACGATGTTTGACTTGTGTGATGCATACATTAGTGCTGGAGCGAGAGCTCGCACTAGAGTTTTACATGCATAGGTGCTAGAGTATAACTCGCACCAGATTTCACATGCTTTTTCGTGACATGGTGCTAGAGTCTAACTCGCATCAGATTTTACATGATTTTCATGACACGGTGCTGGAGTCTAACTCGCACCATATTTTTATATATACGATTTTCATGACAGAGTGCTTGAGCTTAGCTCGCACTAGTTTTATTTGAATTACTGATAGTGTTAGAGCACCGCTCGCACTACTTTTCAGAGATCATACGATAAGCCGTGCTTGGAGCATCGGGTAGACTGTGTGTCACCGATTTAATAGGCTCGCACGTGCGTTTTGAGACATGGCATGAGTATAGAGATATTATATGGGTCCACGGAGTACGATGTACCGTGCAAGTAGCATGGAGTACGATGTACCGTGTGGTATCTTCGTGATACGTTGGACTTGTGGCGTTGTTGGACCACCCGTTGTTAGACCACCAGCGTTGTCGATGGGCCCAAGAGGGGTTGCCATGGCCGTTGGCAGGGGTTGGCCGGGCAGGGGTTGGCCGTCACGATATGATGCATCAGCATCTTCGGATGCATGGAAATCGGATAAGACCGATGAGATGGAGTGACCCACCTCTCGGGCGGTTCCCGATCATGGTGAGAACCCGCACACTAGGATCCGTGTAGCTGAGGAACTCCCGAGGACAGATATGGCCATAGTCCTGGTTATTGCCATTATACAATTACTGCCTCGTCTCGCATGTCGACGATTTTGATGATTTAAACTGGGTTTTAAAACTAAATTGCATGATGGTATTTCCATGCTTTTCAACCCATGTGTGAAATGTAAACCATTTTCATGGTTTTGTGTGAGTCAGGATCACCCGCAGGAGGGGTCGAGTCCTGACTTTACTGTGAAATTTTTAAATAAGAAAGAAATGATTTGAATATACTTGCATGTTGAATTTTCCGTGCAATTGCGTTTTACATAACATCATAACGCATATCATTTGTTTTTAAAATGTGTGGAGAAAGGGTGGTTTATGCATGGCACTACGTTCATGTAGGTAGTATGGTTACCTACTTGTTCGTAGGATTGCCTTACTGAGCTTGATGTGCTCACCCCTTTCATTTTCTCCCACAGATGATCTCCAGTTGAAGTTGCGACGACTCAGTACTGCATTCCGGATATCCGCTGCTGCCCATCAACATAAGGTATATATACTTGTACATATTGTATCTACATAAGCATAGCACAGTAACATGTTAGTAAGTAACTTTAGGGGATGTATAAATAGTATAAACAATTATAAATGACTGGAGAAGAAATAAGTATTAGGGTAGGTGTATGGTGGGACTGGCATTGATTCACAGCCCAATTATTTTGGAGTGTTGGTCACGATTCGAGGATAGGTAAGAATATAATATAAGAAAATAAATAAACAAAAACGCGAAAAATTAACTCTGATTTTTGGGTAGTTTGGGTCGTGACATATAAAGGTGGTATCAGAGCATAATTGGTCTGATGTGTGTCAGTGTCAGTAATTAGGAAATTACATCCCCGTGTTACTGTGCTTAGTTAGATACAATAGTGTATATTGAGATGGGCTTGACTAAGAAATGGTTGAGAATGCAGGAATGCTTAATATGAGTCGCGTTAGATGAGATAGTGCACGAGGCAGAGGTCGTAGAGGTAGACCTGAATCTGCTAAGTCGTGCTGAGTTTGACTATGAGAATCAGTATGAGATTGAAATAGAGGCTAACGTTGAGAATGCCTCACAGAGTCCGACAGAGAGATCGGACAGTATTGAGACACGCTTCGCGAGATTGGAGCGGAGTGTGGAGATTACTTGAGGAGCTAATTGCTCAGATTATGAATAAGATCAGAGGGCGCAGCGGAGCATTGGTGGAAAATTCGCTCGACCCATCTTAAGTATTAAACATCCAGAGCTGACGTGAGAAATGTTTATGGATGTATTCCGGTGACAGAATTATCCCGGACACTGTTTAAAGAAAATTATGGATAAAAGTCAATACTCTGGCCCAGAGGATTCGATTTATTGACGAGTATGGAGACTCGATTATATATTTGGGCAGATATTACCTCGACACTATGAACAAGTGACAGTCGAGAGGTCTAAAGATCATGAAATGGCTCAACTTTTCAATTAGAGTCTGATTGGCCCGTGAAATATTACCTATACCGAGGCAGTGCGCAGATTTATAGTTGGGTAAATAAGAATACAAATTGCACACCTCTGAGATTGGAAAAGTTAATGAGGGCTGAAATAGAGACAGAAAAGAGAATTGAGAATGACAGAGATGTCAAAATGGAAAAAATGGAAATTGGTAAAAGATTAAATTTGATGAGTCGTGGAGTAAGATAATTGGTAAGACCCCAGTGCATCCAATTTTGGCACTCTTGAGGGGTATTGTGATTTGAGGACTCTGACTTGCTACGGAGTAGTGTGGCAATGTAGCAGGGTAAGCAAGATAAGCAGTATAGCAGTGTAGCAGTGTAAGCACTGTAAGCAGTGTCAGATGTGTGGTGGATACCACAGAAGGAGGGTCTATACTTATACTGTATTGATGAAAATGGCCGTTAAGTGTGGTAAGACGGACCATTGATTTTTATTGCTCAGAGTTGAGCGAGATTACCCCACAGGAAGTAAAGAGACAGAAAAACTTCGTTGGCATAGTTGCAACGAAAAGGGAGGCCATAGCCGAAAAGAAGAAGGGAAGTAGGTTGTTGGACGAAGGCGAGAGGATGTCTTGGACCAGGACACTATTGATGTTTCATGGATGTGGTTTAAGATACCACACTTATTATGAATAACAAAGTACATATGTTTATTGATCCTGGTGCCACACATTTATTCATACCGCCTTCATTCACATATAAGTGAGTAAAAAGGCATGAATGCCTACATCATTGGACACAATACTGATAAATGAGTACCCCAATAGAGGAAGATTAATTAACGGAATGTAGATATAGAGATTTTAAGTTGATATAAAGGGGTGCAACGGTTGAAATTAAAGGAGTAAAGGATTGTACTCACGGAAATCAATAATGAAAGAGTTTTATCATGATTGATGCACGAAGGAGATAATCTTTGAGATAAGATATGCTTGATTATAAATACAAGATGTATTGGAGTAAGAGGCGTATGCTAGGTAAGAGCATCCTTACGATACGAGGTCATTAGGATTAAAGCAATTAGTAGCGAATACAAATTATAACCAAGGACAAAGATGGGTATAACCATAACCAGTAGTTGTGGTTAAGTCTGAAGGTTAATAAAGGTATTTCAAAATACCTCCCCGCCTGAAGACTTGACAGCGTCTAGATATATATATAACCTATAACAGGAAATCGATCATCGTAATAGATAACTTTAGCATTAGGATACCTTTACTAAGACGGTAAGAATATTAAAATTCGACAAATCATAAAGGTTATCATAGTGAAAATTTAATAGGAGCCGTTGAGATAAGAAAAGGAAATGACGCAGGTTAGTACCTGAAAACGTAAGCGCTTTTGAAGGATTTTATACGCTTATGCGTAAATAAGTCAAGGATTAGATCGAGTTGTAATCATCATTATCGATGATGTATTGGGTGTAGTTAAAGTCTAGGGCGATTTATAAGCAACAATTGGAAAATTTCTTTTGCAATGGGTTGCTGCAAGTTCTAAAAGGATTTACCTTGTTGACACGTTTAACTAAGAAACGTGGTCTCAGAAAGAGATGATAAATAAGATTATTGTTGTGACGTGAATTTGGCGTGATAAAGTATGAACTGACCACCGTGATTAATTTCACCATACCCAACAGCTCAAGAGGTTCTTAGTGAGTATGAATACCTCGAAATAATGAATGAGCTGTGTATTGATGTATAATGGGAAGATAGTCAATTTTGGAGTCAGACAACTCCTTGATCACGAAATAAACTATCTGACCCATGATTTAAAGTTGACAACAGTATTTTTACCGAGGATATGGTACTATTATGTACATGGTGAGAAATTGTGGATATGCACTGATCATAAAGCCCCGAGTATCTGTTTTCACAGAAAGAGGCGAACATGAGAATACATAATGGGAAAGAGCTTCTGAGAGATTTTGATTATGAAAATTGTACCACCCAGGAAAGGCTGATGCTTTGAGCAGAAAGAGCCTCGGGATGGTATTACATATGATGGTCAGGGAGCATGAGCTGCTACATGCAGTTGTGAGCCTCAGTATTGATGTGATCCCTTCTGATGATGACAGTGATTGTGTGACAGCTAGCCTGATGATTAGAACCGGATGAGAGTGCCCAGATTTGCCAGGCTTAGCGTGATGATCGGCACGATGTCGATAGTTTGGGTCAGATTCAGAAGGGTACAGTGACAGAGATCACAGAGAGTGTGATGATGAATTACAGAGAGGTTCTGAGACAGTATAAGTGCTCCCTAGGACCACAGTGGATAAGATAGTAATATTGACAGAAGCTCACTCTTCGGGATATACAGTGCATATGAAAGGTAATAAAAATATATTAAAATCTCAAAAAGGGTATTGGTGGTCAGATGTAAAAAGAGACATAGTAGAGATTGTGGAAAAGTGCCTAGTGTGTCAGCAGAATAAGGTAGAGTATTAAAAGTCTGCAGAGTTATTGCAGCACCTACCTATATCGACACGGCACGAAAAAAATGAGAGCAAGTCTCCATGAATTTTATGATGGGTTACGGAGAACCCAGGTGAATTACGAGACTAGTTGGATGATAACCGATAGAATGACTAAGTCCACCCACCTTCTGGTTATGAACTCCCCAGATACTCAGAGTGTGTATGAGGATTTATGTATAAGGAAGATTGTGGAACATTAAGTAGCGTTCCAGTGAGCATGATATTATATAGGGATTCCCGCTTCACTTCCTACTTCGGAGGATATTTTCAGGAAGCTATGGGAACCCGACTGAGTATTAAGCACAGCTTTCCATCCTCAGACAAATGGTCAGTCAGAGAGGACTGTACAAGTTCTGGAGGACCCGATGAAAGCGTGTGCTATTGATTTTATAAGCTCCTGGAATGATCAGTTGATTTCTAATTGAAGTTGTCAATAACGACAGTTGGCAGTTGAGTATCGGGATAACAAGATATGAGACAGTGTATGGCTGTAGGGGTTGTTCCCCAAATCGGATAAGAAAAAGTGGGTGACAAGTAGAATTATTTTTGACTATGGATAATAAGTCTCTGAGGATGGTTAGTTAAGGTTGAGAGATTAAGAACACCTCAGAGCAGATAGACAAGTATTGGAATTTACCCTTGGTGAATTAGTATGGTTGAAAGCTACTCGTCCTAAGAGAGTAAGGACATAGCGAGCTTTTGGAAGAAGTAAATTGAGTTGCGCTGGATCGAATCTTTGAGAGATTGGACAAGAGGGAGATAAGACCTGTAGGTTGTTGTTAATCACTTGAATTAACAGGCACCCACAATGTGTCCCACTTTTGATACTTCAGCAATACTATCCAGATCCAGCAGAGGTGACAGGATATGAACTCCAAAAGTTCAATTTAAGGAATATACAAGTATATTGAAGAAGTTGATTCGGACATTAGACAGGAAAGAGAAAGTATTGGGGTTTAAGATAATCTCCCTAATTAAAGTCCTTTGGTAGTAATGCACTCCGGAGAAGGTCACATAAGAATTTAAGAGTATGATACGATCGATGTACCCGGAGTTGTATATGGACACATATGAATTGGTCCTAATTTGGAGGACCAAATTTCCTTAAGTGGGGGAGAATTGTAAGACCCGAATTTAATTAAAATACGGAAATTAAATAAGAAAAGATGGGGGAAGTATGAAGGAAGTCGGGTTAAATTAATCCCGAACACGTGTAAGGGCAAAACGGTCAAAAGATCGAAAGCCGGAGTAAATTCAATAAGAAAATTTAATTAAAAAATATGGATTCAAGAAATCTTGGTCAATAAAAGTGAAATAAATTTATTTCGGGTTATATTGATCAAGATATTAAATTATTGGAATTAATCGGGATTAATTGAAATTTTTAGTACGGAAAAATAATCCCGAAAATAATCGAAAAATATACTGAAAAGTCACCCGGGACAATATCCCAAAAATACGGGGAAATTATACCCGAAAAAAGAGGCTAAAATATAATAAATAAATTAAATAAAATAAAATAAATTAATTTAGAATTAAATAATAATTTTTGTAGATATTTGGGTATTTTAATGTATTTTAATGAATAGTGAAATAATAATAATAAATAAAATAGATTAAAGAAATCTGAAAAAAAAAAAAAGAAACGAAACAGAAGACAGAAACGCGAAGGAAACGAAAAAGAAACGAAGCCGGAAAGGGGGAGAAGGCCGGCGAGCCGTCCGGCGGCCAACGGCCAGGTCAAGGGCCGGAAAAGAAAGAGGGGAGGCCGGTGATCTCAATGGCACCGGCAGTGCAGCCTACCGACGCCGGAGGAAGCCGATCGGAGGAGAGAAAGGCCGCGGGAAAGAGAAGGCCACCGGCGGCGAACGGCGGCGATCCGACCGGAACCAAGGCCCGATTTGGAGAGCCCAGTCGACGGCGGTGCTTTTGGCACCGGTGGCAGCCGACGAGACAGCCGGAATCGACGGCGACGGCCAAGAGGGGAAAACGGGTCCGATGGCCGAGAGGGAGAAGTGCCGGACCGGCGGCGTTCCGGCGAGCTTGACCCAAGCCGAGGCCAGATTCGTGATGCGGACGACCCAGCGGAGCGTTTGGCGGTGGAAACCGACGGAGAACCGGCCGGTAAGGTGGCGAACCGGCCGTGAACCGGTCGAACCGGAGAAAACCGACGGGTCTGAACCGGTCCGAATCGGACTGAACCGGTTCAGCCAAAAAGAGGAGAAAAAAAGGGAGAAAAAAAAAAGGGAAAAAGAAAGAGGAAAAATCGGGGAAAAATTCCAGCGATGCAATCGAGCTTCGGGTAAGTCGATAAGCGGTCAAATTGACCCGATTTAAATTTGGAATATTTTATTTAATTAAATTTCGACCGAAAAGTTTACCCGAAAATGTAATTAATTGTGTAGCTCGACGATTGGCATCCACCGAGGGCTCGAGACAGCCTCGAAGTTCGTACTAGCATGGAATCTCGGGTAAGTGACCCCTATTTACGACAATTACCTCGTTATGCGTGATATTGATTTAAATTTCGCATAAATTGAATTAATTTATGGAAATTTAGATTAATTGTCGTAAATATTAAATTTAGCCATTCGAGAATTAGAACGAGGCTCGATAAATTATTGGTGGGTCCAGTGAGCCCAATAGGCTTCGATAAAGTGGGAATTTAGTGAAAACGGGCTTAAGGCCGATTAAGGCCCATTAAGGTACAATCGGGCCCAATAGGGGTAAATGGGCCCAGCGATTTAAATTAAGCCCAGAAAAGATTAAGTACAATTAAATTATATGTTATCTGACCTGAGGAATATTAATACGCAGTTCCGGGCATTGGATTGGAAACATATCGGACTGCGCGACGGGACTACATTAGAAAAGAAAAGGTCAGACTCGACAGGAAAATAAGGTAAGGGAATTCTGCGGACTGCTAGAGGTAACTTTACGTAATTTTAAATTCATATGCAGTCCTTTAAAATTTATCTGAAGGGTCTAGAGGTCGAATAATAATTTTAGTGCCCCGAATGGGCAAATTACTAAAATACCCTTGTTAAGGGTAAAATCTAAAAATTTAGGAAAAATTGGGAGGAGCAAGAACAAGAGGTTCCTGCTCATTCTGGAGGTATTTTAACACATGCATGAGTAGGCTGGCTCACTTTTAAAGATAAATGCATAGCATTGCATATCTTGAACGATGTGTTTTCTGTGAAAATTATTTGGAGATAACCGAGCCGCCTACGTGTTTTTATTTACATGTGACGTGCTAGAGCTCAGCTCGCACGATGTTTGACTTGTGTGATGCATACATTAGTGCTGGAGCGAGAGCTCGCACTAGAGTTTTACATGCATAGGTGCTAGAGTATAACTCGCACCAGATTTCACATGCTTTTTCGTGACATGGTGCTAGAGTCTAACTCGCATCAGATTTTACATGATTTTCATGACACGGTGCTGGAGTCTAACTCGCACCATATTTTTATATATACGATTTTCATGACAGAGTGCTTGAGCTTAGCTCGCACTAGTTTTATTTGAATTACTGATAGTGTTAGAGCACCGCTCGCACTACTTTTCAGAGATCATACGATAAGCCGTGCTTGGAGCATCGGGTAGACTGTGTGTCACCGATTTAATAGGCTCGCACGTGCGTTTTGAGACATGGCATGAGTATAGAGATATTATATGGGTCCACGGAGTACGATGTACCGTGCAAGTAGCATGGAGTACGATGTACCGTGTGGTATCTTCGTGATACGTTGGACTTGTGGCGTTGTTGGACCACCCGTTGTTAGACCACCAGCGTTGTCGATGGGCCCAAGAGGGGTTGCCATGGCCGTTGGCAGGGGTTGGCCGGGCAGGGGTTGGCCGTCACGATATGATGCATCAGCATCTTCGGATGCATGGAAATCGGATAAGACCGACGAGATGGAGTGACCCACCTCTCGGGCGATTCCCGATCATGGTGAGAACCCGCACACTAGGATCCGTGTAGCTGAGGAACTCCCGAGGACAGATATGGCCATAGTCCTGGTTATTGCCGTTATACAATTACTGCCTCGTCTCGCATGTCGACGATTTCGATGATTTAAACTGGGTTTTAAAACTAAATTGCATGATGGTATTTCCATGCTTTTCAACCCATGTGTGAAATGTAAACAGTTTTCTTGGTTTTGTGTGAGTCAGGATCACCCGCAGGAGGGGTCGAGTCCTGACTTTACTGTGAAATTTTTAAATAAGAAAGAAATGATTTGAATATACTTGCATGTTGAATTTTTCGTGCAATTGCGTTTTACATAACATCATAACGCATATCATTTGTTTTTAAAATGTGTGGAGAAAGGGTGGTTTATGCATGGCACTACGTTCATGTAGGTAGTATGGTTACCTACTTGTTCGTAGGATTGCCTTACTGAGCTTGATGTGCTCACCCCTTTCATTTTCTCCCACAGATGATCTCCAGTTGAAGTTGCGACGACTCAGTACTGCATTCCGGATATCCGCTGCTGCCCATCAACATAAGGTATATATACTTGTACATATTGTATCTACATAAGCATAGCACAGTAACATGTTAGTAAGTAACTTTAGGGGATGTATAAATAGTATAAACAATTATAAATGACTGGAGAAGAAATAAGTATTAGGGTAGGTGTATGGTGGGACTGGCATTGACGCACAGCCCAATTATTTTGGAGTGTTGGTCACGATTCGAGGATAGGTAAGAATATAATATAAGAAAATAAATAAACAAAAAAGCGAAAAATTAACTCTGATTTTTGGGTAGTTTGGGTCGTGACAGCATAGACTACCAACTATTGATCGATGACTTGTTTGATCAGATGTAAGGTACAGAGATATATTTTAAGATAGATTTGAGATCAAGATGCCACCAGTTAAGAATAAAAGGATAAAGATATCTCAAAAACTGCCTTTAGGACTCGTTACAGCCACTATGACTTCTTAGTGATGCCATTGGGCCTAATGGACGCACTGCAACATTCATGAGCTTAATAAACAAAGTCTTCAAACCTAATTTGGATAAGTTAGTAAGAATATTCATTAATGATATCCCGATATACTCCAAATCCCAGGCTGAGTATGCTCAGCTCTTACAGATTGTTCTTAAGACACTTAAGAAAAATGAGTTGTATGCTAAGTTTAGTAAGTGCAAATTTTAGCTGGAACAAATTGTTTTCCATGGTAATATAGTGACAAGGGATGGAGCATCTATGGATCCATTTAAGGTTGAGACTGTGGTTAATTGGGAGAGGCAAAAAATAGTCACCGATATTCAAAGCGTCTTGGTTTAGTAAGGTGCTACTGACGATTGTTGGAGATATTCAAAGATAATAGCTCCTCTTATATGTCAAGGACGGTAAGTTCAAGTAGACATATGCATGTAAGCGTAGTTTTTTAGAGTTAAAGTAGATATTAACCTTTGCACTAGTTTTAGTTATTCCTATTGGATCAGAGGGTTTATCATCATACAATAACACATCAATGAAAGGTTTGGGGTATGTGTTGCTGCAGAATGGAGGAGTTGTAGCTTACAGATAGAGCCAAGCATAATTGAGTAGGTTTCTAAAGATGCTATATTGATATGTTAAGAGTTATGTATAGCTTAGAACCATTAGAAAAGCTATGCTAACATACGAAGATGATACTTATATTTCGAAGTAGGTGATAGTTTATATCTAAAAGTCTCTCAGTCGAAGGGTATCATGCGGTTTGGCACAAACGAGAAATTGAGTCCTCGACTTATTGGTCCATTTGAGACACTTGAAAGCATCAAAGGTATTGGATATCGATTAGCATTACCACCACAATTATGGAGCGTGCACAATGTCTTCCACATCTCCATACTGAGGAAATACCGTTTGGATCCCTCTCACGTTATAGAATACGAACTAATTGAGCTTAAAGAGGATTTTTGAGTTATGCAGAGAAGCAGATCTGAATTGCGGATTGAATAGAGAAAGTGTTGAGGACAAAGTCCATTCCAGTAGTAAAGGTTCTCTGGCAACATCACTCATCCAAAGAGGCAGCATGGGAAATAGAAAGGTTAACAAAAAGAGGCACCCTGATCTCTTCCAACAGGACATGAAAAATTTGAAGGATCAAATTTTTTAAGGTGGAGAGGATGTAATAATTGAGATTTTTCCTACCCTTAATTAATGAATCTAATAATTAAATCTCAGTATAAATACTGTAATTCAATAGTAACCTTTCGGCATTGGTGTAGGGATGCAAAGTAGTTACCCGTGTGAGTAACCGAGCTTTCAAAATAAAACTGAGTCAAGCTTTAAAGTGTAATTTAAAAATAAGACACCTATGTGAAGATATGAACTCTGTTTTGCTTAAATGTGATCGATCATTTAAGCCTTAATGAAAAATGGACTCTAACTACTCGAATTAATTTAACTTGGCTAAGCAATTATTTCCAAGGTAAATTTTAATTTGATTAGAATTAATGAGGAAATAATAGTATTCTAGTTAGTTATGTGAAATAAATGATTTTAAATGGTATGGTAAATTTAACTATAAGAGAATAGATAATTTATAATGTGTAAGCATTTACATACATACATAGTTAATAAATAACATATATGATACAGATATATATATATATATATATATATATATATATATATATATATTAGTAGAACACATATACTAAAATATATGTATAAGAACCTATAGACATTTAAGTAATAGGTAATAGATACATATATATATATATATATATATATATATACACACTCATAAATCATTAACACAAATAAATAAATACATATATATATATACACACTACTACATTTAAAGTTAAAACATATGTAAACACATAAAACATATAATAAATAAATATATTAATAATATATCACATTGGCTTCCTAGAGAAGCCAATGTAAACTACGTACTCCCACTATGTAGTGCCATTGTCGGCACAAGAAATAGAAAACAAGCAGCTTTGTCACTAGCTGTTGGAACCAAGAATTACCTAGACAATGAAAGAGAAAGAAAGAAGAAAAAATAGTAGAGAAGGACGAGGGAAAAAAAGAATACTTAGCCTACCGTGTGAACCTTCCCTTCGCCATTTCTAACTCTTCAAAATATTATCACAGCTACTTGAATGAAGGTGGAAAGCAACTTAAACTAAATAGAACTGAATAGGGACAATAGTAAGAAGACATGGGGAAAGGGAGGAGGCCCTATCCACTTCAAGCACCTTTGTTTCCTCACCATTTTCTAGCCCTAATAGCTTAAGAAATCTAGTTGCATTGCTGGAACAAAGACGGTAACGGTCAAGGGCAAAATAAAGAAATTGCATTGCAAGCTATCGGTTAGCTAGAAGATGAAAAAGGTAAGCTTGCATTGTACTTAGGCTTAATACCTTCATGACTGAGGACTTATACCTTGATGTATTTGGTAATTGTAGATTGCTAACAATCGAAAGCAAGCTGTTATTTTGAAGACAAAGCAGTAGTTAAATCATGGCAAAAAAAAAAAAGCAATCGGTTTTAATGGTTTTATAAGGTAGAGTGCCTTCTTTTTGTATTAAAATTTTGGTGGGATGATGCTTGGATGTAAGAAGAATTATTTTAGTGTAAGAAGAGTTAAGAATTATGTTGACCTTAAATGGTGTCTAATGCAAGCGCACAGGTCATACAAGTAATATAAGAACTAAAGTCCCAGAATATCATCTTATAGAGATTTAGTTAGCTTAATTTATAACTAGATAATTGCATCCTAAAGTATATCTTAGCCAATTGTGAATGTGGGTGGTCTACAATTCTACTAAAGCACGGTAAGACAAAAAAAATAAAATTAAACTAATAAAATAATAAACTAAAAATAAAATGAAAATAATAAGAAAAATAAAAAAATACTTACAAAGCCTAAATAAGGAATAAAAAGCAACTACAAACGAAAAATAAGAAAACTAAAAATAAAAATGAAAATGTAACGACCCAAATTTACTGATATTTCGGTTGGGCTACAAGTCGATAACATATCCAAAACCATAAAATCATCTATTTAGTTTAATTTCTTGATAACAATTTAAATCAAAATAATGGTAACTGCTTCTTTAATTAATCAACATTATAGTCCTTTTTCAAAAACGTTCATGTTTACATTCCCCAGACACACTTTGTATACATTACTGTACTTTCAAAATGTAGATACAAAAATAAATGTCTATACTTGGTATACCTTTAGCGCAGAAAAACATTTTTCTGGCAAATGACTGTGTAAAATAAACAACTTTTAACGACAGTCTTCGCTACTGATGAGGATCTGTGGAGGAGAGTAAGGGGGTTAGCTTAACATGCTCAGTAAGAGGAAATGAATCTCGTACCAGACAGATAAACACACTATCTATCTATATAGGTTTGAAAATATCAAAAATCATTTACAGTTCAGTACAGTAACTAACGGCAATAATAATAGTATCACAAACATTTCACTGCGGTGAACATTCAAAATTGAGTACAATAAACAAATCGGTTTCATACAGTGTCTTAGTTCATATTCTCAAATCGATAATTTAAATAAACGAAATAAGTCGAAGCATGCTATAATAGTATTCAGTAAGACAAATGGCCAATGTCGGTGACTCCGGGCAATTACTGATCATGTGTGACGGGATGTCAATCGTCATGGGAGTGGTCAGCTACCCAAACGGCTCACAGTACAATCTGTCCGAAGACCAGTAACACGATACATCATACTTACATGCATATTGCACGGTACATCGTACTTCGTGGACCATAGTAATAGTATCAGTTCAGTAATAGTACAGTTCAGTAACAATAACAGTGTAGCATGACTAATCATTACCATTGTCTCAAAATCAATGCGAGTCGGATCGTGCGACACACAGTTAGCACGCGCTCAAGCACATTTCATCAGTATTTCTTTATAAACAAATCATTTTCCTTAAATCACATGTAAATTCAAACTAATTTAAAACAAGCTAACTAGCCTTTTTTCAGTTAAAATCCCCAGTAAACAGTTTGTGAAATTGAAATTTTGGGATTTTTTTATTTTAACCAATAATATCAGTATCTATGTAAACCATTTAAATTCAATCGGTAAAATTAGGCCATTCAATAGGCTAAATTCTATAATTTTCAGAGTCATAAAATTCTGTCTCGGTTTTTTTGTAATTTCGGTACTGCGAAATTTAGCCTAAAATCTTATATCTATAAATATACAGAAATTACGCATATTTATCTATATCAGCAACGAGAATTTTTCCTTACCTCGGTGTCCTGCCCGAAATCCTAGATGTCTTAGCGATACGAGTCGACAGTTTTGTGTTAATCAAATCTGTCTCCTCAAAATTCCGAACAGATATTCCAACCATCTTTTTTTTCTGAATTTTTTTAGGGCTTCTTTATTGATTTAATTTATTCTTCTAAGTTCTACCATGAATAATACAATATTAATTTAAATCTTTAACTTCAGGAATCGCTCTTTTAATTCTCATGGCTTCGTTATTGTTCATAGATAAGTCTAAGTACATGAGATTTTAGGATGTTTACATTCTCCCCACCTTGAGAAATTTGGTCCCCAAATTTACAACTACATCAGTTCTCAAACAAGCCCAGATATTTCTCTCGCATTAAACTCTCTAATTCCCACGTGGTCTCTTCCGAAGTGTGATACTATCATAAAACCTTGACCAGAGGGATCGTCTTAGACCGCAATACCTTCCCCCTTCTATCCAGTATCCGAATCAATTTCTCTAAATATGTCATATCATCTTTTAACTTCAGCGGTTCATACTTAATCACGTGTGTCGGATCCAGATGATACTTCTGAAGCATCGAGACATGGAGGACATTATGAATGCTCGATAATTCAAGCGGTAGTGCCAATCTGTAAGCTTTATCTCCCACTCGGTCTAATATCTCGAAAGGTCTTATATAATGGGGACTCAACTTTCCTTTCTTCTCGAATCTCATTATTCCCTTGGATGGAGAAACTTTCAGAAACACAGAATCTCCTTTTGAAAACTCCAAGGGTCTACGTCTTTGGTCAGCGTAACTTTTTTGCCTACTTTGAGCTATTTTCAACCTCTCACAAATCGATTAGACATCCTCAAAAGCTTGCTTAACCAAATCAAGAGGAAATATCTTTCTTTCACCCACTTCTTACCATCCGATTGGCGACTGACACTGTCACAACCTCCTTCTTCCTAAAAACCCCTACAAATTTTTTGCTTTTTTCATTTCCTTACTCGTCGTGAACAGTTTCACTACTAACAGTTGGGCTATCAGTCGATAGTAGTCCCTATTGTCATGTTACTTACCTTAACATCTATTTTCCATATTTCATTTACATATCAATTTATTTTAAATAAATACATCCCCAATATTACATCCGTGTACAGTATTGTGCCTCTATATGTTCAGATTCAAAATTATACAAATGTGTGTACCTAGTCTTGATAGGAAGCAGCGGATAATCGAAATGCAAGACTACTGTCGCTCTCTTCTACTGAATGTACCCTGTAGGGTGGAAAATGAAAGGGTGAGCTTACTAGCTGAGTAAGCCAATAATGCAAGTAGGTAGATAACTATACTATCTGCATGCTGGTAAAGGCATGACATGCAAAACATTTATATATCGAGCATGAGGTAATTAAAACCATGCCATGTATGAGTATATCATATATCGTAAAACATGAATAGGCATGTAAAACATGAAAAACATCTCATGTAAAACCTCTCATGCTCGGTACAGTAAAACTCATCAAAACAATCCCAGATGGATTTAACATATCTTTAAAATCATTAATATCCTCATAAAACCCATCAATTTCTCATTTAATACCACATTCCATGAAATCATCACAAATCGGGGCTCGACCCCTCCCTTGGGTCTACCCTAGTCTAACAAGACCAATCAAATATATATCATGTGAGACATGCAGGTTACTCTATTAAAACAATCGAGGACTATGTCCCTGTGATCCCAGGCTACACAGATCCCGGTGTGCGGGGTATCACAACTGTACTGCGAGGTGGGTCACCCTACCGCCAGAATATCACATCACGTGAATATAATAGTCATGACTACATGGTACAACGTACTCCAAGTGACATACACGGTACAACGTACTCCATGAACCCAATATCACAGTCTGGGGGTGTTTACCATAGGTCTTATATGTCACGACCCAATTCCATTCTCTTTAACCGAAAATCACTGAAAATTTTTCGCGTTTTACTGCTACCTTACCCGGTCGTGAACTAAACTCACCACACACTGTTGGGCTGTGAGTCAATAATAAACACCAAGTCTCATTCATTCTCAATTAATTAAAACGATGTCATTCATTTGCATTTAATCGTGTACTTATACGAATACATGTTTTACTGACATCTACATCCCTCGTAATTACAACTCAAAAGAATACTGTGCTTTTACATTGTTTAGATACAAAAAGAATCACTGTGTATATACCTCTTAGCAATGGAGATGCAGCGGAATCCAAAATACCACGCCCTCAGTCCTTACTGGGCTACTATGCACGCTCTGTAGGGGGAAAATAGAGTGGGATGAGCAACCACACGCTCAGTAAGGCAATAATGCAAGCATGGTAGATAACTACACTATCTACATGCTGATAATGTTATGCATAAATCATTTATAGTAGGAGCATGAGGAATAAAACTATGCCATATGAGTATACATATATATCATGTATTAAAATCATGTACATTGGCATATAAAACATGGTAAAAACATCATGTATAAATCATCTCATGCTCAATCTCAGTTAAATTCATAAAAGGGCAATTTGTTAAGAAACCTCCTTTTTAAACCAACATCATAAACCTCTTTCTCAACACATACATATCACCAAATCAATTCACAATCACAACCACATTTTCATTTCACAATACACGCATGTGTATAAAAACTAGGTCACTATATCAAAAGTGCCTATGTGGACCATTACATCATAAATCATCCCAGACCACACGCATCCAGGTGTGCGGGGTATCACGCTGGCATGAAGATGGATTATCCCTCACCAGACTTTCTCAACACATAACCATCATGCGGTACATCGTACTCCATGTGATATACACGGTACAGCGTACTTCGCAACTCATATCGTGATTGGGGGTGCCATTCCTAGGTCTTATCTACCCCATACCAAGAGTTTTCCATATTCAGTGAAGGAGAGCCTCCCTGCCAAACAGAGCCTCCCCGCCTAACAGAGCCTCCCTGCCTCCTCGGGCTTAAGGATGTTAGCTTAAGGATGTAAGGCTTAAGGATCCTTCCGTAAGAGAGCCTCCCCACCGAACAGAGCCTCCCCACCTAACAGAGCCTCCCCGCCTCTTTGGGCTTAAGGATGTTGGCTTAAGGATGTAGGGCTTAAGGATCTTACTGTACCCATGTAGGAGAGCCTCCCTGCCTAACAGAGCCTCCCCGCCTCTTTGGGCTTAAGGATGTTGGCTTAATGATCCCACCGTAAGAGAGCCTCCCCACCGAACAGAGCGTCCCCGCCTAACAGAGCCTCCCCGCCTCTTTGGGCTTAAGGATGTTAGCTTAAGGATGTAAGGCTTAAGGATCTTACCAACTTTCACAACCTTATGCTTATCACAATGTGCAAACTTGTGCGAGCAAATCTCTAGCACGACTCATGCATCCTCTCGTAAAGAGACGCGTACGAGCATAGCTCTAGTACGGTTATACTCATAAGACAACCACTCAAAAGCCACGTACGAGCAAAAGCTCCAGTACTGTTTATAAACATCAACATAATTTCCAAATCAAGGTGCGAGCTAAGCTCCAGCACGTTTCATACAAATGAAAACATAGAAATCCAGCGCGAGCGAGGCTCTAGCGCAATTTATGTCATACAATATGATAGGCGGCTCATACACAATCAAACAATCCTGGAAATCGGGTTTAGCACTCACAAATGCTTTTCCACCACAACAATACAATACTAGCCGACCCATCTACAAGCTTGCTTAAAACCAAGCAATTTCGTTTTGAAAAACATCAAAACATTAGATTTATGCAATTATTAGCCTTACTATCCCATTTCATAAAATCCACTTCAAAACCAAAATCACGCATATACTCATCATCATTCACGAATACCATCAACATTTATTTGAGCAACCATGCATTTCATACAACTCCCGATATTCACCCACAAGTTCAAAGTACGAGCAGCTACCTCTATATACTCACAAAATTCCCTTACCTGGAATCGCGATGCGTGATTCCACTTCCTTAAGCTGCTTACTCGTACGGTTCAATTCGTCTTCAACGAACTCTTCGGGACTGCACAAAATCGTATCCCGCATTATATTCGATCCATATAATGCAACCCTTGTGCTTGCTATAGTCAATTTAATCTATAGCCTCTATTAACGCTTATATGGCCTCGTTTCATTACTTTACCCATAGCTCGAGTCTATGGATCTTCTTAGGCCTATTATCTTATTCAAAATCAATATCAAATGGACATAAAGCTCATAGTGTTCATATTTCATGAATCCCCTCACTATGGCATATATCGATCATATACATACCCATTTTCACAATTCCTCCAACTCACCATGTAATTCCATCTAACCATCTAAAATCATAAACATTACCCTAATAACAACTTTAGCATGCCATAAATCATAAGCTCATTCAATCCCACATATTCTCACATTATACCCATTTTTGATTTCTAGGTCACACCAATTCCACTACATTCCTAGGTAGTTTATCCATCAATACTCATACCAAACAACTCCAAAATCAATTAAATAGCTAATGCATTTGGATTGGAGTGTTAGAATCTTACCAATATGATTTTTTCTTCTTGCTCCAAATGGTAATGCCCTTAACTCCTTCAATTCCAAAAATGAGAAAATGCCCTCTCACTATGTTGTTCTTCTCTTTGATAGGAACAACTTTGCCTCTAATGATCTCTCTTCAAATCTCACTAAAAATAGCTGATTTTAGAGAGGGAAAGTTAGGTTTTTGGGTTGAAAGTGAAAGGTTAGTGTTTTTCCCGAGATTTCCAGATTTTTAGCCCTCTTTATATAGAAATAGCTTGGGGAGATCGATCTGGTTCATGAGGAGATCGATCTGGTCCCCCTAAATCCCTCTTTTTTCACGGCATTTTTAAGCATGAGATCGATCTGTCGAAGCATCAGATCGATCTGTTGAAGTATGAGATCGATCTGTCGAAGTATGAGATCGATCTGGTCCCAAACAGAGAGCTAAGGAGATCGATCTGGGTGCTTGGGGATCGATCTTTTCACTACAAAATGCTTAGGAGATCGATCTGGCTCCATTGGAGATCGATCTGCTTTATTCTTTCGCCCAATATAAGAGCATTCTGGCTCTTCCAGATCGATCTCTCATCCTATGAGATCGATCTGGCCCTCATGTTTTCCAGATTTCCTGCAGTTTCCTTGTTGAAACTCATACCAACACATCCTTAATCTGTTGCCATGGCCATTTTCTCATCCACCCACCTTCATAACTTGAAAATGACATCCATCCATACCTTATGCACATTGAAACTTGTGTGCATTCATTGTATGTCCAAAGGTATGCTACATAAAACCAAATGGAAGTATAACTTCATTCCATTTTACCACACTACTCATCTTGAGTTTCAATCACACCCATCACTTGTAAGAATTCATTTCTTCATATTCATACTCAATGGAACTTGTGTGTACGTTACAAATCATATTTCACATACGTACATTGCATCCATGGACTTACATCAATCATACTTTACATTACAAGTCCATTCATATTATTTGATCCAATTACACACATTACCATTATACATATACGGGGTCTTACATTCTCCCCTCCTTCAAGGAATTTGGTCCTCCAAATTAGGACCAAGTCACTCTTCAAAAAGTTGGGGGTACTTCTCCCGTATCAAGTTCTCCAATTCCCACGTGGCCTCTTCCGCCGTGTGGTGTTGCCAAAGAACTTTTACCAAGGGAATTGTCTTATTCCGCAACACTTTCTCTTTTCTGTCCAATATCCGAACCGGCTTCTCAACATACGTCATACTCTCATGGAGCTCCAACGGCTCATATCTTATCACGTGTGCCGAGTCTGGGTGATACTTCCGAAGCATCGAGACGTGGAAGACGTTGTGGAAATTTGCCAAGTCCGATGGCAATGCCAATCTATACGCCTTATCTCCCACTCTTTTCAAAATCTCGAAAGGTCCGATATATCTAGGGCTCAGCTTGCCCTTCTTACCAAATCTCATAATACCCTTCGATGGTGATACCCTCAGAAACACCGACTCACCCTCATCAAACTCCAGTGGTCTTCGTCTCTTGTCAGCATAGCTCTTTTGTCGGCTCTGAGCTGTCCGTAATCTCTCACATATCAACTGGACGTCCTCTGATGCCTGCTGCACTAGGTCCGGAGCAAAAATCTATCTGTCACCAACCTCTTCCTATCCAATGGGGGAACGGCATCTACGCCCGTACAATGCCTCATAGGGTGCCATCCTGATACTAGTATGATAGCTATTATTATAAGCGAACTCGGCTAACTGCAGGTGGTCATCCCAAGAGCCTCTAAAATCCAGCACACACACTCTCAACATATCCTCGAGGGTCTGTATAGTCCTCTCTGATTGCCCATCTGTCTGAGAATGAAAAGCGGTGCTAAAACTCAATCGGGTCCCCAGCGCTTCCTGAAAATGTTCCCAAAAATGGGAAGTGAAGCGGGCATCCCTATCAGAAACAACGCTTACTGGTACACCATGTAGCCGTACTATCTCTCGAATATACAGGTTCGCCAACTGACTCAGTGTATCGGTAGCTCTCATAGCCAAGAAATGGGTGGACTTAGTCAACCGGTCCACAATAACCCATATGGCATCGTGACCTCTGCGGGTCCTCGACAACCCCATCACAAAATCCGTGGTGACATGCTCCTACTTCCAAGTCGGTATCGGTAGAGGCTGCAATAATCCTGCAGGCTTCTGATGCTCTACCTTCACTTGCTGACAAACGAGACACTTAGCGACATATTCAGCAATGTCTCTCTTCATTCCAGACCACCAATAAACCTTCCGAAGGTTTTGATACATCTTGTTACTTCCTGGATGTATCGTATACTTTGATGAGTGAGCCTTTGATAAAATCATTCTCTTGATCTCAGGATCCTTGGGAACGCATGCTCTGCCTCTGAACCTCAATAACCCATCAGCACTCTGCTCAAAATCACTGCCCACACCCGTTTGTATCTGCCTCAGCCAATCGATGCATCATCGATCACTCTGCTGGGCTTGCCGAATACGGCCAATCAACTCTGGCTCTAGTCTCAAACTAGCCATGATCTCAAGCCTCTCAGATCCAGGTGGGGTTACATCCAAACTGAGGTTCGCAAAGTGTTCTAACAATTCATGTTCCCGTACCATCATATAAGACACCAACCCAAGGTTCTTTCTACTCAAAGCATCGACAACTACATTTGCCTTACCTGGGTGGTACATGATCTCACAATCATAGTCTTTCAGGAGTTCGAGCCATCTCCTCTGTCTCATATTCAATTCTTTCTACGAGAACAGGTACTTAAGGCTCTTATGATCTGTAAACACCTGAAATTTCTCACCATAGAGATAGTAGCGCCATATTTTCAAAGCAAATACTACGGCCGCCAACTCCAAATCATGTGTCGGATAGTTCCTCTCATGATCTTTCAACTGTCTAGATCCATAGGCAACTACCTTCCCATCCTGCATAAGCATACAGCCCAGTCCCTGGTGTGATGCATCCGTATAAATCGAGAATCCTCCTGAGCTGGTAGGAATGGTGAGCACTGGAGCAGTCGTCAATCGACACTTAAGCTCCTCAAAACTCCTCTCACATGCCTCATCCCATGTAAACTTAACATCCTTATGCGTGAGGCGTGTCAACAGAGCAGCTAGTCTGGAGAAACCCTCTACAAATCTTCGATAATATCCTGCCAATCCCAGGAAACTTCTGATCTCAGTTACTGTCTTGGGATGTTCCCACTGTACAACTGCCTCTATCTTGGATGGATCCACCGATACCCCATCCTTTGACACAACATGCCCCAGAAATGAGATCTGTTCCAACCAAAAGTTACACTTGCTGAGTTTGGCATACAATTCTCTCTCTCGGAGGGTCTGCAGAACTATCCTCAAGTGCTTCTCATGATCTTCCCTGGACTTGGAATACACCAAAATATCATCTATGAAAACAATCACAAACTTGTCCAGGTATGGCTTGAATATGTCATTCATCAATGCCATAAATGCTGCGGGAGCATTCGTCAATCCGAATGGCATCACCAAAAACTCGTAGTGGCCATAACGGGTACGAAATGCCGTCTTGGGTATATCTCCACTCCTAATCCTCAACTGATGATACCCTGACCGCAGATCTATCTTAGAAAATACTTCGGCTCCCTGGAGCTGATCCAACAAATCATCAATTCTTGGAATGGGGTACTTGTTCTTAATGGTGGCTCACAAACTGCTCCCACTTCCATGTCAGAATTGGTAAAGGCTGCAATAATCCTGCAGAGTTCTAGTGCTCTACCTTAATCTGCTGACATACGAGACACTTCGTCACAACTCTCCGATATCTCTCTCATGCCTAACCACCAATACCCTTTTTTAAAAATTTTGATATATTTTATTGCTCAGCGAATGCACTGTATATCCTAAATAGTGAGCTTCTGTCAATAACAATCTCAACAGTTGTGGTCCTTGGGAGCCATTATTCTACCTCCAAACCTTATTAAGTCATCATCACTCACTGTGAACTCATCACTGTACCCATTTAAATCTGACTAATACTATCGACACCCTGCCGATCATCACGCTAAGCCTATCAAATCCGATCAACCAAATTCGATTCTAACATCAGGCTAGCTGCCACATAATCACTGTCATCATCAAAAGGGATCACATCACTACTGAGGCTCACAAACTGCTTTACAGCTCACGCTCCCTGACCATTACCATCCCGAGGCTCTTTCTACTCAAAACATCAACCACTATATTAGCCATTTCCTGGGTGGTACAATATCTCACAATCATAATCCTTCAGAAGTTCAAACCCTCTTTGTGATTTCATATTCATTACTTTTTATGAAAACAGATACTTGAGACTTTTATGATAAGTGCATACCTGAAATTTCTCACCGTAAAAGTAGTGGCGCCATACCCTCAGTGCATTACTACGGCTACCAACTTTAAATCATGGGCCGGATAATCCTTTCATGGTCCTTGAACTGTCTGGATCCATACGTGACTATCATCTCATTTTGCTTTAACACACAGCCCAATCATGGTTTCAAGACATCCATATACCCTGAGAAACCTCTTAATCTGTTGGGTATGGTGAGAATAAATGCGGTGGTCAGTTCATACTTCAATACACCAAAACTCTTGTCACTTCTATCATCCCATTCAAATACAATTTTTTTCTAAGTTAAACGTGTCAACAAAGTAGTCCATTTCGAGAACTCTCAACAAATCATCTGTAAAAACAATTTCCAATTGTTACTTATGATTTTCCCTAGACTTTAAATACACCCAAAATATCATCAATAAGGATGATAACAAATTGGTCCAGGTAAAGTTTAAATATCTCATTCATCAATGCCCCAACGAGTACAAAGAATTGTCTTAGGCACATCCACATTCCAAATTCTCAACGGATAAAACCCAGACTTCCAATCGATCTCAAAAAAATTTACGCTTTTCGCAGCTTGGATCATCAATAGTAGAACGGAATACTTATTCTTATGTTGATCCTATTCGATTCGATAAATCAAGTCTAGTTTTCAACTCTTAGGCTCACTACCACAGAACAAATGTCAGTATGAGAAAATAATCTCATCGTAGTTGAGTTCCACTAAATATTTTAATCACCCATAGCCTTGACCTATGTACGCATAAACATATAATGTCATTTCGAAATCGCTTCTATTCAAGATACTAACCTGCGTCATTTCCTTTTTCTTATATTAACGACTTTTATAAAATTTTAATTTTTAAACCTTCATGATTAATCGAATTCTATATTTCTTTATCGTACAAGTAAAGGTACCTTAATTTTAAACGTATACATTACGACTGTCGATTTCAATTTATAGGTTATGTTTACTTCTAGACGCTGTCAAGTCTTCAGGCGGGGAGGTATTTTGAAATACCTTTATTAACCCTCAGACTTGACCACATGGACTGGTTATGGATATACCCCTCCTTATCATTGGTCGCAATTCATATTCACTACATATCGCTTAATCCAAATTACTTCACATATCAGAGATATTCTTACCTTGCATACGCCTCTCATTCCAACATATCTTGTATTCAGGATCTATAACATCTCAAAGGTTATCTCATTTCAAATATCAACTATAACAAAACTCTTTTATTACTTGTTAAAACTTACTGTACACTTTTCTAGGGTGAAACATCGCTATCTTAGAATAGCAATTTCAACAACATAGTTTGCAGCCAATCAATTTATTCCCCATATTACATCAAAACACTTATATTTCATAGAACGAGATTGGTCCGCATGTTCCTTTCCCCCACTTTCAACTTACAATCTCTACCGACATATTCAATTAGCAGACTATCCTTCATTGGGGTGCTAAGTATCAACATTTGGCCTAATGATATAGGCTTCACATATTTCACTAACTTATATGCAAATGACGACGATATGAATAAATGTGTAGTACCAGGATCAATTAAAATAATTGCTTCAATATTAATAATCAAGGTGGTACCTTACACCACATCAAATGAAGCATCAATAGTGTCTTGGTCCAACGCATACATTCGTCCTCATTCAACCGCCTATTTTCGTGGTAACTACCACGTGTCCGACACTGCCCATTAGCAGGTCGGGGTCCTCCAATCACAATATTCGTGTAAGCGCTGAAACTGGATACACTGGGGCTTACCAATCATCTTACCCCATAACTCACTAACTCTAAATTTCCTACCAAACCGCCTCTTTCCTGCTTTGACATCTCTGTTATCCACTATTTACTTTCTGTCTCTATTTCGGCCCTTATTGCCTTTCTCAAACTCAGAGGCATGCAATTCTTAATCTTATTCACGCACTGTGATCTGCGCACTACCTTATCGTAAATAGTGATATCTAACAGGCCAATCAACTTTGATAGACGATCTGAGTCCTTCCATGAACTTTCGAACCTTTCGACTCTCACTGTCCACAATATCGGGTTCATACCTACCTAAGGATGTAATATGAGATCATACTCATCAATAGATTTGGTTTCCCTGAACTAAACTCATAAATTCATCTGTAACTTTCTCTGAACAGTATTCGGGATATACTTTACCCGGAATGCATCCAGAATTATCTCCCATATCAGTCCTAGATGCCTAACTCTTAAAATGGGTCGAGCGAATTTATACCAATGCTCCACCTCGTTCTCTAGCATAAACGTATTTAAAAGTCACTTTCTCGGTCGACATACACCGAAAGAATCCATACAACTTCGCTATCTCATTCACCCAGTCCTCAGTAACTATTGGTTTCTTTACTTCACTAAATACTGGAAGGGTGTGGGAATCTCTATAGTCTGAGGCATCTGCTCAGGCTTTACCCTACCTATCCTCAACTACTTGTATAGACTGAGTAAACAACTCCAAAATATTTTCTACACTTCACTCCATCCTCATGAAGCGTGTCTTAATACTGTCTTGTCTCTTTTAAGACCCTGTGGAGTATGCTTAACATTAGCCTCTACCTTAATCTCATCTTGAGTCTCATGTGATGACTCATTCGACTCTCAGGCCTATCTCTATGGCCTCGAGCATGTGTACTTGCCCTTCTACCATAGCGGTTATCAGTTATAAAAACTATATTCTTGCATTCGAAACTAAATTCTTAGCTGCACTTCCATCTTGATATACACAATTGTATCTAAACAATGCACAATACATAGGGATGTGAATTTAATTAACCACTAACACCGACTCATATCAGGTCAACTCAGCTCTAATACCACCTCTGTCACAACCTCCTTTTTCCTAAAACACCCTACAAATTTTTCTCTTTTTCATTTCCTTACCCGTCATGAACAGTTTCACTACTAACAATTAGGCTATGAGTCGATGTTAGTCCATCCTATCATACTACTTACCTTAACATCTATTTTCCATATTTCATTTACATATGAATTTATTTTAAATAAATACATGTCACGACCCAAACTACCCAAAAATCAGAGTTAATTTTTCGCGTTTTATTATTTACTTAAATTCTTACCTGTACTCGAATCGTGACCAACACTCCACTAATAATTGGGCTGTGCATCAATGTCAGTCCCACCATTCAATTACCATCTAACTTATTTATTCCCCAGTCATTTATAATTGTTTACAATATCTATACATCCCCTAAAGTTGCTTACAAACATGTTACTGTGCTATGCTTATGTAGATACAATATGTATAAGTGTATATACCTTATGTTGATGGGCAGCAGCGGATATCCGGAATGCAGTACTGAGTCGTCACAACTTCAACTGGAGATTATCTGTGGGAGAAAATGAAAGGGGTGAGCACATCAAGCTCAGTAAGGCAATCCTACGAACAAGTAGGTAACCATACTACCTACATGAACGTGGTGCCATGCAGAAACCACCCTTTCTCCACACATTTTAAAACATATGATATGAAAGTTATGATGTTATGTAAATCAAGTTTGCACGGAAAACTCAACATGCAATTATTTTAAATCATTTCTTTCTCTTAAAAAATTTCACAATGAAGTCAGGACTCGACCCCTCCTTCGGGTGATCCTGACTCATACAAAGCCATGGAAATTGAGTTTCTCAAAAGCATCGATATCGAAAACAAACTTATATATATATACAAGATACGAGACTAGGCAATACTGTATATCGGTAATAACCAGGACTGGCCAATATGTCCTCGTGAGTCCCTCTAGCTTCACGGATCCCAGTGTACGAGGTCTCACCCTGATCGGGAACTGCCCGGGAGGTGGGTCAATCCAACCCGTCAGTCTTATCCGATCTCACGCATCCGAAGATGCCGTATCCGAAGATACCCCGTATCACAAAGATACCGTATCACAAAGATACCCCGTATCACAAAGATACCATATCCGAAGATACCCTGTATCACAAAGATACCGTATCCGAAGATACCCCACGGTACATCGTACTCCATGCTACTTGCACGGTACATCGTACTCCATGGACCCATATCACTCTAGGTACTCCAGCCCAAATGGCTTGCTTCCCACAGAGGTTTTCATAACTCAATACTCGTTGCCATGTCTCAAAACGCACGTGCGAGCCTATTAAGTCGGTGACACACAGTCTACCCGATGCTCCAAGCACGGCTCATCGTATGTTCTCATAAAAATCAGTGTGAGCGATGCTCAGCACTCTCATCAAATCAAGTAAACTTGGCAGAGCCCGCTTTACATCTCCACAAGGCCGCCAACCTCATCCCTCACTCTCACCCTACTTAAGAGGTCTTTTGAGCCTGTTGGGCCTTTTGGCTGACTCCAAGGGCAGACAGCGCTACTCCACAAATCCGGTAAAACTAGTGCGAGCTAGGCTCAGCACTCTGTATATAAATCGTATGAAAATCTTATAAAATCTGGTGCGAGTTAAACTCCCGCACCCTGTCATGAAAATCATGTAAAATCTGGTGCGAGTTAGACTCTAGCACCGTGTCACGCAAAAGCATGTGGAATCTGGTGCGAGTTATACTCTAGCACCTATGCATGTAAAACTCTAGTGCGAGCTCTCACTCCAGCACTAATGCATGCATCACACAAATCAAACATCGTGCGAGCTGAGCTCTAGCACGTCACATGTAAATAAAAACATGTAGGCGGCTCGGTTATTTCCAAATAGTTTTCACAGAAATCACATTAATTAAGATATGCAATGCTATGCATTTTTCTTTAAAAGTGAGCCAGCCTACTCATGCATGTGTTGAAATACCTCCAGAACGAGCAGGAACCTCTTGTCCTTGCTCCTCCCATTTTTTTCTAAATTTTTAGAATTTACCCTTAGCAAGGGTATTTTAGTAATTTGCCCATTCGGGGCACTAAAATTATTAATTGACCTCTAGACCCTTCAGATAAATTTTAAAGGACTGCATATGAATTTAAAATTGAATAAAGTTACCTCTAGCAGTCCGCAGAATTCCCTTACCTTATTTTCCTGTCGAGTCTGACCTTTTCTTTTCCACTGTTGTCTGGTCGCGCAGTCCGTTATGCTCCCAATCAAATGCCCGGAACTGCGTATTAATATTCCTCAGGTCAGATATCATACAATTTAATTGTATTTAATACTTTCTGGGCTTAATTTAAATCGTTGGGCCCATTTACCCCTACTGGGCCCGATTGTACCTTAATGGGCCTTAATCGGCCTTAAGCCCGTTTTTCACTTAATTTTCACTTTATCGAGGCCTATTGGGCTCATTGGGCCCACCAATAATTTATCGGGCCTCGTTCTAATTCTCGAATAGCTAAATTTAATATTTACGACAATTTATCTAATTTCCATAATTTAATTCAATTTATGCAAAAATTAACTCAATATCACGCATAACGAGGTAATTGTCGTAAATAAGGGTCACTTACCCGAGATTCCCTGCTAGTACGAAATTCGAGGCTGTCTCGAGCCCTCGGTGGATGCCAATCTTCGAGCTACACAATTAATTACATTTTCGGGTAAACTTTCAGTCGATAATTAATTAAATAAAATATTCCAAATTTAAATCGGGTCAATTTGACCGCTTATCGACTTACTCGAAGCTTGAATTGCATCGCTGGAATTTTCCCCAATTTTTTTCTCTTTTTCTTTTTCCCTTTTTTTCTCCTTTTTTCCTCTCTTTTTGGCTGAACCGGTTCAGTCCGGTTCGGACCGGTTCAGACCGCCGGTTCACCTCGGTTCGGTCGGTTCACCGTCGGTTCGCCACCTTGCCGGCCGGTTCTCCACCGGCTTCCACCGCCAGCAGCTCCGCTGGGTCGTCCGCACCTCGAATCTGGCCTCGGTTCGCCTCAACGTCGCCGGAATGCCGCCGGTCCGGCTGTTCTCCTCTTCGCCGTCGGACCCGTTTCCCTCTTTTGGCCGTCGCCGACGATTCCCGTCGCCTCGTCAGGTGCTATCGGTCTCAAAAGCACCGCCGTCGCCTGGGCTCTCGAAATCGGGCCTCGTTTTCGGTCGGATCGCCGCCGTTCGCCGCCGGTGGCCACTTCTTTCCCGCGGCCTTTCTCTACTCCGATCGGCTTCCTCCGGCGTCGGTAGGCTGCACTGCCGGTACCATCGTGCTCACCGGCCTCCGCTCTTCCATTTTCGACCCTTGGCCCGGCCATCGGCCGCCGGACGGCTCATCGGGCTCCTCGGGTTCTCGGCTCCATTTTTCTTTCTCTCTCCCCGACCACTCTCTCTCTCTTCCCTTTTTTTTTTGTTTCAGGTTCTTTTCTTTTTTTTTTTATTATTTTTATTATTATTATTTTTATTTATTTTAATTATTTTACTATTCAATAAAATATATTAAAATACCCAAATCTCTACAAAAATTATTATTTAATTCTAAATTCTTTAATTTAATTTTATTTAATTTGTTTTAATCCTTTTTCGGGTATAATTTCTTCGTATTTTCGGTATATTGTCCCGGGTGACTTTTCGGTATATTTTTCGATTATTTTCGGGATTATTTTTCCGTACTAAAAATTTCAATTAATTCCGATTAATTCCAATAAATTAATATCTCGATCAATTTAATCCGAAATAAATTTATTTCACTTTTATTGACCAAGATTTCTTAAATTCATATTTTTAATTAAATTTCCTTATCGAAATTATACCGACCTTCGATCTTTTGACCATTTTGCCCTTACACGTGTTCGGGATTAATTTAACTCGACTTCCTTCATACTTCTCCCATCTTTTCTTATTTAATTTTTGTATTTTAATTAAATTCGGGTCTTACAACTCTCCCCCACTTAAGGAAATTTGGTCCTCCAAATTAGAACCAATTCATATAAGTCCATATACAACTCCGGGTACATCGATCGTATCATACTCTTAAATTCTTATGTAACCTTCTCCGGAGTGTATTACTACCAAAAGACTTTAATTAGGGAGATCTTAAACCTCAATACTGTCTCTTTCCTGTTTAATGCCCGAATCAACTTCTTCAATATACTTGTATTTCCATTAAATTGAACTTTTGGAGTTCATATCCAATCACCTGTGCTGGATCTGAATAGTATTCCCGAAGCATCAAAAGCTGAGACACATTGTGGGTGCCTGTTAATTCAAGCGATGACACCAGCCTACAGGTCTTATCTCCCACTTGTCAAATCTCTCGAAGATTCAATCCAGTGAAACTCAATTTACCTTCTTCCAAAAGTTCGCTATGTCCTTATTCTCTTAGGACAAGAAATATTTCAATCATACTGATTCACCAAGGGTGAATTCCAATGCTTGTCTAGCTGCTCTGAGGTGTTCTTAATCTCTCATCCTTAACTAAACATCCTCAGAGACTTATTATCCAAGTCGAAAATGATTCTATCGGTCACCCACTTTTTTCTTATCCAAATTTGGGGAACAACCCCTGCAGCCATACATTGCCTCGTATCTTGTTATCCCGATACTCAACTGCCAACTGTCGTTATTGGCAACTTTAATTAGAAATCAACTGATCATTCCAGGAGCTTATAAAATCAATGGCACACGCTTTCATCGAATCCTCCAGAACTTGTACAGTCCTCTCTGACTGACCATCTGTCTGAGGATGAAAAGCTGTGCTTAATACTCAGTCGGGTTCCCATAGCTTCCTTAAATATCCTCAGAGGTAGGAAGTGAAGCGGGAATCCCTAAATGATACTATGCTCACTGGAACGCTACATAATGTTCCACAACCTTCCTTATACCTGAATCCTCATACACACTTCGAGTATATAGGGATTTCATAACCAGAAAGTGGGTAGACTTAGTCACTCAATCGACTATCATCCAAATAGTCTCCTGATTTATCCGGGTCCCCTATAACCCATCATGACATTCATGGAGACTTGCTCTCGTTTTTCGTGCCGTGTCGATATAGGTAGGTGCTGCAATAACTCTGCAGACTTTTTATACTCTACCTTACTCTGCTGACATACTAGGCACTTTTCACAACCTCTCCAATATCTCTTTTCACATCTGACCACTCATACCATTTTTAGATATTTCATATATATAATCATTACTTTCCGTATGCACTGTATATCCCAAAGAGTGAGCTTCTGACAACATTACTATCTCATCAACTGTGGTCCTGGGGAGCACCCATACTGTCTCTGAACCTCTCTGTAAATCATTATCACCCACTGTGAACTCTATCACTGTACCCTTCTGAATCAGACCCAAACTATCGACATCCGGTCGATCATCACGCTAAGCCTGGCAAATCCGGGCACTCTCATCCGGTTCTAATCATCAGGCTAGCTGTCACACAATCACTGTCATCATCAGAAGGGATCACATCTATACTGAGGCTCACAACTGCATCTAGCAGCTCACGCTCCCTGACCATCATATGTAATACCATCCCAAGGCTCTTTATGCTCAAGGCATCAGTCATCACATTAGCCTTTCTTGGGTGGTACAATTTTTCACAAGCGAAATCTCTCAGAAGCTCTAACCCACTATGTATTCTCATGTTCGCCTTTCTGTGAAAACAGATACTCGGGCTTTATGATCAGTGCATATCCACAATTTCTCACCATGTACTTAATAGTACTATATCATCGGTACAACTACTGTTGCCGACTTTAAATCATGGGTCAGATAGTTTATTTCGTGATCAAAGAGTTGTCTGACTCCAAAATTGACTATCTTCCCATTTACATCAATACACAGCTCATCATAATTTTGAGGTATCCATACTCACTGGGAACCTCTTGAGCTGTTGGGTATGGTGAAATTAATCACGGTGGTCAGTTCATACTTCATCACGCCAAATTCACGTCACATCAATCATCTTATTTATCATCTTATTCAATGACCACGTTTTCATAGTTAAACATGTCAACCAAGGTATATCCTTTTTGAACTCGTAGCAACCATCTGTAAAAGCAATTTCCCAATTGTTGCTTATAAATCGCCCTAGACTTTAACTACACCCAACACAACATCAATACTGATGATTAGAATTCGGTCCAATCCTTGACTTATTCACGCATAAGCGTATAAGATCCTTCAAAATCGCTTACGCTTTCAGGTACTAACCTGCGCCATTTTCTTTTCTTATATTGACGGCTCCTATTAAATTTTACTATGTTAACCTTTATGATTTGTCAAATTTTTAATATTCTTATCGTCTTAGTAAAGGTATCCTAATGCTAAAGGTATTTATTACGATGATCGGTTTCACGTTATAGGATATATATATATATATATATTTTAGACGCTGTCAAGTCTTCAGGCGGGGAGGTATTTTGAAATACCTTTATTGACCTTCAGACTTAACCACAACTACGTTATACCTCAGTCTCTGCGGTCACAATTTATATTCGTTACTAATTGCTTTGATCCTAATGACTTCGCATACGCACTCTTACTCTAATAAATCTTGTATTTAGAATCTATCTTATCTCAAAGATTATCTCCTTAGTGTATCAATTATAATGAAACTCTTGTCATTATTCATTCCGTGAGTACCATTATTTGCTCCTTTAACTTCACTGTCACACCCCTTTTTATTACTTAAAATCTCTATATCCATATTCCGTTTATTAATCCTTCTCTATTGGGGTACTCATTTATCAGTATCGTGCCCAATGATGTAGGCATTCATACCTTTTACTCCCTTATATGTGAATGAAGACGGTACAAATAAATGTGTGGCACCAGGATCAATGAACATATGAACTTCATTATTCGTAACAAGTGTGGTATCTTACACCACATCCATGAAACATCAATAGCATCCTGGTCCAAGACATCCTTTCACCTTCGTCCAACAACCTACTTTCCTTTTTCTCTTCGGCTATGTCCTCCCTTTTCGTTGCAACTATACCAACGAAGTTTTTCTCTGTCTCTTTACCTTTCTTGTGGGGCGATCTCGCTCAACTCTGAGCAATCAAAATCAATGGTCTGTCTTACCACACTTAACGGCCATTTTCATCAATACAGTGTAGGTATAGACCCTCCTTCCGTGGTATCTACCACATATCTCACACTGCTTACAGTGCTCACACTGCTACACTGCTTCGTAGCAGGTCGGGGTCCTCCAAATCACAATGTCCCCCAAGAGTGCCAAAATTGGATGCACTGGGGCCTTACCAATCATCTTAGCCCATAACTCATCAAATCTAATCTTTTACCAATTACCTTTTCCCATTTTAACATCTCTGTCATTTCTCGATTCTCTTTTCTGTCTCTATTTCAGCCCTCATTACCTTTCTCAATCTCAGAGGCGTGCAATTCATGTTCTTATTTACCCAACTGTAAATCTGCGCACTGCCTCGGTATAAGTAATATCTCACGGGCCAATTGGACTCTAATTGAAAAGTTGAGCCATTTCATAAACTTTTAGACATCTCGACTGTCACTTGTTCATAGTGTCGAGGTAATATCTGCCAAGAATATAACTGGGTTTCATACTCATAATCAATTTAGTATTCCTGGGCAGTGTAAGAAATTTTTCCTTGAAATTTCCTTTAAATCATGTCCGGGATATCTTGTCACCGGAATACATCCAATAAGATTTCTCATCTTAGCTATGGATGTTTAACACTTAAGATGGGTCGAGCGGGTTTCCACCAATGTTCCGCTGTGCCCTCTGATCTCATTCATAATCTGAGCAATTAGCTCCTCAAAATAATTCCCATGCTCCGCTTCAATCTCGCGAAGCGTGTCTCAATACTGTCCGATCTCTCCGTCGGAGTCTGTGAGGCATTCTCAACATTAGCCTCCACTTCAATTTCATCCTGGTTCTCACAGGTCAACTCAGCACGACTTAGCAGACTCAGGTCTACCTCTACGACCTCTGCCTCGTGCACTTTCTCATCTAACGCGACTCATATTAGGCATTCCTGCATTCTCAACCATTTCTTAGTCAAAACCCATCTCGATATACACTATTGTATCTAACCAAGCACAGTAACACGGGGATGTAATTCCTAATTACTGACACTGACACACATCAGACCAATTTCTGCTCTGATACCATAATAATTGTCACGACCCAAACTACCCAAAAATCAGAGTTAATTTTTCGCGTTTTATTATTTACTTAAATTCTTACCTGTACTCGAATCGTGACCAACACTCCACTAATAATTGGGCTGTGCATCAATGTCAGTCCCACCATTCAATTACCATCTAACTTATTTATTCCCCAGTCATTTATAATTGTTTACAATATCTATACATCCCCTAAAGTTGCTTACAAACATGTTACTGTGCTATGCTTATGTAGATACAATATGTATAAGTGTATATACCTTATGTTGATGGGCAGCAGCGGATATCCAGAATGCAGTACTGAGTCGTCGCAACTACAACTGGAGATTATCTGTGGGAGAAAATGAAAGGGGTGAGCACATCAAGCTCAGTAAGGCAATCCTACGAACAAGTAGGTAACCATACTACCTACATGAACGTGGTGCCATGCATAAACCACCCTTTCTCCACACATTTTAAAACATATGATATGAAAGTTATGATGTTATGTAAATCAAGTTTGCACGGAAAACTCAACATGCAATTATTTTAAATCGTTTCTTTCTCTTAAAAAATTTCACAATGAAGTCAGGACTCGACCCCTCCTTCGGGTGATCCTGACTCATACAAAGCCATGGAAATTGAGTTTCTCAAAAGCATCGATATCGAAAACATACGTATATATATATACAAGATACGAGACTAGGCAATACTGTATATCGGTAATAACCAGGACTGGCCAATATGTCCTCGTGAGTCCCTCTAGCTTCACGGATCCCAGTGTGCGAGGTCTCACCCTGACCGGGAACTGCCCGGGAGGTGGGTCAATCCAACCTGTCAGTCTTATCCGATCTCACGCATCCGAAGATGCCGTATCTGAAGATACCCCGTATCACAAAGATACCGTATCACAAAGATACCCCGTATCACAAAGATACCGTATCCGAAGATACCCTGTATCACAAAGATACCGTATCCGAAGATACCCCACGGTACATCGTACTCCATGCTACTTGCACGGTACATCGTACTCCATGGACCCATATCACTCTAGGTACTCCAGCCCAAATGGCTTGCTTCCCACAGAGGTTTTCATAACTCAATACTCGTTGCCATGTCTCAAAACGCACGTGCGAGCCTATTAAGTCGGTGACACACAGTCTACCCGATGCTCCAAGCACGGCTCATCGTATGTTCTCATAAAAATCAGTGTGAGCGATGCTCAGCACTCTCATCAAATCAAGTAAACTTGGCAGAGCCCGCTTTACATCTCCACAAGGCCGCCAACTTCATCCCTCACTCTCACCCTACTTAAGAGGTCTTTTGAGCCTGTTGGGCCTTTTGGCTGACTCCAAGGGCAGACAGCGCTACTCCACAAATCCGGTAAAACTAGTGCGAGCTAAGCTCAGCACTCTGTATATAAATCGTATGAAAATCTTATAAAATCTGGTGCGAGTTAAACTCCCGCACCCTGTCATGAAAATCATGTAAAATCTGGTGCGAGTTAGACTCTAGCACCGTGTCACGCAAAAGCATGTGAAATCTGGTGCGAGTTATACTCTAGCACCTATGCATGTAAAACTCTAGTGCGAGCTCTCGCTCCAGCACTAATGCATGCATCACACAAATCAAACATCGTGCGAGCTGAGCTCTAGCATGTCACATGTAAATAAAAACATGTAGGCGGCTCGGTTATTTCCAAATAGTTTTCACAGAAATCACATCAATTAAGATATGCAATGCTATGCATTTTTCTTTAAAAGTGAGCCAGCCTACTCATGCATGTGTTGAAATACCTCCAGAACGAGCAGGAACCTCTTATCCTTGCTCCTCCCAATTTTTTCTAAATTTTTAGAATTTACCCTTAGCAAGGGTATTTTAGTAATTTGCCCATTCGGGGCACTAAAATTATTAATTGACCTCTAGACCCTTCAGATAAATTTTAAAGGACTGCATATGAATTTAAAATTGCGTAAAGTTACCTCTAGCAGTCCGCAGAATTCCCTTACCTTATTTTCCTGTCGAGTCTGACCTTTTCTTTTCCACTGTTGTCTCGTCGCGCAGTCCGTTATGCTCCCAATCAAATGCCCTGAACTGCGTATTAATATTCCTCAGGTCAGATATCATACAATTTAATTGTATTTAATACTTTCTGGGCTTAATTTAAATCGTTGGGCCCATTTACCCCTACTGGGCCCGATTGTACCTTAATGGGCCTTAATCGGCCTTAAGCCCATTTTCCACTTAATTTTCACTTTATCGAGGCCTATTGGGCTCATTGGGCCCACCAATAATTTATCGGGCCTCGTTCTAATTCTCGAATAGCTAAATTTAATATTTACGACAATTTATCTAATTTCCATAATTTAATTCAATTTATGCGGAAATTAACTCAATATCACGCATAACGAGGTAATTGTCGTAAATAAGGGTCACTTACCCGAGATTCCCTGCTAGTACAAAACTCGAGGCTGTCTCGAGCCCTCGATGGATGCCAATCGTCGAGCTACACAATTAATTACATTTTCGGGTAAACTTTCAGTCGATAATTAATTAAATAAAATATTCCAAATTTAAATCGGGTCAATTTGACCGCTTATCGACTTACTCGAAGCTCGATTGCATCGCTGAAATTTTCTCCAATTTTTTTCTCTTTTTCTTTTTCCCTTTTTTTCTCCTTTTTTCCTCTCTTTTTGGCTGAACCGGTTCAGTCCGGTTCGGACCGGTTCAGACCGTCGGTTCACCCCGGTTCGGCCGGTTCACCGTAGGTTCCCCACCTTGTCGGCCGGTTCTCCGCCGGCTTCCACCGCCAGCAGCTCCGCTGGGTCGTCCGCACCTCGAATCTGGCCTCGGTTCGCCTCAACGTCGCCGGAATGCCGCCGGTCCGGCTGTTCTCCTCTTCGCCGTCGGACCCGTTTCCCTCTTTTGGCCGTCGCCGACGATTCCCGTCGCCTCGTCAGGTGCTATCGGTCTCAAAAGCACCGCCGTCGCCTGGGCTCTCGAAATCGGGCCTCGTTTTCGGTCGGATCGCCGCCGTTCGCCGCCGGTGGCCACTTCTTTCCCGCGGCCTTTCTCTCCTCCGATCGGCTTCCTCCGGCGTCGGTAGGCTGCACCGCCGGTACCATCGTGCTCACCGACCTCCCCTCTTCCATTTTCGACCCTTGGCCCGGCCATCGGCCGCCGGACGGCCCATCGGGCTCCTCGGGTTCTCGGCTCCATTTTTCTTTCTCTCTCCCTGACCACTCTCTCTCTCTTCCCTTTTTTTTTTGTTTCAGGTTCTTTTCTTTTTTTTTATTATTTTTATTATTATTATTTTTATTTATTTTAATTATTTTACTATTCAATAAAATATATTAAAATACCCAAATCTCTACAAAAATTATTATTTAATTCTAAATTCTTTAATTTAATTTTATTTAATTTGTTTTAATCCTTTTTCGGGTATAATTTCTTCGTATTTTCGGTATATTGTCCCGGGTGACTTTTCGGTATATTTTTCGATTATTTTCGGGATTATTTTTCCGTACTAAAAATTTCGATTAATCCCGATTAATTCCAATAAATTAATATCTCGATCAATTTAATCCGAAATAAATTTATTTCACTTTTATTGACCAAGATTTCTTAAATTCATATTTTTAATTAAATTTCCTTATCGAAATTATACCGACCTTCGATCTTTTGACCATTTTGCCCTTACACGTGTTCGGAATTAATTTAACTCGACTTCCTTCATACTTCTCCCATCTTTTCTTATTTAATTTTTGTATTTTAATTAAATTCGGGTCTTACAACTCTCCCCCACTTAAGAAAATTTGGTCCTCCAAATTAGAACCAATTCATATAAGTCCATATACAACTCCGGGTACATCGATCGTATCATACTCTTAAATTCTTATGTAACCTTCTCCGGAGTGTATTACTACCAAAAGACTTTAATTAGGGAGATCTTAAACCTCAATACTGTCTCTTTCCTGTTTAATGCCCGAATCAACTTCTTCAATATACTTGTATTTCCATTAAATTGAACTTTTGGAGTTCATATCCAATCACCTGTGCTGGATCTGAATAGTATTCCCAAAGCATCAAAAGCTGAGACACATTGTGGGTGCCTGTTAATTCAAGCGATGACACCAGCCTACAGGTCTTATCTCCCACTTGTCAAATCTCTCGAAGATTCAATCCAGCGAAACTCAATTTACCTTCTTCCAAAAGTTCGCTATGTCCTTATTCTCTTAGGACAAGAAATATTTCAATCATACTGATTCACCAAGGGTGAATTCCAATGCTTGTCTAGCTGCTCTGAGGTGTTCTTAATCTCTCATCCTTAACTAAACATCCTCAGAGACTTATTATCCAAGTCGAAAATGATTCAATCGGTCACCCACTTTTTTCTTATCCAAATTTGGGGAACAACCCCTGCAGCCATACATTACCTCGTATCTTGTTATCCCGATACTCAACTGCCAACTGTCGTTATTGGCAACTTTAATTAGAAATCAACTGATCATTCCAGGAGCTTATAAAATCAATGGCACGCGCTTTCATCGAATCCTCCAGAACTTGTACAGTCCTCTCTGACTGACCATCTGTCTGAGGATGAAAAGCTGTGCTTAATACTCAGTCGGGTTCCCATAGCTTCCTTAAATATCCTCAGAGGTAGGAAGTGAAGCGGGAATCCCTATATGATACTATGCTCACTGGAACGCTACATAATGTTCCATAACCTTCCTTATACCTGAATCCTCATACACACTTCAAGTATATAGGGATTTCATAACCAGAAAGTGGGTAGACTTAGTCACTCGATCGACTATCATCCAAATAGTCTCCTGATTTATCCGGGTCCCCTATAACCCATCACGTCATTCATGGAGACTTGCTCTCGTTTTTCATGCGGTGTCGATATAGGTAGGTGCTGCAATAACTCTGCAGACTTTTTATACTCTACCTTACTCTGCTGACATACTAGGCACTTTTCACAACCTCTCCAATATCTCTTTTCACATCTGACCACCCATACCATTTTTAGATATTTCATATATATAATTATTACTTTCCGTATGCACTGTATATCCCGAAGAGTGAGCTTCTGACAACATTACTATCTCATCAACTGTGGTCCTGGGGAGCACCCATACTGTCTCTGAACCTCTCTGTAAATCATTATCACCCACTGTGAACTCTATCACTGTACCCTTCTGAATCAGACCCAAACTATCGACATCCGGTCGATCATCACGCTAAGCCTGGCAAATCCGGGCACTCTCATCCGGTTCTAATCATCAGGCTAGCTGTCACACAATCACTGTCACCATCAGAAGGGATCACATCTATACTGAGGCTCACAACTGCATCTAGCAGCTCACGCTCCCTGACCATCATATGTAATACCATCCCAAGGCTCTTTATGCTCAAGGCATCAGTCATCACATTAGCCTTTCTTGGGTGGTACAATTTTTCACAAGTGAAATCTCTCAGAAGCTCTAACCCACTATGTATTCTCATGTTCGCCTTTCTGTGAAAACAGATACTCGGGCTTTATGATCAGTGCATATCCACAATTTCTCACCATGTACTTAATAGTACTATATCATCGGTACAACTACTGTTGCCGACTTTAAATCATGGGTCAGATAGTTTATTTCGTGATCAAAGAGTTGTCTGACTCCAAAATTGACTATCTTCCCATTTACATCAATACACAGCTCATCATAATTTTGAGGTATCCATACTCACTGGGAACCTCTTGAGCTGTTGGGTATGGTGAAATTAATCACGGTGGTCAGTTCATACTTCATCACGCCAAATTCACGTCACATCAATCATCTTATTTATCATCTTATTCAATGACCACGTTTTCATAGTTAAACGTGTCAACCAAGGTATATCCTTTTTGAACTCGCAGCAACCATCTGTAAAAGCAATTTCCCAATTGTTGCTTATAAATCACCCTAGACTTTAACTACACCTAACACATCATCAATACTGATGATTACAATTCGGTCCAATCCTTGACTTATTCACGCATAAGCGTATAAGATCCTTCAAAATCGCTTACGCTTTGAGGTACTAACCTGCGCCATTTTCTTTTCTTATATTGACGGCTCCTATTAAATTTTACTATGTTAACCTTTATGATTTGTCGAATTTTTAATATTCTTATCGTCTTAGTAAAGGTATCCTAATGCTAAAGGTATTTATTACGACGATCGGTTTCACGTTATAGGATATATATATATATTTTAGACGCTGTCAAGTCTTCAGGTGGGGAGGTATTTTGAAATACCTTTATTGACCTTCAGACTTAACCACAACTATGTTATACCTCAGTCTCTGCGGTCACAATTTATATTCGTTACTAATTGCTTTGATCCTAATGACTTCGCATACGCACTCTTACTCCAATACATCTTGTATTTAGAATCTATCTTATCTCAAAGATTATCTCCTTAGTGTATCAATTATAATGAAACTCTTGTCATTATTCATTCCGTGAGTACCATTATTTGCTCCTTTAACTTCACTGTCGCACCCCTTTTTATTACTTAAAATCTCTATATCCATATTCCGTTTATTAATCCTTCTCTATTGGGGTACTCATTTATCAGTATCGTGCCCAATGATGTAGGCATTCATACCTTTTACTCACTTATATGTGAATGAAGGCGGTACGAATAAATGTGTGGCACCAGGATCAATGAACATATGAACTTCATTATTCATAACAAGTGTGGTATCTTACACCACATCCATGAAACATCAATAGCATCCTGGTCCAAGACATCCTTTCACCTTCGTCCAACAACCTACTTTCCTTTTTCTCTTCGGCTATGTCCTCCCTTTTCGTTGCAACTATACCAACGAAATTTTTCTCTGTCTCTTTACCTTTCCTGTGGGGCGATCTCGCTCAACTCTGAGCAATCAAAATCAATGGTCTGTCTTACCACACTTAACGACCATTTTCATTAATACAGTGTAGGTATAGACCCTCCTTCCGTGGTATCTACCACACATCTCACACTGCTTACAGTGCTCACACTGCTACACTGCTTCGTAGCAGGTCGGGGTCCTCCAAATCACAATGTCCCCCAAGAGTGCCAAAATTGGATGCACTGGGGCCTTACCAATCATCTTAGCCCATAACTCATCAAATCTAATCTTTTACCAATTACCTTTTCCTATTTTAACATCTCTATCATTTCTCGATTCTCTTTTCTGTCTCTATTTCAGCCCTCATTACCTTTCTCAATCTCAGAGGCGTACAATTCATGTTCTTATTTACCCAACTGCAAATCTGCGCACTGCCTCGGTATAAGTAATATCTCACGGGCCAATTGGACTCTAATTGAAAAGTTGAGCCATTTCATAAACTTTTAGACATCTCGACTGTCACTTGTTCATAGTGTCGAGGTAATATCTGCCAAGAATATAACTGGGTTTCATACTCATAATCAATTTAGTATTCCTGGGCAGTGTAAGAAATTTTTCCTTGAAATTTCCTTTAAATCATGTCCGGGATATCCTGTCACCGGAATACATCCAATAAGATTTCTCATCTTAGCTATGGATGTTTAACACTTAAGATGGGTCGAGCGGGCTTCCATCAATGTTCCGCTGTGCCCTCTGATCTCATTCATAATCTGAGCAATTAGCTCCTCAAAATAATTCCCATGCTCCGCTTCAATCTCGCGAAGCGTGTCTCAATACTGTCCGATCTCTCCGTCGGACTCTGTGAGGCATTCTCAACATTAGCCTCCATTTCAATTTCATCCTGGTTCTCACAGGTCAACTCAGCACGACTTAGCAGACTCAGGTCTACCTCTACGACCTCTGCCTCGTGCACTTTCTCATCTAACGCGACTCATATTAGGCATTCCTGCATTCTCAACCATTTCTTAGTCAAAACCCATCTCGATATACACTATTGTATCTAACCAAGCACAGTAACATGGGGATGTAATTCCTAATTACTGACACTGACACACATCAGACCAATTTCTGTTCTGATACCATAATAATTGTCACGACCCAAACTACACAAAAATCAGAGTTAATTTTTCACGTTTTATTATTTACTTAAATTCTTACCTGTACTCGAATCGTGACCAACACTCCACTAATAATTGGGCTGTGCATCAATGTCAGTCCCACCATTCAATTACCATCTAACTTATTTATTCCCCAGTCATTTATAATTGTTTACAATATCTATACATCCCCTAAAGTTGCTTACAAACATGTTACTGTGCTATGCTTATGTAGATACAATATGTATAAGTGTATATACCTTATGTTGATGGGCAGCAGCGGATATCCGGAATGCAGTACTGAGTCGTCGCAACTTCAACTGGAGATTATCTGTGGGAGAAAATGAAAGGGGTGAGCACATCAAGCTCAGTAAGGCAATCCTACGAACAAGTAGGTAACCATACTACCTACATGAACGTGGTGCCATGCATAACCCACCCTTTCTCCACATATTTTAAAACATATGATATGAAAGTTATGATGTTATGTAAATCAAGTTTGCACGGAAAACTTAACATGCAATTATTTTAAATCATTTCTTTCTCTTAAAAAATTTCACAATGAAGTCAGGACTCGACCCCTCCTTCGGGTGATCCTGACTCATACAAAGCCATGGAAATTGAGTTTCTCAAAAGCATCGATATCGAAAACATACGTATATATATATACAAGATACGAGACTAGGCAATACTGTATATCGGTAATAACCAGGACTGGCCAATATGTCCTCGTGAGTCCCTCTAGCTTCACGGATCCCAGTGTGCGAGGTCTCACCCTGATCGGGAACTGCCCGGGAGGTGGGTCAATCCAACCCGTCAGTCTTATCCGATCTCACGCATCCGAAGATACCCCGTATCACAAAGATACCGTATCACAAAGATACCCTGTATCACAAAGATACCGTATCCGAAGATACCCCACGGTACATCGTACTCCATGCTACTTGCACGGTACATCGTACTCCATGGACCCATATCACTCTAGGTACTCCAGCCCAAATGGCTTGCTTCCCACAGAGGTTTTCATAACTCAATACTCGTTGCCATGTCTCAAAACGCACGTGCGAGCTTATTAAGTCGGTGACACACAGTCTACCCGATGCTCCAAGCACGGCTCATTGTATGTTCTCATAAAAATCAGTGTGAGCGATGCTCAGCACTCTCATCAAATCAAGTAAACTTGGCAGAGCCCTCTTTACATCTCCACAAGGCCGCCAACCTCATCCCTCACTCTCACCCTACTTAAGAGGTCTTTTGAGCCTGTTGGGCCTTTTGGCTGACTCCAAGGGCAGACAGCGCTACTCCACAAATCCGGTAAAACTAGTGCGAGCTAGGCTAAGCACTCTGTATATAAATCGTATGAAAATCTTATAAAATCTGGTGCGAGTTAAACTCCCGCACCCTGTCATGAAAATCATGTAAAATCTGGTGCGAGTTAGACTCTAGCACCGTGTCACGCAAAAGCATGTGAAATCTGGTGTGAGTTATACTCTAGCACCTATGCATGTAAAACTCTAGTGCGAGCTCTCGCTCCAGCACTAATGCATGCATCACACAAATCAAACATCGTGCGAGCTGAGCTCTAGCACGTCACATGTAAATAAAAACATGTAGGCGGCTCGGTTATTTTCAAATAGTTTTCACAGAAATCACATCAATTAAGATATGCAATGCTATGCATTTTTCTTTAAAAGTGAGCCAGCCTACTCATGCATGTGTTGAAATACCTCCAGAACGAGCAGGAACCTCTTGTCCTTGCTCCTCCCAATTTTTTCTAAATTTTTAGAATTTACCCTTAGCAAGGGTATTTTAGTAATTTGCCCATTCGGGGCACTAAAATTATTAATTGACCTCTAGACCCTTCAGATAAATTTTAAAGGACTGCATATGAATTTAAAATTGCGTAAAGTTACCTCTAGCAGTCCGTAGAATTCCCTTACCTTATTTTCCTGTCGAGTCTGACATTTTCTTTTCCACTGTTGTCTCGTCGCGCAGTCCGTTATGCTCCCAATCAAATGCCCGGAACTGCGTATTAATATTCCTCAGGTCAGATATCATACAATTTAATTGTATTTAATACTTTCTGGGCATAATTTAAATCGTTGGGCCCATTTATCCCTACTGGGCCCGATTGTACCTTAATGGGCCTTAATCGGCCTTAAGCCCATTTTTCACTTAATTTTCACTTTATCGAGGCCTATTGGGCTCATTGGGCCCACCAATAATTTATCGGGCCTCGTTCTAATTCTCGAATAGCTAAATTTAATATTTACGACAATTTATCTAATTTCCATAATTTAATTCAATTTATGCGGAAATTAACTGAATATCACGCATAACGAGGTAATTATCGTAAATAAGGGTCACTTACCCGAGATTCCCTGCTAGTACGAAATTCGAGGCTGTCTCGAGCCCTCGGTGGATGCCAATCGTCGAGCTACACAATTAATTACATTTTCGGGTAAACTTTCAGTCGATAATTAATTAAATAAAATATTCCAAATTTAAATCGGGTCAATTTGACCGCTTATCGACTTACTCGAAGCTCGATTGCATCGCTGGAATTTTCCCCAATTTTTTTCTCTTTTTCTTTTTCCCTTTTTTTCTCCTTTTTTCCTCTCTTTTTGGCTGAACCGGTTCAGTCCGGTTCGGATCGGTTCAGACCACCGGTTCACCCCGGTTCGGCCGGTTCACCGTCGGTTCGCCACCTTGCCGGCCGGTTCTCCGTCGGCTTCCACCGCCAGCAGCTTCGCTGGGTCGTCCGCACCTCGAATCTGGCCTCGGTTCGCCTCAACGTCGTCGGAATGCCGCCGGTCCGGCTGTTCTCCTCTTCGCCGTCGGACCCGTTTCCCTCTTTTGGCCGTCGCCGACGATTCCCGTCGCCTCGTCAGGTGCTATCGGTCTCAAAAGCACCGCCGTCGCCTGGGCTCTCGAAATCGGGCCTCGTTTTCGGTCGGATCGCCGCCGTTCGCCGCCGGTGGCCACTTCTTTCCCGCGGCCTTTCTCTCCTCCGATCGGCTTCCTCCGGCTTCGGTAGGCTGCACCGCCGGTACCATCGTGCTCACCGGCCTCCCCTCTTCCATTTTCGACCCTTGGCCCGGCCATCGGCCGCCGGACGGCTCATCGGGCTCCTCGGGTTCTCGGCTCCATTTTTCTTTCTCTCTCCCCGACCACTCTCTCTCTTCCCTTTTTTTTTGTTTCAGGTTCTTTTCTTTTTTCTTTTTTTATTATTTTTTTTATTTTTATTTTTATTTATTTTAATTATTTTACTATTTAATAAAATATATTAAAATACCCAAATCTCTACAAAAATTATTATTTAATTCTAAATTCTTTAATTTAATTTTATTTAATTTGTTTTAATCCTTTTTCGGGTATAATTTCTTTGTATTTTCGGTATATTGTCCCGGGTGACTTTTCGGTATATTTTTCGATTATTTTCGGGATTATTTTTCCGTACTAAAAATTTCGATTAATCCCGATTAATTCCAATAAATTAATATCTCGATCAATTTAATCCGAAATAAATTTATTTCACTTTTATTGACCAAGATTTCTTAAATTCATATTTTTAATTAAATTTCCTTATTGAAATTATCCCGACCTTCGATCTTTTGACCATTTTGCCCTTACACGTGTTCGAGATTAATTTAACTCGACTTCCTTCATACTTCTCCCATCTTTTCTTATTTAATTTTTGTATTTTAATTAAATTCGGGTCTTACAATACATCCCCAATATTACATCCGTGTACAGTACTGTGCCTCTATATATTCATGTCCAAAATTATACGAATGTGTATACCTGGTGTTCATAGGAAGCATCGGATAATCGAAATGCAAGACTACTGTCGCTCTCTCCTACTAAATGTACCATGTAGGGTGGAAAATGAAATGGTGAGCTTACTAGCTCAGTAAGGCAATAATGCAAGCAAGTAGATAACTACACTATCTACATTCTCATAAAGGCAACACATGCAAAACATTTATATCTCAAGCATATGGCAATTAAAACCATGCCATGTATGAGTATATCATATATCGTAATACATGAATCAGCATGTAAAACATGAAAAACATCTCATGTAAAATCTCTCATCCTCGGTACAATAAAACTCATCAAAATAATCCCAGAGGGATTCAACATATCTTTAAAATCATTAATATCCACATAAAACCCATCAATTTCTCATTTAATACCACATTTCATGAAATCATCATAAATCGGGGCTCGACCCCTCCCTCGGGTCTACCCTGGTCTAACAAGACCAATTAAATATATATCATGTGAGACATGCAGGTTACTGTATGGAAACAATGAGGACTATGTCCCTATGATCCCAGGCTACACGGATCCCGATGTGTAGGGTATCACAACTGTAACGGGAGGTGGGTCACCCTACCGTCAGAATATCACATCACGTGAATACAATAGTCATGACTACATGGTACAGCGTACTCCGTGTGACATACACAGTACAACGTACACCATGAACCCAATATCATAGTCTGGGGATGCCTGCCATAGGTCTTATCCTACTCCAAACCATGTCGATAACCAACCCATGTCTCAATCTACACGTGTGAGCATATCTTCTCACTATGACACACAGACTACAATAGCCTCCAGCACGATCATATGCATGTCATAAAATTCCTGTGTGAGCGAAGCTCCAGCACGGCTCCATGAATATTCATGATATCAGAAAAACCCTCGTGCGAGCGAAGCTCTAGCACGGTTTTATAAAAATCAATGAAATCTGTGTATGAGCAGCATTCCAATACGACTTAAAATAAATATAAATCCAATTTAAATTCACGTACGAGCAATACTCTAGTACGGATGCATAAAACCAAGTAAAATACACGTACGAGCACAGCTCCAGTATGGATATGTATATAAAATGGTATAGACCTCGTACGAAAAAACCTCCAGTATGGTAGTCATGTAAAGTAAGTTTATAAAACTCAGTGCGAGCAAGGCTCCAGCACTCTATATATGAGTTAAAATATAAAATCCAGTGCGAGCAGTGCTCTAGCACGATTTAAAACTCATAAAAACATGATAGGCTGTTCAATTTCGCTAAAACAAATAAAAAATCATAACTGGCACCTAACTCGTGCCCTTTCATGTAAAAACATAAAATAAACAGCCAGCCTATCCATAATTTGCCTAAATTAAAGCAACATAATCATAGAAATATCAAAAACATGAAAATCATGCAATGTCATAGCCTTACTACCATTTTTGAAATTTTCATAACTAGGGGTAAAATCGTCATTTTCACATATACCCCGATTTTCGTAAAAATTATTATTCTATTTCTAGATACCTTATGAAATTATACATAATGTAAATAACCCCAAAAATATGCGCAGGTATCTCTAAGCGCTTACAAAATTCCCTTACCTCGATTCTCTGTACAGTCTAACTTTTCCAATGCAGAGAATTCCGCTCAGTTTGATTTGCTCCCAATTAAATCTCTGGAGCTGGATATAACCATTATCGGGTTAAATACAATACACTTATCCATATTTAACCTTTATTGAGCTTAAATTTAAAATGTTGAGCCCGTTTACTCTTATTGGGCCCGATTACACCTTAATGGGCCTTACTCCGATTTTACGCCCATTCCCACTTACTATTCACATCATCGAGGCCTCTTGGACTCATTAGGCCCTCAACGCTTATTAGGCCTCGTTCTAGGCTCTTTGGATAGCTTATACAGTTATTTATGATAATTAATTTCCAATTCCAAACATTATGAAATTATACGGAAATTAAATCGCAGCGTACGCGATTAATTCCTAACTCGTATAACTATCTAATTTATAGAAATTTAAATCTTTAACTTAAGGAATCGCTCTTTTAATTCCCATGGCTTCGTTATTGTTCATGGATTAGTCTAAGTACATGAGATTTTAGGGTGTTTATAGAAAATGGGCTAAAAATTTAAGTAGTTTAAATTATGGGCCTAAAATGCAAATAATAAAAAAACTAGAAAAAACCTAATATGAAAATAAAATGAATGAATCTAATTTAAATGAATCATAATGCAAAATATCCTAAACAAATGAATGATCAAATAAAATCCTAAATAAAAATACTAAAAATCCGAAATAGAAACCGTAACCCTAAAATCCCCATAAATGTAATCCTAAATTATGCCTAACCCTAAATGTCTACTAAACTAATTAAATGCATAATAACCTAATAATAACTAACCTAAATTATGCATGAGAATTAAAATATTTTTGTATTTTGGAAATTAGAGAGAAAAATAAACTAAAAATGAATAAAATGGACTCTAACCCTAAACTAATGTCAACTTATCAATACAACACTAATTAAAAGCTTACCAAAATTGTAAAGAAAAGTCTTAAAATGCAAATGCAACTAACTTTAATTTAATGGATGAAAATACAAGGAAAATTGGACTAAACCCTAAATTAACCTAACCTAAACTTAACCTTAAATTAATGTAACTCATATGAACCTAAAATAAACTTAAAACAACTGCTAAAATATTCTAACACAATGGCAAAGTCTAATCTAGAAAGTAGCCCTTATATGATGTTGATGGTAAGAAATTCGTGATTAAAAATTACTAAAATGCAAACTAAAATTATCCTAACCTATCCCACATTTATTTATCATGTAAATGACACTAATGACTTCTCAAATACTCTAACTAATAATGAAAATGAAACAACCCAGCAACACCTATGAATCTAGAAATGACGCTTATAACGCCCCGTAAGTGCGGAAAAATAGTCTAATTTAAACATTTCTAAGTTCTTACTTATGTTGCATTTCTATCAGTGTCGAATACTTAACCAATTTATTTTACAAAATTTTCGGTAGCATAACGGTTGCAATTAGACGTAACCCATCTTGCAAAATGTAAACGCAATATAAAATTCACAATCAAGTTGATTTTAATCTCCTTTCTTAGTCATCAACACATCTCATCATCATAGCAAGACATCAACAATATCAAGTTATATTCATATCACTAACTGCATAGTTACAGCACTGTCTATCAACATTTACACCTAACTTACATCCTAAAATTATCCTTTACAATAACTATCTATGCTTTACATAATGTCTTAAAAGTAAGTATAATATACCTTGCTTATACAAAAGAAATCCAAAAGAGGGTCGAGTTTGCTCATCCACGGCTACTATGCTCAAGTGTATATGCGAGCACTGAAAATACTCGGAAAAGGAGGAAAGAAAAAGGGGATGAGCTCTTCAAGCTCAGTAAGTATTGCATCAAAGTAATGAGAAGTATAATGTCAGAAAAAAGTAGGCTTTGTGCCATACTTAGTAAAAATAATCAATCTATTCATATACATTCTCGAAAAAGCATTCTTACTTTCAGAAACCAGATTAGATCGAAACATATTCTTTGCTTCCAAAACTGATTCAAATCAAATAGATACAAAACTGAATCATTCAATTCAAAATAGATTACATAGCTTATTAGTCAAATCGAAACGGATACATAGCTTATCATTCAAATCGAAATGGATACATAGCTTATCATTCAAATCGAAACGAATGCAAAACTTATCATTCAAAATCAAAACAGATACGAAACTTATCACTTTTCTTTAAATCGGATAAACAAGTCATAGAGACAAGGCATTTGCATGTATTAATCATAAGTCATGCTCACTTAACATATAGGGTATCTATGGCCATTGTAAAGAGGGATTGTAGGCTGGATCAGGGTCGTACAATGCCCTACGCCACTAAACATACATATCTAAAACAGAGGGTGGCGAATCAAAAATTTTCTGTGTGGTCCAAATATCCAGCATGCAATCACAAGGGACTAACCGTACCCAAGTGTCCAAAAGCAATGCACGTGGTTTAGCATACAATCACAAGGGACTAATAGTACCCAAGTGTCCAAAAGTAGTGCACCACGGTGATCCAAACTCCACATAGACTAAGCATGACAAATGTCTAGATTTACATATTGCCTTAGTCTCAAAAACAAAGCTTTCGAAGTTCTTTCTCAGGCTTATAACTAATAAGTTCATAAAATCGAGTTTAAATCAAAATCTCTTATGACTTAAAACTCATTCATAGAACGTGACTTTTGTGTGACACTTTGTTCCCGCAGGATTCAAGAGATAGCCCACACAGTCATATTCAAAATCATTTTCACATAACATAGTCAATTTTTCAAATATCTAACACATAAAGATATCTTTTCCAAATACTTATATACAAATCAGATAACAAAACTTTCAAAACATAAACATATTTAAAACCATCAGAAAACATGTTGAAAACATGCTTGGAGTGTTTCGAAGAAAGGGCTTTTCTTTGGTTTATACAAAAAAGTAGCTTTTCAAAATCGAAAAGTCTTTCTTTCTAACATTTTGGCATACTAACTGATTTCATAATTCAAGTAAGGTGTTTGAAAGCTAACATTACTCAGAACAGATCCCTTACCTTTTTCGCCTTGGTGCAGTGCAATATTACCAGGTTCTGAAACCGTCTTGATTAGCATGTTGGATACCCGAGCTACCCAAAATAATATCAAATCATCAATTATAGGTCAATCTTACTTTAACATATTCAAATATGCATTTGCTTCCTTAAAGTTGACCAAACTTGACTTTTTCACCAACTTTGTTCATTTTCTCAGTTTTACCGATTTAAGTACCGGTTTAAGCTATCTTTACCAATTTTATTATTCTAACATCATATCCAACATCATAATGGTCTAAATACCCACTCACATTCACAATTCATGCTTACCATCAACCCATTTTGTCAAATTTCACACTTTTCAATTTTTCGTTAAACTAAGCTTTAAATCGGACTCTTCGGTATAATGTTTAACAACTATCAACCCTAAAACAACCCATAATACATCCTAAGCTCATGAAATCATGGTTGGTCGAACCTACATTCATTCTTAGCAATTTATTCATCCAACTTATTAACTAAAAATCCTTAAAAACCATTAAACATAAACATAGTTCATTATCTTCATCATTCATCAATTTTCTCTTACCTTTGACCAAAGCTAATCACTCTAATGATTCTCTAAATCAGCCTTCAACTGTAAATCATCAAGTTTGTAACTTAGATTCACTCAAAAACACAAGAGAAACAAACTAGATTCATCAAAAGATTTCATATTTTTCACTTACCTATGAACAGAACAGTTCTACCTCCCGATTTTCTTTCTTAGGTTTCACCTAGTGAATGGGCTTATTTGGAGCTAAATGTTTTATATTCTATAGAGGACTTGAAAGGGAATATATTATCCTTCTTGGTCGGAGTCTAAAGCTGGACGGAGGGGGTCAAAAAATTCAAGAAAGGGGAAGTGTACAGTAACATGTACGGTGACTTGTAGAGGGAGGTAAGAGCGCGTGAGGAAGATCCTCTGGGTCTTTTTAGCTTCTGCAGAAAGCATTAAGAGTATATTTTCTAGAAAAAAATGAGGGGTCAATATTTGTTCGAATAGTCAACTTATGCATGAGTTTCTATCGAGTGGTCAGGTGGTTGGAGCAGGACAGCTTGCTATTCTCTTTTGTAAAATCTCCAAAAATTATTTCTAGTCCAATTTCTTCCAAAATTCCACTTCTCAAGTGTTATATCCTATGATCTTAGAATAATTTTCATGGATTTCTAGAATTTAATATGGATTTATTTCACTTACTAGTCTCATTTTCCTCGGTTTATCGTAAACTCGAGTTTTACCAACTTTTTCACTTCCATTACTTTAGTTTTCACTTCTCAACATCATTTTATGAACATATATACAATTCTTATACAAATTCTTGTGCTGAGGGCATTACCTAAATTTTTGTGTCATCGGGCTCTGTTCCACAATCCCGAGCACTTTGATCACTTTGGGCTTGCATACATTATTCCGAGTACTTGGTTATTTCTTAAATTTCAATTACTTACTAATATGAAAGTTTTAGGTTTTACATTTCTCCCCACCTTTAAGGAATTCGGTTCTCCGAATTCATGCTGGTCCATTGAATAGTTGTTGGTACTTTTCTCTCATGTGGCTCTCTGGCTCCCACGTAACTTCTTCTATCGAGTGGTGTTGCCAAAGAACCTTTACCAATGGAATTTCCTTAGATAGAAGCGCCTTCTCTTTTCTGTCGAGGATTCAGATCGGTTGCTCAACATAATTCATGTCTTCCCAAATCTCCAATGGCTCATACTCAATGACATGAGAAGTTTTCGGATAATACCTACTCAACATGGAAACGTGGAAGACATCATGTATTCCTGACAGATGTGGGGGTAGTGCAAATCAGTAGGTAACGTCTCCCACTTTTCCCAATATATTGAATGGACCAATAAATCGATGACTTAACTTTCCTTTCTTTCCAAAGCGTGTGATACCCTTCATCGGAGACACCTTTACAAATACAGAGTCCCCAACTTGAAATTCCAGAGGACGTCTCTGCACATCTGCATAACTCTTTTGTCTACTTTGTGTCATCCTCAATCGATCATAGATTAGCTGAACACCTCTCGTTGCCTGTTCAACCAATTTGGGAGCAAGTATCTTCCCGCCACCCACTTCTTCCTATACAATCAGGGACCTACATCTCCTGCCATACAAAGCTTCATACGGAACCATTCCAATGCTAGCATGATAACTATTATTATAAGCAAATTTCGCAAGAGGAAAATGAGCATCCCATAAGGACTTAAAGTCCAATGAACATGCCCTCAACATGTCCTTTAATGTTTGAATAGTCCGCTTAGACTGACCGTCGATCTGAGGATGGTAGGCAGTGCTCAAATTCAATCGAGATCCCATGACTTCTTGAAAACGAGTCCAAAACCTTGAAGTGAATCGGGGATCTCTATCAGAAGTGATGCTCAGGGGTGCCCCATGAAAACGTGCTACTTCTCTAACATACAAATCTACTAGCTTATCTAGTGAATAAGTGCTCTTGATGGTAAGTAAGTGGGCGCTTTTAATCAGTCGGTCTACAATCACCTAGACTGCATCATGCCCCATTTGGGTCCTTGGTAATCCCATAATAAAGTCCATAGTTATGTGCTCCTATTTCTAAGTAGGCAATAGCAATGACTTAAGCAAACCTACTAGCTTCTAGTGCTCAACCTTATTCTTTTGGCAAACTAAACATCTAGCCACAAAGTCTACCACATCTCTCTTCATTCTTGTCCACTAATAAACCTTACGAAGGTCATGGTACATCTAGGTACTACTTGGGTGCATGGTGAATCGACTACAATGAGACTTTTTCAAAACATTCTGTCTCAGGGTGTCATTATGAGGCACACAAATACAGCCTTGGAACCTCAATAATCCATCATCACTGATCGAGAAATCTGACTACAATCTTTTTTTAGCTTGGCTAACCATATCCAATAGCTTATGATCATTCCTCTGCCATGATCTGACTTGATCCAATTGGTGAGTGTCGAATTCAACCAAATTTAAATTATTGGTCTTACCGAAATTTTGTAGTAGCGGCAAATCCAGGTCGAACCTTAGAGACTGGTGGATTAATTATCATGCAATAACTAAAATAATTGCGGGGTTTAATTTAACAAAATTAAAATCCTTAAACAAAATTGATATTCAATTAATTATAAAGAGAATAAACAAAGATTAACAACTTCGATTCAAAGGAACTATCTAGTAACTAACAATTGATCATTAACACCTAATTTACCATCTTATCTTCAATTATTTAGCGTAGGTATTATCTCCTAGCAAGATAATATCTATTCTTCCCTGCTATCATTAACTCAAGCCCAGCACCCGAATTAAATTCTTATCCCTAATCAAATCGGTTGTGACGCAATCCTATTTAGACTAGGAATAGTGTTATAGGAAGATTACTAACCAAATAACACTCCAGCCACGGGTTAAATGCTTAATTCGTTCTATTGTTTCACTTAGAGTCGACGAACCCTAAATGCTACTGATTCTGATTTCTATCACAACAATTACGGATTGTGAAAATTTCAGATAGCATACAATCACATGCGAAGATTATCTAATTGGCCAAATCATATAATTTTCTCATGCAATCGAATCAATTACAGCAAACCATGTTTCTCAATTGTTGAAGTTTACTGGATTCGATTCCCTTGAACTGAATAAAGGGTTTAGCAGAACAAGATTATTGAAAACGAAAATAAAAATATAAAGAGGGTGAATTATTTTTTTCTTTCGACTGCTGCCCTATTCTGTCTCTTTTCTGATTGTTCCTTAAAGAAAATGAAACTATATATATATATATAGGAAAAAAAACCTAAATTCGACAATCCTATTACAAGTAGGAAAAAGGGTTGACATATTCGGGAATTTTCTTCACAGCTGGTTTTAGAGTGGAAATAGGCTGAATTGGATCTTGGACTCTTCTTCAGAGTTCTAAATCAGTAAGTCAGCATTTCACTAGGCCTGACTTTGTATAATTTGGAGGACTGGAACTCCGTTTAAAGCCAAAATTCCAAACAGTACTAAATCACAAAATTAACATAAGTACTCTAATTAACATGAGGAACATAGCAAAATATTAAAATGTATATAGGAATAAATAATAAAAATATGACACTCATCAAATTCCACCTCACTTAAATTTTTGTACATCCTCGAGCAAACTCAAAATCTAAGACTAAATCACCCTCTAAAACTTTTCAATCACATCAAGTTTACAAAAACCAGAAACAAAAAATCAACTAACATTTTCGAGAAACATAACATGTCATGAATCAAAATCCTTAACAATCTCAAGAATTTTCCAACATAGCAATTTCATTCAAAACGAAGCAACTAAATTGGTAGATCCCCACACTAATCTCTCTGTTCACTCAAGCATTTAAAGGATAAGTATTTCACTCACATTCATTCCATAATCATGTCCTACCATAAGCTTGCATATCATCTAATCTCCACTACTTACTATTCATGCATAACACAAATCAAACGGACTTTATTCAAGGGTTGTAACGGGGCTAAGGATAAGGTAAGGAATTATTTTTGGAGTAAGAGAGTTTAAAACCTTAAAAATTAATAGAGCATTCAAAATTACAACTAGGGTAAATAAAGCAATCAACGACCCGTAATCACCTAAAATATAAATACTTTATTAATCACTCACTCCTTATTCAATTCCTTTATCAATCAAATAACTTCTTTCTTTCTTTCTTTCTTTTTTTTAGTTTATATCCACCATCACCACCACTTACATAATGAATTAGTCACACCCCCACACTTGTTTCATAATTTGCTCAAGAATTTTCAAATGCCCTACTAATCTTTAAGGTTAGGTGAAGTCATTCATATTAAGTTCAAGATTAAGATAAGTTATTTAACAAAGAAAACTCAATTAGGCTCAAAGGGGCTTAACAATGTTAAATTATGTTAGGTGGGCTATTTGGCTAGAGTGGTTCATCCAAAAATGGCCTTAATCACTTTTATGTAAGCCTAAATCAATGTAATCTCAAAAAGAATCAATGCAAGTTCCAGAGAAACATAAACACATCCATGGAAGAATATCACAAATCAAAAGAAAATAAAGATCGACATTAATGCTCAATCCTTAGGCTCAAAATCTCACAGGTTTAAAGTCTACCAATTCAATTCACCAACATTCTGAATTCAATCACTTAATCAACAAATGTTAAGATGAAAAGTCAATCAATTCAATTATGTTATCCTCTTTTCAAATCCAGTTGATTCAAGTTCATGATAAATATAAACTTTCAGTGATAGAAAGCACCTAAACATGCACTAAGAATTTTTTTTTTATAAAAATTCGTCCCCCCCCCCCCCCACTTATATCTTACATTGTCCCCAATGTAAAGCACATCATTAAAACAAATAATGGACAAGTAAAATTAAAAGAGATAAGGTGAGAAATCAAATCTAGGGTTCATGGGTTGCCTCCCACGCAGCGCCTTTGGTTAATGTCGTTGGCTCGACAATGCAATTTCCTTCACACCAAGTAGATCGCATCTCCTAACTGTACCTCCTCAACCGTGTGTGCTTGAAAACCATCGTAATATGGCTTAAGTCTATGCACGTTAGCCTTGAACACCTTGTTGGTTTCCATACTTTAAATCTCAATTTCACCATGAGGAAATACATCAGTAACAACAAAGGGTCCAATCCAACGGGAACGTAACTTACCAGGCATCAACTTCAATTTTAAGTTGTATAACAAAACTTTTTAGCTAACCATAAATTGCTTCCTAATGATCATCTTATCATTAAATGCCTTGGTCTTCTCCTTGTAAATTCGTGAGTTCTTATAGGCCTCAAGTCAAATTTCCTCATATTCTTGAAACTGTAACTTTTGTTCCAAACCTCCTTGTTGTAGGTCTATGTTGCATCATCTAATTGCCTAATAAGCCTTGTGTTTTAACTCTACAGGCAGATGACAGAACTTACTAAAAATCAGCCTATACAGGGACATCCTAATAGGCGCCTTATATGCTGTCCTATAAGCCAACAAAGCGTCATCAAGTCTGAGACTTTAGTCTTTTCTGTTTGGATTGACCGTTTTCTCCAAGATCAACTTGACTTCCCTATTAGACACCTCGGCCTGTCCATTCGTCTAGGAATGGTAAGCTGTGGAGGTTTTGTGCAGGACTCCATACTTCTTTAACAAAGCCTCCATTAACCGATTACAAAAATGAGTCCCCTGATCACTCATCAATGCTTTTGGTATGCCAAACCTGCTGAAAATGTTAGATTTGATAAAACATCCAATAGCTCGCGAATCATCAGTTTTGGTGGCCTTTGCTTCCACCCATTTCGACACATAATCAATAGCAAGTAAAATGTAAGCAAACCCAAAGGAAGGAGGAAATGGACCCATAAAGTCAATACCCCACACATCAAAAATGTCACACACAAGTATAGGAGTTTGAGGCATCTCATTCCTACGGTTTAAGTTCCCTATCCTTGACATCGTTCACAATTTTTACAGAACACATAACTATCACAAAACAAGGTAGGCCAATAAAAACAACAATCTAACACTTTCCTCGTTGTTCTCTTTGGCCTAAAATGACCCCCATAGGCATATGCATGGCAAAAAGTAAGGACAGACTAAATTTCTGAATCAAGGATACACCTTCTAATAATTTGATCAGAACAATATTTCCACAAATATGGTTCATCTCATACATAGTATTTAGCCTCACTTTTTATTTTATCTTTGTTAGCTCTACTCAAATCTTGAGGTATGACCTTAGTAACCAAATAATTTACCAAGTCAGCATACCAAGGGGTCATACCTTGCACCGTAAAGAGCTTCTCATTAGGGAAAGTTTCTTGCAATGGCATTGGATCTTCTGTCACGACCCATTTTATCCTCTTATTATCAAAAATCACTATAAATTTGTTGTGTTTTTCTTTCCTCACCCAGTCATGATTAATTCATCACCACACAGTTGGGCTATGAGGCAGTAATAATCATTCCTTACCATTCACTTCCCAAATAAATCAAAAGTACTGACATACATTGTCACGACCCAAAACTACCAAAAATCAGTGTAATTTTTTTCGTTTTTCTTTCATACTTACCTGTCCTCTGATCGTGACCACACTTCACTAACAATTGGGTTGTGCGTCAATGCCAGTCCCACCATTCATCCACTATATGCCTTAATTCCTTATTAAAGGAAAAGGTAAACACATTAGTTTTTCATTTATTCTTTTCCATTCATTTACAAGTGTTTACATTACCTATACATCTTCGACAGTTACTTACAAACATGTTACTGTGCTATTCTTATTTATATGCAATATGTACAAGTGTATATACCTCGAAATGATAGGCAGCAGCGGATATCAGGAATGCAGTACTCAGTCGTCGCAAAGTCTACTGGAGGAAATCTGTGTAGGAAAATGAAAGGGGTGAGCACATTAAGCTTAGTAAGGCAATCCTACGAACAAGTAGGTAACCATACTACCTACATGAATATGGTGCTATGCATAAACCACCATTTCTCCACACTTTTCAAAACAAATGCTATAATTCATGATGTCATGTAAAACAAGTTCGCATGTGGATTTCAAAGAGCACAAAAAATTCAACATGCAACTCTTTTAAATCATTTTGATCTCATTAAAATTTCACAACAAAGTCAGGACTCAGCCCATCCCTCAGGTGTTCCTGACTCGCACAACACCATGAAATCAAATGCTTTTCACAGCAATAGAAATATGTGATACAATAAATGTCATGTAAAACCAGTTTACATCACTTATGGGTTTAAATAGCATGGAAATAACATCATGCAAGTTCAGTTTAAAACTTAGTTTCATTCTCAGCAAAATCTTATCTCAGTCAGGATCTAACCCCTCCCTCGGGTGATCCAGACTCACACAAAAATCCACAAAATGAGTTTCTCAAAACATCAACATGCGAGACTAGTCAATATATGTATATCTCAGGCAAATAACTAGGACTATGGCCATATGTCCTCGTGATCCCACTGCTACACGGATCCTAGTGTGTAGGGTCTCACCACGATCGGGGACCTCCCCGAGAGGTGGGTCAGTCCATCCCGTTGGCCCTGTCCGATCACTCGCATCCGAAGATGTCACTCGCATCCGAAGATGCCACGCATCCGAAGATGCCACATAATCAATCCCAGCACAGTACAGCGTACTCCATGCTACTTGCATGGTACAACGTACTCCGTGGACCTATATATCATAATCATACTTATGCCCTGTCTCAAAACGCACGTGCAAGCCTATTTAATCGGCGTGACACACAATCTACTTGACGCTCCAAGCACGGCTCATCACATGTTCTCATAAAACCAATACGAGCGATGCTCCAACACTCTCATAAAATCAAGGAAAATCTCGTGCGAGCCAAGCTCCAGCACGCGTTTCATAAAATCTCATAAGAATAATGCGAGCTAAGCTCCAGCACTCTATCAAAATCATGTAAAACTAGTGCGAGCTAGGCTCCTGCACTCTATTATAACAATTCAAGTGAAAATCTGGTGCGAGTTAGACTCAATCACCCTGTCACGAAAATCTTATGAAAATCTGGTGCGAGTTAGACTCCAGCACCAATGTATGTAAAACACTAGTGCAAGCTCTTGCTCCAGCACTAATGCATGCATCACCTAATTAAAACTAGTGCGAGCTGAGCTCTAGCATGTCACATTTCTATAAAATCGCGTAGGCGGTTAGAGTTCTCAAATCAATTTCAAAGGAAATCAACATTGATTAAAGTTATGCAATGTTCTGCCTTTTATTTAAAAGTTAGCCAGCCTACCCATGCATGTGTCAAACCACCTAAAAAACAAGCAAGAACCTCTTGTTCTTGCTCCTCCCAACTTTTTCTAATTTTGGAAATTTTACATTTGTAAGGGTATTTTGGTCATTTGCCCATCTGGACACTAAAAAATTTATTTGAAATCTAGACCCTTCAGACAATTTAAGATACTACAAATGAAGTTGAAATTGCGTAAAGCTACCTCTAGCAGTCCATAAAATTTCCTTACCTCATTTTTCTGCACAGTCTGACTTTTCCCAACGCTACCAATCACCTGATCCGTTTAGCTCCCAATATATTCTTCGGAGCTGCAGATAATCATTTATCGGGTTAAATCCAAACATTTAATCCATATTTCACTTTTACTAGGCTTAATTTAAATCATTGGGCTCGTTTACCCCTATTGGGTCCGATTGCACCTTAATGGGCCTTAATCGACCTTAAGCTCGTTTTCCACTTACTATTCACATTATTGAGGCCTATTGGGCTCATTGGGCCAATCAGTATTTATTTGACCTCGTTCCAAACTCTCGGATAGCTCAATTAATTATTTACGACAATTTATCTCAAATTCCAAAATTTAATTCATTTTGTACGAATATCGATGCAATTGTCGTAAATAAGGGTTACTTACCCGAGATTCCATGATAGTACGTAAATCAAGGCTGACTCAAGCTCTCGTTTGACATTAATTGTCGAGCTACACAATTACATATTTTTCTAGGTCAATTTTCAGTCGGATATTAAGCAAATTAAATATTCTGAAATTTAAATCGATCAATTTCGACCACTTACCTATAGCTCGATTGCATCACCAATTTTTTTCTCCAATTTTTCCACTTTTTTTCCCTTTTTCTCTTTCTTTTTCTTCTTTTTCGGCTGAACCAATTCGGTCCAGTTCAGCCCAGTTCAGACCGATCCAGTTCAGCCCGGTTCAGTCTGGTTCGATCGATTTGGTGCTTCGCCGGCCAGTTCTTCGTTGGCTTCCGTCGCCAGCAGCTCCGATGGACCTCGCGAAGCTCGGATCTAGCCTCGGTTTCACCATGGCTGGCCGAAAAGTAGCCAATCCGACCTTTTCTCCCCTTCGGCATCAGCCCTATTTCTTTCTCTCCCGATCAACGTCGTTTGTGGCTGATTTTCACCTAGATCGACGCAGTTGGTCGTCCCCTCTGGCCGGTGGCAAGTCGTTCCTCCTTCCTCCGACCGTCGATCGTCTCGATTTTCTCTTTCTCTCTCTTTCTCTCACTTTCTCTCTCGTCGGCCACGCCTCTCCTCTCTCTACCAGCGCCAGTGAGGCTCAGTCGCCTCTCTCGTCTGGCTTCCTCGGTGGCTTCCGTCCGGTGGAGACAGAAGCACGGGTCTAGACCTTCTTCGCGCATCTTCGGTTTCCTTTTTCCTTCCAGAATCGCGAGTCTGCGATTCTTTTTTTTATTATTTATAATTTATTTTATTATTATTTTATTCATTATTATATTGTAAAAATCCCAATCCCAAAAATATCTAAAAAATTATATTTTATTCTTTTAATCAATAATTGAATTTATTTGTCTGATTTCATCTTTTCGGTGTATTTTTTCAATATTTTTGGGATATTTTTCGAGGTGAAAATTTCGATGTATTCCAATAAATTTATATCTTAATCAATTTAACCTGAATATTATTTCTTCATTATTGATCAAGATTTCTCAATCCCATATCTGTAATAAAATGTTCTTGTCACGATTAATACCGAATTTTTATCTTTTGATCGTTTTACCCTTCTACACATTCAGGACCAATTTAGGCTGACTTTCCTTCTTGGACCCACTATAATCTCTCATTTAAAATTCGTATCTCTATCCGGATAATTCAAATCTCATAAATTTAATTTGAAATTCCTTAATTGTCCATTTTCGAATTTAACGTACGTTCGACTACTTCATTCATATTTATATGATCAAATCATCCATCTTATGATTCCACTAACATATAACCATATCCATAAAATGTGTGAATCATAAGGAAATACGATAACAATCGAGTCTTACATAATCTCCCCCATTTAAGAAATTTGGTCCTCCAAATTATAACCAAGTCAAATGGGTCCATAAACAACTTCGGGTACGTCTATCGCATCATACTCTTTAATTCTAATGTGACCTTTCCGGAGTGTACTACTACCAAAGGACTTTGACTAGGGAGATCGTCTTAAACCTTAACACTTTCTCCTTCCGTCTAACACCCGTATCAAGGTTTTTAACATACGTTATACTTTCATTGAGCTCCACAGCTCATATCCGATCACATATGCTGGGTCCGGATAATATTTTTGAAGTATAAAAAAATGGGACACATTGTGGATGCCTGCTATGGTAACGTCAACCTACAGGCCTTATCTCCCACTTTGTCCAATATCTCAAAGGATTCAATCTAATGAAACTCAATTTGCCTTCTTTTCAAATCTCATTATGCTCTTAGGACAAGTAACTTCCAACAATACTGATTCACCCCCGGTGAATTCCAATCGTTTTCTAACTCTTGTCAGCATAGCTTTTCTGTTTGCTCTGAGGTGTTCTTAATCTCTTACAATTTAACTGAACATCCTCAGAGGTTTGTCTTACCAATTCGGGAGCAATTCTTTATTTGTCACCCACTTCTTCTTATCCAAGTCTGGGAACAACTCCCTAAAGCCATACCATGTCTCATAAAATGTTATCCCGATACTCAAGTGACAACTGTCATTATTGGAAAATTCGATTAGTAACAACTGATCATCCCAGGAGCTTATAAAATCAATGGCACACACTCTCATCATATCCTCCAGAACCTGTACAGTCCCCTCTGACTGACTATCTGTCTGAGGACGAAAAATTATGCTAACAGTTAGTCGGGTTCCCATAGCTTCCTGTAAAATATTCCCAGAAGTGGGAAGTGAAGCGAGAATCCCTATCTGATACCATGCTCACTGGAATGCTAAATATTGTTCCACAATCTTCTTTACATATAACTTCACCTACACACTCAGAGTATTTGTGGATTTCATAACCAGAAGGTGGGTAGACTTAGTCAATCTATCGACTATCACCCAGATAGCCTGGTGATTCTTTCGGTTTCTCTGTAACCCATCACAATATCTATGGTAACTTGCTCCTATTTTCGTATCGATATTGGTAGAGGCTGCTATAACCCTATAAACTTCTATTGCTCTACCTTAATCTGCTGACATACAAGACACTTCTCTATAATCTCCACAATGTCTCTTTTCATATCTGACCACCAATACCCTTTTCTGAGATTTTGATATATTTATTATTTCTCGGATGCACTGTATATCCCGAAGAGTAAGCTTCTGACAAAATCACTATCTCATCAACTGTGGTCTTGGGGAGCACTTATACTATCTCTGAACCTCAGTAAGCCATCATCACTCTCTGTGAACTCTGTCACTGTACCTATCTGAATCTGACCTACACTATTGACACCATGTCGATCATCACGCTAAGCCTATCAAATCCGATCACTCAAATTTGGTTCTAATCTCAGGCTAGCTGTCACACAATCACTGTCATCATCAGAAGGGATCACATCACTACTGAGGCTCACAACTACTATAGCAGCTCATGCTTCCTGACCATCATATGTGATACCATCCCGAGGCTCTTTCTGCTCAAGGCATCAGCCATTACATTAGCCTTTCCTGGGTGGTACAATTTCCATAATCATAATCTTTCAGAAGCTCTAACCCTCAATGTTATATCATATTCTGCTCATTTCTGTGAAAATAGATACTCGGGGCTTTTATGATCAGTGCATACTTGAAATTTCTCACAGTATAAGTGGTGGCGCCATACCTTCAGTGTAAACACTACGGCTGCTAGCTTTAAATCATGGGCTAGATAGTTTCTTTCATGATCCTTGAGTTGTATGGATCTATAATCGATTATCTTCCCATTTTACATCAATACACAGCCCATTCATTAATTTGAGTTATCCATATACACTGAGAAACCTCTTTAGCTATTGGGTATGGTGAAAATAAATATGGTGGTCAGTTCATACTTCAATACACCAAAACTCACTGAAGCTACTTTCATACTTATCATCGCACTGACATGCAATTTTTTTCTAAATGAGATGTGTTAACTGAGCAGCCCATTTCGAGAAACTCTCAACAATTCTTCTGTAAAAATAATTTCCAATTGTTGCTTATAATTTTCCTTGGACTTTAAAAACACCCAAAATATCATCAATAAAGATGATAACAAATCGATCCAGGTAAAGTTTAAATACCTCATTGTAGTTGAGTTCCACTAAATATTTCAATCACCCATATCCTTGACCTATGTACGCATAAACATAAAATGTCATTTCGAAATCGCTTATGTTCAAGATACTAACCCACATCATTTCCTTTTTTTATATTAACGACTTTTATAAAATTTTAATTTTTTAAACCTTCAAGATTAATTGAATTTTTTATTTCTTTATCGTACCAGTAAAGGTACCCTAATTTTAAATTTATATATTACAACTGTCGATTTCGATTTATAGGTTATGTGTACTTCTAGACGCTATCAAGTCTTCAGGCAGGGAGGTATTTTGAAATACCTTTATTAACCCTCAGACTTGACCACATGGACTGGTTGTGGATATATCCACCCCTTATCCTTGGTTGCAATTCATATCTATGACATATCGCTTAATCCAAATTACTTCACATATCAGAGATATTCTTACCTTGCATACACCTCTTATTCCAATATATCCTGTATTCAGGATCTATCACATCTCAAAGCTTATCTTATTTCGTATATCAACTATAACAAAACTCTTTCATTACTTGTCAAAACTTACAGTATACTTTTCAGGGGTAACCATATCACTATCTTAGGATAGAAATCTGAACAGCATAGTTTTTAGTCAACCAATTTATTCTCAAATATTACTTCAAATTATTCCTATTCCATTGAATAAAATCGGCTGACTTACACTTCTTCCCTCGTTTTCAACTTATAATCTCTTCATAATTATTCCGTTAGTTAACCCTCCTTCATTGGGGTACTAACTATCAGCATTGTGCCCATGGGTGTAGGCATTATTGTCTTTCACTAACTTATCTACAAATAAAAGCGATGTGAATAAATGCATGGCACCAGGATCAAGTAACATAATTACTTCTTTATTCATAACCAGTGTGGTATCTTTCACCATATCATCTGAAATAACAGTAGTGTCCTGGTCCAAGGCATACACTCGCCTTCGTCCAACAGCCTACTTTCCCCTTCTCTTCGGCTGTGGCCTCCCTTTTCGGTGCAGAGATATTAACAGGGTTTTCTTTGTCTCTTTGCCATTCTGTGGGGCAGTTTCACCCAACTCTAAGCAATCATTAACTAAATGGTCCGTCTTACTACCCTTAACGCCTATTTTAGTCAATAAAGTGTAGGTGTAGGCCCTGCTTCCGTGGTATCTACCACACATCACTGCTCCGTAGCACGTCGAGGTCCTCCAATCACAATAACCCTCAAAAGTGCTGAAATTGAATACACTAGGGCTTTACCAATCATCTTACCCCATGACTCAACAACTCTAATCTCTTACCAACTGGTCTCTTTCCCGCTCTGACATCTCTGTCACTCTCTATTTTCTTTTGTCTCTATTTCGACCCTTACTACCTTTCCCAATCTCAGAGGCATGCAACACATGATCTTATTCACACAACTATAGTCTGCGCACTGCCTCGGCATAGGTAGTGATATCTAACGGGGCCAATCGGACTCAAATTGACAATCTGAGACCTTCCATGAACTTTTGGGCTTTTCAACTCTCACTGCCTGTAAACCCCACAAATTTCCTATGTTAATTTAATTATATAAAAATGGAAATAATATATATTAACAGAAGCGTAAATATTCGTTGTAGGGCTCGAGGACTATAGGAACCGAGAAGCCCGTGGGATGACTGGGAACTCAAAGATACAAGAAGTAATAAGGCAAATGCAAGTATGGAAGGATTAGAAAATTTTAATTTGTTATTCGAAAAGTGTCGATGTAAACACTTGTATCGAGAACTCATGAAGAATGATGGAATCCCGATATTATTTGAATTTCGAAATAAGGAAAATCTCATGGAAGGCATGATATTATGTCTTTGGATAAATTGTATAAGAAAATGTATTTATGTAGATATGTACATAGGTGAATATGTATATATATTTATATATATATATATATATATTTATATATATATATATATATATATATATACATATGTACTAACATTTAAATAAAAGGAAAGGTATATGTATATATATATACACAGGTATAATATATATATATATACTAGACAATTCAAAATGGAAAAATGATGATATACATATATATATGACAAATATATATATATGTACTGTAAAGTATAATGTATAAGACATTTAATATAATAATAATAATAATAATAATAATAATAATAATAAAAAATAAATAACAATGACAATACACAAACGATATATTTATACTAATATAATGTATGAATATACATTGATACACTATATAGGAATGGGTATAAAAATATAATAACCATACAAATACATAACAATTAATACCTATATACTAATATAATATATATATATATATATACATTAAACTAATATATATGTATTAAGGCATGTACGAAATTGGCTTAGAAAAGCCAATTCCGTCTGCCACTATTGCAATTGGAAAGGAAATCAAACAAAAAAAAACAAAGGAGGCTCGGGCGGGAAAAAAGGAAGAGAGAAAGAGGAGAAGAGGAGGAGAAGAAAAGAGGGAAGGAAAGAAAGGAAAGGGAAGCAGTCCGCCGGGGAAAAAGAAAAAGGAAAGGAAAGAAAGGAAAGGGGAATCAGTCCGTCAGGGAAGAAGAAAGGAAGGAAGAAAAGAAAATAGAGGGACTGCTGGCCGAGGAAGAGAGGGGAAGAAAAAGGGAAAGGAAGGGAGGTGAGGAAAAAAAGAGAGAGGACTGATCGGGAGAGTGAAACCGAGAGAAGGAGAAGAAACTGCTGCTGGAGGTGAAACCGAGAGAAGGAGAAGAAACTGTGGAGCATACCAAATCGAGGCTGAAAAGGAGGAAGGAGCAGAGCTAAATCGAAGCTAGAACAGAGGCAAGGGGGGAGGAAATTGAAACCGAAACAGGAAACTGAGGTAGGACCGAGAGCTGAACTGGAACAGAGGAGGATCGGTGAGGCAGAACAGGGCAACCCGAGAGGAACTGTAGCTGGAAATGGAGGCTGTAACCGAGGCCAAGCAGGGGAAACCGTGAGGGAGAAAGAGGCTGGAACCGAAGGAGAAAGGGAGGAAGAAGAAGGGCTGACCGAGAGGAAAAGGAGAAAAGAAAAAAAAAGATGAAAAAAAATAGAATAGAGAAAAAGAAAGGAAGGTAAGTTTTATGTTTATACATGCATATTTAATTTACATGTATATATATAGATTGAATTATAAGCATGATTAGTATAAATTTAAATGGTGTAAGAAAAAAGGGGTAGTGATGAATGATGGATAAAGGGAGAGGTAGATGCATGTATGTATATATGTATATTTATGTGAGGGTGCGTAAATGGAAACAAGTAAAAATGATATATATATATATATATACATATATCCATGTGGGTATGTATGAGTATACATATACATATATTGAGTATTTACTTAGGTGTACATATAAAGGAATGTATGAGAGATGTGTATATACTATGAGGTATATACAAATGAAGGTACAAGGTAAGAATGTGTTTTAATATATGTACATACATGGGATGGATACATGTGATGAGGAAAGAAATGAAAACAAATAATGATGCATATATTGGAATATATATACATATATACTCGCCAGTATATACATGTAGTTGTATATAATAATAGGTATACTGAGGTGTGTACGTACAAAAATAATATAGGGGAAGAAAATATATATATACATACGTGAATAGCCTAGGTACGCACGATTAAACGTACACACGAGGAAGAACGAATAGGTTACGATTTTAACGTATTTCGAGTGACTCGTATGAATAGGAAGCTAAGTAAACTACCTTCGATGTAGGTAAAACGTAGACGAATTGATGGAGGTGTTGGAAGGCATCATTTCGCGAACGTGAGATATCCGATATATCGAGGTAAGGGGTACTATTTAACTATGTCCTGATAATGCATATTGTTTTTACCGATGAATGACTTTATGAAAAGAGCATGTGATTTCGAAATGATTTATAGATGCTTTTATACTTGTACAATGATTATGTAACACATTTTAAATATGTTAAATGTCCCCCGAATACTTTACATGACATGAAATAAATTTTTCCAAGGGTATGAAGCGTATGGATGTTTTATATTTACTCATGATTTTTATATCCATATCGTTAAAGTTAACTTTTGACAATTTCAAAGAAAAGGGGGAAAAAGAAAATATGTTTTGAGACTTAGGCTTCATGCTTGGCTACTTCTCGTGGTGTTCCGACTCCACCACTTGAGGTGCCAGTACGTAGGCCCCTGTAGCACTTGACTCTACCTGTGTGGTAGATGTCACGCTACTTATGGTTTATGATGATGATGTTTTGGTAGTATCTCGTGCCCGCGCAGCACGTAATTATGTTGCCCACACGGAGAGTGCCATTGGTGCCCGTGTCCTAGCTATGTGCTAGTGAAAGTATGTAAGATGGATACTACCCATGTTTTATGAAAGAGCTGGATGACCCTGATCCAGTCTACAGCCACTTACCATGGCCATAGGTAACATGTTTAGCTCTCTACGGAGAATGACACGTATCGCATGACTTAGTTATAGCCTGGTCTCCATGAATTAGTTATGAATGATAAATGTGGCAACGAATATGTGCCTTATGAATTTCAATGATTGGTTATGAACCAACACGTTTATGTAATGTTTACAAAGTGATTATGAAATGTTTCATGAAAGTTTCACAAAATGTTTATGAAATGTTTACGAAAGTAAAACGAAATGATTATGAAATGTATGTGAAAAGCTTATGAAAGAATTTATAGCATGGTTGAGCATGATTCTTGCTTTGAACTTGCATGCTTTATGACTTTTACGATAAATTGCATGAAGTGATGATTTAAGTTTTTCCTCTTATTTAAAGTATGATCTTACAAATAATTTTTACATGTTTTTCATATATATATATATATCAGGATTAATTTAAAGGTACTATCTTACTGGGCTTTTCCCCAAAAGCTCACCACTCTACCTTCAGATCTTTTGCAGTGAATCTATAGGCGTTACCTGCCTCGTACACGACGTAGGCTGGTGGGAAGAGCTACCCTAGGCTACATTTTGTACACGTAAAAGGTATACATTTACATTCCTGTACTAAACATAATTGTATGCACAGACATATGTCGAAATTATCAGTTGGGATGTAATTTTGTAAGGATGATTTAAACATTATTATTTTGGGATAATATTTGAGATGACTGGTATTGAATTGAAATAGATGTCTGGAGTGGTAAGGATGAATTGGAAAGTATGCTTGGTAGTCGTGGATATCTAGGATTGCCAAAAATAATTGACTTGCAGGTGGGTAGGCTCATATATATAAGTCGTTGTGCTGCCGAAATTTTCTATCGGCCTTATAATCTAAAAACGTGGAAATCAATTACTAATTACAAAAAAAAATTTATGAAAAATGTTTTGACACTGTACAGGAATACAACCTAAGTGAATAAGAGAATAAATCGGTAATGAAGTTTCAAAAAAAAAAATTTCTCGATTTTTAAGGGTCAAGGGTCATTACACTGCCCATAATGTCGGGCTCATATCTGCCTATGAATATAAACTGAGTTTCATACTCGTCAATCAACCAGTTCCTCTGGGTCAGAGTAAGGAATTTTATCTATAATTTCCTTTAAGCAGTGTCTGGGATATTCTGTCAGCGGACTACATCCAAAAATATTTCTCATGTCATCTCTCGATGTCTAACTCTTAAGATGGGTTAAGCGGACTTCCACCAATGCTCCGACTCGCCCTCAAATCCCATGCATACTATGAGCAATGAGCTCCCAAAATATTCTCCACACTCCGCTCCAACCTCGCGAAACGTGTCTCAATACTGTCCGATCTCTCTGTTGGATTCTGTGGGGCATGCTCAACATTAGCCTTCATTTCAATTTTATTCTGGTTCTCATAGGTCGACTCAGCACGACTAGCAGGCTCAGGCCTACCTCTACGACCTCTGCCTCGTGCTCTACCTCATCTACCGCGACTAATATTAGGCATAATGCCTATATTCCTGCATTCTCAACTATTTCATAGTTAAAACCCATCTCTATATACACTATTGTATCTAACCAAGCACGGTACACGAGGATGTAATTTCCTAATTACTGACACTGACACATCAGACCAATTTCGCTCTGATACCACCATTTGTCACGACCCAAAACTACCAAAAATCAGAGTAAATTTTTTTCATTTTTCTTTCATACTTACCTGTCCTCTGATCGTGATCACACTTCACTAACAATTGGGCTGTGCGTCAATATCAATCCCACCATTCATCCACTATATGCCTTAATTCCTTATTAAAGAAAAAGGTAAACACATGAGTTTTTCATTTATTGTTTTCCATTCATTTACAAGTGTTTACATTATCTATACATCCCCGACAGTTACTTATAAACATGTTACTGTGCTATTCTTATTTAGATACAATATGTACAAGTGTATATACCTCGACATGATGGGCAGCAGCGAATATCAGGAATGCAGTACTTAGTCGTCGCAAAGTCTACTGGAGGAAATCTGTATAGGAAAATGAAAGGGGTGAGCACATCAAGCTCAGTAAGGCAATCCTACGAAAAAGTAGGTAACCATACAACCTACATGAACATAGTGCCATGCATAAACCACCCTTTCTCCATACTTTTCAAAACAGATGCTATAATTCATGATGTCATGTAAAACAAGTTCGCATGTGGATTTCAAAGAGCATGGAAAATTCAACATGCAACTCTTTTAAATCATTTCATTTTCATTAACATTTCACAACAAAGCCAGGACTCAGCCCATCCCTCGGGTGTTCCTGACTCACACAACACTATGAAATCAAATGCTTTTCACAGCAATAGAAAAATGCGATACAATGAATGTCATGTAAAACCAGTTTACATCACTCATGGGTTTAAATAGCATGGAAATAACATCATGCAAGTTTAGTTTAAAACCCAGCTTCATTCTCATCAAAATCTTATCTCAGTCAGGATCTAACCCCTCCTTCGGGTGATCCAGACTCACACAAAAATACACAAAACGAGTTTCTCAAAACATCAACATGAGAGACTAGGCAATATATGTATATCTCAGGCAAATTACTAGGACTATGGTCATATGTCCTCGTGATCCCACTGCTACACGGATCCTAGTGTATGGGGTGTCACCATGGTCGGGGACCACCCCGAGAGGTAGGTTAGTCCATCTCGTCGACCCTGTCCGATCACTCACATCTGAAGATGCCACGCATTCGAAGATGCCACATAATCAATCCCAGCATGGTACAGCATACTCCATGCTACTTGCAGAGTACAATGTACTCCATGGACCCATATATCATATCCATACTCATGCCCTATCTCAAAATGCACGTGCAAGCCAATTTAATCAACGTGACACAGTCTGCCCGACGCTCCAAGCACGGCTCATCACATGTTCTCATAAAACCAGTGCGAGCGATGCTCCAGCACTCTCATAAAATTAAGGAAAATCTCGTGCGAGCCAAGCTCTACCACGTGTTTCATAAAATCTCATAAGAATAGTGCGAGCTAAGCTCCAGCACTTTGTCAAAATCATGTATAATGAGTGCAAGCTAGGCTCCAGCACTCTGTTATAACGATTCAAGTGGAAATCTAGTGCGAGTTAGACTCTAGCACTCTTTCACAAAAATCATCTGTAAATCTGGTGCGAGTTAGACTCCAGCACCAATTCATGTAAAACTCTAGTGATAGCTCTTGCTCCAGCACTAATGCATCCATCACACAAATCAAAACTCATGCGAGCTGAGCTCTAGCACGTCACATTTCTATAAAATCACATAGGCGGCTACATTTCTCAAATCAATTTTAAAGGAAATCAACATTGATTAAAGTTATGCAATGTTGTGCATTTTATTTTAAAAGTTAGCCAGCCTACCCATGCATGTGACAAACCACCTAAAAAACAAGCAAGAACCTCTTGTTCTTGCTCCTCCCAACTTTTCCTAATTTTGAAAATTTTACCCTTCACAAGGGTATTTTGGTCATTTGCCCATCCGAGCACTAAAAATTTATCTAAAATCTAGACCCTTCAGACAATTTAAGAGACTGCAAATGAGTTGAAATTGCATAAAGCTACCTCTAGTAGTTCGTAAAATTCCCTTACCTCATTTTTCTATACGATCTGACTTTTCCCAATGCTACCGATCACTCGATCCGTTTAGCTCCCAATATGTTCTCCGGAGCTGCAGATAATTATTTATCTGGTTAAATCCAAACATATTATTCCATATTTCACTTTTACAGGGCTTAATTTAAATCATTGTGCCCGTTTACCCCTATTGGGCCCAATTGCAACTTAATGGGCCTTAATCGGCCTTAAGCCCGTTTTCCACTTACTATTCACATTATCGAGGCCTATTGGGCTCATTGTGCCCATCAGTATTTATTTGGTCTCGTTCTAAACTCTCGAATAGCTCAATAAATTATTTAAAACAATTTATCTCAAATTCCAGAATTTAATTCATTATGTACAAATATCGATGCAATTGTCGTAAATAAGGGTTACTTACCCGAGATTCCATGATAGTACGTAAATCGAAGCTGACTCGAGCTCTCGTTTGACGTTAATTGTCGAGCTACACAATTACATATTTTCCTGGGTTAATTTTCAGTCGGATATTAATCAAATTAAATATTCTAAAATTTAAACCGGTCAATTTCGACTGCTTACCGACTTACCCGCAGCTCGATTACTTCACTGAAATTTTTCTCCAATTTTTTCTCTTTTTCTTTTTCCCTTTTTCTCTTTCTTTTCCTTCTTTTCTGGCTGAACCGGTTCGATCTGGTCCAGCCCGGTTCAGACCTGTCCAATTCAGTCTGGTACGGTCGGGTCAGTGCTTCACCGGTCGGTTCTTCGCCAGCTTCCGTCGCCAGCAGCTCCGCGGGACCACGCGTAGCTCGAATCTGGCCTCGGTTTCACCATGTCTAGCCAAAAAGTGGCTGGTCCGGCCTCTTCTCCCCTCCGACGTTGGTTATATTTCTTTCTCTCCCGATCAGCATCGTTTTTGGCCGATTTTTACCTGGATCGACACCATTGGTCGTCCCCTCTGGCCGGTGGCGAGTCGTTCCTCCTTCCTCCGACCGCCGATCATCTCAATTTTCTCTCTTTCTTTCTCTTTCTCTCACTTTCTTTCTCTTTCCTCTTTCTCTCTCGCCGGCCGCGCCTCTCCTCTCTCTTCCGGCGCCGGCGAGGCTCGGCTGCCTCTCTCGTCTGGCTTCCCGGTGGCTTCCGTCCGGTAGAGGTAGAAGCACGGGTCTCGGCCTCCTTCACACGTCTTCAGTTTCCTTTTTCCTTCCAGAATCGCGAGTTTGCGATTCTTTTTTATTTATTTATTTATTTATAATTTATTTTATTCAATATTATATTCTAAAAATCTCAAAAATATCTAAAAAAAATTATATTTTATTCTTTTAATCAATCATTGAATTTATTTGTCTTATTTCGTCTTTTCGGTATATTTTTTCAATATTTTCGAGATATTTTTCAAGGTGAAAATTTCGATGTATTCCAATAAATTTATATCTTGATTAATTTAACCTGAATTTAATTATTTCTTCGTTATTGATCAAGATTTCTCAATCTCATATTTTTAATAAAATTTTCTTATCACGATTAATATCGAATTTCTATCTTTTGACCGTTTTACCCATATACACGATCGGGACCAATTTAGGCTGACTTTCCTTCTTGGACCCACTATAATCTCTCATTTAAAATTCGTATCTCTGTCCGGACAATTCAAATCTCATAAATTTAGTTTGAAATTCCTTAATTGTCCATTTTTGAATTTAACATACGTTCGACTACTTCATTCATATTTATATGATCAAATCATCCGTCTTATGATTCCATTAACATATAACCATATCCATAAAATGTGTGAATCATAAGGAAATAAGATAACAATCGGGTCTTACATACATTCAATGTTAAGTGGTATGTTCATACATACTATGTGTTATAACATTTACATCCCCCATATTACAAATTCAAATTAACATTGTGCTTTTAAATTCTTTAGATACTAAAAGGATCTCTGTGTATATACCTCTGGGTGATGGAGAAGTAGCAGATGTCTCAACAAAACGCCTCAGTCCTCACTGGGCTACTATGTACGCTCTGTAGGGGGGAAAGTAGAGAGGGATGAGCAACCACACGCTCAGTAAGACAATAATGCAAGCATGATAGATAACTACTCTATCTACATGTTGATAATGTCATGCATAAATCATTTATAATTGGAGCATAAGGAAAACAAAACTATGCCATATGCATATACATATATCATGTATCGAAAATCATTTAAATTGGCATATAAAACATGGTAAAACCATCATGTACAAATCATCTCATGCTCATCATTGTCAAATCTCATAATAAAAGGGAAATTCCATTTGAAACATCCTTTTAATTTTATCTCATTCTCAATTTCATCAAAACCCCATCACAAACATTTCACAATCACAAGCATCATTATCATTTCTCAATCAAAATCCCATACGGCTCGACTCCTCCCTCGGGTCTACCCTAGACAGTCAAATCACATTTATATATCAAAACCATGTGGTACTGTGTAAATCGAGTGAGACAGGTCACTATATCACAAAGACTATGTTGGCCAACTATGTCACAAATCATCCCAAATCACACGGATCTCGGTGTGTAGGGTATCATGCTAAAACGAAGATGGGTTAGTTCTCCGCCAGACTTTCTCATCAGTATCTCAACCACGCGGTACAGCATACTCCATGTGATATACACGGTACAACGTACTCTACGGACCCATATCATGGTTGGAGGTGCCAGCTATAGGTCTTATCTACCCCAATGCCATGTGTAACCGATATAGTCTCAAGTGCACGTTGGAGTATTTTCTTTGGTGTCAGGTCCTATCCCCTCATGGCCTTGCTCGCCCCTTTTGGGTTCCCTGAACACCATATCAGTTCCTAGCCCCTCATGGCCTTACTCGCCCCTTTTGGGTTCCCTAAAGTGGATTAATGTCAAGTCCTAGCCCCTCACCTTCACCACACTCAAGAGGTCTGTTAGGCCTGTTGGGTTCCCTAGACATTAATCCATATCACCCTCACCACAGCGTCATATATACCACAGTGTGAAAACTAATGCGAACTAAGCTCTAGCATGATTCATATATTATCATTAAATCACCTCGTACGAGCAGCGCTCTAGTACAACATTTATGCATGAAAACATGATGAAAACCACGTACGAGCACAGCTCCAGTACGGTTATATGCATAAGAAAACCACTCGAAATCAACGTACGAGCAGAAACTCCAGTACGGTTTATAAAACATCATCACAATCAAATCAAGGTGTGGGCTAAGCTCCAGCACATTTCATACTAGTAAAAGCATCAAAATCCAGTGCGAGTTAGGCTTCAACACGATTTAATCCACATAAACTCAATAGACGGCTCATATACATTCAAAACAAATCACAAAACATTATTAGCACCTCACATGGGCTATTCCACCACATCAATAAATCACTAGCCAGCCTATCCTTTTATTTGTCCACAACAAAGTATCATGTTTTGTGAAAACATTCAAAACACGTGATTTATGCAATTATTAGCCTTACTATCCCTTTTTATAACATCCACATAAAAACCAAATCATACACATACTTATAGTTATTCATGCATACCAACAATCGTTTTCTTGAATAATCATACATTTCATAAACGCCCTATATTCACCCACAAGTTTAAAATACGAGTAGTTATCTCTATATACTCATAGAATTCCCTTACCTAGAATCGTGTTGCGTGATTCCACTTCCTTTGAGTTGCTTACTCGTGCGGTTTGATTCGTCTCCAACGAACTCTCCGGAACTGCACACAATCGCATAACACATCGATTTAGTCAATATAACATAACTTTGGTGTTTGCTATATTCGATCTAACTAATAGCCTCCATTAACATTTATGAGGCCTAGCTTTATCATTCTACTCATAATCTCGAGTTTATTGATTCTTACCAAATCTATATTAAATCAATACTAAACTCTTAGCGTTCATAATTCATCATTCCTTCACTATGGCATTCATCAAACACTACATGTGCTTATTTTCATAATTTCACTTAAACCCACAATGTAGTTCCATTTAACCATCTAAAATCATACACATTACTTCAATAACAACTTTAGCATGCCCATAAATCATCAACTCATTCAACCTATATCTTCTCACACTATACCCATTCTAGGTTTTCTAGGTCACACCAATTCCATCACATTCCTAGATAATTTATCCATCAATACACATCTAGGTCAACTCCAAAATCAACAAATAGACAAATGTATTTGGGCTGAAGTGTTAGAAACTTACCAAATCTAGCTTCTCCTCTTGCTCCAAATGACAATGCCCTTAGCTCCTTCAATTCAACAAGTGAGGTTTTGATTTCAAACTATGTTGTTCTCTTCTTGGATTTGAACAACTTTATATCTAATAGCTTCCCTTCAATTCTTACTGGAAATGGGTTGATTTTAGAGAGATAAAACTAGGTTTTGAAGGTTAAAATGGAAAGAATGGTTCTATCTCAGAAAAATGCAGATTTCACTCCTCCTTTTATAGAAATTACTTGATGATATCGATCTGTCAAAGCATGAGATCGATCTGGTCCTCTTAAATCCCTTATTTTCACGCCAATTTGAATGCATAAGATCGATCTGTCAAGGGCTTAAGATCGATTTGTATCAGGCAGCAACTTAAGGAGATCGATCTGCTTTCAGGGGAGATCGATCTGCTTCAACCTGAGAGCTAAGGAAATCAATCTGTTTGCATAAAAATTGATCTTCTCATTACAAAATGTTTAGCAGATTGATTTGGCTCCATTGTAGATTGATCTGTCTTGTTCCATAGCTCAAATAAGAGCATTTTTTTCTATTCCAGATCGATCTCTCATCCTATGAGATCGATCTGGCCTTCATATTTTTTAGATTTTCTGTAGTTTTTCTGCAGCAACACACACCCAAACATCCTTAATTTACTGCCATGGTCATTTTCTCATCCAGTTACCTTTAAGACTTGAAAATGGCATCCATTCATACCTTATAAACATTAGAACTTGTGTGAATTCATTGTATAGCTAAAGCTATACCATACCAAGCTAAATAGAAGTACAACTTCATTCCATTTTACTACACTACTCATTTTGAGTTCCAATCACATTCATCACTTATAAAAGTTCATTTCTCTATATTCATATAAAATGAAACTTGTGTGTACATTACAAATTCACGTTACAAGTATGTACATCGAATCCATGGACTTACATCATTTATGCTTTACATTGTAAATACATCACCATACTCATGATTTCATAAAGGTTACATCCAAAAATACGGGTCTTACATCTTCTTTTCTCACCAACCGGCTCAAGTGGTCAGCTATTAGGTTTTCTGCCCCTTTCTTATCTTTGATCTCGAGATCAAACTCTTGCAGTAGAAGAATCCACCTAATCAGCCTTGGCTTCACCTCTTTTTTCGCCAGAAGATATTTCAAAGCTGCATGGTCAGAAAACACAACAACTTTAGAACCAAGCAAATAAGATCGAAACTTATCTAAAGCAAATACAATAGCCAGAAGCTCTTTTTCGGTCGTCGAATAATTGCACTGAGCTGGGTTAAGCGTCCTTAACGCATAATAGATCACATAGGTCTGGTTGATGATCCGCTGTCCTAAAATAGTCCCCACAGCATAATTGCTTGCATCGCACATTATTTTGAAAGGCAACTCCCAATCTGGTGGTTGAATGGCAGGGTCAGAAGTCAAAGATGACTTCAATTCATCGAAAGCTGTCTTGCACTCTTCGTCGAATTCAAAGGGTATGTCCTTCTGTAACAACTTCGAAAATGGTAGTGCTGTCTTCGAGAAGTTCCTAATGAATCTATGATAAAAACCTGCATGACCAAGAAAAGAACGCACTTCTCGCACACTAGTGGGGTAGGGTAAGCTCAAAATCAAATCAATCTTAGCCTTGTCTACTTCAATTCCCTTTGATGAAACTACAGGACCTAAAACAATGCCTTGTTCTACCATGAAATGACATTTTTTAAAATTTAGCACTAGATTAGTTTCAATGTATCACTCAAGCACACTCGTCTAATGATTTAAGCATTTATCAAATGAGTTATCATGCACTATGAAATCATCCATGAACACCTCAATGCAATTTTCCAACAAATCAAAGAAAATACTTACCATGCATCTTTGAAAAGTACCTGGTGTATTACAAAGGTCGAACAACATCCTTCAAAAAGCAAATGTTCTAAATTGGCATGTGAAAGTTATTTTCTCCTGATCTCATGGTGCAATCAGAATTTGGTTATAACCTAAAAATCCATCAAGAAAATAGTAGTGCGATTTACCAGCTAAACGTTCAATCATTTAATCAATGAAGGGTAAAGGAAACTGATCCTTTCTAGTTGTCGAATTTAGCTTGCGGTAGTCTATACATACTCTCCACCCATTCTGCACTCTTGTTGGAATAAGCTCATTATTTTGATTTCTCACAACTGTGATCACAGTTTTCTTTGGTACAACTTGGATTGGACTCACCCATTTACTATCCAAAATTGGATAGATTATACCTGCATTTAACAACTTCAGAATCTCTGTCTTGACTACTTCCATCATCTGGGGATTTAATCTTCTTTGAGGTTCTCGACTTGGTTTAGATCCCTCTTCGAACAGAATTTTATGCATGCACATAGATGGACTAATTCCCTTAATGTCAACTATTGTCCATCCTATGGTTGTTCTATGATCACGAAACACCCTGATTAACATTTTTTCTTGCACCACTGTTAAGTTCTTCACAATAATGACTGAAAGTGTCTCATCATCTCCCAGGTAAGCATACTTTAAGTGGTCAGGTAAGGACTTCAATTCCAAAATCGGTGCCTGCACAACAGAAGGTAGTAGCTTCATGTGAGAAAATGGCAGTTCCAATCTTTTAACTTCATACCTGGGCTGCAATGACTGTATGGCCATGATTATTTCTTCAACTTTCGAACTTAGCTCTAATTCAACCTTGGTCTACATCAATCTTTTACTAATCACCACTTCCAGCTCATCCATTCTGTTTACTTCAAATGTATCCTGTGTTAAGACAAGAAAACTGTCAATGGAAAATACTGAATGTACATCTGCTGATACCTCATAGCATCGAAGATACTAATTTTGACAATCTCTCCATCGAGCTCCATGGCTAATGTCTCATCAAACACATCAATCTTAATCCTGGCAGTGAAAAGAAAGGGCCGACCTAAAATTATTGGTGCAAAATTCACTGGGCTGCTGTTGTCCTCCATATGCAGAATGTAGAAATCAACTGGAAAGGTCAACTAATTCACCTGCACCAAAACATCCTCAACTACCCCTTTGGGGTATGCATTAGACCGACCTGCTAATTGTATGATCACTCTGATTTTTTTCAAAGGACTTAAATTTAAGGATGCATAAATTGAAAAAGGCATAACATTAATCGATGCACCCAAATCTTCCATCGCATGTTCGATTTGCCTATTACCAATGATGCAAGGGATTGTAAATGTACCTAGGTCTTTACACTTTTTGGGCAGTTTTCTCTAAATGACTGCAGATACATTCTCCCTCACACTTACCTTCTGATCGCCTCTTAGTTTCCTCTTTTTTATGCACAACACTTTAAGGAAATTCGCATACCTTGGAATTTGTTTCACTACGTCCAAAAGTGGTATGTTAATTCCCACCTTCTTAAATACCTTCATGATTTCTTTCTATTGTTTCTCTTTCCGTGTCTTAGCTAACCTGCAGGGAAAGGGAGGGCGGATAGGGTTATTGTTATCCATAACATGTTGCATATGTGTCTCAACCTTTTTCTTTGCCTTTGAAATGTGAGATCTGAGAATTTTAGACATATTTTAATTATGTAATATGAACTTGAAGTGTAATTTATTGAGCTAAGTGAAATGTATATGTGATGAATGAGAAATAATCCAAGTAGTAGACTGTGGAAATTATATTTTTAGATTTACATGTTAAGTGTTTAACTAAAGTGTGAAACTATGAGGTCAGATCGATCTTAGAGAAGGAGAGATTGATCTGGTGAGTTAAAAATGATAAGGAAGGAGGAAAGTAAGTGAGCAAATCGATCTCCAATGGAAGAGGATCGATCTCCTTATGATTCTGTTTGAGAGAAGATCGATCTCATGAGGAAGGGATCGATCTCCAAATATTTCTGTTTGGGGGAAGATCGATCTTCTCAATGAGCAGATCGATCTCATAAAGCCATAAAGAGATCGATCTCACCCCTCGACAGATCGATCTCCTAGGAATAAAATTACCCCAAATCGTCCCCAAATTCAAATGCAAATCGATCTCATCAAGAGCCAGATCGATCGCCTACCCTCCGTCTATATAAGGAACCCCTGCTTTCTCCTGCAATTTCATTTTCTCTCTCTTCAAAACCCCATTTTCACTTGAGCCCTAGCTTTCTCACTCAGCCAAAGCACCCATTTTCATCCAAATCAGAGGTTATGGCAAGAAGGAAAGTTGTTCCTCATCAAAGGGAGAACAACATACTTGGAAATCAGAAGATAGATTGAATCGAGGCAAGAGATAAGCTCTTCACAAGTTTTGGGTAATTTTTAAACCTCGATCTTGATATTTGAGATGATTTTGGTGATAATGGTTGTTGGCATTGTGTTGAAGTAGCTGGAAAATGATTAGGGATTGATGAAATTACAATGTAGTTGGAGTGATAAAGATATTTAGTAATTTTGGTAATTTTGGGAATTTTGAGCTATAAATGGAAATTTAGACAATGTGGTGAATTAGCATAGATATTATGGCATGGGAAGTGTAGAATGTTGAGATGTTGTGAATGAGATTGTGGATTGTGATAGAGTTACGGGAATTGAGAGATTTGAGTTGTTATGAGCAATTATGCTCGATTTTGAGAATTGAGGTTACTGTGATGATGAGTATTGATGTTTTAACATCGTTTGGACAGCTCGGGAGTTCCAGAGTGGAATGCGAGACTAGTCTGTGACAATGGGGAAACAATTGCACTATACGAGGTGCAAAGAGGTAAGGGAAACTAAACCATTTGTGTATGTGATTTGTGAACTATTATAGCATGATTTACGATTTGTAAAACAAGCATGTTTGATGTGTTGTGTTTTGATGAGAATGCACATGATTTTTATAGCCGGTTGGAGCCCAATGTTTTTATGAGTTTATAAGCTACGTAGGAAATCGCTTTATAAACCATTGAGTTTGTGTGAGAAACGAATTGGGCTTTACATTAAGGCAATATCGAGATTTGAGAAATGTGTGCGTGTTTTACCGGTTGGGACTCGATTTTAATATGTTTTGTGTTGAGTACAAAACGGTTTTAAATGAGTTTTATGAGAAAGAAACCACTATGAGTTCTACGTGAAGGCAAACCAATTTTATATGATAATGGCGATTGATAAAGACTTAGGTGTGTAATTTTGAATACACACCGGGCATTGCTCTGGTAGCATGTAAGCCCGATTCTTCTCCATTCTAGTAACGTGAGATCCCCCATTCTATGGCTGTGCCACGTATATTTGGTGGCTGTTGCCACGTGAGATCCCTCATTCTGTGGCTGTGCCACGTATATTTGGTGGCTGTTGCCACGTGAGATCCCCCATTCTATGGTTGTGCCACGTATTTTTGGTGTTTGTTGCCACGTGAGATCCCCCATTCTGTGGCTGTGCCACGTATATTTGGTGGCTGTTGCCACGTGAGATCCCTCATTCTGTAGCTGTGCCACTTATATTTGGTGGTCGTTGCCACGTGAAATCCTATTCTGTGGCTGTGCCACGTGCGAATCTAAATCTGTGGCTATACCGCATGTGTTTGGTGGCTGCGCCACGTGTATTATTATTACAGTGATTTTATCACGTTTATTGAGAAAGCCATTATCGCATTATTTTCACATGCTTGTTACTGCTCTATACTGAGCCTTTTACTTCATGTTTCCACATGATTTTGAGATATGAGAATGTTGTTTTGAGAACTTTCTTGCTATGGTTTTCAAATGAGTATACTGAGTTTCATGTGCAAATAAATATTTTATGATGTGTATTATGGTTTATATAATGAGTCCCTTACCCCCTTACTGTGCGATCTAGAAGCTCACCCTGTTTCCCCCCCCCCCCCCCAATATTTCTTCAAGTGAAAAAGGGTCTCCCTGCGACGTACGGAGTAGTGGCTAGTGGAGGACTTGAGCTCCAGGCCATATATTATGTTTTGAGGTATCATTTAACTTTTCATGTACCCAGACAATTATTGTAATTACAGACACTTGATGTATAGCATTGTATGGGATGTATTAGGATTAATTAACTTGAGATTGAGTAATGTATATGTTATGATATATACTATCTAATGATGTGATCCTGAGGTATGATAAATATGATGATGTATGACACTGCACAGGAATGCACCCTTAATTGTGAATTGATGAGTAAAAAGTTTTTAAATTTGCCCTATTTTTCACGTTTTTGGGGCGTGACAGAGCTTTCTTGGTATCAAAGCTTAGGGTGTCTAGTACTGTCCGTGTCGATTAAGTGAAATAGAATACATCCCAAGTGTCTGCAATAGTCTGGTCATGAACTGAATTTGAGGATTGAGATTTCAATCGATTTTGATATGTACGCGCAAGAGACGAATTGAGATAGAGAATGAGTGGACGACGAGGTCGTTCGAGGAGACAAGCAGAGTCCCCTCCGCCACCTGCCCCCCAACCAGAGAGTCCTAACTCTCGATTTAATCGGATTGAGACCGATGTGAGGTAAGATTTTAAGCAGATGACAGCGCTATTCATGTAACACTTTGGAGTTAATGCATCGAGAACTACTCCTACACCACCACAAGGACCTCCCATACCCCCAGTACAGATATACCCAGTGCCTCCCGTCACTAAGCCTGAGGACAAAAGTATGGTCTGACTGAAGGATTTTTTGAAGATGAATCCATCCGCATTTAGGGGAAAGAAGGATCCTACAGAGGCTGAGGAGTGGTTGACGGAGTTGAGAGTTATATTCGATTATCTGGGGTGCACCGATGCTGAGAGGGTCAGTATGAGTATCTATATGTTGAACGGGAGAGCTCGAGATTGGTGGGGTACCACCCAGGGTATTCTGATGTCCCGCCATGATGTGATTGGTTGGGAAGAGTTTCAGACAGCCTTTAAGACCCAATATGTACCACGAGCCACCCAGAAAAAGAAACAGGCCGAGTTTTTGAGTTTAGTACAGGGTGATATGTCTGTGGATGACTATGAGAGCCAATTCACCGCGCTATTGAGATATGACCTAGAGACCTTCAAGAATGAAGAGCTCCGCACAGAGAAGTTTGTGTATGGATTGAAGCCCATCATCAGAGATAGATTGATAGGGCTATGTATTACTAAGTTTGGAGATGCTCTGAGATGAGCACAAGAGATTGAGAGGGGAATTGAAATGGTACAGTCCCAGAATGAGATCAGAGCAGTGAATAGAGATAAGGGTAAGAGGCCAGCGATTTTCCAAACAGATGCTCGGAGAGGTTCCTTCAAAAGAGGAAGGATTGAGGTGCAGAAGGGCAGATTAGAGAGACCAGAGTTTACCCTAACATCAGGGAGAGCCCTCGAGATGTCAGGATTGAGACAAGGTTTTGCAGAAATTGTGGTCGAATGCATGAGGGAAGTTGTACTGGGTTGATCCATGGATGTTTTAGATGTGGAGACATGGGTCACATGGTGAAAGATTACCCTCAACCTCAGAAACCACATGTTCCAGAGCCCACTAGACAACAGCCTCAAAGAGTGAACCCTCAAAGACGGGCCACTGCTGCAGAGAAAGGGAAGAAACCTGTTACATAGGGACGTGTGTTTGCCCTAGATAAGGAGACCGCAGACACTTCTGCAAAAACTATAAGAGGTACACTCTCTGTCTGTGAATATAAGGCTCATGTGTTAATTGATCCAGGATCCACGCATCCGTTTATTTCAGAGCATTTTGCATGTAGTTTAAATTTGAAGTTTGAACCTCTAGAATATATACTACATGTAAATACCCCTATGCGTGAATCCCAGAGGACTGAGTTAATCTGTAGAGGATGTGAAATAAAGGTGGGAGATAGAGTCATGTTAGCAGATCTAATCATGTTAAATATACATGGGTTTGATGTAATTTTGGGAATGGATTGGTTGGCAACCAATCGAGTGAGTTTAGACTGCTACACTAAAATTGTAACTTTCTCCCTACCTGAACCTTACAGTGTACGTTTGAGATATTGAGTAAATATACATATGGAATTTTGTAAACAATTTGAGAATTTCAATATTATTTTGGAGAATATTAAATATGATTGTTCATGTGAAGGTTATGAAACACTCATCTCAGATGATGATCAGGAACATCCGAGGATTGAGGATATACCTGTGGTGTGTGAATTTCTGGATGTTTTCTCAGAGGAGTTACTAGGTTTACCACCAGAGAGAGAGCTGGAGTTTACCATTGATTTGGTACCAGATACTCAGCCGATCTCTAAACCTCTCTACAGGATGGCATTAATGGAACTTGAGGAATTGAAGAAACAACTACAGGAGTTATTGGATCAAGGGTTTATTAGACCCAGTGTTTCATCGTAGGGAGCACCATATTATTTGTTAAGAAGAAGGATAGTAGTCTCAGATTATGCGTAGACTACCGGTTGTTGAATAAAGCCACGGTGAAGAATAAATATCCATTGCCCAGGATTAATGATCTACTTGATCAGCTGAGAGAGGCATCAGTCTTTTCTAAGATTGATTTAAGATTGGGCTATCACCAATTGAGGATTAAGGAAGAACATATTTCGAAGATGACCTTTAGGACAAGGTATGGCCATTATGAATTTCTAGTGATGTCCTTTGGATTGACGAACGCACCTACAGCCTTTATGAGATTAATGAACAAGGTGTTCAGAGACTATCTAGATAAATTTGTGATAGTCTTTATTGATGATATCCTAGTATACTCTCGGTCATATAAGGAGCATGCATAACATTTGTGGTTAGTACTTCAGATACTTTGAGATAAACAATTATATGGAAAGCTTAGTAAGTGTGAGTTTTGGCTGGATCAGATAGCTTTCCTTGGTTATATAGTCTCAGAGAAAGGAGTATCAGTGGATCTAAGTAAAGTGGAGGCTGTGCTTAACTAGGAAAGACCGAGGACAGTTACGGAGGTATGAAGCTTCCTTGGTTTGGCAGGATATTACAAAAGGTTTGTGGAAGGATTTTTCAGGATTGTCGCCCCTTTGACTAAGCTCACGCGCAAAGAGACTCCATTTATATGGACTGATCAATGTGAGCTCAGTTTTCAGGAATTAAAGAGGAGGTTAACAGCGGCACCTGTGTTGACTATCCCTCAGGGATCAGGGGGATTTTTGGTATATAGTGATGCTTCTCATCAAGGATTGGGGTGTATGCTTATGCAGCATGGAAGAGTGGTCGCATATGGATCACGACAGTTGAAAGACCATGAGCGAAATTCCCCCACGCATGATCTGGAGTTAGCCGTTGTGGTATTTGCCTTGAAGATCTGGCGACACTACTTATATGGAGAAAGATTCTGGATCTTCACTGATCACAAGAGTTTGAGATATCTCTTTGATCAGAAAGAGTTAAACATGAGACAAAAGAGATGGATGGAACACCTTAAGGATTATGACTGCGAGATTTTATATCATCCGAATAAGGCGAATGTAGTTGTTGATGCCCTGAGCAGGAAGAGTATGATATCTGCTATGATGATCATGTAATGGGATTTACTAAAGCAGTTCGTCGAACTCCGGATCAAAGTTAAAGAGATAGAGACTGGATTTTTGGCTAGCTTACGGATAGAGCCCAGGATCATGGATCAAATTAGAACTGGGCAGCGCAATGATCAGAGGTTGATAGATATGGTTAGCCAAGCTGAACAGAGTTCGCAATCGAATCTCACAGTCAGTGAGGATGGATTGTTGAGATTCAGAGGACGGATTTGTGTATCGGGCAATGATACCCTAAAGAGACAGATACTGAGAGAATCTCACGACTCGCGATACACCATGCACCCAGGGAGTACTAAGATGTACCGAGATTTGAGAAAGGTGTACTGGTGGAGTGGTATGAAGCGAGACGTGGCAGAGTATGTGGCCCGATGTTTAATATGCCAGCAAGTGAAAGCTGAGCATCGGAAGCCTGGAAGACTACTACAACCTTTATTTGTACCTACATGGAAATGGGAGCATGTCACTATGAACTTTATTATGGGTTTACCGAGGACCCAAAGAGGTCGTGACGTTATATGGGTTATAGTGGATAGATTGACCAAAAGTGCCCACTTCCTTGCCATCAAGAGCACAGATACTGTGGATGCATTAGCTGAGCTGTATGTCAACGAGATAGCTAGATTACATGGGGCTCCAGTAAGTATTACTTCTGATAGAGATTCCCGATTTACTTCCAGATTTTGGACCCAATTTCAGGAGTCCATGGGATCTCAATTGAATTTTAGTACTGCCTATCATCCTCAGACAGATGATCAGTCAGAGAGGACTATCCAGACCCTAAAGGGTATGTTGAGGGCATGTACGATGGATTTTAAAGGATCATGGGATGATCACCTACCCCTAGCAGAGTTTGCGTACAATAACAGCTATCATGCGAGTGTTGGAATGACACCTTTTGAAGCTCTATATGGCAGGTGGTGTAGATCCCCTGTAGCTTGGGAAGAAGTCGGTGACAGAAAGATAAATGCTCCTAAGCATGTTGAGCAAGCTGAACAAGGTGTGAAACTCATATGTGAGAGGTTACGGGCTGCACAGAGTTGACAGAAAAGCTACGCAGATGTGCGTAGATGGCCACTCGAGTTTGATGTTGGTGATGCAGTATTTTTGAAAATATCATTGAGTAAGGGTATCATGCGATTTGGAAAGAAAGGAAAATTGAGTCCTCGATATATAGGACCATTCGAGATTCTTGAGAGAGTGGGAGAGGTAGCCTATAGATTGGCATTACCCCCATAAATGTCCGGAATACACAATGTTTTTCATGTGTCTATGTTGAGGAAGTACCACCCGAACCCTTCTCATGTCATAGAGTATGACGAGATGGACATACAAGAGGACATGAGCTATATTGAGGAACTCGTCCAGATTCTCGATAGAAAAGAGAAGGTACTTGGAACCAAGAGCATCCCATTAGTGAAAGTTTTGTGGAAACATCACTCAATGGAAGAGGCAACGTGGAACTAGAGAATCTCATGAAGGAGAAATACCCCCATCTATTTGACTAGTTGAGTTGAATTTAGAGGACCAAATTCTTTTAAGGTGGGGAGGATGTGAGATCTGAGAATTTTAGACATATTTTAATTATGTAATATGAACTTGAAGTGTAATTTATTGAGCTAAGTGAAATGTATATGTGATGAATGAGAAATAATCCAAGTAGTAGATTGTGGAAATTATATCTAGAGTCTTACATGTTAAGTGTTTAACCTAAGTGTGAAACTGTGAGGTCAGATCGATCTTGGAGAAGGAGAGATCGATCTGGTGAGTTAAAAATGACAAGGAAGGAGGAAAGTAAGTGAGCAGATCGATCTCCAATGGAAGAGGATCGATCTCCTTATGATTCTGTTTGAGAGAAGATCGATCTCATGAGGAAGGGATCGATCTCCAAATGCTTCTGTTTGGGGGAAGATCGATCTCCTCAAGGAGTAGATCGATCTCATAAAGCCATAAAGAGATCGATCTCACCCCTCGACAGATCGATCTCTTAGGCATAAAATTACCCCAAATCGTCCCCAAATTCAAATGCAGATCAATCTCATCAAGAGCCAGATCAATCTCCTACCCTCCGTCTACATAAGGAACCCCTGCTTTCTCCTGCAATTTCATTATCTCTCTCTTCAAAACCCCATTTTCACCTAAGTCCTAGCTTTCTCACTCATCCAAAACACCTATTTTTGTCCAAATCTGAGGCTGTGGCAAGAAGGAAAGTTGTTCCTCATCAAAGGGAGAACAACATACTTGAAAATCGGAAGACGGATTGAATCGAGGTAAGAGATAAGCTCTCCACAAGTTTTGGGTAATTTCTAAACCTCGATCTTGATATTTGAGATGATTTTGGTGATAATGGTTGTTGGCATTATGTTGAAGTAGCTGAAAAATGATTAGGGATTGATGAAATTACAATGTAGTTGGAGTGATAATGATATTTAGCAATTTTGGTAATTTTGGGAATTTTGAGCTATAAATGGAAATTTAGACAATGTGGTGAATTAGCATAGATATTGTGGCATAGGAAGTGTAGAATGTTGAGATGTTGTGAATGAGATTGTGGATTGTGATAGATTTACGGGAATTGAGAGATTTGAGGTGTTATGAGCAATTATGCTCGATTTTGAGAATTGAGGTTACTGTGATGATGAGTATTGATGTTTTAACATCGTTTGGACAGCCCGGGAGTTTCAGAGTGGAATGCGAGACTAGTCTATGACAATGGGAAACAATTGCACTATACGAGGTGCAAAGAGGTAAGGGAAACTAAACCATTTGTGTATGTGATTTGTGAACTATTATAGCATGATTTGCGATTTATAAAACAAGCATGTTTGATGTGTTGTGTTTTGATGAGAATGCACACGATTTTTATAGCCGGTTGGAGCCCAATGTTTTTATGAGTTTATAAGCTACGTGTGAAACCAGTTTATAAATCGTTGAGTTTGTGTGAGAAATGAATTGGGCTCTACGTTAAGGCAATATCGAGATTTGAGAAATGTGTGCGTGTTTTGCCGGTTAGGACTCGATTTTAATATGTTTTGTGTTGAGTACAAAATGGTTTTAAATGAGTTTTATGAGAATGAAACCACTATAAGTTCTACATGAAGGCAAACCAGTTTTATATGATAATGGCTATTGATAAAGACTTAGGTGTGTAATTTTGAATACACACCGGGCATTGCTCTGGTAGCATGTAAGCCCGATTCTTCTCCGTTCTGGTAACGTGAGATCCCCCATTCTATGGCTATGCCACGTATATTTGGTGGTTGTTGCCACGTGAGATCCCTCATTCTGTGGCTGTGCCACGTATATTTGGTAGCTGTTGCCACGTGAGATCCCCCATTCTGTGGTTGTGCCAGATATATTTGGTGGCCGTTGCCACGTGAAACCCTATTCTGTGGCTATGCCACGAGCGAATCTAAATCTGTGGCTATGCCACGTGTGTGTGGTGGCTGCGCCACGTGTATTATTATTACAGTGATTTTATCACGTTTATTAAGAAAGCCATTATCGCATTATTTTCACATGCTTGTTACTGCTCTATACTGAGCCTTTTACTTCATGTTTCCAAATGATTTTGAGATATGAGAATGTTGTTTTGAGAACTTTCATGCTATAGTTTTCAAATGAGTATACTGAGTTTCACGTGCAAATAAATATTTTATGATGTGTATTATGGTTTATATAACGAGTCCCTTACCCCCTTACTGAGAGATCTAGAAGCTCACCCTGTTTTTTTCCCCCCAGATTTCTTCAAGTGAAAAAGGGTCTCCCTGTGACGTACGGAGTAGTGGCTAGTGGAGGACTTGAGCTCCAGGCCATATATTGTGTTTTGAGGTATCATTTATCTTTTCATGTACCCAGATAATTATTGTAATTACAGACACTTGATGTATAACATTGTATGGGATGTATTAGGATTAATTAACTTGAGATTGAGTAATGTATATGTTATGATATATACTATCTAATGATGTGATCCTGAGGTATGATAAATATGATTATGTATGACACTGCACAGGAATGCACCCTTAATTGTGAATTGATGAGTAAAAAGTTTTTAAATTTGCCCTATTTTTTGCGTTTCCGGGGCATGACATGAAATCTGCCTTTCGATCTCTTTTCCACTACGCAGCACTACGACACTCACATTCTCCCTGGGTTCTTTATTATTTGAGATGGTAACTTCCCAGAACCTTGAGCTTCTAATCTGCCAACCATGGTTGCTAGTTGATCCATCTTTTTTTCTAAGTTTTGGATGCTTGTCCTTGTTTCCTGTTGGAATTGCAAAGTGTTGTTAGTAAGGTTTTTCACAATCTCTTCAAGTGACACACTTGATCTTGAGCTTGTGGATTGATTTGTTTGTTGCCTTTGAACAGAATGTTGATAGCCAGCTTGGTTACCATATCTCAAATTTGGATGATCTCTCCAGCTTGGGTTATATGTAGGTCACGGCCCAAAAATCAAAGTAAATTTTTCATTTTTCTTTCATACTTACTTGTCCTCTGATCTTGACCACACTCCACTAACAATTGGGTTGTGCGTCAATGCCAGTCTCACCATTCATTCACCATATAACTTAATTCCTTATTAAAGGAAAGGTAAACACATGAGATTTCACTAATTCTTTCCCATTCATTTACAAGTGTTTACAATGTCTATACATCCCCGAAAGTTACTTACGAACATGTTACTGTGCTATTCTTATTTAGATACAATATCTACAAGTGTATATACCTCAAAATGATGGGCAGCAATGGATATCAGGAATGCTGTACTCAGTCACCTTAAAGTCTACTGAAAGAAATCTATGTAGGAAAATGAAAGAGTTCAGCATATCAAGCTCAGTAAGGTAATCTTACGAACAAGTAGGTAACCATACTACCTACATGAATATGGTGCTGTGCATAAGCCACCCTTTCTCCACACATTTTAAAATAGATGCTACAATTCATGATGTCATGTAAAACAAGTTCACATATGGATTTCAAAGAGCATGGAAAAACTCAACATGCAAATCCATTTAAATCATTTCATTCTCGTTAAAATTTCACAACACAGCCAGGACTCCACCCATCCCTCAGGTGTTCCTAACTCACACAAAATCATGAAATCAGATGCTTTTCAAAGCATTAATAACATGCGACACAATGAATGTCATGTAAAACCAGTTTACATCACGTATGGGTTTAAATAGCATGGAAATAACATCATGCATATTTCAGTTTAAATCCCAGTTTCATTCTTATCAAAATCACATCTCAGTCAGGATTCAACCCCTCCCTCGGGTGATCCAAACTCACACAAAAGTTCACAAACATGATTTTCAAAACATTAAGTAACAACATGCGAGACTTGGCACTATATATATATATATATATATATATATATATATATATATATATATCTCAGGCAAATAAACAGGAGTATTAGCCATATACTCGTGATCCCATTACTACACGGATCCTGTGTGCGTGGTCTCACCACTATCGGGAACCGTCCTAAAAGGTGGGTCAGTCCATCCCGTCGGTCCTGTCCGATATCTCATATCCGAAGATGCCACTCGCATCCGAAGATGCCACTCGCATCCGAATATGCCACATAATCAATCCCAGCACGGTATAACGTACTCCATACTACTTGCAAGGTACAACGTACTCTATGGACCCATATCTCATATCCACAATCGTACCTGCCTCAAAATGCACGTGCGAGCATATATAATCAGCGTGACACACGGTCTACCCAATGCTCCAAGCACGACTCATCGCATGTCTCATAAAATCAGTGCGAGCGATGCTCCAGCACTCTTATAAAACCAAGGAAAATCTCGTGCGAGCAAAGCTTCAGCACGCGTATGATAAAATCTCATAAGATCTAGTGCGAGCTAAGCTCCAACACTCTGTCAAAATCATGTAAAACTAGTACGAGCTAGGCTCCAGCACTGTGTCATAAAAATCAAGTGAAAATCTGGTGCGAGTTAGACTCCAGCACCCTGTCACGAAAATCATATGAAAATCTGGTGCGAGTTAGACTCCAGCACCTATACATGTAAAACTCAAGTGCGAGCCCTTACTCCAGCACTAATGCATGCATCACACAAATCAAAACTCGTGCGAGCTGAGCTCTAGCACATCACACTTTCATAAAATCACATAGGCGGCTTTGTTATCTCAAAACAATTTTCACAAGAAATCACATTGTTGAAAATATGTAATGCTGTGCATTTTTATTTAAAAGTTAGCCAACCTACTCATGCACGTGTCAAAACACATTAAAAATAAGCAGGAACCTCCTGTTGTAAGACCCGATTTTAGTTAAAACATGAAAGTTAAAAATACAAAAGGACTGAAATGGAGTTCTCAAATACGTGCAAGGGCAAAATGGTCAAAAGATCGAAAGTAGAAATAAATTCGACAAGAAAATTTAATTAAAAATAATGGATTGAGAAATCTTGATCAATAACGAAGAAATAATTAATTTTCGGGTTAAATTGATCAAGATATGAATTTATGGGAATTAATCGGGATTTTTAATTCGAAAAATAATCCCAAAAATAATCAAAAAATATACCGAAAAGTCATTCGGGACAATATCCCGAAAATACGAAGGAATTATACTCGAAAAAGGGTCAAAATATAATAAATAAATTAAATTAAATTAATTAATTTGGAATAAAATAATAATTTTTGGTAGATATTTTAGATTTTTAATGTTTTTTATTGATTAAAATATTAATAAAATTAAATAATAAATTAGAGAAAAAAAAGAAAAACAGAATTTGGTCGGGGAGAGAGAAGAAAGAAACGAAAACGAAGCCGAAAACCCGAGGAACCAGCCCCAGCCCGTCGGCCTCACCACCAGACGTCACCGGGAAGCCGACCAGGCGAGACTGCTGAGCTCGCCGACACCGATAACTAAGGGAAAACGGCGGCCGGCAATGAGGAAAGGAGAGAGAGAGGGAACCGAGAGTGAAAGGGGCGAGAAAGAGGGAGAAAGAGAAGGAACGGTGGCGGACGGAGGCCGGGAAAAGGAAGAAGGACTCGCCACCGGCCAGGAAGAGGGCTGATTTGCCACCGTCAGCGATGAAAACGACCGGAAACAGCGGAAGGAAGGAGACCCACCGACGCCGAAAAGGAGAAAGGCCCGACCGGCGACTTTTCGACGACCTCGACCAAAACTGACCCCAGATCTGAGATGTGGATGACCCAGCAGAGCAACTGGCGGCGGAAGCCGACGGAGAACCGGTCGGCAAGGGACTGAACCGACCGAACCGAAGTGAATCGGGGTGAACCGGCGGGTCCGAATCGGGTCTGAACCGGACCGAACCGATTCAGCCAATGAGGAAAGGAAAAATGGAGAAAAAGAGAAAAAGAAAAAGAGGAAAAAGTGGAAAAAAATCCCGGCGATGTAATCGAGCTACGGGTAAGTCGGTAAGCGACCGAAATTGACCGATTTGAATTTTGGAATATTTTATTTAATTATTATTCGACTGGAAATTTACCCGAAAATTTATGAAATTGTGTAGCTCGACAATCGACGTCAAACGAGAGCTCGAGATAGCCTCGATTTACGTACTAGCATGGAATCTCGGGTAAGTAACCCTTATTTACGACAATTTACATCGTTATGCATGCTTCTGATTTAATTATCGCATAAAATAAATTAAATTATTAAAATTTAGATAAATTGTTGTAAATAATAAATTGAACTATTCGAGAGTTAGAACGAGGCCCAATAAATTGTTGGTGGGCCCAATGAGCCCAATAGGCCTCGATAATGTGAAAATTAAGTGGAAAACGGGCTTAAGGCCGATTAAGGCCCATTAAGGTGCAATCGGGCCCAATAGGGGTAAATGGGCCCAATGATTTAAATTAAGCCCAAAAAATAGGAAATACAATTAAATTGTATGATATCTGACCTGAGGAATAATTATACGCAGTTTCAGACACTGGATTGGGAGTAAATCGGACTGCGTGACGAGACAGCAGTAGAAAAGGAAAGGTCAGACTCTACAGAAAAATAAGGTAAGGGAATTCTACGGACTGCTAGAGGTAACTTTACGAAATTTCAAGTCATATGCAGTCTTTTAAATTATCTGAAGGGTCTAGAAGTAAATAAATAATTTTAGTGCCCCGAATGGGTAAATTACCAAAATACCCTTGTTAAGGGTAAAAATTTACAATTTTAGGAAAAATTGGGAGGAGCAAGAACAAGAGGTTCCTGCTCGTTCTGGAGGTGTTTTGATGCATACATGAGTAGGCTAGCTAACCTTGAAAGAAAAATGCACAGCATTGCATATTTTCAATGATGAAATTGTTTTGAAAACTGTTTTAAGGAAACAGAGCCGCCTACGTGTTTTTATTGACATGTGACGTGCTAGAGCTCAGCTCACACGATGCATTGATTTGTGTGATGCATGCATTAGTGCTGGAGCGAGAGCTCGCACTAGAGTTTTACATGCATTGGTGCTGGAGTCCAACTCGCACTAGATTTTATATATATATATATATATATGATTTTCGTGACATGGTGCTAGAGTCTAACTCGCACCAGATTTTACACATGATTTGATAAGAGTGCTAGAGCTTATGAGAGTGTTGGAGCATCGCTCACACCCCCCACTGATTTTTATGAGAACATGTGATGAGCCGTGTTTGAAGCATCGGGTAGACTGTGTGTCACCGATTAAATAGGCTCGCACGTGCGTTTTGAGACATGGCATGAGTATAGAGATATGATATGGGTCCACGAAGTACGATGTACCGTGTAAGTAGCATGGAGTACGATGTACCGTGTGGCATCTTCGGATGTGTGGTATCTTCGGATACGGCATCTTCGGATGCGTGGGATCGGATAAGACTGACGAGATGGACTGACCCACCTCTCGGGCAGTTCCCGATCATGGTGAGAACCCGCACACTAGGATCCGTGTATCAGAGGAACTCCCGAGGACATATGGCCATAGTCCTGGTTATTACCGATATACAGATGTTGCCTAGTCTCGCATGTTGATGATCTTGACGATGATTGAAACTAGGTTTTAAACTAAATGTGCATGATGATTATTTCAATGCTTTTTAAACCCATGTGTGATGTAAGCTGATTTTCATGGTTCTGTGTGAATCAGGACCACCCGAAGGAGGGGTTAAGTCCTGACTTTATTGTGAAAATTTTAAATGAGAAAGAAATGATTTAAAAAGAGTTGCATGTTGAATTTTCCATGCGAACGTGTTTTACATGACATCATGAATCATTGCATCAGTTTTGAAATGTGTGGAGAAAGGGTGGTTTATGCATGGCACTACGTTCATGTAGGTAGTATGGTTACCTACTTGTTCGTAGGATTGCCTTACTGAGCTTGATGTGCTCACCCCTTTCATTTTCTCACACAGATAATCTCCAGTAGATGTTGAGGCGACTGAGTACTGCATTCCGGATATCCGCTGCTGCCCATCATTTAAGGTATATACACTTGTACATATTGTATCTAAATAAGCATAGCACAGTAACATGTTTGTAAGTAACTTTAGGGGATGTATAAATATTGTAAACACTTATAAATGACTTAGAAAGAATTATTTATATGGTAAATGAATGGTGGGACTGGCATTGACGCGCAACCCAATTGTTAGTGGAGTGTGGTCACGATCAGAGGACAGGTAAGCATGAAAGAAAATAACAAAACGCAAAAAATTTACTCTGATTTTTGGGTAGTTTTGGGTCGTGACACCTGTTTTTGCTTCTCCCAACTTTTCCTAAATTTGAAAATTTTACCCTTCACAAGGGTATTTTGGTCATTTGCCATTTCGAGCATTCAAAAGTTTTATTTGAAATCTAAACCCTTCATACAATTTAACAGATTACAAATGAAGTCAAAATTGCGTAAAGCTACCTCTAGCAGTCCGTAAAATTCCGTTGCCTGGAATCACGTGCAAGCTTATCCCGTCTCGCCAATACCAGGTCTCTCAGTCCAAATTTACTCCAAACCAAGTCTACGGAGCTGCATATAACCACGTATTTGTATAAATTCTAATATATTTATCAGTATTTCACTCTTACTGATCGAATCTAAAGCACTGGGTTCGTTTTACTTTATTGGACTCGATTGCATCTTAATGGGCCTCGACCCATTTCTAGCCCGTTTCCACTTATTAAATCCCTTCTTTGGCTCTATTGGCTCATTTGGCTTACCAATACTCATCGGGCTTCGTTCCAAACCCATTGGATAGCCAATATATCATTTACAACTATTTATTCAAAATTTTGAATATAATTTATTTTATGCAGAATTTAATCCGAAAAATCCGTAAAATAATATTAACTCTGCATTAAGGACTCAAATTGTCGTAATTAAAGTGTACTTACCCAATAATATGCCGGGTATGAAAATTGGAGCTCAATCCGCTCTCGTTCAGGCTCTATCGTCGAACTGCACCATTAGATTAATCCGGGATAATTTTCGATCAAATATAATTTAAATAAATTTTTCAAAAATCAAATTGGTCACTTTTGACCTCTTACCGACTTTCTCGAAATTCGGTGTATCCCCAAAAATCTTCCTCTTTTTTCCTTTTCCCTTTTTTTCTTTCTTTTTCTCCCTTTTCCTCTTTCCTCCTTGGCTGAACCGGTCCGGTCTGGTTCAGCACAATGGCTTTCTCACTGAACCGCCGACCGATTCAGTCCCTTTTTGTCGTTCTGGCATCATCCGACCGGTTCCCGAGGTGCCACTGCAGCCGTTCAGCTCGTCTCGGATAGGGGAACGTTTGGCTGGCCTCGATCGGAGCCAAATCACGTCGGTGGCCGTCGTTCCTCTCTCTCTCCCTCTGTAGCTTCCTCTCTTCGATCCGTCGGATTTTGACGCCAGTGGGCGCGTACCGGTGGCAGGAGGGTCGCCAGGTCGTCCTCTTCCTTTTTCGACCCTTCACCTGGCCGCTGGGTCACCGGTGGTGGCTCGTCCGGTGATCTCCTCGGGTTCGCCTTCTTCGCTTTGTTTTCCTTCCTTTCGTGTTTTCCAGTTTCAGTTTCCATTTTTTTATTTTAATATTATTTTAATCATTAAAATAATATTAAAAATCCAAAATTATCTCCAAAAAATCATATTTAATTCATTTAATCCATAAATGAATTTATCAGTCTTATTTTGTCTTTCCAGTATATTTTTCTAATATTTTCGGGATAGTTTTACGAAAGAAAAATTTCGATTAATTCCAATATATTCATATCTTGATCAATTGGACTCGAAATTCAATAATTTCTCTTCGTTATTGATCAAGATTTCCTAAATCCATATTTTCAATGAAATTTTCTTATCGAATTTATATCGGATTTTTTTATCTTTTGATCGTTTTACCCTTCCACACATTTGGGACCAATTTATGCCAACTTTCCTTCTTGGACCCACTATAATTTCTCATTTAAAATTCGTATCTCGTCCGGACAGTTCAAATCTCATAAATTTAATTTAAAATTCCTTAACTATTTGTTTTCGGATTTTACGTACATTCGACTACTTCATTCATATTTAAATGATCAAAATCATCCGTCTTATGATTCCATTGACATATAACAATATCTATACAATGTGTGAATCATAAGGAAATACAATAAAAATTAGGTTTTACATAATCTCCCCTACTTAAGAAATTTGGTACTCCAAATTAGAACCAAGTTAGTCTGTAAATCATTCCGGATAATTCACACATATCATACTCTTACTCTCCAGCTCCTATTTAAATTCCTCTGAAGTGTAATACTATCGAAGGACTTTTATTTAGGGAGATCATTTGAACCTCAACACTTTCTCCTTCCTGTTTAATACTCGAATCTTATTATACCTTTAGAAAGAGAAACTTCCAAACACACTGATTCACACTCGATAAATCCTCACGATCCCCTTCTCTTGTCAGCATAGCTTTTTCATCTGTTTTGAGGTGTTCTCATTCTCTCACAATCAGCTGAACGCCCTCAGAGGCTTATTATACTAGATCAAGAGAAATTTTCTATCTGTCACCCACTTCTTTCTATCCATTCGGAAAAACAACCCTTACGTCCAAACAATGCTTCACACAATGTCATATCGATACTCGAGTGATAACTATCGCTGTGGGCAATTTAACTAATAGCAAATGATCATTCCAGGAGGTTCTAACATTAATTGCACACGTTCTCATCATATCCTCCAGAACCCGTACAGTCCTCTCTGACTGACCATCTATCTGAGGACGAAACGCTGTGCTCACACTCAACTGGGTTCCCATGGCTTCCTGAAACATGTTCCCAGAAGTGGGAAGTGAAGCGGGAATCCCTATCTGATACAATACTCCCTGGAATGCTACCTATTGTTTCACAATCTTCTTACTTGTATAAATCTGCTCATGCACTCAAAGTATCTATGGCTTTCATAACTAGAAAGTGGTTAGACTTAGTCAATCTATCGACTATCACCTAGATAGCCTCATGATTCCTGCGATCCTCTATAACCCATCACGATATTCATGTTAACTTGCTCTCATTTCCGTGTCGATATAGGTAGAGGTTGCAATAACCCTGCAAACTTCTATTGCTCTACCTTAATCTGCTGACATACGAGACACTTCTCCACAATCTCTACAATATCTCTTTTTATATCTGACCACTAATACCCTTTTCTGATTTTTCGATATATTTATTACTTCCCGGATGCACTGTATATCCCGAAGAGTGAGCTTCTGACAATAACACTATCTCATCCACTGTGGTCCTAGGGAGCACTTATACTGTCTCTGAATCTCAGTAAGCCATCATCACTCTGTGAACTCTATCACTGTACCCATATGAATTTGACCTATACTATCGACACCATGCCGATCATCACGCTAAGCCTGTCAAATCCGGTCACTCAAATCCGGTTTTAATCTCAAGCTAGCTGTCACACAGTCACTGTCATCATCAAAAAGGATCACATCACTACTGAGGCTCACATCTGCTCAGCAGCTCACACTCCCTGACCATCATATGTAATACCATCCCGAGACTCTTTCTGCTCAAGGCATCAGCCATTACATTAGCCTTTCCTGGGTGGTACAATTTCCACAATCATAATCCTTCAGAAGCTCTAACACACTTTGTTATTTCATATTCATTTCTTTTTATGAAAACAGATACTTGGGAATTTTATGATCAATGCATACCTGAAATTTCTCACCGTAAAAATAGTGGCACCATACCATCAGTGTATTACTACGGCTACAAATTTTAAATCATGGGCCGGATAGTCCTTTCATGGTTCTTGAACTGTCTGGATCCATACGTGACTATCATATCATTTTTCTTCAACATATAGCCCAATCTTAGTTTCAAGACATCTATATACCCTGACAAACCTCTTAATTTGTTGGGTATGGTGAGAATAAATGCGGTGGTCAGTTCATACTTTAATACACTAGAACTTCTGTCACGTCTATCATCCCATTCAAATACAACTTCTTCTAAGTTAAAAGTGTCAACAAAGTAGTTAATTTCGAGAACTTTCAACAAATCATCTATAAAAATAATTTCCAATTGTTCCTTATGATTTTTCTTAGACTTTAAATACACCCAAAATATCATCAATAAAGATGATAACAAATCGGTCAAGGTAAAGTTTAAATACCTCATTCATCAATGCCCTAACGAGTACACAGAATTGTCTTGGGCACATCCACAATCCACTAAATATTTTAATCACCTATATCCTTGACCTATGTACGCATAAAAGTATAATGTCATTTCGAAATCGCTTCCGTTCAAGATACTCACCAGCGTCATTTCCTTTTTCTTATATTAACAGCTTTTATAAAAGTTTAATTTTTTTAAAACTTCATAATTAATCGAATTTTATATTTCTTTATCGTACAAGTAAAGGTACCCTTATTTTAAATGTATATATTACGACTGTCGATTTCAATTTATAGGTTGTGTATACTTTTAGACGCTGTCAAGTCTTCAGGCGGGGAGGTATTTTGAAATACCTTTATTAACCCTCAAACTTGACCACATGGACTGGTTATGGATATATCCACCCCTTATCCTTGGTCGCAATTCATATCTACTACATATCACTTAATCCAAATTACTTCACATATCAGAGATATTCTTACCTTGCATACACTTCTTATTCCAATATATCTTGCATTCAGGATCTATCACTTCTCAAAGCTTATCTCTTTTCGTATATCAATTATAACAAAACTCTTTCATTACTTGTTAAAACTTACTGAACACTTTTTCTAGGATGAAACATCGCTATCTTAGAATAGCAATTTCAACAACATATTTTGTAGCCAATCAATTTATTCCCCATATTACATCAAAACACTCATATTTCATAGAATGAGATTGGTCTCCCTGTTCTTTTCCCCCCACTTTCAACTTACAATCTCTACCGACATATTTAATTAGCAGACTATCCTTCATTGGGGTGCTAACTATCAGCATTTCGCCTAATGATATAGGCTTAACATATTTCACTAACTTATATGCAAATGACGATGATATGCATAAATGTGTAGTACCAGGATCAATTAAAATAATTGATTCAATATTAATAATCAATATGTACCTTACACCACATCAAATAAAGCATCAATAGTGTCCTGGTCCTAAGCATACACTCGCCATCATTCAACCGCCTATTTCCGTGGTAACTACCACACATCCAACACTACCTATTAACAGGTCGGGGTCTTCCAATCATAATATTCGTGTAAGCGTTGAAACTGGATACACTGGGGCTTACCAATCATCTTACCCCATAATTCACTAACTCTAAATGTCCTACCAAACTGCCTATTTCCCGCTTTGACATCTCTGTTATCCACTATTTCATTTTTGTCTCTATTTCGACCCTTATTGCCTTTCTCAAACTCAGAGGCATGTAATTTCTAATCTTATTCACGCATTATGATCTGCGCACTGCCTCGTCGTATGTAGGATATCTAACGGGGCCAATCAGACTCTGATAGACGGTCTAAGTTTTTCCATGACTTTCGGACCATCCAATTCTTATTGTTCATAATGTTGGATTATACCTGCCCAGGGATGTAAATTGAGATTTATACTCATCGATTGACCTGTTCCTCTAGGTCAGAGTAAGGAACTATATCCGTAAATTCCTCTAAACAATGTCTGAAATATATATTGTCTCTATGCATCCAAAATTATCTCTCATATCAGTCCTGGATGTCTATCTCTTAAAATAGTTTGAGCGGATTTCTACCAATGCTCCGCCTCGCCTTCCAACATACACATATTTAAAAGTCACTTTCTCGATCGACATACACCGAAAGAATCAATACAACTTCGCTATCTCATTCACTCAGTCCTTAGTAACTATTGGTTTCTTTACTTCGCTAATTATCAAAGTGTGAGATCTGAGAATTTCAGACATATTTTATTGATGTAATAAGAATTCGAAGTGTAATTTATTGAGCTAAGTAAATTGTGGGAATTATAATTGGAGATTTATATGTTAAGTGTGTAAAATAAGCATGAACTATGAGGACAGATCGATCTGGGAGAAGGAGAGATCGATCTGGTGAGTTATAAACGACAAGGAATGAGAAATTTAAGGAGCAGATCGATCTCCAATGGAAGAGGATCGATCTCCTTATGAATCTGTTTGAGAGAAGATCGATCTTATGAGGAAGAGATCGATCTCCAAATGATTCTGTTTGAGAAAGGATTGATCTCATGAGGAAGAGATCGATCTCCAAATGATTCTGTTTGGGGCGAAGATCGATCTCCTTAGGAGCAGATCGATCTCATAAAGCCATAAAGAGATCGATCTCACCCCTCGACAGATCGATCTCCTAGGCATAAAATTGCCCAAATCGTCCCCAAATTTCAAACGCAGATCGATCTCATCAAGAGGCAGATCGATCTCCTACCTCCAGTCTATATAAGGAACCCGTGTTTTCTCCTGAAATTTCACTTTCTCTCTCTTCCAACCCCCATTTTTCTGAAAACCTAACTTTCTCACTCATCCAAATCCCCCATTTTCGATCGAATCAGCTGTTGTGGCTAGAAGGAAAGTTGTTCCTCATCAAAGGGAGAACAACATACTTGGAAATCGAAGGACGAATCGGATCGAGGCGTGAGTTGTGCGTCTCACAAGCTTTGGGTAATTTCTAAACCTCGATCTTGATATTTGAGCTGATTTTGATGATATTGGTGGTTGTCATTGTGTTGAAATAGCTGAGAAATGATTAGGGATTGATGAAATTTCAATGTGGTTAGAGCGATAATGATATTTAGCGATTTTGATAATTTTAGGAATTTTGAGCTATAAATGGAAATATAGATAATGTGGAGAATTAGCCTAGATAATTGGCATGAGGAATGTAGGACATTGAGATATTGTGAATGAGGTTGTAGTTTGGGGTTGAGTTACGAGAAATCAAGAGATTTGAGGTGTTATGAGCAATTATGCTCGATTTTGAGAATTGAGGGTTATGAGATAATTGAGTATTGATGTTTTAACATCGTTTGGACAGCTCGGGAGTTCCAGAGTGGAATGCGAGGCTACTCCGTGATACGGGGGAAACGATTGCACTATACGAGGTGCAAAGAGGTAAGGGAAATCTAAACCATTTGTGTATGTGAATTGTAAACTATTTTAGCATGAATTGTGGTTTATAAAACAAGCATGTTGAGTGTTTTGTGTTGAGATATAATTGCACACAATTTTTATAGCCGGTTGGAACCCAATGTTTTTATGAGTTTATAACTGGGTTCTACGTTAAGGCAATATTGAGATTTGAGAAATGTGTACGTGTGCTTTGCCGGTTGGAACTCGGTTTTATTACGTTTTGTGTTGAGTACAAAACGATTTTTAAATGAGTTTTATGAGAGAAAAACCATTACGAGTTCTACGTGAAGGCAAACCTGTCTTATGTGATAAGACTTGGGTGTATAGTTATGAGTACACACCGGGCATTGCTCTGGTAGCATGTAATCCCGAATTCTTCTCCGTTCTGGTAACGTGAGAATAACCTATTATGTGGCTATGCCACGTAAAATTGGTGGCTATGCCACGTTGAGAAAAACCCATTGGTGTGGCTGTGCCACGTTGAGAAACCCCATTGGTGGCTGTGCCACGTTATACCCCATTGGTGGCTGTGCCACGTTTCTCACGTTATACCCCATTGGTGGCTGTGCCACGTTGAGAAACCCCATTGGTTGCTGTGCCACGTTATACCCCAAATTGGTGGCTGCGCCACGTTGAGAAACCCTATTCTGTGGCTATGCCACGCGAGAAATTAAATCAGTGGCTTTGCCACGTGTGTTTTGTGGCTATGCCACGTGAGAAATTAAATCAGTGGCTATGCCACGCGTGTTTAGTGGCTGTGCCACGTGCATTATTTTTACTGTGATTTTATCACGTATTTGAGAAAGCGTTTAACGCGTTGTTTTCACATGCTTTGTTATTGCTCTAGAGTGAGCCTTTTTCTTCATGTTTTTACATGACTTGAGACATGAGAATGTCATTTTGAGTATTTTCATGCTATGGTTTTCAAATGAGTTTCACATACAAAGAAACCTTTTGTGATGTGCATTTTGGTTTATGAAATGAGTTCCTTACCCCCTTTACTGAGCGATTTAGAAGCTCACCCTGGTTTCCTTTCCCCCCAGAGTTCTTCAAGTGAATAAGGACTTCCCTGCGACATACGGAGTAGTGGCTAGTGGAGGATTCGAGCTCCAGGCTATATATTTTGTACTTTGAGGTATATTTATCTTTTCATGTACCCAGACTATTAATGTAATTGCAGACACTTGGTGTATAACAGTATATGGGATGTATTAGGATTAATTTACTTGGAATTGAGTAAGGTGTATAATACCGTATTTATTGTATCATGATGAGATCCTGAGGCATGATAATTATGATGATGTATGACACTGCACAGGAATGCACTCTTAATTGTGAATTAACTAGTAAAAAGTTTTAAATTAGCCCTATTTTCCGCATTTTCGGGGCGTGACAGAGTTTTCTTGGTATCAGAGCTTAGGGTGTCTAGTACTGTCAGTGTCGGTTAAGTGAAATAGAATACATCCCAAGTGTCTGTAATAGTCTGGTCATGAACTGAAATTGAGGATTGAGATTTCAATCAATTTTGATATGTACGGGCTGGAGACGAGTTGAGATAGAGAATGAGTAAACGACGAGGTCGTTCGAAGAGGCAGGCAGAGTCCCCTCCGCCACCTGTCCCACAACCAGAGAGTCCTAACTCTCGATTTAATATGATTGAGACCGATGTGAGGCAAGGTTTTGAGCAGATGGCAGCGTTATTCGCGCAACACTTTGGAGTTAATGCCTCGGATACTACCCCTACACCACCACAAGGACCTCCCATACCCCCAGTGCCTCCCGTCACTCGGCCTGAGGATAGAAGCATGGTCCGACTAAGGGATTTTCTGAAGATGAATCCACCCGCATTTAAGGGAAAGAAGGATCCTACGGAGGTTGAGGAGTGGTTGACGGAATTAAGAATTATATTTGATATCCTGGGGTGCACCGATGCTGAGAGGGTCAGTATGAGTGCCTATATGCTGAAGGGGAGAGCTCGAGATTGGTGGGGTACTACCCAGGGTATTTTGATGTCCCACCATGGTGTGATTGGTTGGGAAGAGTTTCAGACAGCTTTTAGGACCCAATATGTACCACGGGCCGCTCAGAGAAAGAAACAGGCCGAGTTTTTGAGTTTGGTACAGGGTGACATGTTTGTGGATGACTATGAGAGCCAATTCACAGCGCTATTGAGATATGACCCAGAGACCTTCAAGAGTGAAGAGCTCCGCACAGAGAAGTTTGTGTATGGGTTGAAGCCAGTCATCAGAGATAGATTGATAGGGCTATGCATTACTGAGTTTGGAGATGCTCTGAGACGAGCACAAGAGATTGAAAGAGGGATTGAGATGGTACAATCCCAGAATGAGCTCAGAGCGGTGAATAGAGATAAGGGCAAGAGGCCAGCACTTTTTCAAACAGAGGCTCGGAGAGGTTCCTTCAGAAGAGGAAGGATTGAGGTGCAGAGGGACAGATTGGAGAGACCCAGAGCCTATCCTATTATCAAGGAGACCCCTCGATATGTCAGGCCGGAGACAAGGTTTTGTAGAGACTGTGGTCGATCGCATGAAGGAAGTTGTACTGGGTCGATCCATGGATGTTTTAGATGTGGTGACATGGGTCACAGAGTGAAGGACTGTCCCCAACCTCAGATACCACATGCTCCGGAGCCCACTAGACAACAGCCTCAGAGAGTGGATCCCCGGAGACGGGCCACTGCGGCAGAGAAAGGGAAGAAACCTGTGGCACAGGGACGTGTGTTTGCCCTGGATAAGGAGACCGTAGACACTTCGGCAGAAACTATAAGAGGTACACTCTCTGTCTGTAATCATAAGGCTCATGTGTTGATTGATTCAGGATCCACGCATTCGTTTATTTCTGAGCATTTTGCATGTAGATTAAACTTGAAGTTTGAACCTCTAGAATATATACTACATGTAAATACCCCTATGCGTGAATCCCAGAGAACTGAGTTAATTTGTAGAGGATGTGAGATAAAGGTGGGAGATAGAGTGATGTTAGCAGATCTAATCATGTTGAATATACATGGGTTTGATGTAATTCTGGGGATGGATTGGTTGGCGACCAATCGAGTGAGTTTAGACTGCTACACTAAGATTGTAACTTTCTCCCTACCTGAACCTTATAGTGTACGATTGAGGTATTGAGAAAATGAATATGTGGAATTCTAGTAGTAATTTGAGAATTTTAACATTATTTTGGAGAATATTAAATATGATTATTCATGTGAAGGTTATGAGACACTCATCTCAGACGATGAGCGGGAACATCCGAGGATTGAGGATATACCTGTGGTGTGTGAATTTTTGGATGTTTTCCCAGATGAATTGCCAGGTTTACCACCAGAGAGAGAGCTGGAGTTTACCATTGATTTGGTACCAGATACTCAGCCGATCTCTAAACCTCCTTACAGGATGGCATTAGTGGAACTTGAGGAATTGAAGAGACAACTCCAGGAGTTATTGGATCAAGGGTTTATTAGACCCAGTGTTTCGCCGTGGGGAGCGCCAGTACTATTTGTTAAGAAGAAGGATGGTAGTCTCAGATTATGCGTAGACTACCGGCTGTTGAATAAAGCCACGGTGAAGAATAAATACCCACTACCCAGGATTGATGATCTACTTGATCAGCTGAGAGGGGCATCAGTCTTTTCTAAGATTGATTTGAGATCGGGCTATCACCAATTGAGGATCAAGGAAGAAGATATTCCAAAGACGGCCTTCAGGACAAGGTATGGCCATTACGAATTTCTGGTGATGTCCTTTGGATTGACGAACGCCCCTGCAGCATTTATGAGATTGATGAACGAGGTGTTCAGAGACTATCTGGATAAGTTTGTGATAGTCTTTATTGATGATATCCTGGTGTACTCTTGGTCGTATGAGGAGCATGCACAGCATTTGTGGTTAGTACTTCAGATACTCCGAGATAAGCAATTGTACGAAAAGCTTAGTAAGTGTGAGTTTTGGCTGAACCGGATAGCTTTCCTTGGGCATATAGTCTTAGAGGAAGGAGTATCCATGGACCCAAGCAAGGTGGAGGCTGTGCTTAATTGGGACAGACCGAGGACAGTGACTGAGGTACGAAGCTTCCTTGGTTTGGCAGGGTATTACAGGAGATTTGTGGAAGGATTTTCAAGGATTGCCACCCCTTTGACTAAGCTCACGCGCAAAGAGACTCCATTTATATGGACTGATCAATGTGAGCTCAGTTTTCAGGAATTAAAGAGGAGGTTGACAGCGGCACCTGTGTTAACTATTCCTGAGATATCAGGAGGATTCTCAGTGTATAGTGATGCATCTCACCAAGGATTAGGGTGTGTGCTTATGCAGTACGGAAGAGTGGTCGCATATGGATCGCGACAGCTGAAAGACCATGAGCGGAATTACCCCACGCATGATTTGGAGTTAGCCGCGTGGTATTTGCTTTGAAGATCTAGCGACATTACTTATATGGGGAAAGATTCCAGATCTTCACTGATCACAAGAGTTTGAGATATCTCTTTGATCAGAAAGAGTTAAACATGAGACAAAAGAGATGGATGGAACTCCTTAAGGATTATGACTGCGAGATTTTATATCATCCGGGCAAGGCGAATGTGGTTGCTGATGCCCTGAGCAGGAAGAGTATGATATCTGCTATGATGATCAGGGAATGGGATTTGTTAGAGCAGTTCACCGAACTTCGGATCAGAGTTAAAGAGGTAGAGACTGGATTTTTGGCTAGCTTGTGGATAGAGCCTAGGATCATGGATCAGATTAGAACTGGGCAGCGCAGTGATTAGAGATTAATAGATATGGTTAGCCAAGCTGAGCAGAGTTCGCAGTCGGATCTCACCATCAGTGAGGTTGGATTGTTGAGATTCAGAGGACGGATTTGTGTACCGAACGATGATACCCTGAAGAGACAGATACTGAGAGAATCCCACTGCTCGCGATACACCATGCACCCAGGAAGTACTAAGATGTACCGAGACTTGAGAAAGGTGTATTGGTGGAGTGGTATGAAGCGAGACGTGGCAGAGTATGTGGCCAGGTGTTTAGTATGCCAGCAAGTGAAAGCTGAGCATCGGAAGCCCGGAGGACTACTACAGCCCTTACCTGTACCTACATGGAAATGGGAGCATGTCACTATGGACTTTATTATGGGTTTACCGAGGACCCGAAAAGGTCGTGACGCGATATGGGTCATTGTGGATAGATTGACCAAGAGTGCCCACTTCCTTGCCATCAAGATCACAGATACTGTGGATGCCTTAGCTGAATTGTATGTCAGCGAGATAGCTAGATTACATGGGGCTCCAGTGAGTATTACTTCTGATAGAGATTCCCGGTTTACTTCCAGATTTTGGACCCAGTTTCAGGAGTCCATGGGATCTCGATTAAGTTTTAGTACCGCCTACCATCCTCAGACAGATGGTCAGTCAGAGAGGACTATTCAGACCCTGGAGGATATGTTGAGGGCGTGTACGATGGATTTTAAGGGATCATGGGATGATCACCTGCCCCTAGCAGAGTTTGCGTACAATAACAGCTATCATGCGAGTATTGGAATGGCACCTTTTGAGGCTCTATATGATAGGAAGTGTAGATCCCCTGTAGCTTGGGAAGAGGTCGGTGACAGAAAGATAAATGCTCCCGAGCTTGTTGAGCATGCCGTACAGAGTGTGAAACTCATATGTGAGAGGTTACGGGCTGCACAAAGTAGACAGAAAAGCTACGCGGATGTGCGTAGATGGCCACTCGAGTTTGACGTTGGTGATGCAGTATTCTTGAGAGTATCACCGAGCAAGGGTATCATGCGATTGGGGAAGAAAGGAAAATTGAGTCCTCGATACATAAGACCATTCGAGATTATTGAGAGAGTGGGAGAAGTAGCCTACAGATTGGCATTACCCCCACAGATGTCTGGAATACACAACGTTTTTCATGTGTCTATGTTGAGGAAGTACCACCCGGACCCTTCTCATGTCATAGAGTATGACGAGATGGACATTCAACAGGATATGAACTACACTGAGGAACCCGTCCGGATTCTCGATAGAAAGGAGAAGGTACTGAGAACCAAGAGCATCCCATTAGTGAAAGTTTTATGGAAACATCACTCAAGGGAAGAGGCAACGTGGGAACTAGAGAGTCTCATGAAGGAGAAATACCCCCATCTATTTGACTAGTTGAGTTGAATTTGGAGGACCAAATTCTTTTTAAGGTGGGGAGGATGTGAGATCTGAGAATTTCAGACATATTTTATTAATGTAATAAGAATTCGAAGTGTAATTTATTGAGCTAAGTAAATTGTGGGAATTATAATTGGAGATTTATATGTTAAGTGTGTAAAATAAGCATGAACTATGAGGACAGATCGATCTGAGAGAAGGAGAGATCGATCTGGTGAGTTATAAACGACAAGGAAGGAGAAATTTAAGGAGCAGATCGATCTCCAATGGAAGAGGATCGATCTCCTTATGAATCTGTTTGAGAGAAGATCGATCTCATGAGGAAGAGATCGATCTCCAAAAGATTCTGTTTGAGAAAGGATCGATCTCATGAGGAAGAGATCGATCTCCAAATGATTCTGTTTGAGGAGAAGATCGATCTCCTTAGGAGCAGATCGATCTAATAAAGCCATAAAGAGATCGATCTCACCCCTCGACAGATCGATCTCCTAGGCATAAAATTGCCCAGATCGTCCCCAAATTTCAAACGCAGATCGATTTCATCAAGAGGCAGATCGATCTCCTACCTCCAGTCTATATAAGGAACCCATGTTTTCTCTTGAAATTTCACTTTCTCTCTCTTCCAACCCCCATTTTTCCGAAAACCTAACTTTCTCACTCATCCAAATCCCCCATTTCCGACCGAAGCTGTTGTGGCAATAAGGAAAGTTGTTCCTCATCAAAGGGAGAACAACATACTTGGAAATCGAAGGACGAATCGGATCGAGGTGTGAGTTGTGCGTCTCACAAGCTTTGGGTAATTTCTAAACCTCGATCTTGATATTTGAGCTGATTTTAATGATATTGGTGGTTGTCATTGTGTTGAAATAGCTGAGAAATGATTAGGGATTGATGAAATTTCAATGTGGTTAGAGCGATAATGATATTTAGCGATTTTGATAATTTTAGGAATTTTGAGCTATAAATGGAAATATAGATAATGTGGAGAATTAGCCTAGATAATTGGCATGAGGAATGTAGGACATTGAGATATTGTGAATGAGGTTGTAGTTTAGGGTTGAGTTACGAGAAATCAAGAGATTTGAGGTGTTATGAGCAATTATGCTCGATTTTGAGAATTGAGGGTTATGAGATAATTGAGTATTGATGTTTTAACATCGTTTGGACAGCTCAAGAGTTCCAGAGTGGAATGCGAGGCTAGTCCGTGATACGGGGGAAACGATTGCACTATACGAGGTGCAAAGAGGTAAGGGAAATCTAAACCATTTGTGTATGTGAATTGTAAACTATTTTAGCATGAATTGTGGTTTATAAAACAAGCATGTTGAGTGTTTTGTGTTGAGATATAATTGCACACAATTTTTATAGCCGGTTGGAACCCAATGTTTTTATGAGTTTATAACTGGGTTCTACGTTAAGGCAATATTGAGATTTGAGAAATGTGTGCGTGTGCTTTGCCGGTTGGAACTCGGTTTTATTACGTTTTGTGTTGAGTACAAAACGATTTTGAAATGAGTTTTATGAGAGAAAAACTATTACGAGTTCTACGTGAAGGCAAACCTGTCTTATGTGATAAGACTTGGGTGTGTAGTGTTGAGTACACACCGGGCATTGCTCTGGTAGCATGTAAGCCCGAATTCTTCTCCGTTCTGGTAACGTGAGAATAACCTATTCTGTGGCTATGCCACGTAAAATTGGTGGCTATGCCACGTTGAGAAAACCCCATTGGTGGCTGTGCCACGTTATACCCCATAGGTGGCTGTGCCACGTTGAGAAACCCCATTGGTGGCTGTGCCACGTTATACCCCATTGGTGGCTGTGCCACATTGAGAAACCCCATTGGTGGCTGTGCCATGTTATACCCCATTGGTGGCTGTGCCACGTTGAGAAACCCCATTGGTGGCTGTGCCACGTTATACCCCAAATTGGTGGCTGCGCCACGTTGAGAAACCCTATTCTGTGGCTATGCCACGCGAGAAATTAAATCAGTGGCTTTGCCACGTGTGTTTTGTGGCTATGCCACGTGAGAAATTAAATCAGTGGCTATGCCACGCGTGTTTAGTGGCTGCGCCACGTGCATTATTTTTACTGTGATTTTATCACGTATTTGAGAAAGCGTTTAACGCGTTGTTTTCACATGCTTTGTTATTGCTCTAGAGTGAGCCTTTTTCTTCATGTTTTTACATGACTTGAGACATGAGAATGTCATTTTGAGTATTTTCATGCTATGGTTTTCAAATGAGTTTCACATACAAAGAAACCTTTTGTGATGTGCATTTTGGTTTATGAAATGAGTTCCTTACCCCCTTTACTGAGCGATTTAGAAGCTCACCCTGTTTTCCTTTCCCCCCAGAGTTCTTCAAGTGAATAAGGACTTCCCTGCGACGTACGGAGTAGTGGCTAGTGGAGGATTCGAGCTCCAGGCTATATATTTTGTACTTTGAGGTATATTTATCTTTTCATGTACCCAGACTATTAATGTAATTGCAGACACTTGGTGTATAACAGTATATGGGATGTATTAGGATTAATTTACTTGGAATTGAGTAAGGTGTATAATACCGTATTTATTGTATCATGATGAGATCCTGAGGCATGATAATTATGATGATGTATGACACTGCACAGGAATGCACTCTTAATTGTGAATTAACTAGTAAAAAGTTTTAAATTAGCCCTATTTTCCGCATTTTCGGGGCGTGACACAAAGGGGTGTGAAAATCTCTATAGTCTGAGGCATCTGTGCAAGTTTTACCTTTCCTATTTTCAACTACCTGCATAGACTGAGTAAACAACTCCAAAATATTTTCTACACTCGACTCCATCCTCGTGAAACGTGTCTCAATACTGTCTGGTCTCTTTATAAGACCTTGTGGAGTATGCTCAACATCAGTCTCCACCTAAACCTCCTCATGGGTCTCATGGGTGGAATCAACACGACTAGTAGGCTCAGGCCTACCTTTATAGCCTCTGCCTCATGCTCTACCTTCTCTACTGCAACCAGTGTTCCGCATAATGCCCGAATTCTGCATTCTCAACCATTTCTTAGTTAAAACCCATCTCAATATACACGAATGTATCTAACCAAACACAGTAACACGGGGATGTAATTTCCTAATTACTGACAGTGATACACATCAAACCAATTTCGCTCTGATACCACCAATGTCACGACACAAAAATCAAAGTAACTTTTTCGTTTTTCTTTCATACTTACTTGTCCTCTGATCGTGACCACACTCCACTAACAATTGGGTTGTGCGTCAATGTCAGTCTCACCAATCATTCACCATATAACTTAATTCCTTATTCAAGGAAAGGTAAACACATGAGTTTTTCACTAATTCTTTCCTATTCATTTACAAGTGTTTACAATGTCTATACATTCCCAAAAGTTACTTACAAACAAGTTACTGTGCTATTCTTATTTAGATACAATATGTACAAGTGTATATACCTCAAAATGATGGGCAGCAGCGGATATCAGGAATGCAGTACTCAGTTGCCTCAAAGTCTACTGAAAGAAATCTGTGTAGAAAAATGAAAAGGGGTGAGCACATCAAGCTCAGTAAGGCAATCCTACGACCAAATAGGTAACCATACTACCTACATGACTGTGGTGCTGTACATAAACCACCCTTTCTTTACACATTTTAAAATAGATGCTACAATTCATGATGCCATGTAAAACAAGTTCACATATGGATTTCAAAGAGCATGGAAAAACTCAACATGCAAATCCATTTAACTCATTTCATTCTCGTTAAAATTTCACAACACAGCCAGGACTCCACCCATCCCTCGGGTGTTCCTGACTCACACAAAATCATGAACTCAGATGCTTTTCAAAGCATTAATAACATACGACACAATGAATGTCATGTAAAACTAGTTTACATCACGTCTGGGTTTAAATAACATGGAAATAACATCATGCAAATTTTAGTTTAAATCATTCTTATCAAAATCCCATCTCAGTCAGGATTCAACCCCTCCTCGGGTGATCCAAACTCACACAAAAGTTCACAAACATGATTTTCAAAACATCAAGTAATAACATGCGAGACTTGGCACTATATATATATCTTAGGCAAATAACCAGGAGTATTGGCCATATACTCGTGATCCTACTGCTACACGGATCCTGTCGGGGTCTCACCACTATCGAGAGCCGTCCCGGGAGGTGGGTCATACCGTCCCGTCGGTCCTATCCGATATCTGGCATCCGAAGATGCCACTCGCATCCGAAGATGCCACATAATTAATCTCAGCACGGTACAATGTACTCCATGCTACTTGCACAACGTACTCCGTGGACTCATATCTCATATCCACAATTGTACCTGTCTCAAAACGCACGTGCAAGCATATTTAATCGGTGTGACACACAGTCTACCCGACACTCCAAGCATGGCTCATCGCATGTCTCATAAAATCAGTACGAGCGATGCTCCAGCACTCTCATAAAATCAAGAAAAATCTCATGCGAGCAAAGCTCCAGCACGTGTATTATAAAATCTCATAAGATCTAGTGCGAGCTAAGCTCCAACACTTTGTCAAAATCATGTAAAACTAGTGCGAGCTAGGCTCCAGTACTGTGTCATAAAAATCAAGTGAAAATTTGGTGCGATTTAGACTACAGCACCCTGTCATGAAAATCATATGGAAATCTGGTGGGAGTTAGGCTCCAGCTCATATGCATGTAAAACTCTAGTGCGAGCCCTTGCTCCAGCACTAATGCATGCATCACACAAATCAAAACTCGTGCGAGCTGAGCTCTAGCACGTCACACTTTCATAAAATCATGTAGATGGCTTTGTTATCTCAAAACAATTTTCACAAGAAATCACATGTTGAAAATATGCAATGTTGTGCATTTTTATTTAAAAGTTAGCCAGTCTACTCAAGCACGTGTCAAAACACCTCAAAAATAAGCAGGAACCTCTTGTTCTTACTTCTCCCAATATTTCCTAAATTTGGAAATTTTACCCTTCATAAGGGTATTTTGGTCATTTGCCCATCCGAGCATTAAAAATTTTTATCTAAAATCTAAACCCTTCATACAATTTAAGAGACTGGAAATGAAGTCAAAATTGCGTAAAGCTACCTCTAGCAATCCGTAAAATTCCCTTACCTGGAATCACGCGCAAACTTATCCCGTCTCGCCAATACCAGGTCTCTTAGTCTAAATTCGCTTCAAACCAAGTCTACGGAGCTGCATATAACCACGTATTTGGGTTAATTCTATTATATTTATCAGTATTTCACTCTTATTGATCAAATCTAAAGCACTGGGTCCGTTTTACTTTTTGGGCCCAATTGCATCTTAATGGGCCTCGACCCATTTCCAACCAGTTTCCACTTATTAAATCCCTTCTTCTAGTCTATTGGCTCAGTTGGCTTGCTAATACTCATCGGGCTTCGTTCCAAACTCATTGGATAGCCAGTATATCATTTACAACTATTTATTCAAAATTTCGAATATAATTTATTTTATGCAGAATTTAATCCGTAAAATCCATAAAATAATTTAACTCTGCATTAAGGACTCAAATTGTCGTAATTAAAGTGTGCTTACCCAATAATATGCGGGGTACAAAAATTGTAGCTCAATCGACTCTCGTTCGAGCTCTGTCGTAGATTAATCCGGGTTAATTTTCGATCAAATATAATTTAAATAAATTTCTCGAAAATCAAATCGGTCACTTTTGACCTCTTATCGACTTACCCGAAGTCCGGTGTATCCCCAAAAATCTTCCTCTTTTTTCTTTTCCCTCTTTTTCTTTCTTTTTCTCCCTTTTCCTCTCTCCTCCTTGGCTGAACCGGTCCGGTTCGATTCAGCACAGTGGCTTCTCACTGAACCGTCGATCGGTTCAGTCCCTTTTTGCCATTTCGACGTCGTCTGATCGATTCCTGGTGTACCGCTGCAACCGTTCGGCTCATCTCGGGTAGGGGAATGTTCGATTGGCCTCGATCGGAGCCAAATCACGTCGGTGGCCGTCGTTCCTCTCTCTCCCCCTCCGTGGCTTCCTCTCTTCGATCCATCGGATTTCGACGCCGGTGGGGTGCGTCCCAGTGGCAAGAGGGTCGCCCAGTCGTCCTCTTCCTTTTTCGGCCCTTCGCTTGGCCACTGGGTCACTGGTGGTGGCTCGTCCGGTGATCTCCTCGGGTTCGCCTTCTTCGCTTCGTTTTCCTTCCTTTCGCGTTTTCCAGTTTCAGTTTCTATTTTTTTGTTTATTATTTATTTTAATATTATTTTAATCATTAAAATAATATTTAAAATCCTAAAATATCTCAAAAAATTATATTTAATTCATTTAATCCATAAATGAACTTATCAGTCTTATTTTGTCTTTTCGATATATATTTCCAATATTTTCGGGATAGTTTTTCGAATGGAAAATTTTGATTAATTCTAATAAATTCATATCTTGATCAATTGGACTCGAAATTCAATAATTTCTCCTTATTATTGATCAAGATTTCCTAAATCCATAATTTTAATGAAATTTTCTTATCAAATTTATACCGAATTTTTTTATCTTTTGATCGTTTTACCTTTCCACACGTTCGGGACCAATTTATGCCGACTTTCCTTCTTGGATCCACTATAATTTCTCATTTAAAATTCGTATCTCTGTCCGGACAGTTCAAATCTCATAAATTTAATTTAAAATTCCTTAACTATCTGTTTTTGGATTTTGCGTACATTCAACTACTTCATTCATATTTATATGATCAAAATCATCCTTCTTATGATTCCATTGACATATAACAATATCCATACAATGTGTGAATCATAAGGAAATATAATAAAAATCGGTTCTTACAATGTATTTGCATACGAATCATGTCTCTGTTAGGGCTGACCTGGAAAATTTCCTATGGCAGTCGCTTGTTGCATGATCGGGTCATCTTCTTGCAAAGTTGGACACATGTCAGTGTTGTATCCTACCAACGAACAGATTCCGCACACCTTTACTACTTGTAAGTTCCCTACTGCCATTTGACGAACTAAAGAGGTTAGATAAAAAATTTGACGTTCCAAGTTGAAAGTACTTACCTCGTTCACCTTCTTCGGTGTGTGATTCAATCTACTCCCGAACTGTTGTGTATTGGCTGCCACGTTGGCGATGAGATTCCTCGCAGCCTCTGGGGTCTTATCAACTAATGCTCCTCCTCTGGCAGCATCAATCATGTTCCTGTCCATTGACATTAAACCTTCATAGAAATATTGTATTAGAAGCTGGTCAGTAATCTAGTGGTGTGGACAGCTCGCATATAGCTTCTTAAAACGCTCCCAATACTCGTACAAGGTTTCACCATTATATTGTCGAATGCCACAGATCTCTTTTCTTATATTTACAGCCCTAGAAGCTGGGAAAATACTTCTCCAAAAACAACTGTTTCATCTCATTCCATGAACGTATGGATCCTGAAGGAAGGTAGTATAACCAGTCCTTCGCTTGATCTGCCAACGAGAAGGGGAATGCCCTCAGCTTGTTTTGATCCTTTGAGATGCCCTGTGGTTTCATGCTCGAACACACCACATGAAATTCCTTAAGGTGCTTGTGGGGATCTTCACCTGTAAGTCCAAGTAGGCAGAAGATGTATTAGTCCCTATTTAAGTTCAAAAGTTGCATCTAAAGCATGGTACTCAATACACAAAGGTTGTAAGTTTAAGTCAGGAGCAGCAAGCTCCTTCAAAGTCCTGTTATTATTAATTGCCATGTTGTCAGTACCCAACTCCTCTATTATGCTCTTGTCTGGCATACTTTCGGGATCTAAGGGTTCTACAACAGTTGTAGCTTCTTGGTCACTTTTCAACCTCCTCAAGGTTCTCTCTATCTCTGGATCGAATTGAAGTGCAATTTCACCTGAATTGGAGGATCTGGTCATAAAAACACAAAATAAAAATAAAAATAAAAAATCACAAAATAATCACGTGCAAAACAAAAAAATAGGCTAAAACTATAAGAAAACGATGGAATTTGGCCGAGATAGGGCCTATTTTGTTTTTATTTTGCTATTTTCACTTGAAATCAAGTACTCACACGTCACCTAATTCAACAAAAAATTTTCTTATGAATAGTAACATGAATTGTACCAAAAGCCCTAAAAAATAAATAAATAAATAAAAATAAAAAATCACAAGAATTTAAAAGCAAATTAATGAGAATTGTACCGAAATTTTGTGGTAGCAGTAAATCCAGGTCGAACCCTAGAGACTCGTGGATTAATTATCATGCAATAAATAAAATAATTGGAGGGGTTTAATTTAACAGAATTAAAATCCTTAAACAGAATGATATTTAGTTAATTATGAAGAGAATAAACAAAGATTAACAACTTCGATTCAAAGGAACTATCCAGTAACTAACAATTGATCATTAACACCTAATTTACCATCTTATCTTCAATTATTTAGCTTAGGTATTATCTCCCAACAAGATAATATCTATTCTTCCCTGCTATCATTAACTCAAGCCCAGTACCCGAATTAAATTCTTATCCCTAATCAAATTGGTTTTGACGCAATCCTATTTAGACTAGGAATAGCATTAACACTCTAGGAAGATTACTAACCGAATAACACTCCAGGCATGGGTTGAATGTTTAATCTGTTCTATTGTTTCACTTAGAGTTGACAAACCCTAAATGCTATTGATTCTGATTTCTATCACAACAATTACGGATTGTGAAAATTTCAGATAGCATACAATCACATGCGAAGATTATCCAATTAGCCAAATCATATAATTTTCTCATGCAATCGAATCAATTAATATAAAAAAACAAAATAGATAATTGAATCAAAAGATAGTTTAGAATAACAAACCATGTTTCTTAATTGTTGAAGTTTACTGGATTCGATTCCCTTGAACCGAATAAAGGGTTTAGCAGCACATGATTATTGAAAGCGAAAATATAAATATAAAGAGGGTGAATTATGTTTTTTTCTTTCGACTGCTGGCCTCTTCTGTCTCTTTTCTGATTGTTCCCTAAAGAAAACGAAACTATATATATATAGTAAAAAAAACCTAAATTCAACAATCCTATTACAAGTAGGAAAAAGGGTTGACATATTCGGGCTTTTTCTTCACAGCTGGTTTTGGAGTGGAAATAGGTCGAATTGGATCTTGGGCTCTTCTTCAGAGTTGTAAACAGTAAGTCAACATGTCACTAGGCCTGACTTTGCATAATTTGGAGGATTGAAACTCCGTTTAAAGCCAAAATTCCAAATAGCACTAAAACTGTCCAATTTTTCGGTTAAGCTCTTGAAGCCCAATTTATCTGCCAAAATCACAAAATTAACATAAGTACTCTCATTAACATGAGGAACATAGCAAAATATTAAAATGTAGAATGAAATAAATAATAAAAATATGACACTCATCACCAATATATTGGGCTCAATCTATAGGTTAGCCATAAATCCACCCTTAATCTCCTAAACACTGATTCTGAGCTAGACGAACTGTCCCAACAAATCTCATTCCTTAATCATCATGTAGGTTACTATACCCTTTCTACTAAACGCATCAGCTACCACATTTGCCTTACCTGGATGGCACAAAATCTCACAGTCATAATCCTTCAGAGCTCTATCCATCTCTACTGTCTCATATTAAGCTCCTTCTGATCAAAGATATACTTAAGACTCTTATGGTCAGTGTAAATTTGAAATCTTTCAGCATATAAGTAGTGCTGCCATATCTTTAGTGTAAAAATCACTGCGGCCAACTCTAAGTCATGAGTGTGATAATTACGCTCATGGTTCTTTAGCTGGTGGGAACCATAAACGACCATTTGACCATTCTGTATCAACGCACATCCCAAACCTTGGTACAAGGCATCACTGTACACTGTGAATCCTTTTGAACCACTTAAAATGAGAAAGATTGATGATGTGGTCAATCGATGCTTGAGCTCTTTGAAGCTCTACTCACACTACTCAAACCATTGAAATAGGACATTCTTACGAGTCAATTTAGTCAATGGAGCTGCAATCCAAGAAAATCCTTCAATAAACCTTCGATAGTTTCCTGCCAATCCAAAGAAACTCTGAATTTTCGTCACTGTCCTCGGTCTTTCCCATTTCAGGACTATATCCACCTTAGACAAATCCACAAATACCCTATCTTTAGATATAATGTGTCTAAGGAAGGTAATCTGTTCCAACTAGAAAGTACACTCACTGAATTTTTCATACATATTATTCTCACGAAGAGTCTGGAGTATTATCCTCAAATACTGCTCGTGCTTCTCTCAGGACTTAGAATAAATCAAAATATCATCAATGAACATAATTACAAACTTGTCAAAAATTCCCTGAAAATATCATTCATCAGGTTCATAAATGCAGCAGGGGCGTTAATCAGTCCAAAGGGCATTACAAAGAACTCATAATGCTCGTATAGGGTTCGGAAAGCTGTCTTCGGTATGTCAGCTTCCTTTATCCTCAACTGATGGTAACCCGATCTTAAGTCTATCTTAGAGAAAATTGAAGCCCCTCTTAGCTGATCAAACAAATCATCTATTCTTGGCAGGGGATACTTATTCTTTATCGTTGCCTTATTCAGCAGCTTATAATCAATACATAAGCGGAGACTGTCATTTTTCTTTCTAACAAACAATACCGGAGCACCCCAAGGAGACACACTAGGCCTAACAAATCCCTTATCGAGTAGTTCTTGCAACTGCTTCTTTAGTTCTTCCAGTTTAACTAACGTCATTCGATAAGGTGGCTTGGAGATAAGCAGAGTGTTGGGTACCAGATCAATTCATCCCGACAATTCATCCGAAAATACATCGGGAAACTTACACACAATTAGAACATCTTGGATACTTAGTGGTTCCCGACTATTATCAGAAATTAAAGCAACATAACCTTCACAAGAATTATACAATCAAAAATTTTCAAACACTTTTAACACTTATAATTACATAGAACTTAATATCATGCACTTTATTGCTCATTAATAAAACATACATTAAATTTTTTAGGTAAGAAGAAGGTTACAGTCTTATTGTAGTAGTCTAGACTTACACGGTTGGCAACTAACCATTCATACCTAAGATTACATCAAAACCCGACATATTTAACAAAATTAGATCTGCTAACAACTTCCTACCTTCAACCTTAATCTCACAATCTTTACACACCATATTAGTCAACTGTGATTTGTGCATGGGTGTGCTGATACGTAACATATGATTCAAAGGTTTAGGTTCTAAGTGTAGTTTTTGTACAAACTGTTGGGAGATAAAGGAGTGTGTGGCTCTTAAATCAAACAATACATGTGTGTAGCAATTACAAATCATAAGTGTACCTTTAATAGCATCTGAGGAGGAGTCAGCTGTCTCCTGATCTATAGTCGCACATGTCCCTATGAGACGGGTCTCTTGCCCTTTTTGGCAGTTGTAGCTCTTATCTATGGAGCTGGTCTCAAAAGGATCTGTATCTGTCTCCCAATTTGCCTTGATAGTTCATGCGGCGCATTAGTTCTCATCTGTGGGCAGTCCTTAATCTGATGCCCAACTTCGTCACATCCAAAACAAACGCCTGTAAGCCAATGGCAAGGTCCTGGATGTGGTTTGCCATAACTCTTAGACTTATGTGTCTCGGTACCAGAACCACAGGCAGCATCAATACTAACTACAGGGATCTTGGGCTTTCCAGCCCTTGATTAAACTTTCTCCACTCTCTACATCTTCGACTAACCTCTTCTGACTTCAAATCAGGATGTCTGAATTCTCTTTCTCTTATCCTGACTCTTATCTCTGTAGTCTTGTTCAGCTTGTGTCACCTCTAAACCCTTTTCAATTTCTTGAGCCCATCACAGGGCATCTTTGAAATCTGTGACCCGTAATCCCAACAATCTATCTCGAATCCCTGATCTCAATCTTATCATAAACCTCTTAGTTTGATGTGTAGGGTTTCGTATTGTGTCTGGGTCATACCTCATCAGGGTAGTGAATCTATCTTGTACTCATCTACTGTCAAACTGCCCTGAACCAGATTCAAAAATTTTGTTTGCATTCTCTTCTTTGCTATAGGCGGGATGTATTAGGCTCAAAATGCATCGAGGAATGCATTCCATGTGACATATGATATGTTGTCAGCTATAACTGTTTGAGTCGTCCTCTACCAATACTTCGCTTGACCTCTCAACATATAGCTGGCCATTGTTACCCTCTCTACTTCTGAACACCCCAGATACTGAAACACTGACTCTAGGTCTAATAGTCATTCCTCAGCCTTTATCGGGTCCTTAACCCTTGTAAACTCTAGGGGACTCATTCTTAGAAAGTCTCGTAGCCTTCGGGTGTCACTTTCATCCCTAGGCTGTGGGACTGCAGGTTGAGGTGTTGGAGATGTCGGAGGGTCTTGTGGTGGGGGAGGAGGATTTGGTGCGGGTGCAAGAGTGGCATCAATACCAGAAGTATTTGCCCTAAACTGCTGGGAAATTATGGCAGTCAAAGCATCTAACCCTTCCTCCATACACTGTACGGTTTCTTCGATCCTCTTTATTCTATCAGTAGGGCTCTCAGGCTGAGGGGAAGGTGACGAAGGAAGTTATGCCTATCTCTGTGGACGACCTCTTCTACCACTCATATTTTCAGTGATCGATTATCTACATGTATACCAAAACTTTAGTCATAACTTTATAGGTATACTTACTTTATAACCAGACAAGCATATAGAATTTGAGATGTAATCTAACTATACTATATGAAACTGATAGTACTAGACAACACTTACTCTAATACCACGTAAACGGTAATGCCCCGGAAGCATGAAAAATGGTTTAATTTAAACTTTTCTAAGCTTTTACTTATGTTGCATTCCTATTAATGTCGAATACTTAACCAATTTATTTTACAAAATTTTTGGTAGCATAATGGCTACAATTGGACCTAACCCATCCTGCAAAATGTAAATGCAGTTTATAATTCGCAATCTAGTTGATTTTAATCTCTTTTCTTAATCATCAACACATCTCATCATCATAGCAAGATATCAACAATATCAAGTTATATTCATATCATTAACTGCGTATTTACGATATTGTCTATCAACATTTACACCTAACTTACATCCCAAAATTATCCTTTACAATAACTGTCTATGCTTTACATAATCTGTAGAAAGTATATAATATACCTTGCTTATACAAAAGTAATCCAAAAGAGGGTTGGGTTCGCTCGTCCACGATCGCTATGCTTAAGTGTAGATGTGATCACAGAAAATACTCTGAAAGGGGGAAAGAAAAGGGGGATGAGCTCTTCAAGCTTCGTAAGTAATGCATCAAAGTAATGAGATGTATAATGTCAGAAAAAAGTAGGCTTTGTGTCATACTTAGTAGAAATAATCAATCTATTCATATACATTATCAAAAATGCATTCTTACTTTCAATATCCAAATCAAATCGAAACATATTCTTTGAAGTCAAAACAAATATATAACAGAACTTCGTTTCCAAAACTAATTCAAAACAAACAGATACAAAACTGAATCATTCAATTCAAAACATATACATAACTTATCAGTCAAATCGAAACGGATACATAGCTTATCATTTAAATCGAAATGGAGACATAGCTTATCATTCAAATTGAAACGAATGCAAAACTTATCATTCAAAATCAAAACGGATACGAAACTTATCACTTTTCTTTAAATCAGATAAACAAGTCATAGAGACTAGGCATTTGCATGTATTAATCATAAGTCATGTTCACTTAACATATAGGGTACCTATGGCCATGGTAAAGAGGGATTGTAGACTGGATCAGGGTCGTACAATGCCCTACGCCACTAAACATACATATCCAAAACCGAGGGTGGCGAATCAGAAATGCTCTGTGTGGTCCAAATATTCGACATGCAAACACAAGGGACTAACTGTACCCAAGTGTCCAAAAGCAATGCACATGGTTTGGCATGGAATCACAAGGGACTAATCATACCCAAGTGTCCAAAAGCAATGCACCATGGTGGTCCAAACTCCATACGGACTAAGCATGACAAATGTCCAGATTTACATATTGCCTTAGTCTCAAAAACAAAGCTTTCGAAGTTCTTTCTTGGGCTTATAACTTATAAGTTTATAAAATCGAGTTTAAATCAAAATCTCTTATGACTTAAAACTCAATCATAATATGTGACTTTTGTGTGACACTTTGTTCCCGTAGGATTCAAGACGTGGCCCCTACAGTCATATTCAAAATCATTTTCACATAACATAGTCGATTTTCCAAATATCTAACACATAAAGATATCTTTTCCAAATACTTATATACAAATAAGATATCAAAACCTTCAAAACATAAACATATTTAAAACCATTAGAAAACATGCTACAAACATGCTCTGAGTGTTTTAGAGAAAGGGCTTTTCTTTGGTTTATACAGAAAAGTAGCATTTCAAATTTGGAAAGTCTTTCTTTCTAACATTTTGGCCATACTAACTGATTTCATAATTCAAGTAGGGTGTTTGAAAGCTAACACTACTCAGAACACATCCCTTACCTCTTTCACCTTAGTGCAGCGCGATATTATCGGGTTTCAAAACCATCTCGATTAGCGTGTCAAACACCCGAGCTACCCAAATAACATCAAATCATCAATTATATGCCAATCTTACTTTAACATATTCAAATATGCATTTGCTTCCTTAAAGTTGACCAATCTTGACTTTTTCACCAACTTTGTTTATTATCTCAATTTTACCGATTTAATTTACCAATGTTATTATTCTAACTTCATATTCAACATCATAATGGTCTAAATACCCATTCACATTCACAATTCAGGCTTACCATCAACCCATTTTGTCAAATCTCACATTTTTTTTGTTTTTCGTTAAACTAAACTTTAAATCGGACTCTTCGGTATAATCTTTAACAACTATCAACCTTAAAACAACCCACATTACATCCTAAGCTCACGAAATCATGGCTGGCCGAACCTACATTCATTCTTAGCAATTTATTCATTCAATTGGATTTAACTAAAAATCCTTAAAAACCATTAAACATAAACATAATTCATCATTTTCATCACTCATCAATTTTCTCTTACCTTTGACCAAAGCTAATCACTCCAATGATTCTCCAAATCAACCTTCAATTGTGAATCATCAAGTTTTTAACTTAGATTCACTCAAAAACACAAGAGAAACTAACTAGATTCATCAAAGATTTCAATTTTTTCATTTACCCAATAACAAGATAGTTCTACCTTCTGATTTTCTTTCTCAGGTTTCACCTAGTAAATGGCATTTTTTGGAGCTAAATTTTTTATATGTTATATATAACTTGAAGGGGAAGATTTCATCCTTCTTGTCCAGAGTCTAAAGATGAACGGAAAGGGGTCAAAAAATTCAAGAAAGGGGAAGTGTACAATAACATGTGCGGCGACTTGCAGAGGGAGGTGAGGGTGCGTGACAAAGGTCCTCTGGGTTTTCTTGGCTTCTTCAGAAATCCTTAAGAGTCTATTTTCTAGAAAAAAAATGAAGGGTCAATATGTGTTCGGATGGTCAACTTATGCCTGAGTTCTATCGGGTGGTCAGGTGGGTGGAACAGGACAGCTTGCTGTTTTGTTTTGTAAAATCTCCAAAAATTATTTCTAGTCATATTTCTTTCAACATTCCACTTCTCAAGTGTTATACTAGGTCCTTAGTATCTCTCATAAATATTTTGGGGTCACTTGTTTCAGAAAGTTTCCCCGATTGAACTCATTTTACTCAATTCAGTTAATACTGAGCAAAACGGTCTAAGCTTTTCAACTTAGTTTAAAAATTAATTTGATCCCCGAAACCTCCATATTTCCACTTGATTTTAATTTCTCAAGTCAATTTTACCTTTTACTAATTTCCTATGGTGTTGGAATAATTTTCATGGATTTTTAGAATTTAATCTGGATTTATTTCTCTTACTAGGCCTATTTTCCTCAGTTTATCGTAAATTCGAGTTTTACCAACTTTTTCACTGCCATTACTTTAGTTTTCACTTCTCAACATTATTTTATGAACATATATACAATTCTTATGCAAATTCTTGGGCTCAAAGCATTACCTCAATTTTCATGCCACTGGGCTTCGTTCCACATGTCACGCCCCAAATTACCTAAAAATAACTACAAATTTTTTTCGTTTGTTATTTAATTCTTACCTTTCTCTTATCGTGACCATCCTACCAACAGTTGGGTTAGGATTCGATGTTAGTCCCCTCTCACCTATTTACCATTCCATTTCCATATTCACATTCACACATCAGGATTTACTATCATTTGACTTTAACTAAATACATTCACAATGGTATTTACATAACCTTACATCCCCAACATCATATCCGTTTACAGTACTGTGCATTTACATGTTCAGATACAAAACTATACAAATGTGTATACTTGTCTCTCGATGGGATGCAGCGGATAAGATGCAAGTCCTCAACCGCACTCAAACTACTTAAAGTACTCTGTAGAAGAGGAAAATAAGGGGGGTGAGCAACCACACGCTCAGTAAGGCAATTATGCAAGTAAGTAGATAGCTCCACTATCTACATGCTCATAATGTCATGCCTTTAAATCCATTTCTTTTCGTTTAAATCTCACGCACAAAATCATGCATACATCAATGCCATAGTTTATAAAAACTATTCATGCATATAGAAATCATGCAACTCAAGCATCAATGACATTTTATGTAAAATCATAATTCGCATGAAGTAAATCAAGATCATGCATTATTTCATGTCATGTAAAACAAATCATGAGAGATAATTCTTTTTATGAATTTATAATTAAAGCATGGAAAACTCCTTATGCTACTACATTTAAATCACTTCATTAAAGCTCAGTATAAAATAACCCCTCCGAGTCAATCATCTTATAAATCAATCTCAAACTCATTAAAAATTCTGTTATAAAATCCTATGAAAAATCTAGCATCATAGTAGAAAATCATATCTCAGTGAAAATCACAAAATTGGAGGTCTAACCCATCCCTCGGGTCTACCCTGGTCTATCGAGACCAAAAGTTATATCATGTGAGACATGTAGGTGACTATATCAATAACATCGAGGACTATGGCCATATCCTAGTGATCCTTGGCTACACGGTACTTAGTGTGCGGGGTATCACACCTGAAATGGGAGGTGGGTCAATCCTGCCGCCAGAACAATAAAAATACCAGGATTGTGAGGGCAAGGCTTACAGCCTTATGGCTAATGCCACTCCATTCTAACAATCCCTACGGTACACCGTACTTCACGTGACATACACGGTACAACGTACTCCATGAACCCAAATCATAGTCAGGGGGTGTCTGCCGTAGGTCTTATCCACCCAACCTATGTCTCAGTATGCACGTCTATAGGAGGCTCCAACACGGCTATATGCATGTCATATAAATCCCTGTGCAAGCCAAGCTCCATCACGGCTCCATGCATATTCATGATATCTGAAAACCTCATGCGAGCGAAGCTCTAGCACAATTTTATAAAAATCAGTAAAATCTGTGTACGAGCAGCACTCTAGTACGACTTTAAAAGATTTATAAATCCATATAAAATCACGTGCGAGCAGGCTCCAGCACGATTTTATGCATAAAATCTATCAAACCCTCGTGCGAGCAATGCTCCAGCATGGCATCATGCATAAATCATTCAAAACTTCGTGTGAGAAATGTTCTAGCACGAATGAATGCTCAAGTAAATCAAAACTCTCTGCGACCAATGCTCTAGCACGGTTTCATACATAAATAAATCAAATATCGTGCGAGTTACACTCCCGCACGACTTTTATGCAATTAAATCAATTAAATCACGTACGAGCAAGGCTCTAGTATGGCTTTTATGCAATTATCATATCAAAACAGGATGCGAGCTAAGCTCCAGCACCTCTCATGATGTCAAATCATTAAAACTAGTGCGAGTAATCGCTTTAGCACCTTTTTATGCATATTAAGTCAAAACAGGGTGCGAGCTAGGCTTCAGCACCTCTCATGCATATCATAATAGTAAAAATCAGTGCGAGCAACCGCTCTAGCACATTTTAGGCACATGATGTCACACAAATCGGTGCGAAGAATCGCTCCAACACCTTTTATGCACACTTACAAACTCAGATATAGTGCGAGCAATGCTCTAGCACTATCTGTTTCCATATAAACTTGATAGTTGGCCCATTTTCCAAAGAAATTTCATTTAAATCTAAATAACACTTAAATAGTGTTATCTTGTGAAATTTATGCAATTACTGGCCAATCTACCAATTTGCTTTGCTAAAAATTCACGAAAATCTTTCAGATCATGCATTTCATGCATGTCATGCTTTCACCATCCTTAGGTGAATTTTCCCGCAGTAGGGGTAAAATAGTCTTTTACCCATCTCGGGTCCTTAAAATTTTTAATCCATTTCTAGGATCTTTATATAGTTTCAGTGTATGTAAAAGCCATTAAAGATATGCATAGCTACCTCTAGATACTCACAAAATTCCCTTACCTCAATTTACTATGTACAGTCTGACTTTTCCCAACGCTACCGATCACCCGATCCGTTTAGCTCCCAATATGTTTTTCGGAGCTGCAAATAATCATTTATCGAGTTAAATCCAAACATGTTTATCCATATTTCACTTTTACTGGACTTAATTTAAATCATTAGGCCCGTTTACCTCGAATGGGCCCGGTTGCACTTTAATGGGCCTTAATCGGCCTTAAGCCCGTTTTTCACTTATTATTCACATTATCAAGGCCTATTGGGCTCATTGGGCCCATCAGTATTTATTGGGTCTTGTTCTAAACTCTTGGATAGCTCAATTAATTATTTATAACAATTTATCTCAAATTTCAAAATTTAATTCATTTTATACGAAATTAATCTGTAATTTATGCGGTAAATTTCTAACACGCATAACTATGTAAATTGTCGTAAATAAGGGTTACTTACTCGAGATTCCATGATGGTAAGCAAACCGAAGCTGACTCGAGCTCTCGTTTGACGTCAATTGTCGAGCTACACAATTGCATATTTTTTCGGGTCAATTTTCAGTCGAATATTAATCAACTTAAATATTTCGAAATTTAACTCGATCAATTTCGACTGCTTACCGATTTTTTCGTAGCTCGATTGTATCACTGGAATTTTTCTCCCATTTTTTTTCTTTTTCTTTTCCTTCTCTTTTTTTCTTTTCTTTCTTCCTTGGTTGAACAGACCCGGTCCGGTTCAGCCCGATTTGGCCCGATTCAGCCCGGTTCAGAGCTTCATCGTCGGCTCTTTGATGACTTCTGCCTCCGACAGGTCCGCGGGACCTCGCGAAACTCGAATCTAGGGTCGGTTTGGCCAGTGCTGGCTGAAAAGTGGCTGGTCCGACCTCTTTTTCCTTCGACCTCGCTACAGTTTCTCCTTTCTCGTCGTTGCCGGCGCTACTGGCCGTTTCACCGGCTGTGTCCACTACCAATCTGCTCGTCTTTGCCTCGGGAACGTTTGGCTGGGGGCGGGGTTGACCAGATCGACACCGATGGACGTCGATTTCTCTTTTCCCTTTCGGTTCCTCCCCTCGCCATTCTTTTCATAGGCGACGGATCCCGACGCGTGGCGGCTCTCGGGATACTCCCACCGCGCCGATCGTCCTTCTTCGTGTGCCGTTCATCGCTGCTCGTCGCCGGTGGTCACCGTTCAGGGAAGCAGAAAGCACGGGTCGTGCGATGAGTTTCGCGCGATAACACGACCTAGTTTTCAGTTTCTTTTTTTATTTAAATTATTTTTTATTATTTTATTCAATTAAAATACATTAAAAAAACCCAAAATATCTCCAAAAATCTTATTTTATTCATTTAATCAATAAATGAATTTATCAGTCTTATTTTTTCTTTTCGATATATTTTTTCAATATTTTTGGGATAATTTCTCGAAGTGAAAATTCTGGTTTATTCCAATAAATTCATATCTTGATCAATTTAACCTGAAATTTAATTATTGCTCCTTTATTGATCAAGATTCCCTGAATCCATGTTTACAGTGTCAATTTCTTACTGAATTGACACCGAATTTTGGGTCTTTTGACCGTTTTACCCTTCAACTTGTTCGGGACGAAACCAATCTAACTTCCCTTCACGAACCCTTTCTCATTTCATGTTTTTAATCCTTATCTCCAATCCGAATGGTCCGAATCTCATTCTTTAATCTGTGGCCATTTCAATCCTTCATTTGATCTTTAAATGCATTCGAGAATTTTTATTCATTCCATTTGCATTTTTCATTCACGTACAACTCTTCTTATGATTCAATTTACATAAAACCATGTTTACATTATTTGAATCATAAGAAATTACGATAAAAATCGGGTCTTACCCCACAATCCCGAGTGCTTTGATCACTTTGGGCCTTCATACATTATTCTAAGTACTTAGTTATTTTTTAACTTTCAGTTACTTACTAATATGAAAATTTTAGGTTTTACACGCCTAGTGAGTAATAAATAAATAAATAAAAGAAAACAATACACTAAAATGACTTACTACTACCTAAACAAACACTAAAATGACTCAAAATAGTGATCTAACAATACCCCCTAAGAAACACCTTAGCAATAAAAAGAAAAACAAATCAGACATCACCGAATGAAAGAAAAATCACCCATATAAATTTAATAAAACCATAAAACATTATTGATTAACCACTTACTATTTTAACTCTACAAACACCTAAATTATTTAAAGCTTAAAATACCAAAGGAATGACACCTTACAAAACTGAAAACTCACACCTAAGATAGCCCCATTGACGCATGTAAAATGACTCACCCTTCATCACGTGACTATACAATACTCATGGACCCATCATTAAACAACAAAAAGCTTAATAATAAAAGCTAACTAAATCCACATAGGTTCAACCTATGGAAGCTAAATCAATATTGCACATAAGAAAAAGAAATCCTGCAAATGAAGTTGTACTACTGCTAATGCAAACAGACCAATAACTTGTTACTTTAGGAAAAAATGATAAAATCGATTGCAACCATAAACCTCATTTTTTTAATTTAAAATATTAAAAACAAAGATATAATAGTAATATAGGCTTCTAAAGCAATAGATATAAATTGCTAAATAACAAAAACATTAAATTGGAAAATAGTAAAACAAATCAAGAAAAGGAAAATGCGGACCAAGCTGAAGAACAAGAGTTATGGAGGTGATTTTGCAGCCTCTCAAGCTCCTATTCCCATAAAACTCAATTAAGAACAACAAATAAAAATAGAAATGGAGAGAAGAAGACATTAAAAGCTGAAAATGAAAGAACATAATTGAAATGTAAAAATAAAATAAAGATTAAGCTTAAACTGTAAAGAAAAACATTCAAATTTCCAAAAAAAAGTGTAAAACGTACTTGCAAAGTAAATTTTTGACTACACTACACTAAGATAGCATTAAAGAAAACATGGAAAATGAAGCCTAAATCCTATAGTAGCTGACCCCTATTCTCTTCCCTATCATTTCTTATATATAGAAAATCGTAGTTTAATGAAATTCTAAAACATATAAGCTCTTTCTCTATGAAATTGCTTAAATCAAACATTTATCTTCAAAACACATTTCCATATTCAAAATCATGTCCCATAATATGAAACATATTTCAAAGATCATATTTCACATCTTTTCATAGTCCGAAACATATTTCAGATGATCATTGCTAATTATTTTAACATGTTAGCAGGGACATCAGCTACTATTATATCCTGTCAGAAGGGACCACATCACTAACATTCTAATCTCAATTAAAATGGGCTACACCATATTCATATCATATTAATAGGATATGTTCTGTGAACAATGCTCATGTTTGTAAAATGTATTAGAAAAGATGTTCTTTTAGTAAAACCACATTTGGAAAAACCATGTCTAGTAAAACCATAATTGGTAAAACCATTTCATATCGTGAAACCAATTTCACATAAAAATAATCACTATTGTCACCCGTGATCAAGGTAATACTGAAAATCATAGTATACATGACCATTGTTAACCATTAATGGCTATCAACTAGGCCACATCATGGCTATCTATAACACCGATAGCAGGCTATATGCTAACTATTATAGTGTTCATCAGAAGGGGCTATACATACCAACTATTATTACTTGTCAACTAAGGCCACACATACTAACTATTATAATGCCCATCAACTAGGGCCATACATACTAATTATTATCGCCTGTCAGTTATGGCTATACATATGCCAACTATTATGATGCCTGTCAGCGACAGTAAGGTCCATACATACTAACCATTATCGCCTGTCAACTAAAGTTATCAACATTATGGTCATGGCTAACTATTATTGTCTGTCAGCTAAGGTAAAACAATAAGCTTTAACAGTCATATGTATGCATGATTTGAAATCACATCAAATCAACATGGATTCAAAGCAAAATATGCTTAATCCCAAAACATAGAGACCTGTGTTTCATACACTTTCAAAACACGTTGTCAGTGAGATTTTTAAAGCTTCTCTTAATACAGGTAAAAACCAATTCCAACTTTCTAAATTCCACAAAACTTATGTTATACATAAAGATGCAAGTGTAATACAAAAACATGGTTTAAATAAGCACATATCCCTATCACTTTAATCATATCACCATCAATGATCTCAGTTGATTTTATTGTCTTCTATACATGTATTTACATGATTTGGAGGTTAGTGAAGCATTAGATACAGTTTTCTTTTTTAAACTTTCACATAGAGCTATTAAAGGCGTTTAAACACTAAAGAATTAATCCTATGACTCATAAGGATCGATCTTTTGCCTCTAGAACCCGTGAAGACTAGCCAAAACCAATATAGGAATCAATCTTATACTCTAAAGGATCGATATTCTCTTTCATTCCACAAACACTTATGGCATGCTGCCAGATAGGGATCGATCCTTTACAATGAGGGATCCGTCTTTTTCACACATTTCCCAAACACCTTTCTTATTTCGAATAATTTTAATTCTATCTTTCGCATATTACACTTATGGTCTTAAAGCATTATTCGGTTTAAGTTTTAAGACCTGATTTAAATCCATACGATGCTACTTGTATCCTATAGGATTTCTTACACAATATGATGCTTCTTTGCATTACTAATGGTTATTTACCATTATGATGACTTTATACATCATTGGTCTCCATTTAACACCTGACTTATACGGTATGATGCTAATTTGCATCATGCATCCGTCCACATACGCTTTATGATGCTACATTGCAACTTAAATCACTTATTCAATCACATTTTCTTAGTTCACATACACTTATCGTTCTTTTCCATTATTCGATTATGGTCTTATCTAATAGCATAATGATCTAGGAAAAAGATTCAAGTTCTCATCATTTTAAGCTCTCTTAGCCTTTCTTTAACAAGATTATTAAGACTTGTTGAGCTTGGAGGAAAATTGAAATGTAACATCCTTAGAGTGAGAAAGCTCATGACTTTGGGTGGTTCGAAAGGTAAGTTGACTTTGTTTCTTTCCATCTTCACATATGTTGTATAATCAACAATACTAAATTGTTTATGGTGTTATTTTAAAGCAACTACCAAGGAAACTTCAAGAACCATTTTCAATTAAGGTTAGATCCACTAGGAAGTGCTAAATCCTAGCTCGATTTTAAGTTAAATGATGTGTTTGAGGTTTTCAAGCATAACTATGATGAGTTTTTGAATTGAATCACAGGTTTTCAACCACTTAGGGTTTCTAAGGGAAAGTTGTGTAATTTGATGTGAAATTATATTGCGAGGTGTGTTTGATGTTGAGATGTCACGGCCCAAAGGATGTGATAGAACAGTTACTAATGCAGAAGTACGAAATTTTGAGCTGACTTTTTTCTTTTAATTTTTCCTTTGACACTGGTTTATCGTGTGAGTAGTCCCATATATTATTATCTAGCAAATAACTACTTAATACGGTTTTAAGGTAGTTTACTTAAGGTCTCGTTACAATTTGACTTATAAATTTCCTCATAATCATCCAATAACAATTCCCGCGTAAAAACAATAATTCCCTGTCAAGACCAATTTCATACAGAAATTGAAAACAGAGATTAAATAAGTCTAATTCAAATTTTATTGCCTATTATTCTTGTACACTCCATATTCCATCATATCCAAATTTCATTGAAAAATATGTCCATTTGATTCTTCAAAATATATACCGACCAAATATTCAAATGCTTTATCGTTTTCTACACTATCAACAAATAAAAATTCATTTACATCTCATACTCGGCAATTTTCATTACATAAGCATACATGAACATAATACACATCTCATCCTATGTATTGGTCGAAAATTGTCTAAAACTTAAATCATTAACAGAGTATACATATATCTCGAATGTACACTGCGAGATTGTGATACCCCATATATGTATAACTTGGTGTATATGTAAATGATGATGTACTTGTATTGAAAAGTATATGCAATGTAAGTCCATAAGTTTAATGTACACACTTGTAATAAGAGTGGTGATTGTACGTACAAGTTACATTATATATGAATGTGAAGAAATGGACTTAAACATGTAAAGAATGGAAATAGAATGGAAAATGAATAGTGTTGTAAAATGGAAGGAGGATTGCATAAGTTATGTACTGCCATTTGGTGTATATCGTATACCTTTAGTTATACAAGGATTCCACACAAGTTTTAATAAGTATAAAGTAGGAATGGATGCCATTTTTAAGTTTCAAAGATGATCGGATAAGAAAATGACTATGGGAGCAAATTGAAGTTGTTTTGGTGTAAGTACCTGTAGAAAAACTACAGTAAAATTTGGAAATAGGAAGGCTAGATCGATGTGGAAGAGCCAAAATGCTCTTATTCTAAGCTATGCAACAAGAAAGATCGATCTCCAATGGAGCCAGATCAATCTCCTAAGCATTCTGTAAAATGTAGATAGATCTTCCTCAATACCAGATCGATCTCCTTAACCTTCTGTTTGAAGCAGATCGATCTCAAGCCTCGACAAATCGATCTCCTGCCTTCAAATGCTGTGGAAAAAGAGGGATTTTAAGATGACCAGATCGACCTCTACCCAATGCAAATCGATCTCATCAAGCAAATTCTATAAATATGGAGCAATTGGATCTGAAATTTTTTGAGATAAAACCAATCTTTTCCATTTCCAACCTAAAAACCTAGATTTCACTATGTAAATTCAGCCATTTTCAATAAGATTTGAGGGAAGACTATTAGACGCAAAGTTGTTCACATCGAAGAGAAGAACAACTAAGCTTGGAGGCATTTTCCTCATTTGTGGATTTAAGGAACAAGGTGCATTTCCATTGGAGCAAAGAGTAAAACAAGCTAGGTGAGTTTCTATTACAAATACTCAAGTACATTGTTTGGATATTGATGTGGGGAATGATTTGGTATACATAGAAATGGTAGAAACTACCTAGAGTAGAATGAATCCACCATGACCTAGAAATGGTCTAGTGTGATAAAAATGAAATGTATTGAGATTAATGATTAATGGGGTATCTTAAAGTGATAATAGTGTTATGAATATGATTTTAAGATGTTGTTAGTGAATAGATTGTGAGGTTTACCAAAAAAGGGGTAAAATGTGGATTAAGGCATTTGTAAAAAGCATGAATGGGTTACATTGACTAGTGAGGTCAAAATGTGAGTTAACAATATTAACTCAAGTGGTTTGGATGAATGAATCACAGCTCTCGAGGATACACCAGAGCAAGGTGAGCCAAGAGCGTAAGAAACTAAGAGGAAGAGAGTCGCACTCAAGTAAATCGAGGTAAGGGAATTCTGTGGACTCTTAGACATATCTGTGCGCAATTTTGGTGCTTAAATGCTTGGCTAGAATGCATGAGATATTAGGAAATGATATTGGGCAACTGAAGGGAAAAAAGTTAGGTGTTTGAGAAATGTGCATGAAAATAAAAGCATAATGCTTTGGAAAATCATGTTTTATTGCTTTTTAGCAAGTGATTGGTAGGTTGGCTAACATTTGAAATGAATTGCAAAAGAAATGAGTTGTTTTGGTTTGCTAACCATATTTTTGTAAAGAATTGAGCCACCTACATTGTTTTCGTGAGAATAAAAGCGTGCTAGAGTATGACTCGCACGAGCTTTGATGTGCTTTATACGCATGAGTGCAGGAGCTTAGCTCGCACTAGTTTTCATATGGATTTCATACTGGTTTTAACATGGTACTTGGAGCTTAGCTCGTACTAGATGCCCACCTTATTTGTTGTCGTGCTTGGAGTTTCGTGCAGACTTGGTGTCGCACCGATTAAATAGGCTCGCATGTGCGTTTTGGGAATTTGACATGTTGATAGTCGTGTTAGGAGCTTCGAGTAGACAAGAAGTCGTATCGATTAAATAAGCTCACACGTGCATTTTTGAGATGTGGCGTGATATGATGTGCTGATGTGGGTTCACGGAGTACATTATACCGTACAGGTAGTATGGAGTACGTTGTACCGTGTTGAGATTGTGATATGTCATCTTCGGACGAGATCTACTATGGATCGATGAGCAGGATTTAACCCACCTCCCATGTGAAGCAGATAGTGGTGATATCCCACACACCTGATCCATGTAGCCGGTATCACAGGATATGGTCATAGTCCTAGAGGTTATTACCGTTATTGAATTGCCTATTGCTTTATGAATAAATCCATGTTTGAAATGATTTGTGGGTCAGGACAATCCGAGGGAGGGGTTGAGTCCTGACAAGTGTTGGACTATTTTGTGATAACGGTTTGTTAATGGTTTTAAAGTGCACGTACGCATGGTGTTTAATGCCATGCTTTACTTATGAAATATGCATGATGGTTAGTGTCATGCTTTGAATTGAATTGTGCACTGGATTTAAATAGCATGAATGCTTTACATACCATTAACACTAGCATGAACTCATATTTTGAGAAAATGATAAAATGTATACTTTGAGCATGGCATCACGATCACGTAGATAGTGCAGTATATACTTGTTCGCATGATTACCTTACTGAGCGTGTGGTTTACTCACCCCCCTCATTTTCCCCCTCTATAGAGATTTGAGTATAGATTGAGAGCGACTAGAGGCTTATCTCTTTTGGTATCCGCTGCATCCCATCGCTAAAGGTATACACACTTGAATTATTTTGTATCTAAACTAGACATAGCACAGTAGCATTTTGTTTTGTAAACATTAGGGATGTAAAGCAATGTAAACACTTGTAAACAGTAACTCTGATGCATTTATAAAAGTGTTTACTTCTAAAATTATATTGGAAACTAAATTATTATGGATGGATGAGGTAGACATTGACACACAGCCCAACTGTAGAGAGGGTAGCTGTTCACGATCGGAGTAGGGAATGGATGAATAAACCATTATATTTAAATAGCGAAAAATTTATACGTATTTTGGTAAGATTGAGGGTCGTGACAGAAGTTGGTATCAGAGCGAATTTGGTCTGATGTGTGTCATGTCTAAGATACCTAATAAGTTGGAAAATTACATCCTCATGTTACTATGCTTGTTTAGATACAAACTATGTGTGTGTCGATGGGTTGACTAAGAATTTGATGTGATGTAAGGAATTGAGCAATTATTCTTATTACCAATCGCGGTAGATGGACGAGGGCGCAAGTTAGAGGCCGTAGAGGTAGGCATGGGGGTCACGTTGAGCCAAAAAGACACGAGGCTCAGGAAGAGATTGAGGTGGAGGCCGAAGTTGAGCATGCTCCATAGGGTCCAGAGGAAAGGCCCGAGAGTACTGAGGCTCGCTTCGCGAGGATTGAGTGGAGCATTGAGATGATCTTGGAGTTGGTCACTTAATCATTTCTTGGAGTTGGGGGCAGACAGAGTCCTGTTACATAGGGTGATGTCGAGCAGGCGGCAGTTCCTGAGACACGGGCCCAACTAGCCCAGAGACCTCAGACGACAGAGACACCTACACCCCCACCTGCAGAGAATATGTCTACACCTATTGCTACACCACAGGCCAGTAGAGGCTAGAGTTACGGTTGTGATTTGGATAGACTACGACAGTTGCAGAAGTTTGGATTACCGTCTTTCAGTGGAGTTAAGGACCCAGTAGCTGCGGAGGATTGGATAAATGAGATCAAGAAGCTGTATGGGTTCTTTGAGTGTACTACTACCGAGATGGTAGCGTTTGTCACTTTTATGCTGAAGGGATCAATAGAACATTGGTGGAAATCCACCAGGCCTATTTTGAGAGCCCGACATACTGAGATCAGCTGAGATGTGTTTTTGGAAGCCTTCCGCAGACAGTACGTTCCAAATACCGCACAGCGAAAGATAAAAATGGCATTTTTGGGACTAATCCAAGGGAGTAGGAATGTGGACGAGTACGAGACGACTTTTATCTCCCTGTCCAGATATGATCCCAACTCGATGAGTACTAAGGTCGAAAAGATCCAAAAATTTATGGATGGATTGAGACCGACCATCAGGTCCAAACTAGTTCCCCTAGATATACCGACCTACGAGGAGGCAATGCGCAAGGCACAATTATGAAAACAAGATGTTGATAGGATTGCCTCAGAGTTTGAAAAGGCTAGTAAGATGAGGGACAGAGATAAGAAGAGACCAGTAATGGATAGAAGATTCAGTCATAGGAAGCAAGAGGTTTGCTGGGAAGAGGCCGAGGATAAAGGAGATCCGGGAGAGGACAGTGAATACTCCCATGAATCCGGCCATTGCTCCAGCTAAGGAATTGTGATTGGAGGGCCACGGCCTATGACAGAGTAGTCTGACAAGTGTGGCAAGTACCATGGCACTCAACCATGTTATGGACATCCTGTAGTATGCTTTAGATGTGGAAAATCAGGGCACATTATTAGAGATTGCCCAGAGATGACAAAGAGAGCCCCATAGAAGAACAGGGAGCCAAAGAGAGCTCCAGTTGGGACAGGCACTCTGAGGAAGAGGGCTACAGCTGAGGAAAAGAGGAAGCAGGCAGTGGGCGTGAGCAGAGGGCGAGTGCACACGCTGGACCAGGACACTGCGGATCAATCTTCGAATGTGGTTAAAGGTATCATCTAAATCTTTGATTTAGAAGTATTTGTATTTTTTGATCTTGGTGCCACGCATTCCTTTATTTTGCCATCCTTTGCATGTAAATTGTTGAAGCATGTACAACCCACACTGCTATATAAGATGTTGATGATATCTACCCCTATGAATGATAGTCAATTGAATGAGCATGTATATAAGAATTGTAAGATGAGGATATGAGGTAAAGAAATGGCAGCCGATTTGATCTTATTAAATATGAGTGATTTTGATGTAATCCTAGGGATGGATTGGCTGGTTGCAAACCATGTTGTTATGGATTTTCGTGCTAGAACCTTGATGTTTTCAGGAATAGACAATCTTATTGTAAATCTTGATGAAAAGAAATGAAATGACATGATCTTTATAAAGGAGAAGAGTATGATTTTAATGCATAATATTGAGAGATTGATCTTGTTTATCAATTATATGTGTGTATGTGATGATTTGTGTTACTAACGATGGAAAGGATAATGTGAAGGATACATTGCTTATGTGGTTGAGACGGATAAGGCACGTCCGGAGTTGATAGACATCCCGGTGGTCAGGGAATTTCTAGATGTCTTTCCGGATGAATTATCAAGGTTACCTCTAGATCGGGAAATGGAGTTTGGCATAGAGTTGGCACCTGGTATAGAGCCAATATCCAAGCCACCGTACAGAATGGCTTAAGTTGAGTTGGAAGAATTAAGGAAACAGTTACAGGAGTTGCTGGAGAAGGGGTTCATCAGGCCGAGCATCTCACCTTGGGGAGCACCGGTTCTGTTTGTAAGGAAGAAGGATGGAAGCCTCCGACTGTGTATAGATTACCGGTTGTTGAATAAGGCTACCATCAAGAACAAATATCCCCTTCCACGTATTGATGACTTGTTGGATCAGCTTAGGGGAGCACAGGTCTTTTCCAAGATAGATCTGAGATCTGGGTACCATCAGTTGAAGATACGGAGTGGAGATGTATCCAAGACAGCTTTTCGCACCCGGTATGGACATTATGAGTTTATTGTTATACTATTCGGGTTGACGAATACTCCCGCAGCTTTTATGTCATTGATGAATGAGGTATTTCACCAGTACTTGGATCGATTTGTAATCGTGTTTATTGATGATATACTGGTGTACTCAAAGTCTATAGAGGAGCATGAAAGGCATCTAAAGATAGTGCTGCAGACCCTCAGGGAGAAGAAGTTGTACGCTAAACTCAGTAAGTACGACTTTTGGTTAGAATAGATCTCTTTTCTAGGTCATATAGTATCAAAGGATGGAGTGTCAGTAGATCCATCAAAGATTGAGGCAATGGTACAATGGAGAAGACCCCAGACAGTGACAGAGATCAGAAGTTTCATGGGTTTAGCTGGGTATTACCGAAGGTTTGTAAAGGGATTCTTAAGGTTAGCTGCTTCTTTGACACGTCTCACAGGAAAGAACATTGAATTTGTGTGGGAAAATAAGTGTGAGGAAAGTTTTGAGGAGTTGAAGAGGAGGTTAACCACAGCTCCGATACTCACCATTCCTACCAGCTCAAGAGGTTTCTCGGTGTATACATATGCTTCACACCTAGGACTGGGCTGCGTATTGATGCAGGATGGGAAGGTAGTAGCCTATGGACCAAGGCAATTAAAGGATCATGAGAGGAACTACCCGACCCACGATTTGGAGTTGGCGGCCATAATGTTTGCATTGAAAATATGGTGCCACTACCTCTATGGTGAGAGATTTCAGATTTACACAGATCATAAGAGCCTTAAGTACCTGTTCTCACAGAAAGAGCTGAACATGAGACAGAGGAGATGGCTCGAACTGTTAAAGGATTTTGATTGTGAAATCCTGTACCACTCGGGTAAAGCAAATGTGGTTGCTGATGCATTGAGTATGAAGCATCTCGAGATGGTATCGTTTATGATGATCAAGAACATGAACTATTGGAACAGTTCACGAACCTTAGTTTGGATGTGACCTCGCCCAGTGCTGATGGTGGTGTTATGGTAGCTGGCCTGCAGTTAGAAGCGGATCTGGTAGATCGAATCTGACAGGCTCAATGGATTGATCAGTAGTGTAGTGATATTGTCGGGCAGATACAGAGAGGGACAGAGATGGACTTTAAGTTGAGTTTAGATGGATTGTTAAGGTTCAGAGGTAGGATATGTGTTCCTGATGATGGGGAGATCAGAAGGTTGATCTTGGCAGAGGCTCACTCAACGAGGTATACAATACACCTTGGAAGTACCGAGATGTATCAAAACCTTCGAAAGGTTTATTGGTGGTCTGGGATGAAAAAGCACATTGTTGAATATGTTGCTAAGTGTCTCATTTGTCAACAGGTGAAGGTAGAGCATCAAAAGCCTGCAGGGTTATTGCAGTCTCTACCGATACCAATATGGAAGTAGGAGCATGTCACAATGGATTTTATGATGGGATTGCCGAGGACCCGCAGAGGTCATGATGCCATATGGGTGATTGTGGATCGGTTGATGAAATCAGCCCATTTCTTAGCTATGAGAGCTATCGATACTTTGAGCCAGTTAGTGAACCTATATGTGCATGAGATAGTGAGGCTACATGGAATTCCAGTGAGCGTTGTTTCTGATAGGGATGCCCGCTTCACTTCCCATTTTTAGGAACATTTTTAGGAAGCGATGGGGACCCAGTTGAGTTTTAGCATCGCGTTTCATCCTCAGACAGATGGTCAATCAGAGAGGACTATACAGACCCTAGAAGACATGTTGAGAGCGTGTACATTGGATTTTGGAGGCTCTTGGGATGACCATTTGCCGCTCGCAGAGTTCACCTATAATAACAATTTTCATACGAGTATCGGGATGGTACCATATGAGGCATTGTATGGGCGTAAATGCCATTCCTCGATTGGATGGGAAGAGGTTGGTGACAGACAGATCTTTGCTCTCGACTTGGTTAAACAAGCCTCTGAGGATGTCCAATTGATTTGTGAGAGGTTACGGACAGCTCAAAGTAGACAAAAGAGTTATGCTGACGGAAGACGCAGACCACTAGAATTTAATGTGGGTGAGTCAGTGTTTTTGAAGGTTTCTCCTTCGAAGGGAAAGTTAAGCCCTCGGTATATAGGGCCGTTTGAGATACTTGATAAGGTGGGAGACAAGGCTTATAGATTGGCATTGCCACCAGAGTTGGCAAGTGTGCATAACGTCTTCCACGTATCCATGTTAAGGAAGTACCACCCGGAACCGGCACATGTAATAAGGTATGAGCCTTCAGAGCTTAATGAAGGTATGACGTATGTTGAGAAGCCAGTTCAGATATTGGATAGAAAAGAGAAAGTGTTGAAGACAAAGACAATTCCCTTGGTGAAAATTCTTTGGCAACATCACACGGTGGAAGAGGCCACATGGGAATTGGAGAGTTTGATGTGGGAGAAGTATCCCGAGTTATTCACTGAGTGATTGGTTCCAATTTGGAAGACCAAATTTTCTAAGTGGGAGAGAATGTGAGACCCCGTATATGTATAACTTGGTGTATATGTAAATGGTGATGTACTTGTATTGAAAAGTATAAGCAATGTAAGTCCATAAGTTTAATGTACACACTTGTAATAAGAGTGATGATTGTACGTACAAGTTACATTATATATGAATGCGAAGAAATGGACTTAAACATGTAAATAATGGAAATAGAATGGAAAATGAGTAGTGTGGTAAAATGGAAGGAGGATTGCATAAGTTATGCACTTCCATTTGGTTTATATCGTAGACCTTTGGTTATACAAGGATTCCACACAAGTTTAAATAAGTATAAAGTAGGAATGGATGCCATTTTCAAGTTTCAAAGATGATCGGATAAGAAAATGACTATGGCAACAAATTGAAGTTGTTTTGGTGTAAGTACCTGCAGAAAAACTATAGTAAAATCTGGAAATAGGAAGGCCAGATCGATCTCATAGGATGAGAGATCGATCTAGAAGAGCCAAAATGCTCTTATTCTAAGCTATGCAACAAGAAAGATCGATCTCCAATGGAGCCAGATCGATCTCCTAAGCATTCTTTAAATGCAGATCGATCTTCCCCAAGACCAAATCGATCTCCTTAACAATCTGTTTAAAGCAGATCGATCTCCTGCCTTCAAATGCTGTGAAAAAAGAGGGATTTTAAGATGACCAGATCGATCTCTATCCAATGCAGATCGATCTCATCAAGCAAATTCTATAAATATGAAGCAGATGGATCTAAAATTTTCTGGGATAAAACCAATCTTTTCCATTTCCAACCTAAAAACCTAGATTTCACTCTGTAAATTCAGCCATTTTCAAGAAGATTTGAGGGAAGACTATTAGACGCAAAGTTGTTCACATCGAAGAGAAGAACAACTAAGCTTGGAGGCATTTTCCTCATTTGTGGATTTAAGGAACAAGGTGCATTTCCATTGGAGCAAAGAGGAAAACAAGCTAGGTGAGTTTCTATTGCAAATACTCAAGTACATTGTTTGGATATTGATGTGGGGAATGATTTGGTATACATCGAAATGGTAGAAACCACCTAGAGTAGAATGAATCCACCATGACCTAGAAATGGACTAGTGTGAGAAAAATGAAATGTATTGAGATTAATGATGAATGGGGTATCTTGAAGTGATAATAGTGTTATGAGTAAGATTTTAAGATGTTGTTAGTGAATAGATTGTGAGGTTTACCAAAAAAGGGGTAAAATGTGGAGTAAGGCATTTGTAAAATGCATGAATGGGTTACATTGACTAGTGAGGTCAAAACGTGAGTTAACAATATTAACTCAAGTGGCTTGGATGAATGAATCGCAACTCTCAAGGATACACCGGAGCAAGGCAAGCCAAGAGCGCAAGAAACTAAGAGGAAGAGAGTCGCACTCAAGTAAATTGAGGTAAGGGAATTTTGTGGACTCTAAGAGATATCTGTGCACAATTTAGGCACTTAAATGCTTGGCTAGAATGCATGAGATATTAGGAAATGATATTGGGTGATTGAAGGGCAAAAATTTGGGTGTTTGAGAAATGTGCATGAAAATAAAAGCATAATGCTTTGAAAAATCTTATTTTATTGCTTTTTAGCAAGTGATTAGTAGGTTGGCTAACATTTGAAATGAATTGCAAAAGAAATGAGTTGTTTTGGTTTGCTAACCATATTTTTGCAAAGAATTGAGCCACCTACATTGTTTTCGTGAGAATGAAAGTGTGATAGAGTATAACTCGCATGAGCTTTGATGTGTTTTATACGTATGAGTGCTAGAGCTTAGCTCGCACTAGTTTTCACATGGATTTCATACTTGTTTTGGCATGGTGCTTAAAGCTTAGCTTGCACTAGATGCCCACCTTATTTATTGTCATGCTTGGTGCTTCGGGCAGGCTTGGTGTCGCACCGATTAAATAGGCTCACACGTGCGTTTTGGGAATTTGACATGTTGATAGCCGTGTTAGGAGCTTCGGGTAGACAAGAAGTCGTACCAATTAAATAGGCTCACACGTGCGTTTTTGAGATGTGACGTGATATGATGTGTTGATGTAGGTCCACGGAGTATGTTGTACCATGTAGGTAGCATGGAGTACATTGTACCGTGTTGAGATTGTGATATGCCATCTTCAGACGAGATCTGCTATGGATCGGCGGGCAGGATTTGACCCACCTCCTGTGTAGAAGTTGATAGTGGTGATATCCCTAGCCGGTATCATAGGATATGGCTATAGTCCTAGAGGCTATTACCCTTATTGAATTGCCTATCTCACATCTCAATTCTTTATGAATAAATCCATGTTTGAAATAATTTGTGGGTCAGGACAGTCCGAGGGAGGGACTGAGTCCTGACAAGTGTTGGACTGTTTTGTGATAACGATTTGTTAATGGTTTTAAAGTGCACGTATGCATGATGTTTAATGCCATGCTTTAGTTATAAAATATGCATGATGGTTAATGTCAAGCTTTGAATTGAATTGTGCACTGGATTTTTCAACTATAGGCTCAACGGGATTGGACTTAACTTGTGGCTCATCTAGCTCTCTGCTACTCCTAAGGGTGATAGATCTAAGATGTTCCTTACCCTCCCTTTGCCTAACAGGATTAGCTTCAGTGTTACTAGGAAGGGTCCCTTGAGGACATTGGCTAAGAGCATTTGCTATTTGTCCCACTTGAACCACTAAGTTCTTAATTGAAGCAGCTTGATTTTGCAGGATCGTTGAGAACATCTCCTCTAACGTAGGCTTCCTTTCAGCTGCTGGTGTGCGGTAATGTTGGGGCTGCATAGGTTGTGGTGGTAGTGATGGATGATATTGAAATTGAGGTAGGGATGGATGATGTGGTGGATGGTATGGAAATTACGGCTGTGGTGGTAGCTGAACTGGTGGAGCTTGAAAATCAAGAAGTCCTACAGGTCTAGAGCTAGAAGTTTGCCCTTGGTTTTGGCTCCAAGAGAAGTTAGGATGGTTCATCCACCCTGGATTATAGGTGTTTGAAAAAGGGTTGTTCTGTTACGTTTGAGAAGGGGCAACATACTGAACCGATTCTAAGTTGAGCAGACACCTATCTACAGAGTGAGTACCACTACATAGCTCACAGGAAAGAAAAGGATTTTGGACAGAATACAAATGGTTAGGAAAAGTGGGAGGATTATGTTGGGTACTGAGCGACTCTACCTTCTTCGTAAGGTTAGCGATTTGAGAGGTCAAGGTAGACAGTGTGTCGAGCTCATAAATACCCATCGACTTCTTTGGCAATTTTGTTGGCTCTACCGAGAGGGGGGGTGAATCGGTTTTCTAACAATTATGGCAAATTAAAAATTAATCACAATTTAATCACAAATGATAATGAGCAATATAGTGCAGTATAATAATTTAATGCAGAGTAGGGAAGAGAGAAACAAACACAATCGTTTATAGAGGTTCGGCCAAACTCTTGCCTACGTCCTCTCTCCTTGACCTTCTTGTCAAGTGTTTTCTTTCTCTCTATCAATAGAGCTTACACAGTTCCTTTTTGCAGGTTAAGGAATAACCTCTCTACCCTTAGCAATACAGAAAAAATATTCAGCCTCTTACAATTTACTCTCACTGAGGAACAATCCTCTTCTCTTTTAAGATAAGACTGAATACAATATAATGCTTTAAAGTGGGAGGACAAATGTAGCTTTTTGCACTTAAGCTTTTACAATGATTCTCAATGAATGAGCAATAGGGACACAAGGAATGAAAGAATTAAAGCTTGAGAATGTTTGGAATATGCAGCAATCGTGTCACGCATTTCTTTGTCTTCAATGCTTGGTTAAATACTGAAGGATTGGTAGTTGGAGCATTAAATGCTATTCTTCCCGTTGTGTTTTGCAGAAACTAGCCGTTGGGTACCTCCAGTAGAGTGCCAGATCGATCTGCCTTCTTGGCCAGATCGATCTCTTAGTTATAAATCCTGCAAGAATGAAGCACAAATACACAAGGAGATCGATCTCATAGGTTAGCAGATCGATCTGTTAGTTTAAAAGTAATGAGGCAGATCGATCTGTCGAATAGGCAGATCGATCTCCTTAACTCTCTGTTTGAAGCAAGATCGATCTCCAGATCGATCTGCCATGCAATCTCGTAGAGAGGAGATCGATCTCTCAACAACACAGATCGATCTCTTTAGCTCTCTGACTTTGAGGAGATCGATCTCTTCATCGACCAGATCGATCTCTCAACTCTAGCATTAGCCAGATCGATCTCTTAACCCTTGCAGATCGATCTCATTCTTCCTAAATACCTTTGTACAGATTTAAGGCTTGCCAGATCGATCTCTTCCATCATGAGATCGATCGCTCATCAAGTGAAAAACCCAGGAGATCGATCTCTCATACCCCAGATCGATCTCTTATCAGCAGAACTCTAAGTTCTGGTACTAATAACCTCTAAACATGTTTATATATCATCTTGTTTTGTCATTTCAAAATACATTAACTCAACAATCTCCCCCTTTTTGATATGACAAAACTCATCAAATAAACATGTTTAGTGAATTTGCAAAACTCCCCCTTTTTGTGAGCTTTTGACTTTGTTAATGATTTAACTCAACCTTAGTTAAATCTTAACTCCCCCTTAGTTAGCTCTAGCTCTTAACTCCCCCTCAATTAAATCATCCTATCATCCTTTTAAACATTTAACACATGTCTTAACTCCCCCTCAATTAAATCATCCTATCATCCTTTTAAACATTTAACACATGTTTCTTCTCCCCCTTTTTGTCATATCAATCACAAAAGATGGAAGACACATGGCATTTCAAAATCAATATTTGCATTAACACATCCAATATCTAATCAAAACACATTTCATTCAAGCAAATTTAGTACACGGGACATAAAAAGAAGCAAACATGAAAAACTAAACAGCAACAAACACCTAAGGACTAAGATGAGGGAGGATCACGATCCGACAGATTTTCCACGTGCGTGCGCGTCACTTGAAGCTCATCGAACATCGCCTCTTGAGTTTCTTGAAGTTTATCCACTCTTTGGGTTAAATCCTCGATCATACTCCGCTGAATGGCAAAGTCGTCATTCATCTGCTGACTGAGGTCATTCATCATCGTCATGAGCATCTCCAAGTCAGCAGGAGACGATGTTGGTGCAGTGGGCAGAGCCGATGGTTCCGGAGCGGTGCAGCAGGTCGGTGCACTGGCTCAGCAGGGGGGTCTTCCTCCATAGCCTCTGCAGGTTGCTGATCCCTCTTTTTCGTCCACTCTCCCCGGAGGTCTTTGTAGTACCCCATATGATGGAGGGTCCCAATGTTAAGCACGCTCTTGGGAGAGGGGAGTTCGCCAGTTTCGCCGCTGCAGTTGATACCAAGGCGGTGGAGAAGATAAGCCACTGGTTGTGGAAAAACTATTGTGGTAGCTTGGCCACGCACAATCTTCAGCCAATCTTCGTATATAAAGTGAGGGAGGTTAGGCTTTTGGCTTGTGGTGTGAATGTGATGGAGCCAGAAACGATCTAAGCGCCTAACGGTAGAGTGACGAGTACCGAAAGGTCAGAGGTTCCAAGAAATTATGAGGTGGAGTAATCGAGGATGCATCGGCAGGTCACTCGCCTTGTCCCCAGGGAGATCAAACTCTAAGGGGACTTCCTCATCCTCATTCGTTAAGCCTTCATCGCGTATATCAAACACTTTGGCTAGAACTTCAGAGTCAATTATAATAGATTGACCCATGATGTAGGTTTTGAAGGTAAGGATTTTGCAGGTGTCATCGGGGTCATAAACGAGTTCGGCATTGGAAAAGAATGCGCGAACGAGATTTGGAGGGACAGGAGTGTTGATTTTCAAGAAATTCGTCCATCCGAACTCCTCAAATTTTGACAAATAGGGAAACTCTATGCGATTGAGGAACGAAAAATCGATAGTGCGCCAATGCTTGATTGGCATGGTCGAGAAGAATTCCTCATATCGCTTTCTTTTTGCTGGTGTTTTAAAACACCGATTGAAGGAAGCGACAGGAGGTGGAGGAATAGGTTGTGATGAGAAACCTGCCTCAGTGGTTCTAGGAGGTTTGTTTGCTACTGACTTCCTAGGCATGATTCTAGACTCTAGATTTGCACTAAACAGATTCAACAGTGAGAAAATCAATGAAACAGGACCTAGGTTTGCCCTAGAATCAAAATGAACACAAATTGAGGACAGATTTTGAGAAAATCAGTAAGGAATGTTGGTTACAATACCGGATTTTGACACCGAGACGCAAGGAGGACCGTATAGAGATCGATCTGGTCGCGAATCAAAGGAAGAAGTGCGAGGGAAATTTGGGAATTTTGAAGTTTGGGTTTGGGAAATTTGGGAATTTTAAGCGTGTATTTATACTCCAGGGCACAGGAGATCGATCTGTCGAGGCGACAGATCGATCTGTCATTTCCAGAGAGCCAAGGAAGATCGATCTGTCGCATGAACAGATCGATCTGTTCGCAAACAGAGGCTTAAGGAGATCGATCTGTTATACACAGATCGATCTGTCGTATAACAGAGGCGTAGGCAGATCGATCTGCCCAATGCAAAGATCGATCTGCAGAGTGCGGAAGCTTGAAGAGATCGATCTGTCGTGTTGACAGATCGATCTTCCTTTAAACAGAGACGTAAGGAGATCGATCTTATGGTTAGAAGATCGATCTGCTTAGCTTAACCTTGATGATTTAGGCTTGTTGGAGGTATGGAGATCGATCTATATTGCAAGGAGATCGATCTCTCATCCTCATTACCAGAAAATCTTTGCAAAAACTCATTTAAAATCAATTTGAAACCAAGATGTTTGAAACACAAAAGTCCTAAGGCATATCCATGAGTCCTAATTCACCTCTAAGGATACAAAACCTATCTCTATCAAGGGGTTTGGTGAATATATCAGCTATTTGATGTAGAGTGTCAATGTACTCTAAAATTATATCCCCTTTTTGTACATGGTCTCTAAGGAAGTGATGTCTAATTTCTATGTGCTTGGTTCTGGAGTGTTGAATAGGATTCTTAGACAGATTAATGGCACTGGTATTATCACATTTAATAGTGACTTGCTTCATGTCAATACCATAATCTCTCATTTGTTGTTTAATCCACAACACTTGAGCACTACAATTACCAGCTGCTATATATTCAGCTTCAGTTGTGGACTGAGCCACACTGTTTTGCTTCTTGGAGAACCAAGAAATTAACCTATTTCCTAAGAATTGGCAAGTACCTGAAGTACTTTTCCTATCTATTTTGCAGCCTCCAAAATCAGCATCTGAAAATGCATGAAGGGCAAAAGTAGAGTCCTTGGGGTACCAAAGTCCTAGTGAGGGAGTTTCTTTGAGGTATCTAAAGATTCTCTTAGTTGCCAATAGATGTGATTCCTTAGGAGAGGATTGAAATCTAGCACAAAGGCATACACTAAACAAAATATCTGGTCTACTTGCAGTTAAATAAAGCAATGAGCCAATCATAGACCTATAAAGTTTAGTGTCTACACACTTACCACTTTCATCTTTATCAAGCTTGATGTTGGTGCCCATTGGAGTTGCTTGAGGTTTGCAATTGTCCATTCCAAATCGCTTGAGCAATTCCTTAGTATACTTTGCTTGATTGATGAAGGTTCCAGCTTTTGTTTGCTTCACTTGAAGTCCCAAGAAGAATGTGAGTTCTCCCATCATACTCATCTCAAATTCTCCTTGCATGACCTTAGCAAACTCTTGGCATAAAGACTCATTAGTTGAACCAAAAATAATATCATCTACATACACTTGTACAACTAATAAATCCTTATTTTTATTCTTAATGAATAAGGTGGTATCCACTTTTCCTCTTGAAAATCCCTTTTCTATTAAAAATTTTGACAACCTTTCATACCAAGCTCTAGGAGCTTGTTTTAACCCATAAAGTGCCTTAGATAATTTAAAAACATGTTCAGGAAATTCATGATTTTCAAATCCGGGAGGTTGCTCAACATATACTTCTTCATTAATAAAACCATTTAAGAATGCACTCTTCACATCCATTTGATATAACTTGAAGTTTTTATAACATGCAAAGGCAAGTAACATTCTTATTGCCTCTAATCTAGCTACCGGTGCATATGTTTCATCATAGTCTATGCCTTCCTCTTGTCTATAGCCTTGAGCAACTAGCCTAGCCTTATTCCTTGTGATCACACTATTTTCATCCATTTTGTTCTTGAATATCCATTTAGTTCCAATTATTGAGTGATCACTAGGCCTAGGAACTAGTTTCCATACTTTGCTTCTCTCAAATTGATTTAATTCTTCTTGCATTGCTAGGAACCAATTATTGTCTTCTAAGGCTTCATTGACATTCCTAGGCTCAATTTGAGATACAAAAGCTATATATTGGCACATATTCCTTAGGGATGATCTAGTTCTAACTCCAAGAGTTGGATCTCCTACTATTTCACAATCTTTTACATATCCTAACTCTCTTGGTGCTTTAGGCTCTCTTTCTAAAACCTCTATTTCTTCTTCATCTTCTTTATTCAAGTCAAGCTTTTCTAGAAAGTCATCTTCTAAGCCTTCATCAAATATTCCAACATTTTCATCATTGGTTGAATCTTTAGATATATTATTTGATTCATCAAATATAACATGAATAGACTCTTCAACCACTAATGTTCTTTTGTTATATATTCTAAAGGCCTTTGAATTCAATGAATATCCTAGAAATATTCCCTCATCACTCTTGGCATCAAATTTTCCTAAGTTATCTTTTCCATTATTTAGAACAAAGCATTTGCAGCCAAAAGGATGGAAGTAACTAATGTTAGGCATCTTGCCTTTGTAGAGCTCATAAGGAGTTTTCTTTAGCATGGGTCTTATCATGGCTCTATTAATTATATAACATGATGTGTTTATAGCTTCAGCCCAAAAGTACTTTGGCAAGTTATTTTCACATAACATGGTCCTAGCCATCTCTTCCAAAGTTCTATTTCTTCTCTCAACTACACCATTTTGTTGTGGTGTCCTAGGGGCTGAAAAATTATGGCTAATTCCTTGATCATTGCAATACTCATCAAATCCTATATTTTCAAATTCTTTGCCATGATCACTTCTAATGCTTGTTATTGTATATCCTTTTTCATTTTGAGTCACCTTTGAGTAAGTTATGAATTTCTCTAAGGCTTCATTTTTTACTCTCAAAAAGAACACCCAAGTGTATCTAGTGTAATCATCAACTATTACAAAACCATAGTGTTTCCCACCTAGGCTAGTGGTTCTAGTTGGTCCAAATAAGTCTAAATGCAGTAATTGAAGAGGCCTAGTGGTGGATACACTATTTTTAGGCTTAAAAGTTGTTCTCTTGTGTTTTCCTTTAACACAAGCTTCACATATTTCTTCATGATCAAAGGATATTTTGGGTAAGCCTATAACTAGATCCTTTCTAGCTAATTTGGATAGCACATGCATGCTAGCATGACCTAGTCTTCTATGCCATAACCAAGATTCCTTTTTGTTGTCTACCATTAAGCATATGTTTTCATTTTTGAGTTCATTAAGGTAGACTATATATATGTTACCTTGCCTATGACCTAGAAGGAGAATTTTATTTGACTTAGGATCTATAACATTACACTTCATACAATCAAAAATTACTTTGTAACCTTTGTCACAAAGTTGACTAATGCTTAGTAAGTTATGCTTTAAACCCCTAACAAGTAATACTTTTTCTAAAGAGAAATGATCATTACCTATTGAGCCACTCCCTTCCACTTGGCCTTTGGAGTTGTCCCCAAAAGTGACTTCTCCACCAATTTTCGATTTGAAGGAATTGAAATGGCTTTTATCACCCATCATGTGCCTTGAGCATCCACTATCTAAGTACCAAGCTTCTTTTGTTTTAGCTTTGTGGCTATGCTCAATCACCTACACAAAATCAAACTCAAGTCTTAGGTACCCAAATTCTCTTGGGTCCTTGGAGGTTAGTAAATGTAATTTTTGATCCCATTGGGATCCATTTTGCTAATGCATTGCAGTCCTTGGAATGAATTACCTCTTTTGGAATCCATATCCTTTTTACAATTTTTCCTTTAAGATTTCGCATCTTTATATTGCAATAATGTGACTTATGTCCCTTCTTATTACAATATGAACAAGTAATTGCAGGTTTATTCATGTTCTTTCTAGCAATAAAACTCTTAAGATGGGTCTCCCTACTTTGTGCATTATACCCTAAGCCATTTTTGTCAAAAAATGCCCTTTGGGTTTCCAACATGCTATCTAGCTTTTGTTGCCCCATGTGAAATCTATTAAAGGAGTTATGTAGGTTGCTATTTTTCTCCTTAAGGTCACAAATTTCTAGATTTGAGATCTCTAGTTTCTTCTCATATTCCAATTTATCTTTTAACATTATCTCATTTTCCCTTTTTAATTTAGATATTAACTTTTTATACTTCATGCTCATACATTCATACTCTAATGCAAGTTCATCAAATGCATCTTGCAATTCATCAAAAGAGTATTCATTAAGATTAGATGTTACCTTTTGATCATCATCAATAGCCATTAAGCATAGGTTGGCAATGTCCTCATTTGATTCATCATCGGAGCAGTCACTGTCACTCCATGTTGCTACCATTGCCTTCTTTTTATGAAACCTATCATTAGATCTTTTGAGAAGAGGGCAGTTAAATTTTATGTGTCCAGGTTTTTTACATTCATAACACACAATAGAGTCTTTTCTACCTACTTCCTCTTGTTCTCTCCTATTGTTTCTCCTATTATTACTACTAGCTTTCATTCTCATGAATTTGTTGAATCTTTTGGAAAACATTGCCATCTCAATATCCTCCTCACTCCCACTCTCATTTTTAATCTCCTCTTGAGCAGTGGATTTTAGAGCAACACCCACTTTCTTGGGTGGCTCTTCATTTCTTTTAAGTTTCATCTCATAAGTGAGCAAAGATCCTATCAATTCATCTAGACACAATGTGTGAGGATCCTTAGATTCCTCAATTGCCGTCACTTTAGCTTCCCATGATTTAGGTAAGCTATTTAAAATTTTCTTTACCATTTCAATGTTAGAATATATTTTTCCTAAGGATTTTAGTCCATTAATTACGTCTGTAAATCTAGTGAACATATCACTAATCGATTCTCCTTCCTTCATCCTAAAAAGCTCATAATCATGTGTGAGCATACCTACTTTTGTCTCCTTCACTTGGGTTGTACCCTCATGAGTTATTGCCAATTTATCCCATATTTGCTTGGCATTATCACACCCGGAGACTCTATTATATTCATTAGGACCTAAAGCACAAAATAATGTGTGCATAGCTTTAGCATTTAGCTGTGCACATTTAATGTCATTAGAATCCCATTCATCTTCTTCTTTGGGGATATCTCTTCCCTCTATTTTCTTTGTAGGGATTTAAGGTCCCTTAACTATAATTCTCCATACTTCATAGTCATTTACTTGAATGAATAGCATCATCCTAGTCCTCCAATATGAATAATGTTCACCATTGAACATGGGAGGTCTAACCGTGGAGTGCCCCTCTCCTATCAAACTAGTTGCTATATTGTTAAGAGCCATTTGATCATTTTCTAACTCTTAGGAAGTTGTTCCTATGTGATTAAAGAGTCCTAACTCTGATACCAATTGTTGGCTCTACCGAGAGGGGGGGTGAATCGGTTTTCTAACAATTATGGCAAATTAAAAATTAATCACAATTTAATCACAAATGATAATGAGCAATATAGTGCAGTATAATAATTTAATGCAGAGTAGGGAAGAGAGAAACAAACACAATCGTTTATAGAGGTTCGGCCAAACTCTTGCCTACGTCCTCTCTCCTTGACCTTCTTGTCAAGTGTTTTCTTTCTCTCTATCAATAGAGCTTACACAGTTCCTTTTTGCAGGTTAAGGAATAACCTCTCTACCCTTAGCAATACAGAAAAAATATTCAGCCTCTTACAATTTACTCTCACTGAGGAACAATCCTCTTCTCTTTTAAGATAAGACTGAATACAATATAATGCTTTAAAGTGGTAGGACAAATGTAGCTTTTTGCACTTAAGCTTTTACAATGATTCTCAATGAATGAGCAATAGGGACACAAGGAATGAAAGAATTAAAGCTTGAGAATGTTTGGAATATGCAGCAATCATGTCACGCATTTCTTTGTCTTCAATGCTTGGTTAAATACTGAAGGATTGGTAGTTGGAGCATTAAATGCTATTCTTCCCGTTGTGTTTTGCAGAAACTAGCCGTTGGGTACCTCCAGTAGAGTGCCAGATCGATCTGCCTTCTTGGCCAGATCGATCTCTTAGTTATAAATCCTGCAAGAATGAAGCACAAATACACAAGGAGATCGATCTCATAGGTTAGCAGATCGATCTGTTAGTTTAAAAGTAATGAGGCAGATCGATCTGTCGAATAGGCAGATCGATCTCCTTAACTCTCTGTTTGAAGCAAGATCGATCTCCAGATCGATCTGCCATGCAATCTCGTAGAGAGGAGATCGATCTCTCAACAACACAGATCGATCTCTTTAGCTCTCTGACTTTGAGGAGATCGATCTCTTCATCGACCAGATCGATCTCTCAACTCTAGCATTAGCCAGATCGATCTCTTAACCCTTGCAGATCGATCTCATTCTTCCTAAATACCTTTGTACAGATTTAAGGCTTGCCAGATCGATCTCTTCCATCATGAGATCGATCGCTCATCAAGTGAAAAACCCAAGAGATCGATCTCTCATACCCCAGATCGATCTCTTATCAGCAGAACTCTAAGTTCTGGTACTAATAACCTCTAAACATGTTTATATATCATCTTGTTTTGTCATTTCAAAATACATTAACTCAACAAATTTCCTCTCCGAGGACCATAGATAGTTGTTAGCCGCCATCTTTTCTAACAACTCGTAAGCTTCCTCCTCTATTTTACACATTAGCGCTCCACCCGCAACAGCGTCAACAATGGTCATATATGGGCTTGTAAGTCCGTTGTAGAAGGTTTGGACTTGCAACCACAGAGGTAGGCCATGGTGAAGGCACTTCCTAAGAAGCTCCTTATATCGTTCCCATGCTTCGTAAAGAGTTTCAGAGTCGTACTGAGCAAAAGAAGATATGTCACTACGGAGTCTGACCATTTTAGAGGGTGGGAAAAACTTAGCTAAAAATTGATGGGCTAACTCGTCCAATGTAGAAATGGATCCTGAAGGCAAGGAGGTTAACCAGTGTTGCGCCCTATCCCTAAGCGAGAAGGGGAATAATCTAAGCCTAAGCGCATCATCATATAACCCATTGTGTTTGAACGTGTTGCACAAGTCCAGGAATTGCCCGAGGTGAGCATGTGGTTCATCGTGTGGAAGCCCACTGAACTATAAGGATGTCTGGATCATCTGGAGGATGGAAGGCTTAATTTCGAAATTATTAGCAGGGATAGCTGGTGGCCTAATGTCAGTATAATAACCTCCAATAGTCGGTATTGCATTGTAAGACCCGAAATTAAATCGTAAATTTTATGAGGTAGAAAAATGTTCACAAATTTAAAGGAATGTGATTCAGACTGAAAATAAGAATTCAAATCATAAAATGAATGAGTGTTCGTGAAGGAAAGTTTGACTGAATTAATCCCGAACAAGTGTAGGGGTAAAACGGTCAAAAGATCGAAATTCGGGATAAATTCGATAAAAAAAATTTAAAAAAAAATAATAAGGATTTAGGATATCTTGATCAATAATGAGGAATTATACAATTTCGAGTCCAATTGATCAAGATCCGGAATTTTTAGAAATACCGAAAAGTCACCCGGGACAATATCCCGAAAATACGGAGAAATTATACTGGAAAAATGGTTAAAAATATAATAAATAAAATAAATTAAATTAAGTTAAATTGTTTGGAATAAAATATTAATTTTGTAGATATTTTCAGATTTTTTTAGACTATTTTAATGAATATTTTAATAATAAAATAAATTGTTAAATAAAAATAATAATTGAAAAAAAAAAAGAGAGAAATCTGAAATCTTATCGGGGAGAGAGAAGAAGAATGGGAAAACGGAGAAGGAGACCGCGCGTGGCCGTCCGACCCACGTCCACCGGCGATCGTCACCCTCCGACAAAGGGCCGAGCAGCAAGAGGAGAGGCAGGCGAAGCTATTGGCGCCGGCGACGCGCGCTAAGGAGGCCGAAAAATCGCCGAACGGAGGGAGAGAAGCCCTCGGGGAAAACGGAGTCGGTACCGGCGCTCCACGGCAGCTGGGGGCGAACGGCGGGTACCAGCGTGATCAGGAAGAGGAGCCGGTCCTTTTGAGACCAGTACCTGCCGACGAAACCGCCGGAATCCGCCGGATCGAGAGGTGGCAGCCGCGAGGGAGAAGAGGTGATTCACCGGCGATGGCTGCGTTTCGACCCCAGTCGAGGCCCGATTCTGAATGCCCAGGTGTAGCCGAGCCGAACGGCACCGAAATCGCACCGGGAACCGGCCGGACGGTGCCGGAATGAGCAAATGGGGATTGAACCGGTTGAACCGGCCTGAACCGGCCAAAACTGAACCGAACCGGACCGAGCTGAACCGACGGTCTGAACCGGTCTGAACCGGACTGAACCGGTTCAGCCAAAAAGAGAGGAAAAAAGGAGAAAAAGAGGAAAAGGAAAAAGGGAAAGGATTTTCGGGGATACACCGGACTTCGGGTAAGTCAATACGAGGTCAAAAGTGACCGAATTGATTTTCAAAAAATTTATTTAAATTATATTTAATCGAAAAGTAACCCGAGATTAAATATAATAATTGTGCAGTTCGACGATAAAGCCCGAACGAGAGCCGATTGAGCTCCAATTTTTGTATGCCGCATCGTATCGGGTAAGTATAGTTTAATTTCGGCAATTAGAGTCCTTTAATACAGAGTTTCAATTATTTTACAGAATTTACGGATTTATTCTGTATAAAAGAAATATTAATCGAAATTACAACGTAATTACCGTAAATGGTATACGGGCTATCCAATGAGTTTGGAACGAAGCCCGATAATTATTGGTAAGCTGAATGAGCCCAGTAAACCCGAAGAAGGGATTTAAACAGTATAAACGGGCTGAAAATGGGTCGAGGCCCATTAAAGTGCAATCGGGCCCAATAGGGATAAATGGGCCCAATGATTTAAATTAAGCCCAGAAAGTATTAAATACAATTAAGTTGTATAATATCTGACCTGAGGAATATTATTACGCAGTTCTGGAGGTTTGATCGGGAGCAGATCGGACTGCGCGACGTGACAACAGTGGAAAAGGAAAGGTCAGACTCGACGAGAATCGAGGTAAGGGAATTTTGTAGGTGCATAGAGATAATTATGCGTATTTTGAGAGGGGATTTACAGGGTTTAGAAATTTCTTAAAGCATCTAGAAATGAAGTAATAATTTTTACGAAAACCGGGGCTCAAATAAATAAAGGAAAATGACTATTTTGCCCCCAGTTAGGAAAATTTCAAAAAGGGTAGTAAGGCTATGAAATTGCATGAATTTCATGATTTTAATGTTTTATATGATTATATTGCTTTGATTTAAGCAAATATACACATAGGTGGGCTGTTGATTTCGTGAATTTTACGAAAGGGTACCGGTTTGTACCGGTTACTATTTTAAAAGATGTTTTATTAAAAGTGAGCCACCTATCGTATTTACGTGACTAAAAGAGTGCTAGAGTCTTTCTCGCACTCAAGTTTACTGAATTATTTCTCATGAAAAGCCGTACTGGAGCACTGCTCGTACGAGAAATTTGTGTGTGCACAAAACCATGCTGAAGCTTCGCTCGCACGAGATTTTAGATATCATGATATGCATAGCGTGGTGCTGGAGCTCCGTAAGCCTGTGACCTGGTGTGGGGCGGGCAGCAGGATGCTCACATAAATGCACTAGACGCGAGTTGACATGCATATAGTCGTGCGGAAGCCTCTTGTAGACTGTGTGTCACAGAGAGTTGAGATGCTCGCACATATACTTTGAGACATGGGTTGGTTATCGACATAGTATTGGGCTGGATAAGACCTACGGCAGGCACCCCCAGACTATGATATGGGTCCACGGAGTACGATGTACCGTGTATGTCACACGGAGTACGCTGTACCGTGTAGTCATGATGACTCTACGATGTTACTCGATATTCTGGCGGGTAGGACTTGACCCCACCTCCCGTTGCAGTTGTGATACCCCGCACCCCGGGATCCGTGTGCCTGGGATCACAGGGACAAAGTATGGCCATAGTCCTCGATTTTTCATACAGTAACCTACATGCCTCACATGATATCATACGGTCTGGATAGACCAGGACAAACCCGATGGAGGGGTAGTCTCGATTTATGTTTTTAAAAGAGATTTGATTTGATGAATCAAGGTATTCCCGAGAGATGGGTTTGACCTTGATGAAGTTGTTTTATAATGAAACAAATGAGTTTTAAAGTGAGAGTTTATGATGAAATAAATGAGTTTTAAATGAGATGAATTTATGATGAAACAAATAAGTTTCAAGGTGATGAGTTTGTGATTAAACAAATGAGTTTTAATGTGACGAGCATGAGATGTCATACATGATGATTTTCCATGTGTGCTTTATATGTCGATTTCATGATTTCTTGTATATGATATATACATTCATGTGGCATTGTTTTAATCTTACCTCATGCTCCGAAAGTAAACGATTTTTACATCATGACATTATCAGCACGTAGATAGTATAGTTATCTACCTGCTTACATTATTGCCTTACTGAGCACGTTTCGCTCACCCTTTCATTTTCCACCCCACAGGGTACACTCAGTAGAAGAGAGCGACAATAGCTTCGCAATTCGGTTATCCGCTGCTTCTTATCAATATCAGGTATACACATTTGTATAATTTCGTATCTGAACATATAGATGCACAGTACTATATATGATGTAATATTGGGGATGTATTCAGTTTAAATAAATTGAATGGTAAATAGGGGAGAGGTGACTAACACCGAATCATAGCCCAACTGTTTAGAAGTGTAACTGTTCACGACGGGTGAGGAAATGAAAATGCGAAAAATTTGTAGGGATTTTTAGGTAATTTGGGTCGTGACAAATTAAATGGTATCAGAGCAGAGTTGGCCTGATATGAGTCGGTGTTAGTGGTTAAGTAAATTTACATCCCCATGTACTGTGCATTGTTTAGATACAATTGTGTATATCAAGATGGAACAGCAGCTAAAAACTTAGTTTCGAATGCAAGAATATAGTTGTTATAACTGATAGCCGCTATGGTAGAGTGGCGAGTACACATGCTCGAGACCGTAGAGATCGGTCTGAGAATCAAATGAGTCATGATATGAGACTCAAGATGAGATAGTGCACGAGGCAGAGGTCGTAGAGGTAGACCTGAGTCTGCTAAGTCGTGCTGAGTTGATTTGTGAGAATCAGGATGAAATTGAAATGGAGGCTAATGTTGAGCATGCCTCTCAGAGTCCGACAGAGTGATCGGATAGTATTGAGACACGCTTTGCGAGATTGGAGCGGAGTGTGAAGATTATTTTGAGGAGCTAATTGCTCAAATTATGAATGAGATACGAGGGCGCAGCGGAGCATTGGTGGAAACCCGCTCGACCCATCTTAAGTGTTAAACGTCCATAGCTAAGATGAAAAATCTTATTGGATGTATTCCGGTGACAGGATATCCCGGACATGATTTAAAGGAAAAATTTCTTACACTGCCCAAGAATACTAAATTGATTATGAGTATGAAACTCAGTTATATTTTTTGGCAGATATTACCTCGACACTATGAACAGGTGACAGTCGAGATGTCTAAAAGTTCATGAAATGGCTCAACTTTTCAATTTGAGTCCGATTGGCCCGTGAGATATTACCTATATCGAGGCAGTGCGCAAAATAAAGTTGCATGAATAATATCATGTGTTACACGCCTCTGAGATTGGGAAAGGTAGTGAGGGCTGAAATAGAGACAGAAAAGAGAATCGAGAAATGACAAAGATGTTAAAATGGGAAAAAGGTAATTGGTAAAAGATTTAATTTGATGAGTCTTGGAGTAAGATAATTGGTAAAGCCCTAGTATATCCAATTTTAGCACTTTTAAAGGATATTGTAAATTGAGAACCCCGACTTGCTACGAAGCAGTGTAGCAGCGTAGCAGTGTAAGCACTGTAAGCAGTGTGAGATGTGTGGTGGATACCACGGAAGGAGGGTCTATACCTACACTGTATTGATGAAAATGACCGTTAAGTATGGTAAGACGGACCATTTGTTTTGATTGCTCAGAGTTGGGCAAGACTGCCCCACAGAAGGGCAAAGAGACAGAGAAAAAAAAACTTCGTGGGTATAGCTGCAACGAAAAGGGAGGCAATAGCCGAAAATAAAAGAAAAAGGAAAGTAGGCTATTGGACGAAGGCGAGTGTATGCCTTGGACCAGGACACTATTGATGTTTCATATGATGTGGTGAAAGATACCACACTTGTTATGAATAATAAAGTACAAATGTTTATTGATCCTGGTGCCACACATTTATTCATACCGCCTTCATTCGCATATAAGTGAGTAAAAGGCATGAATGCCTACATCATTGAGCACAATACTAATAAATGAGTACCCCAATGGAGGAGGATTAATTAACGGAATATGAATATAGAGATTTTAAGTTGAAAACAGGGGTGAAAACATCACTGAAAAATATATTGTAAGTGTTGACAAGTGATAAAAAGGGGTGCAACAGTTGAAATTAAAGGATTGTACCATGGAACGAATAATGACAAGAGTTTCGTTATGATTGATACACTAAGGAGATAATCTTTTAGATAAGATAGATCATAAATACAAGATGTTTTGGAGTAAGAGACATATGCTAGGTAAGGAATACCCTTAATATGCGAAGTAATTTGGATGAAAGCAATTAGTAGCGAATATAAATTGTGACCACGTAGACTGAGATATAACGTAGTTGTGGTTAAGTCTGAAGGTAAATAAAGGTATTTCAAAATACCTCCCCGCCTGAAGACTTGACAGCGTCTAAAAGTATATATATATAATCTATAACGTGAAATCGATCGTTGTAATAAATACCTTTAGCATTAGGATACCTTTACTAAGACGATAAGAATATTAAAATTCGACAAATCATAAGGTTAACATAGTAAAATTTAATAAGAGCCGTTAAGATAAGAAAAAGAAAATGGCGCAGGTTAGTACCTGAAAATGTAAGCGGTTGAGAAGGATCTTATACGCTTATGCGTAAATAAGTCAAGGATTAGATCGATTTGTAATCATCGTTATTGATGATATGTTGGGTGTAGTTAGAGTCTAGGGTGATTTATAAGCAACAATTGGGAAATTGCTTTTGCAGATGGTTGTTGCGAGTTCTAAAAGGATATACCTTGTTGACACGTTTAACTAAGAAACGTGGTCTTGGAAAGAGATGATAAATAAGATTATTGTTGTGATGTGAATTTGGCATGATGAAGTATGAACTGACCACCGTGATTAATTTCACCATACCCAACAGCTCAAGAAGTTCTCAGTGAGTATGGATACCTCAAAATTATGAAGGAGCTGTGTATTGATGTATAATGGGAAGATACCCATGATTTTAAGTTGGCAACAGTATTTGTACTGAGGATATAGTACTATTATGTACAGGGTGAGAAATTATGGATATGCACTGATCATAAAGCCCGAGTACCTGTTTTCACAGAAAGAGGCGAACATGAGAATACATAGTGGGTTAGAGCTTCTGAGAAATATTGATCGTGAAAATTGTACCACCCAGGAAAGGCTGATGCTTTGAGTAGAAAGAGCCTCAGGATGGTATCACATATGATGGTCAGGGAGCGTGAGCTGCTAGAGCAGTTGTGAGCCTCAGTAGAGATGTGATCCCTTCTGATGATGACAGTGATTGTGTGACAGCTAGCCTGATGATTAGAACCGGATGAGAGTGCCCGGATTTGCCAGGCTTAGCGTGATGATCGACCGGATGTCGATAGTTTGGGTCAGATTCAAAAGGGTACAGTGACAGAGATCACAAAGAGTGTGATAATGATTTACAGAGAGGTTCAGAGACAGTATAAGTTCTCCCCAGGACCACAGTTGATGAGATAGTGATGTTGTCAGAAGCTCACTCTTCGGGATATACAGTGCATACGGAGAGTAATGATTATATATATGAAAATCTCGAAAAGGGTATGGGTGGTCAGATGTGAAAAGAGATATTGTGGAGATTATGGAGAAGTGCCTAGTATGTCAACAGAATAAAGTAGAGTATTAAAAGTCTGCAGAGTTATTGCAGCGCCTACCTATATTGACACGGCGCGAAAACGAGAGCAAGTCTCCATGAATGTCATGATGGGTTACAGAGGACCCAGGTGAATTACGAGGCTATTTGGATGATAGTCGATAGAGTGACTAAGTCTACCCACCTTTTGGTTATGAAATCCCCAAATACTCAGAGTGTATATGAGGATTTATGTGTAAGGAAGATTGTGGAACATTAAGTAGCGTTCCAGTGAGCATGGTATCATATAGGGATTCCCGCTTCACTTTCTACTTCAGGGAATATTTTTAGGAAGCTATGGGAACCCGACTGAGTATTAGCACAGCTTTCCATCCTCCGACAGATGGTCAGTCAGAGAGGACTGTACAAGTTCTGGAGGATCCGATGAAAGCGTGTTCCATTGATTTTATAAGCTCCTGGAATGATCAGTTGATTTCTAATTGAAGTTGCCAATAACGAAAATTGGCAATTGAGTATCGGGATAACAAGATATGAGGCAGTGTATGGCTGTAGGGGTTGTTCCCCAAATTGGATAAGAAAAAGTGGGTGATAGATAGAATTATTTTCGACTTGGATAATAAGTCTCTGAGGATGTTTAGTTAAGAGTGAGAGATTAAGAACACCTTAGAGCAGATAGATAAGTATTGGAATTCACCCTTGGTGAATTAGTAAGATTGAAATGTTTATTGTCCTAAGAGAATAAGGGCATAGCGAACTTTTGGAAGAAGGTAAATTGAGTTGCGCTGGATGGAATATTTTGAGAGATTGGACAAGTGGGAGATAAGACCTGTAGGTTGGTGTTATCACTTGAATTAACAGGCACCCACAATGTGTCTCAGCTTTTGATGCTTCGGGAATACTATTCGGATCCAGCATAGGTGATTGGATATGAACTCCAAAAGTTCTTTTTAATGAAAATATAAGTATATTGATAAGTTGATTCGGGCATTAAACAGGAAAGAGGAAGTATTGAGGTTTGAGATGATCTCCCTAATTAAAGTCCTTTGGTGGTAATACACTCCGGAGAAGGTCACATAAGAATTTAAGAGTATGATACGATCGATGTACCCGGAGTTGTATCTAGACTCATATGACTTGGTTCTAATTTGGAGGACCAAATTCCTTAAGTGGGGGAGAATTGTAAGACCCGAAATTAAATCGTAAATTTTATGAGGTAGAAAAATGTTCACAAATTTAAAGGAATGTGATTCGGACTGAAAATAAGAATTCAAATCATAAAATGAATGAGTGTTCGTGAAGGAAAGTTTGACTGAATTAATCCCGAACAAGTGTAGGGGTAAAACGGTCAAAAGATCAAAATTCGGGATAAATTCGATAAAAACAATTTTAAAAAAAATAATAAGGATTTAGGATATCTTGATCAATAATGAGGAATTATACAATTTTGAGTCCAATTGATCAAGATCCGAAATTTTTAGAAATACCGAAAAGTCACCCGGGACAATATCCCGAAAATACGAAGAAATTATACTGGAAAAATGGTTAAAAATATAATAAATTAAATAAATTAAATTAAGTTAAATTGTTTGGAATAAAATATTAATTTTGTAGATATTTTCAGATTTTTTTAGACTATTTTAATGAATATTTTAATAATAAAATAAATTGTTAAATAAAAATAATAATTGAAAAAAAAAAGAGAGAAATCTGAAATCTTATCGGGGAGAGAGAAGAAGAATGGGAAAACGGAGAAGGAGAACGCGCGTGGCCGTCCGACCCACGTCCACCGGCGATCGTCACCCTCCGACAAAGGGCCGAGCAGCAAGAGGAGAGGCCGACGAAGCTATTGGTGCAGGCGACGCGCGCTAAGGAGGTCGAAAAATCGCCGAACGGAGGGAGAGAAGCCCGCGGGGAAAACGGAGTCGGTACCGGCGATCCACGGCAGCTGGGGGCGAACGGCGGGTACCAGCGTGATCAGGAGGAGGAGCCGGTCCTTTTGAGACCAGTACCTGTCGGCGAAACCGTCGGAATCCGCCGGATCGAGAGGTGGCAGCCGCGAGGGAGAAGAGGTGATTCGTCGGCGATGGCTGCGTTTCGACCCCAGCCGAGGCCCGATTCTGAATGCCCAGGTGTAGCCGAGCCGAACGGCACCGAAATCGCACCGGGAACCGGCCGGACGGCGTCGGAATGAGCAAATGGGGATTGAACCGGTTGAACCGGCCTGAACCGGCCAAAACTGAACCGAACCAGACAGAGCTGAACCGACGGTCTGAACCGGTCTGAACCGGACTGAACCGGTTCAGCCAAAAAGAGAGGAAAAAAGGAGAAAAAGAGGAAAAGGAAAAAGGGAAAGGATTTTCGGGGATACACCGGACTTCGGGTAAGTCAATACGAGGTCAAAAGTGATCGAATTGATTTTCGGGAAATTTATTTAAATTATATTTAATCGAAAAGTAACCCAAGATTAAATATAATAATTGTGCAGTTCGACGATAAAGCCCGAACGAGAGCCGATTGAGCTCCAATTTTCGTATTCCGCATCGTATCGGGTAAGTATAGTTTAATTTCGACAATTAGAGTCCTTTAATACAGAGTTTCAATTATTTTACAGAATTTACGGATTTATTCTGTATAAAAGAAATATTAATCGGAATTACAACGTAATTACCGTAAATGGTATACGGGCTATCCAATGAGTTTGGAACGAAGCCCGATAATTATTGGTAAGCTGAATGAGCCCAGTAAACCCGAAGAAGGGATTTAAACAGTATAAACGGGCTGAAAATGGGTCGAGGCCCATTAAAGTGCAATCGGGCCCAATAGGGATAAATGGGCCCAATGATTTAAATTAAGCCCAGAAAGTATTAAATACAATTAAGTTGTATAATATCTGACCTGAGGAATATTATTACGTAGTTTCGGAGGTTTGATCGGGAGCAGATCGGATTGCGCGACGTGACAACAGTGGAAAAGGAAAGGTCAGACTCGACGAGAATCGAGGTAAGGAATTTTGTAGGTGCATAGAGATAATTATGCGTATTTTGAGAGGGGATTTACAGGGTTTAGAAATTTCTTAAAGCATCTAGAAATGAAGTAATAATTTTTACGAAAACCGGGGCTCAAATAAATAAAGGAAAATGACTATTTTGCCCCCAGTTAGGAAAATTTCAAAAAGGGTAGTAAGGCTATGAAATTGCATGAATTTCATGATTTTAATGTTTTATATGATTATATTGCTTTGATTTAAGCAAATATACACATAGGTGGGCTGTTGATTTCGTGAATTTTACGAAAGGGTACCGGTTTGTACCGGTTACTATTTTAAAAGATGTTTTATTAAAAGTGAACCACCTATCGTATTTACGTGACTAAAAGAGTGCTAGAGTCTTTCTCGCACTCAAGTTTACTGAATTATTTCTCATGAAAAGCCGTACTGGAGCATTGCTCGTACGAGAAATTTGTGTGTGCACAAAACCGTGCTGAAGCTTCGCTCGCACGAGATTTTAGATATCATGATATGCATAGCGTGGTGCTGGAGCTCCGTAAGCCTGTGACCTGGTGTGGGGCGGGCAGCAGGATGCTCAAATAAATGCACTAGACGCGAGTTGACATGCATATAGTCGTGCGGAAGCCTCTTGTAGACTGTGTGTCACAGAGAGTTGAGATGCTCGCACATATACTTTGAGACATGGGTTGGTTATCGACATAGTATTGGGCTGGATAAGACCTACGGCAGGCACCCCCAGACTATGATATGGGTCCACGGAGTACGATGTACCGTGTATGTCACACGGAGTACGCTGTACCGTGCAGTCATGATGACTCTACGATGTTACTCGATATTCTGGCGGGTAGGACTTGACCCCACCTCCCATTGCAGTTGTGATACCCCGCACACCGGGATCCGTGTGCCTGGGATCACAGGGACAAAGTATGGCCATAGTCCTCGATTTTTCATACAGTAACCTACATGCCTCACATGATATCATACGGTCTGGATAGACCAGGACAAACCCGATGGAGGGGTAGTCCCGATTTATGTTTTTAAAAGAGATTTGATTTGATGAATCAAGGTATTCCCGAGAGATGGGTTTGACCTTGATGAAGTTGTTTTATAATGAAACAAATGAGTTTTAAAGTGAGAGTTTATGATGAAATAAATGAGTTTTAAATGAGATGAATTTATGATGAAACAAATAAGTTTCAAGGTGATGAGTTTGTGATTAAACAAATGAGTTTTAATGTGACGAGCATGAGATGTCATACATGATGATTTTCCATGTGTGCTTTATATGTCGATTTCATGATTTCTTGTATATGATATATACATTCATGTGGCATTGTTTTAATCTTACCTCATGCTCCGAAAGTAAACGATTTTTACATCATGACATTATCAGCACGTAGATAGTATAGTTATCTACCTGCTTACATTATTGCCTTACTGAGCACGTTTCGCTCACCCTTTCATTTTCCACCCCACAGGGTACACTCAGTAGAAGAGAGCGACAATAGCTTCGCAATTCGGTTATCCGCTGCTTCTTATCAATATCAGGTATACACATTTGTATAATTTCGTATCTGAACATATAGATGCACAGTACTATATATGATGTAATATTGGGGATGTATTCAGTTTAAATAAATTGAATGGTAAATAGGGGAGAGGTGACTAACACCGAATCATAGCCCAACTGTTTAGAAGTGTAACTGTTCACGACGGGTGAGGAAATGAAAATGCGAAAAATTTGTAGGGATTTTTAGGTAATTTGGGTCGTGACATGCATAATCTCCAACGGTCCTAATTTCCCTATTTTCTGCCATGATGCTGTGCAGCAGAGTTATAAATTTCCTAGAAGCCTTTCAAATTTTTCTAAGTGTTCGTTCAATTTCAGGATCTAGAGGGAAGCAATCATACTCCTGGCTCAACACATGCAAACATCAGAATGTCCTTAGAAAAAAAAAATTTAAGTTTTTAATTTTTCAATTTTTTTAATTAAATGGAGAAAATTAACTAAACTAAGGATCTAAATATTTACAAGCTAGAATTACACCTAAGCATAGTTTCACCGATATTAATTAATGACTAATTAAAACTTCCCCGGCAACGGCGCCAATAACTTGACACGCCCTGAAGGTATAGTCCGCAAGTGCACGGGTCGTACAAGTAATAATGGAATTTGAGTCCCGAGTTATCATCCCACAGAGAAGTTGACTAGCCTAATTAACTACCGATTAAACTTATCCTAAGTATATCCTAGCAAATTATGAAATTAAGGTGGGTGATCTACTAAGTCTAGAATTAAAAATACTGGAAAGAAATAAAATAATAAGAACTAAGGAAAACCGAGCAAAATTACTTATAGTGCTCCACGCAATTAAAATATAAAACCTAAAAAAAAAATTAAAACAATTAAAATTAATTAACGCAATTAAAATAAAATGCAAATATGAAAATAAAGAAACAAGATTAATTAACTAAAATTAAACAAGCCTAAAATAACATATGCATGTAATTAAAGTAATAAAACTTGCAAACTAAACTAAACTAAAATTTAATGAAGATAAAGACTAAATTAAAAATGCATGAATCAAATTCTAAATGCAACTAAACTAAAATAAAATCCTAAAACATATAATATAAAATTAACTACTAACTAAAACTTTAAAACTAAAAATTAAATTAACAACTAAAACATTACCCTAAACCCTACAATTATCAACTAACAACTAACCTATATTGACAACTAAATAAAGCAAAATAATATAAATGCAATAAGTAATAAAGTATAAAAGAAAGGATGTGGCCAAACATGGCCTTAACAAATTTGGAAACCAAGAGCATGGTCCCGATACTGCACTGTTTACTACCTTCTCCATTTTCATGTTTATTTCCAGGTGCTCACGGGTTGCTCTCGGTTTGCCATCTGCTGCAGGTGTTCACGGGTTGCCCAGACCTGCTTGGCTGCCAACGATACTGTGCTCGATCTGCCCAGCTACGCTGCTTTTGTCCTACCTCCTGTTTCAGCTAGCTTCAGTCTGATTGCTGCTCCAAGTTCCAGTTTTGCTCTCAGTTTTATCCTGTGCTACAGGTGCTGCAGCTGGTTCTGTTCCTGCTTTGCTGCACATCCTCGGCAGTTCTCGGTTCAGTGTTGTTCATCTTTGGTCTGTCCTTCCTGCGTCCCAGCAACACAGAACACAGCCACTCTCTGCCCAGCTAGTATACGTCTCTGCAATTATACTTTGCTGCACAGGTGATGGCTTTCACTGTTGCATCCAAAACTGCATCCTGCTCTAGGTCTTGCACAACTTTCTGCTGCACGGGTTCTCAACACACTATGCTGTCCACTACTGCCTCAAGTCTACATTATGGCTCTTGCAACATTTCTGCATAAAAGAACAGTACTGGAGCAACAAAACAGAGCCAAACAGAGGTTGAATGCCGAAATGAGAAAATGCAGTAAAGAGAGGTTATAATACATTAAACGGAACTAGATAATAAAACAGAGATTTAGAGCAGTAATGATCATCTAATTCGAAGTAGAAAAGGCATGAGTAGAGTTAGTAAATGAATGTTAAACCGAAGCAAGAAAATCTGTAAGATAGAATAGTTCCCAGCAAAACCAAGAATGCCTGGAAGAACAACATACAGTAATCAGGCAACTGATAAAAAAAAAATCTGATAAAAAGCAAATAAAGTGAAAAATAAATTTGCAGAAAAATTAGAATGGGACAGTAACCGGACGAACACGTCTGGAATAAAATAAAATGATAAAATGCTCACTTTGAAATTGGAAGATAGAAAGATTAAAGAAAAAATTGCAGTGAATAAAAATGAACAAGGGCACGGGTTAACTAATAATGTTGCTGTCACCAACCCCTCAAACCCGGATGGAAGTAAGAACCATTGCAAGCAATCAGTAAAAATTAAACAAATCTAAACAAGCCGAGAGCTTAACAGCAAAAATGAAGGTATTCCATTAAAACAAAAACAATGAACAAATGGAAACATGTATGAACAGTATATTAACAATGGTAGCTAAACATAAAAACTACAATCGGAAATCTAAAATAAATTTCAAAAACATAAACTACCCTAAATTAAAACTACTCTTAAATTACTTCTATTCTAACCTAGGCTCCTCTTTTTCAATTGCCATCACATTCTATTTATACACACACTTAGGGGTACAATAGTAATTTTTCCATCCTGGATGAGTTGGCATTGTTTGGCCACTTGTCTTCACACCATTGGCTCCTTGAAAAGATATTTCCATGTCATCGATCTTCTTGTTCAATTGGATGTGCTAGGTGGCATGGCTCGTGTTGTACGCGTGGCTCAATCTCGATTTTAGCCTAATTTCTGTCCATTTTCTACCGAAATATTCAAAATTCATCTGGATTTAATTTATCTGCAAACATGAGAATTTTAATTAAATAAAAGGGATAATTAACAAAATAAATTGGGAATTTAAATAATTAATTAGGAAATTAAGTACAAATAATTCTAAAAATATATAATTATCTCACCCCCAAACTTGAGTTTTTGCTTGTCCTCAAGCAAAACAAAATAATTGTAGGAATGACAAGTACTAAACATAATAATTTTTCCAATATCATCCTCAAAGAAAAAGTACAGACTATGAAATCAAATACTCATAATTACAAGTCCAGCACTTAGAATTATTCAATCATAAGTCCTAACCCAAATTGGATACCTCGTGTGTGTGTGAAAATGTCAAAGCCACTACTTAGTACATTACCCGGATCAGATTATGCAAACACAGTGAACACAAAGTCAATGACATGTGATCATTCCCATAAGTTTGCTTTTCACTTCTCTCTCCACTAATGTAGTCTCACTTAACCAAAGATCAGTAGGACTTTATTAAGCTTGTAATGTAAGGATGGGGCAAAGGTATGATAAAGTCAATTTAGGTTTAATTACCCCTTAACATGCATTACTTCTAGGACCTTTAATATAAGAGCTCAAATTATTTCCCCAAACTTATTTATTTCACTAGACATTTTATTCTATTTTTGTATTTTTCTTTTTTTTTTCTTTTCTTTTTCTTTTTCTTTTTCTTCATTTTTTTTTAGCATACATACTCCTTCTCTATCACTTAATACCCATATAGCTCATAATATATCCCAATGACTTTTCATGCTTTTGGGGTAAGGGATAGGAAAAAAGTATTTAAGCTAAGGAAAAATTTTGCCGGAATATTTACAGACAAAAGCTTATTTGGCCCAAATGGGTGACTAGGGGTAGAATATGTACAAGGAAGGCTAGAAAGGCTCAAACGATCCAAAGATGGCCTAAATCATCTCCCTAATTAAGTGTGATCTAATATTTCACCTCGAGAACAGGTCAAACAAATTCTAGAATATGATGCACAAAATCAACTGAACAAATGCAATACTATGTACACATAAGCTTTCTCTAAATAAATATACCGATTCATGACATGACATGTGCATAAGATGAGGCAATCACAATTAGAATCAAGACAAACTCAAGAATTCAACTTCATGCTTTTCCTATAATCATGCTTCTCAGTCAATCAAAATCAAACTTAATCATGGGGTCATATCATCGGAATATGGAAAAACTACATGCTAAGCACTAAATCATCCAAAATCAAACAATTTAAGCTTAGATTTTCGAAAAATTTTGAAAAATTTTTCAACTTTGCCCAAATTTTTGAAAAAATGCTCAAATAATATCCCCTCCCCCAAACTTGAAATGCACAGTGTCCTCAGTGTGCAAATAATATAAACATTGAAGTTCAAGAACAGAGTACTCCCCTTTCTGATGATGATGATGAACAATCGAAACTTGATTGAAAACATAATACTGGAAAAGAAATCTGCAAAATAAACAAATAAGGAAACAACAGGAAAGAAAAAGAACTATATACAAAGTGAAAAAAAATTAAGCTACTACAAATACAGCTAAAGAACACAACACTCAGCAGCAGGGCGAAGAGTAGGAGGATTAGCCAGATTGGTGATAGAATGTCGACAGTTAAATCCTCCTGAGCTCTATCTACTTCCCTCATTCTTTCTGATTTCTTGTTCTTAAGCCTTATATCCTCCTCAATCTCCATCTTAAAACACTGTTGAGAGTCATCAGGGAACTTCAAGGGTTTGAAAACATTAAACTTCACTTCCTGATCTTGGACTCTCATTGTTAACTCCCCCTTTTGGACATAAATTAAGGTTCTACCAGTCGCTAGGAAAGGTCTGTCTAGTATAATGGGGACTTCCTTGTCTTCCTCCATGTCTAAAACAATAAAATTCGTAGGGAAAAAAAATTTGTCCACCTTTACTAACACATCCTCAATGACCCCTTTCGAATATTTAATAGATCGATCAGCTAGCTGAAGAGTCACTATGGTAGGCTTAACATCCCCCTATTCCTTACTTTTGGTAGATTGACTAAGGCATCAGATTTATACTGGCTCCTAAATCACACAGGGCTTTACCAAAGAAAAGATTTCCTATCGGGCAGGGTATGGTAAAACTCCTAGGATCCTTGAGCTTGGGGGGTAATTTTCTCTGAATAATTGCACTACATTCCTCAGTTAAGGCCACAATCTTATAGTCTTCCAATCTCCATTTCCTAGAGAGGATATCCTTTAGAAACTTCACATAACTTGGCATTTGCTCTAAAGCATCTGCGAAAGGAATGTTGATGTGAAGTTTCTTAAAAACCTCAAGAAATTTGGTGAATTGTTGATCGAGTTTTTTATTTTAGAACCTCTGAGGAAAATGTACTGGTGGTCTAACCGGAGGGAATGTAGTGGTAACATATGTAGCATCAGAGGATGAAGAAGGCTGTGAAGAAGAGAAAGGTATAGATGAAAAAGCACTTAACTTGGATTCCTTTACAGCCTAATCTTTAGGTCCCTGCTCTTTCTGAGTTGCTTCTTTAGAACCTATGGGTTTTTCAACTATGGGCTCAACGGGATTGGACTTAACTTGTGGCTCATCTAGCTCTCTGCCACTCTTAAGGGTGATAGATCTAACATGTTCCTTACCCTCCCTTTGCCTAACAGGATTAGCTTTAGTGTTACTAGGAAGGGTCCCTTGAGGACGTTAGCTAAGAGCATTTGCTATTTGTCCCAATTGAACCTCTAAGTTCTTAATTGAAGCAGCTTGATTTTGCAGGATCGTTGAGAACATCTCCTCTAATGTAGGCTTTTTCTCAGCTGCTGGTGTGTATTGGGGCTGCATAGGTTGTGGTGGTGGTGGTGGTGGTGGTGATGGATGATATTGAAATTGAGGTGGGGATGGATGATATTGAAATTGAGGTGGGGATGGATGATGTGGTGGATGGTATGGCAATTGCGGCTGTGGTGGTACCTGAACCGACGGAGCTTGAAAACCAGGGAGTCCTACAGGTCTAGAGCTAAAAGTTTACCCTTGGTTTTGGCTCCAGGAGAAGTTAGGATGGTTCCTCCACCCTGGATTATAGGTGTTTGAAAAAGGGTTGTTCTGTTGCATTTGAGAAGGGGCAACATATTGAACCGATTCTAAGTTGAGCGGACACCAATCTACAGAGTGGGTTCCACTACACAGCTCGCAGGAAAGAAAAGGATTTTGGATAGAATACACATGGTTAGGACTAGTGGGAGGATTATGTTGGGTACTGAGCGACTCTACCTTCTTCGTAAGGTTAGCAATTTGAGAGGTCAAGGTAGACAGTGTGTCGAGCTCATAAATACCTGACGACTTCTTTCGTAATTACCTCTCCGAGGACCATAGATAGTTGTTAGCCGTCATCTTTTCTAACAACTCGTAAGCTTCCTCCTCTGTTTTACACATTAGCGCTCCACCCTCTGTAGCGTTAATAATGGTCCTATTTGGGCTTGTATGTCCGTTGTAGAAGGTCTAGACTTGCAACCACATAGGTAGGCCATGGTGAGGGCACTTCCTAAGAAGCTCCTTATATCGTTCCCATACTTCGTAAAGAGTTTCGGAGTCGTACTGAGCAAAGGAAGATATGTCACTACGGAGTCTGGCCATTTTAAAGGGAGGGAAAAACTTAGCTAGAAATTGATGCGCTAGCTCGTCCCATGTAGAAATGGATCCTGAAGGCAAGGAGGTTAACCAGTGTCGTGCCCTATCCCTAAGCAAGAAGGGGAATAATCTAAGCCTAAGCGCATCATCAGATAACCCATTGTGTTTGGACGTGTTGCACAAGTCCAGGGATTGCCCACTGTGAGTGTGTGGGTCACCGTGTGGAAGCCCACTGAACTGTAAGGATGTCTGGATCATCTGGAGGATGGAAGGCTTAATTTCAAAATTATTAGCATGGACAGCTGGTGGCCTAATGCCGGTATAATAACCTCCAATAGTCGGCATTGGATAATCTCTAACCGTTCTAATTTCCCTATTTTCTGCCATTATGCTTTGCAGCGGAGCTATAAATTTCTTAGAATCCTTTCAAATTTTTCCAAGTGTTCGTTCAATTTCAAGATCTAGAGGGAAGCAATCAAACTCCTGGCTCTACACATGCAAACATCAGAAAGTCCTTAGAAAAAAAATTTTAAGTTTTTAATTTTTCAATTTTTTTAATTAAATGGAGAAAATTAACTAAAATAAGGATCTAAATATTTACAACCTAAATATTTACAAGCTAGAATTACACCTAAGCATAGTTTCACCGATATTAATTAATGACTAATTAAAACTTCCCCGGCAACGGCGCCAATAACTTGACATGCCCTAAAGGTATAGTTCGCAAGTGCATGGATCGTACAAGTAATAATGGGATTTGAGTCTCGAGTTATCGTCCCTCAGAGAAGTTGACTAGCCTAATTAACTACCGATTAATCTTACCCTAAGTATATCCTAGCAAATTATGAAATTAAGGTGGGTGATCTACTAAGTCTAGAATTAAAAATACTGAAAAGTAATAAAATAATAAGAACTAAGGAAAACCGAGCAAAATTACTTACAGTGTTCCATGCAATTAAAATAAAAAACCTACAAAGAAAATTAAAACAATTAAAATTAATTAACGCAATTAAAATAAAATGCAAATATGAAAATAAAGAAATAAGATTAATTAACTAAAATTAAACAAGCCTAAAATAACATATGCATGTAATTAAACTAATAAAAATTGCAAATTAAACTAAACTAAAATTTAATGAAGATAAAGACTAAATTAAAAATGCATGAATTAAATTCTAAATGCAACTAAACTAAAATAAAATCCTAAAACAAATAATATAAAATTAACTACTAGCTAAAAATTTAAAACTAAAAATTAAATTAACAACTAAAACATTAGAATTAACCTACAATTATCAACTAACAACTAACCTATATTGACAACTAAATAAAGCAAAATAATATAAATGCAATAAGTAATAAAGTATAAAAGAAAGGATGTGGCCAAACATGGCCTTAACAAATTTGGAAACCAAGAGCATGGTCCTGATACTGCACTGTTTACTGCCTTCTCCATTTTCATGTTTATTTCCAGGTGCTCACGGGTTGCTCTCGGTTTGCCATCTACTGCAGGTGTTCACGGGTTACCCAGACCTGCTTGGCTGCCAACGATACTGTGCTCGATCTGTCCAGCTATGCTGCTTCTGTCCTACCTCTTGTTTCAGCTAGCTTCAGTCTGATTGCTGCTCCAAGTTCCAGTTTTGCTCTCGATTTTGTCCTGTGCTACAGGTACTGCAGCTGGTTTTCTTCCTGCTTTGCTGCACATCCTCGGCAGTTCTCGGTTCAGTGTTGTTCATCATCGATCTGTCCTTCTTGCGTCCCAGCAACACAAAATACAGCCACTCTCTGCCCAGCTAGTATACGTCTCTACACTTATACTTTGCTGCACAGGTGATGGCTTTCACTGCTGCATCCAGAACCGTATCCTACTCCAGGTCTTGCACAACTTTCTGCTGCACGGGTTCTCAACACACCATGCTGTCCACTGCTGCCTCAAGTCTGCATTGTGGCTCTTACAACATTTCTGCATAAAAGTTGTAAGACCCGATATTTATCGTAAGAGTAAAAGGAATTAATAGAAATTTTTGAGTGCATTTAAAAATGCAAAAGGACTAAAATGGTATTCCTGAACACGTGCAAGGGTAAAACGGTCAAAAGACCAAAATTCGATATAAATCGGGACAAGAAAATTTAATTAAAAATATGGGATTGAGAAATCTTGATCAATAATGAAGAAATAATTAGATTTTGGGTTAAATTGATCAAGACATGAATCTATTGGAATAAATCAAAATTTTCGTATCGAAAAATAATCCCGAAACTAATTGAAAAATATATCGAAAAGGTAAAATCGGACTGATAAATTCATTTACGGAATAAATGAATAAAATAATAATTTTTTTTGATATTTTTAGATTTTAATACTATTTTGATTGATTAAAATATTATTAGAAATAAAATAATTTTAAAAATAAATAATAAATAAAATAATAAAACAATTGAAAAAAAAAAAAGGAAACTCGCAAAACACCAGCTAGAAAACGAGATGGAAGCCGAGCTTCCCTTCTTTACCAGTAATCGGAGGCCGACGACCAGCATAGAGGAGTGGCCGACGAGGAGGTAGCCCAACCGAGCCATCCACCGGCACCAACAAGCGGTGAACGGCGACGAATGGCTAGGAAAAGTCGAGAGAGAGAACCGAGGGAGATTCCTAGCCACCGGCGCCGATTCGAGGTCGGCCACCACCAGCCGAGCGTCCCCCAGGTGCAGGCGGTGCGATTAGTGGCAGCCTTGGCCGGTAGAACGACGGCCAGCACCAAAAACGAGGCCAAATCGAAACGGTACCGCCGGCGGAGGAGAGAAGAGCCGAACCGACCATTTTTCGACGGCCTTGAATGAAACCAACCCTAGACCCGAAATGAGGATGACCTAACGGAGCCACTGGCGGGGAAAACCGACAGAGAACCGGCCGACAACCCACTGAACTGGTAGAACCGGACTAAACCGACGGTCTGAACCGGGTTGAACTGAACCGGACCGAACCGGTTCAGCCAAAAATAAAAGGAAAAAAAGGAAGAAAAGGGGAAAAAGAAAAAGAGAAAAAATTAGGGAAAATTCCAGTGATGCAATCGAGCTACGGGTAAGTCGGTAAGCGGTCAACTTGATCGATTTAAATTTCAAAATATTTAATTTGATAAATATTCGATTGGAAATTTACCCGAAAAAATATTTAATTGTGTAGCTCGATAATTGACATCAACTGAGAGCTCGAGACAGCCTCGATTTACATACTATCATGGAATCTCAGGTAAGTAACCCTTATTTAAGACAATTTTACATCGTTACGCGTGTTGATGAATTACGAATTTAATTTTCGCATAAATGAATTAAATTCTGAAAAATTGGATAAATTGTCGTAAAAAATAAATTGAGATATCCGAGAATTTGGAACGAGACTAAATAAATACTGATTGGCCCAATGAGCCCAACAAGCCTCGATAAAGTGTGGTAAATGGGCTTAAGGCCGATTAAGGCCCATTATGGTATAATCGGGCCCAATATGGGTAAACGAGCCCAATGATTTAAATTAAGCCCAGAAAAATATGAAATACAATTAATTGTATTGTATTTGACCTGATGAATATTTATCCACAGTTTCGGGGATTGGATTCGGAGCAAATCAGACTGCGTGACGAGTCATCAGTGGAAAGATCAGACTGTACAAAAAAATGAGGTAAGGGAATTGTGTGAGTAGCTAGAGGTAGCTACAAGTATTTTAATAGTTTTTCTGTACACTGAATATGTATGTATACCCTGATTATGTATAAAGGTCCTAAAAAATGGTTTTAAGATTTTAAGGACTCGGAATAGGTAAAAGTCTATTTTTCCCCTATTGAGGGAAGTTCACCTAAGGATGGTGAAAGCATGACATCCATGAAATGCATGATTTAAGGAAATTTTAGAATTAAGAATTTTATTGGTTTTAATTACTGGTGAATTTTAGAAGTTCACCAGTAATTACATGAATTTTACATGATAACACTACGTAAATGTTATTTATATTTAAATGGAAATTTCTTTGGAAAATAGGCCAACTATCAAGTTTATATGGAAACGGATAGTGCCGACACGTAGTTCGCACTATATATGCGTTTGTGAATGTGCATAAATGTGCTGGAGTGGTTGCTCGCACTAACTTGTGTGACATCATATGCATGAAATGTCCTAGAGTGGTTGCTCACACTGATTTTTATTATTATGAAATGCATGAGAGGTGCTGGAGCCTAGCTCGCACTCTATTTTGACATGTTTTGACATGTTTTGACTTGTTTTGACGTGGTATGCATAAAATGGTGCTGGAGCAATTGCTCGTACTAGTTTTTATGATTGACATACATGAGAGATGCTGGAGCTTAGCTCGCATCCTATTTTGTTATGACATTGCATAAAGCCGTGTTGGAGGGTAACTCGCACGAGATTTGATTTAATTATGCATAAAGCCGTGCTGGAGTGTAACTCGCACGAGATTTGAATTACTTGAGCATTCATTTATGCTGGAGCGTTGCTCACACAAAGTTTTATATGGTTTTATAACTCATTTGAATGTCGTACTGGAGTTTTTCTCGTACGAGGTTTTCACTGAGTTTTTATACATATCCATACTAGAGTATTGCTCGTACGTGGATTTTACTTGAAATTATAATCAGTTTAAGTCGTACTGGATAGCTACTCGTACGCAGATTTCATTGATTTCTATGAAACAGTGCTAGAGCTTCGCTCGCACGAGATTTTTTGATATCATGAATATGCATGGAGCCGTGCTTGAGCTTTGCTCGCACAGGGATTTACATTACATGCATATAGCTGTGTTGGAGCCTCCTGTAGACTGTGGGTCACAGTGAGATGATATGCTCACACGTGCATTCTGAGACAGAGATGATTTGGGTGGATAAGACCTATTACAGGCACCCTTGATTGAGCTTGGGTTCACGGAGTACGTTGTACCGTGTATGTCACGCGGAGTACGCTGTACCATGGGGATTGTTGGAGTGGAGTGGCATTAGCCACAAGGCAGCAAGCCTTGCCCTCGCAATCCTGGTGTTATGCTATTCTGGCGGGTAGGACGACCCACCTCCCATTTCAGGTGTGATACCCCACACACTAGGTACCGTGTTCCCAGGGATCACGAGGTTATGGCCATAGTCCTATGTTGTTACTGATAGTCATTTACATGTCTCACATGATATAACTTGTGGTCTGATAGACCAGGGTAGACCCGAAAGAGGGGTCAGGCCCCCGATTTTATGTTTTTATGATTTATGATATGTGACCCTGAAAGAAGGGTGGTTTTATAACCGAAGCGACTTGTTTTATGAATTTGAGATTTACTTATGAGATAATTGACCCGGATGGGGTTATTTTATTCTGCATTTTTATGAAATGATTTAAATGCAGTAGCATGATGGGTTTTTCATGCTTTAATGATAAATTCATGAAATGATTGTATCTCACAATTTGTTTAATATCGCATGAAACAATGCATGATTTTGATTAAATTCATGCTAAGTATAATTTGATGATGTCACATAAAATGCTATTGATGCATGAATTATATGATTTCTATATTCACAAATAGTTTTGATAAACTATGGCATTGAAATATGCATGATTTTGTGCATGAAATTTTAAATGAAAAGAAATGGATTTAAGGGCATGGCATTACGAGCATGTAGATAGTGGAGCTATCTACTTACTTGCATAATTGCCTTACTGAGCGTCTGGTTTGCTCACCCCCTTATTTTCACATCTTTTCAGAGCACTCACAGTAATTAGTAAGCGGCTGAGGACTTGCATGCTTGTATCCACTGCTTCCCATCGATATAGACATATACACATTTGTATAGTTTTGTATCTAAATATGTAATGCACAGTACTGTAAGTGGATATGATGTCGGGGATGTAAGGTGATGTAATATCATTGTATATGTATTAGTTAAAGTCAAGAATAGTAAACTCTGATATATAAATGTGATTATGAAAATGGAATGATAAATAGGTGAGAGGTGACTAACACCGAATCGTAGCCCAACTATTTGTAGGATGGTCACGACGAGAGGAAGGTAAGAATTAAATAATAAATGAAAAGCGAAAAATTTACTCTATTTTTTAGGTAATTTGGGTCGTGACAGTTAATGGTATCAGAGCTGAGTTGGCCTGATATGAGTCAGTGTTAGTGGTTAAGAAAGTTTACATCCCCATGTACTGTGCATTATTTAGATACAATTATGTATATCGAGATAGAAGTGCAGCTAAGAATTTGATTTTTAAATGCAAGAATAGACTCATTAACTGATAGTCGCTATGGTTGAAAGGCGAGTACACGTGCTCGAGGTCGTAGAGATAGGCCTGAGAGTTGTACTGAGTTGCCACATGAGACTCAAGATGAGATTGAAGTGGAGGCTGATATTGAGTATGCCTCACAGAGTCTGAGAGAGAGATCAAACAGAGTCTAACAGAAAGATCGGACAATATTGAGACACGCTTCGCGAGGTTAAAGCGAAGTGTGGAGAATATTTTGACGAGCTAATTGCTCCGAGTATACATGAGATATAAGGGCGAGTTGGAGCATTAGTGGAAGTTCACTCGACCTATTTGAAGAGTTAGACATCCAAAATGGACATGAAAAATAATTCTAAATGTATTCCGGTGACAGAATATCCCGGATATTGTTTAAAGAAAATTACAGATGAAATTTTTTACTTTGACCCAGAGGAATTGGTTGATTAACGAGTATGAATCCCAGTTTATATTTCTGGACAGATATGACTCGGACACGATGAATAGTGAGAGTCAATATGTCTGAAAGTTCATGGAAGGGCTCAGATTGTCAATTAGAGTCCGATTAGCCCCGTTAGATATCACTACCTATGCCGAGACAATGCGCACACTACAGTTGTGTGAATAAGATCATGAGTTGCACGCTTCTGAGATTGAGGAAGGTAGTAAGGGCCGAAATAGAGACAAAAAGAGAATAGAGAATGACAGAGATGTCAGAATGAGAAAAAAGTAGTTTGGTAAAAGATTAGAGTTGATAAATCAAATGGTAAGATGATTGGTAAAGCCCCAGTGTATACAATTTCAACACTTTGAGGGGTATTGTGATTTGAGGACCTCGACATGCTACGTAGCAGTGTAGCAGTGTGAACAGTGTAGGATGTGTGGTAGTTACCACGGAAATAAGATGTTGGACGAGGGCAAGTGTATGCCTTGGACCAGGACACTATTGATGTTTCATATGATGTGGTGAAAGATACCACACTGGTTGTGAATAATGAAATAATTATTTTAATTGATCCTGGTGCCACACATTTGTTCATACCGCCTTCAGTTGCTTATAAACGAGTGAAAGATGTGAAGCCTATACCCTTAAGCAAGATGATGCTAGTTAACTGATTATCACTAACTGAATATGGGTATAGAGATTGTAAGTTTTAACAAGTAATGAAAGAGTTTGTTATAAGTGATATATGAAAGGAGATAAGCTTTGAGATGTGATAGATCCTGAATATGAGATATATTGGAATAAGATGCGTATGCAAGGTAAGGATATCTTTGATATGTAGCGAATATGAATTGTGACCACATGGACTGATATGTAAAGTAATTGTGGTCAAGTCTGAGGGTTAATAAAGGTATTTCAAAATATCTCCCTGCCTGAAGATTTGACAGCGTCTAGAAGCGCATATATAACCTATAGATTGAAATCGACAGTCGTAATTTATACATTTAAAATTTGGGTACCTTTACTGGTAGAATTTGATTAATCATGAAGGTTTAAAAAGTTAAAATTTTTATAAAAGCCGTTAATATAAGAAAACGAAATGACGTGGGTTAGTATCTCGAACGGAAGTGATTTCGAAATAACATTATATGTTTATGCGTACGTAGGTCAAGGATATGGGCGATTGAAATATTCAGTGGAATTCAACTATGATGAAGTATTTAAAGCTTACCTGGATCGATTGCTTGTCATCTTTAGCGATGATATTTCGATGTATTTGAAGTCCAGGGAAGAGCATGAGTAGCAACAGGAAACTGTCTTACAGACGAGTTATTGAGAGTTTCTCGAAATTGGTTGCTCAATTGACACATCTCATTCGAAAAATATTATATACGAGTAGGATGATAAGTATGAAAGTAGCTTCAGTGAGTTTTGGTATATTGAAGTAATAAACTAATCACTGTAAGTATTCTCACCATGACTAACAGCTCAAGAGGTTTCAGTGTGTATGGATACCTCAAAATAAGGATTGAGCTATGTATTGATGTAAAATGGGAAGATAGTCGTTTATGGATCCAGTTAGTTCAAGGACCATGAGAGAAACTATCGGACCCATGATTTAGAGTTGGCAGCCGTAGCGTTTACACTTAAGGTATGGCGCCACCACTTAAATCGTAAGAAATTTCTGGTATGCACTGATTATAGAAAGCCCCGAGTATCTGTTTTCACAGAAATAGTAGAATATGAGATAACCAAGAGGGTTAGAGCTTCTAAGGATTATGATTGTGAACATTGTACCACCCAGGAAGGCTAATGTAATGGCTGATGCCTTGAACAGAAAGAGCCTCGGGATGGTATCACATATGATGGTCAGGGAGCGAGAGCTGCTAGAGCAGTTGTGAGCCTCAGTAGTGATGTGATCCCTTCTGATGATGACGGTGATTTTATGATAGCTAGCCTGAGATTAGAATCGGATTTGACTGACCGAATTTGCCAGGCTTAGCATGATGATCGGCATGGTATCGATGATGTGGGTCAGATTCAGAAGGGTATAGTGATAGAGTTCATGTGAGTGATGATGACTTACAGAGGTTCAGAGATAGTATAAGTGCTCCCTAGGACCACAGTTGATGAGATAGTGTTATTGTCAGAAACTCACTCTTCGGGATATACAATGCATCCGAGAAGTAATAAATATATTAAAATCTCTGAAAAAAAGTATTGGTGGTCAGGTTTGAAAAGAGACATTGTAAAGATTGTCGAGAAGTGTCTCGTATGTCAGCAGATTAAGGTAGAGTACTAGAAGTCTGCAGAGTTATTACAGCCTCTACCTATAGTGACACGGAAATGGGAACAAGTTACCATGAATTTCGCGATGGGTTATAGAGGACCCGAATGAATCATGAGACTATTTGGGTGATAGTCGATAGATTGATTAAGTCTACCCACATTTTGGCTATGAAATTCCCAGATACTCTGAGAGTGTAGGCGGATTTATGTGTATGAAAAATTGTGATACATGATGTAGCGTTCCAATGAGCATGGTATCAGCTAGGGATTCCCGCTTCACTTTCCACTTCTGGGAATATTATTTTTGGAAGCTATGGGAACTCGATTGAGTGTTAGCACTTCTTCCAACCTCAGACAGATGGTCAGTCAGAGAGGACTGTACGGATTTTGGAGGATGTGATGAGAGAGTGTGCCATTGATTTTATGAGCTCCTGGGATGATCAGTTGTTACTAATTGAATTCACCAATAATGACAGTTGTCACTTGAGTATCGTGATGAGATTATATGAGACATTGTATGGCCGTAGGGAGTTGTTCCCTGACTTGGATAAGAAAAAGTGGGTGACAGATAGAGGAATTGTTCCCGAGTTAGTAAGACAAACCTTTGAAGATGTTCAGTCAATTTGTGAGAGATAAAAAACACCTCAGAGCAGACAGAAAAGCTATGCTGACAAGAGACAGAAACCATTGGAAATTCACTGAGGGTGAATTAGCATTATTGGCAGTTACTTGTCTTAAGGACGTATCGAGATTCAGATAGAGATATTGGACAAGTGGGAGATAAGACCTGTAGGTTGGCGTTACCACCTGAATTAACAGGCATCCAGAATATGTCCTATCTTATGATGTTTCAGAAATACTATCTGGATCCAGCATATGTGATTGGATATGAGCTTCAACAGCTTAGCTCAATATAAGTGTAACGTATGATTGGGAAATTGATTCGGGTATTAAACGGAAGGAGAAAGTGTTGAGGTTTAAGATGATCTCCCTAGTTAAGTATGATGGTAGTATTACACTTCGGAGAAAGTCACTTGAGGATGACAGTATATGATACGATAGATGTACCCGAAGTTATTTATAGACTTATTTGCCTTGGTTCTAATTTGGAGGACCAAATTTCTTAAGTGAGGGAGATTGTAAGACCCGATATTTATCGTAAGAGCAAAAAAGAATTAATAGAAATTTTTGAGTGAATTTAAAAATGCAAAAGGACTAAAATGGTATTCTTGAACACGTGCGAGGGTAAAACGGTCAAAAGATCAAAATTCGGTATAAATCGGGACAAGAAAATTTAATTAAAAATATGGGATTGAGAATCTTGATTAATAATAAAGAAATAATTAAATTTCGGGTTAAATTGATCAAGATATGAATTTATTGGAATAAACCCAAATTTTCGTATCAAAAAATAATCCCGAAAATAATTGAAAAATATATCGGTAAGGTAAAATCGGACTAATAAATTCATTTATAGAATAAATGTATAAAATAATAAATTTTTTTGATATTTTTGGATTTTAATAATATTTTAATTGATTAAAATATTATTAAAAATAAAATAATATTAAAAATAAATAATAAATAAAATAATAAAACAATTGAAAAAAAAAAGAAACTCGCGAAAAGTGAGCTGGAAAACGAGACGGAAGCCGAGCTTCCCTTCTTCACCGATAATCGGAGGCCGACGACCAGCATAGAGGAGCGACCGACGAGGAGCTAGCCCAACCGAGCCATCCACCAGCACCAACAAGCGGTGAACGGCGGCGAATGGCGAGGAAAAGTCGAGAGAGAGAACTGAGGGAGATTCCCAGCCACCGACGCCGATTCGAGGCCGGCCACCACCAGCCGAGCTGTCAGGACCCCAGTTTCAATCCTTGACTTTAACCAAAAACCACAATAAATTTTTCGCATTTTAACTTACCTTTCCTCTCTTCACTGGTTGGGCTATGATTCGATGTCAGAGTCTTCACTTACCACATCATCCATTTCATACATACATGCCAATATATTATTACTGACTGTAATTGCTTTTATTATACATGTAAGATTTTATAAAATCTAATACGATTACATTCCCCATAATATATAACGTATACATCACTGTGCTGTTTCTATGTTTAGATACACAACTGTACATAATAAGTATACCTGATGAATCGATAGGAACTAGTAGTGGACTCTGGGACACTCTCCCACGATAACTCTCGATCTACTGACGCTCTGTAGAGAGATGTAAAGAAAAGGGGGTGAGCATAACGCGCTCAGTAAGGAAATCAGGCAAGCAAGTAGATATCCACACTATCTACTCAAAATAGTGCTATGCCTTGAAAACATTATTTCCTTAACTTACTTTAAAAGCATGTCTTGAAATATAATATATATGTACTTGTACAGAATAAATCCCATGTACAGAAATCATGCTTTATTTCTCAAAAGTAGGCATGTAGTGCAACACAATGCATTTATATATAAATCATGCCTTTATGTAAATCATGCCATGTATATTTAAATCACATATAAATATGGCATCAAATGATTCACAACACAAATCGGAGTTCGACCCATCCCTCAGGTCTGTCCGCAGTTTAAATCAGTAAATCAAACAAGGTGATATATCATGTAAGACTCTGTGGTACATGTAAATAGTATCCTGGATTATGATCATATCCGATGTGATCCCAAGTAACACAGTACTAGGTGTGCGGGGCATCACAGCTGTAACGGGAGGGGGGTCAGTCCATCACAACCGCCAGCTATATCCTCCTCAACTCCATAACAACACACGGTACAGCGTACACCTCGTGCCACTCAGACACGGTACAAAGTACACCCGTGGACCCGTTCTCACGGCCAGAGTGCCTACTATAGGACTTAGCTCTCACTCCCGTGGAACATATCAACATCACAGTCAGGGTACCTAACAGAGGTCTTAGCCCTCGCGCCTGTGGGAATATCATACCACGTCTATACCAACCTCATGCGGATATCCTCTCTAGCTATGACACACAGTCACGCAAGGTCTCAGGCATGGGTTTCAACATGTATTACATATCACATACAGTGTGCATCTTGAGTGCGACTCACAGTCGTCACTCCGCTCAACACTGTTTCACATCATAAAACTCGACTCTAGTGCGAGCACTCTCTAGCAACTAGGTCAATGCATAGTTTATGTATTAAATCAAGTACGAGCAATAGCTCCCAGTACTATGCTATGCACAATATCAAAATCAAGTACGAGCAATAGCTCCCAGTACTATGTCATGTATAAACCATGAAGAATCGAGTACGAGCCACGCTCTAGCACTCTGTCATGCATATATTATTCAAATCTGAGTACGAGTAAAACTCCAGTACTCTATCATGCATGTCATGAAAATCTAGTGCGTATCAAATCCAGCACTAATATTATGTGGAAAAACACATGAATCCCAGTGCGAGCTGTGCTCTAGCACGATTCATTCTCACATAATATGATAGATGGCTATTTAAAAGGGATTGTTTACAAAATAGTAAAATCAGCACTAAAAGTGTGCTTAAGTCATATCAACTTTAAAATCATTAGCCCATCTATTTATTTTCATGCTAATAGCATTTAAACACTCACAATAGTATTTTTCATGCTTTTTGCAACTTCTCAAAAAAGTTGACTTTTTAACTAACTAGGGGCAAAATCGTAATTTGCCACTATCGGGTCGCAATAATTATTATTCACTTTCTCTGACCCTCAGAGTTTTTAAGTGAATGCAGAAGCAGTTGAAAATACGTGCAGGTATCTCTAACTACTCGCAAAAGTCCCTTACCTCGGATCACGTCAAGTGACCTCGCTTCCTCGGTGCTGCTAAATCCCGCAGTCCGATCAGCTCTCGATGTAAACTCCGGAGCTGTAAATAACCATTCCTCAGATTAATTATCATTTTCCTACTGTATTACACATTAATACAGTTTAATTTCCCTTAATGGGCCTTAAAATCCTTAATGGGCCTTAATCCGTATTAAGCCCGTTTTCCACTTATTATTTCCCTTCATCAGGGTCTATCGACTCATTGGGCCTATCAATACCCATTGGGTTTTATTCCAAGCTCTTTGGATAGCCCGTATATCATTTACGACATTTAATTCAAAATTCCAATTATAATTCACTAAATACGGAATTTAATCCGAAATGCGTAAAATAAATCTTAAATAAGCAATAATCACATAATTTATCGTAAATGAACTTTACTTACCCGAGAATATGCGATAGTACGCAAATCGAAGTTCGATCGGGCTTCTGTTCGGAATTTATCGTCGAACTGCACAATTTATTATATTTAACTCCGGGTCAATTTTTGATTAAATATAATTTAAATAAATTCATCGAAAATCAAATCGGTCACTTTTGACCTCGTATCGACTTACCCGAAGTCCGGTGAAATCCCAAAAATTTTCCTTTTCCTTTTTCTTTCTTTTTCCTCTTTTTCCCCTTTTCTCCTTGGCTGAACCGGTCCGGTCCGGTTCAGCACAGAACCTTCTCCCCTGAACCGCCGACCGGTTCAGGCATCCTTTGGCCGTGGCGGCCTATTCCGGCCGGTTCCCGACGCAGCACCACCTCAGTTCGGCGCGCCTAAGCCTGGGCAACACTCGGCTGGGCTCGATCGCGACCAAGCACCGCCGGTGGCCGCCGGATTCCTTCTTTTCCGCCGCGGCTTCTCCTCTTCGATTCGCCGGCGTCCGGCGTCGGTGGAGATCGTGACCGGTGCCGATGGGTGCGCACGGTGCCGGGCTTCCTTTTCCGACCGCTTGCCTGCCCGTGGGGTGGCCGGTGCTCGCCGTCCGGTGGTCTTCTCCCTCGGGTCGACTTCCATGCGTTTTCTCTGTTCTCTCTCCCCGATTTTCAATCTGTTTCTCTTTTTTTTTTTTATAATATATTTTTTTATTATTTTACTATAAAATAATAATAAAAATCCCATAAATATCCCATAAATATCCCAAAAATATCTAGAAAAATCATATTAAATTCATTTAATCCGTAAATGAATTTATCAGTCTGATTTTACCTTTTCGGTATATTTTTTCACTATTTTTGGGCTCATTTTTCGAGGCAAAAATTTCGATAAATTTTAATAAATTCATATCTTGATCAATTGGGCTCGAAATTAAATATTTTCCTCGATTTTGATCAAGATTCCTTAATTTCATATTTTTAATGAAATTCTCTTATCGAAATTATACCGAATTTCAGTCATTTGACCGTTTTACCCCTGCACTCGTTCGGGAATTAACTTAACCCTTATCTCGCTGTTATGTAGCTTACATGCATTTTTAATTTCTCAAATTGTCGATTGCATGTTAGTAATTACTCTTCTTATGATTCAACTATAATTACATAGTGTTCATACACATAGGAATCATAAGGTACAAGCTACAAAAAATTCGGGTCTGACAATCCTCCCCCACTCAGAAAATTTGGTCCTCCTAATTAGAACCAAGTCAGTCCTCAAATAGGTGAGGGTACTTCTCTCGCATCAGACTCTCTAGCTCCCAAGTAGCTTCCTCTGAAGTATGATGCTGCCAGAGAATCTTCACTAATCTGATGGTCTTCGATCTCAATACCTTCTCCTTTCTATCCAATATCCGAATCGATCTTTCTACATATGACAAGTCCTCTCGGAGTTCCAAAGGCTCGTAACTAATCACATGTGACGGATCTGGGTGATACTTCCGAAGCATCGATATGTGGAAGACGTTGTGGACACCCGATAAGTCCGGTGGCAATGCCAACCTATACGCCTTATCTCCCACTCGATCAAGTATCTCAAAGGGTCCAATGTAGCGAGGACTTAGTTTCCCTCTCTTCCCAAATCTCGCTATGCCCTTGGAAGGAGAAACTCTCAAAAATACGGACTCACCAACTGCAAACTCTAGTGGCCTACGTCTCCTGTCAGCGTAACTCTTCTGTCTGCTCTGAGCGGTCCTCAGTCTCTCTACTATCAAGCGGACATCCTCAGATGCTTGCGTAACCAAGTCAGGAGCGAAAATCATACGGTCACCCACTTCTTCCCATCCAATGGGGGAACGACATCTACGGCCATACAAAGCCTCATACGGTGCCATCCCGATACTCGAATGATGACTGTTGTTGTAAGCGAACTCGGCTAGTGGCAGGTGGTCATCCCAGGAGCCTCGATAGTCTAGTACACATGCTCTCAACATGTCCTCCAGAGTCTGTATAGTCCTCTCTGACTGACCATCAGTCTGAGGATGGAAAGCGGTGCTCAAACTCAACTGGGTTCCCATGGCTTCCTGAAAATGTCCCCAAAAGTGGGATGTGAAGCGGGAATCCCTATCAGAGACTATGCTCACTGGTACACCGTGTAACCTCACTACCTCGCGTACGTACAGTTCTGCTAACGAACTCAGAGTATCGGTAGCTCTCATAGCTAAGAAGTGGGCTGACTTCGTCAGTCTATCAACGATCACCCATATAGCATCGTGATTCCTGCGGGTCCTCGGTAAACCCATCACGAAATCCATGGTGATATGCTCCCATTTCCATGTCGGTATAGGTAGAGGCTGCAACAATCCTGCAGGTTTCTGATGCTCTACCTTCACCTGCTGACATACAAGACACTTTGCCACAAAGTCTGCTACATCTCTCTTCATGCCCGACCACCAGTATACCCTCCGGAGGTTCTGATACATCTTGTTACTCCCCGGATGCAACGTATACCTCGACGAATGAGCTTCCGCCAATATCAATCTCCTAAGTCTTGGATCCTCGGGAACACACAATCTGCCTCTGAACCTCAGTAATCCATCAGAACTCATCTCAAAATCAGTCACGGTGCCCTTCTGCATCTGACTACTCACATCCATACAAAATGGATCAGTCTGCTGAGCCACTCTGATCCTGTCCAACAGGTCCGGCTCCAAGCGTAGACTAGCTGTCACATAGCCTGTATCCATGTCAGAAGGCACGACTCCCAAACTGAGGCTGGCAAACTGCTCTAGTAAATCATGCTCCCTAACCATCATATACGATACCATCCCCAGGCTCTTCCTGCTCAAGGCATCGGCTACAACATTAGCCTTACCCGGATGATAAAGTATCTCGCAGTCGTAGTCCTTCAGAAGCTCTAGCCATCTTCTCTGTCTCATGTTCAGCTCCTTCTGCGAGAACAGATACTTGAGGCTCTTGTGGTCAGTAAATATCTGGAACTTCTCTCCATATAAGTAGTGGCGCCATACCTTCAACGCAAACACTACCGCTGCTAGTTCCAAATCATGGGTCGGATAGTTCTTCTCATGATCCTTCAGCTGTCTGGATCCGTAAGCAACTACCTTCCCGTCCTGCATCAATACACAGCCCAGTCCCTGATGCGAAGCATCGGTATATACTGCAAATCCTCCTGAGCTGGTAGGGATAGTGAGAATCGAAGCGGTGGTCAATCGACGCTTCAACTCCTCAAAGCTCTTCTCACAATCCTCGTTCCATATGAACGGTGCACTCTTTCGAGTAAGACGTGTCAACGGAGCAGCCAACTTCGAAAATCCCTCAACGAATCTCCGATAGTATCCAGCTAAACCCAGAAAACTCCTGATCTCGGTGACTGTCTTTGGCTGTTCCCACTGAACTACAGCCTCTATCTTAGATGGATCAACTGATACACCATCTCTCGATATGACATGTCCTAAAAACGAGATCTGTGACAACCAAAAGTCACACTTGCTGAGCTTAGCATATAACTCATGCTCCCGTAACGTCTGCAACACGATCCTGAGGTGCTCCTCATGCTCCTCCTTGGATCTCGAATACACCAATATGTCATCGATGAAGACGATAACAAACTGGTCCAAGTATGGCTTGAACACATCGTTCATCAAAGCCATGAAAGCAGCTGGAGCATTCGTCAATCCGAATGGCATGACCAAGAACTCATAGTGGCCATATCGGGTACGAAATGCTGTCTTGGGCATATCTCCACTCCGAACCTTCAGCTGATGATACCCAGACCTTAGGTCAATCTTGGAAAAGACCTGTGCTCCCTGTAGCTGATCTAGCAAGTCGTCAATGCGTGGAAGGGGGTATCTATTCTTGATGGTGGCCTTGTTCAACAATCGGTAGTCTATACACAATCGGAGGCTCCCATCCTTCTTCCTCACAAACAAAACCGGTGCTCCCCAAGGCGAAACACTCGGTCGTACAAAGCCCCTGTCCAACAGCTCCTGTAACTGTCTCTTGAGCTCCTCCAGCTCAACTAAGGCCATGCGATATGGTGGTCTCGAAATAGGCTCCGTACCAGGTACCAGATCTATACAGAACTCCATCTCTCTGTCTGGTGGTAACCCTGGCAATTCATCCGGGAAAACATCTGGGTACTCACTGACCACAGTGATATCTGCCAACTCCGGATGTGCCTTATCCATATCTACCACGTACGCAATGAAACCTTGATATGTTGAAGGTTTTCTAAATCAGAAGTCATGTAATAATCATATCTACTCCTTTCATTTATCTTTATTAAACTTTACAACATATCTTGTAGGGTTAGGAAACATAACTGTCTTAGCGTAACAATCTAAAACAGCATGGTTTGCGGATAGCCAATCCATTCCTAATATTATATCAAAGTCGCTCATACTTAGTAATATTAGATTGGCTGTCATCTCCTTATCCCTTACTCTCAACTTGCAGTCATTATATACATATTCAACAACTTGACTAATATGCATAGGCGTACTGATTAACATCATCATACATAAATGTGTACGCTCTACATGTCTTTCTAATTTACATGCAAATGAAGGCGATACAAAAGAATGCGTGGCACCAGGATCAATTAAAACATATGCTTCAATATCATAAATCAGGATGTTACCTCGAATCACATCCGATGAAGCATCAGCTGTTCCCTGGTCCAAAGCATGTACTCGCCCTTGACCCATCACTTGTTTCCCCTTCTCCTCTGCCGTCGCTCTACCTCTCTGAGCAGACGTACCAGCTGGAGCTCTATCAAACTCCCTGTCCCTCTGTGGTGCAGTCGCATACGGAAATGGGCAATCTCTAACCAAATGCCCATGTTTCCCACATCGGAAACATACTATAGCACCCTGTGAACACGGCCTATCTCCATGAAATCTGCCGCATCTTCTGCACTGATCTGTAGCAGGTCTCGGTCCTCCTATCATAATGCCCTTCGCTGGGGCTGCAGTCGGATAAGCAGGAGATCTAGCATATCTATCTCGTGTCCCCTCTATCCGTGATCTCTTACCAAAGGGTTTCTTCCCCCCTCGATAACTAAAATCTCTAGCCGGCCTCTTCTTCTGCAAGTCTTGGCTACGGCTAAACTTCCCAAACTCGGAAGCATTCCTCTCGTAGTCCTGCTCACATAGTTGCGCCCTGCGCACTGCCTCCTCATAGGTCACTATGTCCAGCGGAACCAACTTGGACCGTAGCACCGGTCTCAACCCGTCGATAAACCTGTGGACCTTCCTGGTCTCACTGTACATAGTATCTGGGTCGTATCTCCCTAGGGATAGGAATCGAGTCTCATACTCGTCCACCGATAAACTCCCCTGGTTGAGTCTCAGAAACTCTGCATGTAACTTCCGCTGTGCGGTGTCAGGAATAAACTGCCTCCTAAAGGCCTCCCGAAATATATCCCAAGTGATATCCGTGTGTCGGGATCTCAATATAGGTCTGGTGGACTTCCACCAATGCTCTGCAGCTCCCTTCAGTAGGAACGTAGCAAACGCGACCATCTCCGAGGTCGTACACTCGAAGTATCCATAGAGCTTCTCTAGCTCTGCCAACCACTCCTCGGCAGCTACGGGGTTCTTGACCCCACTAAATGATGGAGGTCTAAACTTCTGGAACTCCCTCAACCGATGCAAGTCACATCCATATCCTAATCCACTGCCACCCGAAATCGGTGGGGGTGTAGGAGTATCTACTGTCCTCTGTGCATCAGCTGTCTGCGTAGGTGTATCAGGGGCAACTGCCTCTCCAGTAGCAGCTCCTGCCTCCTGTCTCTGCCTACCTGGCATCGTCTGTGCCAGTATCTCAATAATAGTCTCGAGACCACGCTCTAATCTCGTGAAGCGTGTCTCAGCACAATCGGGTGCCTCAGTAGCACCTACAGTCTCATGCGTAGGTAATGGCCTGGCAGCGGCTCGTCCCTCGGGTCTCTCTCCCTGGCCTCGAGCCCTACCTCTCATACCTCTACCACTACGCGTATTTGCCATTTAGGCAAAGTCCCTGCATTCTTAATAGTGAATTAGTCCATTTCCTATCTGGTATACACAGTTATATCTAAACACAGCACAGTACTATGGGGATGTACACTTTCCTATTTTCTAACACCGACTCACATCAGACCAACTTCTGCTCTGATACCATCCTGTCAGGACCCCAGTTTCAATCCTTGACTTTAACCAAAAACCACAATAAATTTTTCGCATTTTAACTTACCTTTCCTCTCTTCACTGGTTGGGCTGTGATTCGATGTCAGAGTCTTCACTTACCACATCATCCATTTCATACATACATGTCAATATATTATTACTGACTGTAATTGCTTTTATTATACATGTAAGATTTTATAAAATCTAATACGATTACATTCCCCATAATATATAACGTATACATCACTGTGCTGTTTCTATGTTTAGATACACAACTGTACATAATAAGTATACCTGATGAATCGATAGGAACTAGTAGTGGACTCTGGGACACTCTCCCACGATAACTCTCGATCTACTGACGCTCTGTAGAGAGATGTAAAGAAAAGGGGGTGAGCATAACGCGCTCAGTAAGGAAATCAGGCAAGCAAGTAGATATCCACACTATCTACTCAAAATAGTGCTATGCCTTGAAAACATTATTTCCTTAACTTACTTTAAAAGCATGTCTTGAAATATAATATATATGTACTTGTACAGAATAAATCCCATGTACAGAAATCATGCTTTATTTCTCAAAAGTAGGCATGTAGTGCAACACAATGCATTTATATATAAATCATGCCTTTATGTAAATCATGCCATGTATATTTAAATCACATATAAATATGGCATCAAATGATTCACAACACAAATCGGAGTTCGACCCATCCCTCAGGTCTGTCCGCAGTTTAAATCAGTAAATCAAACAAGGTGATATATCATGTAAGACTCTGTGGTACATGTAAATAGTATCCTGGATTATGATCATATCCGATGTGATCCCAAGCAACACAGTACTAGGTGTGCGGGGCATCACCGCTGTAACGGGAGGGGGGGTCAGTCCATCACAACCGCCAGCTATATCCTCCTCAACTCCATAACAACACACGGTACAGCGTACACCTCGTGCCACTCAGACACGGTACAAAGTACACCCGTGGACCCGTTCTCATGGCCAGAGTGCCTACTATAGGACTTAGCTCTCACTCCCGTGGAACATATCAACATCACAGTCAGGGTGCCTAACAGAGGTCTTAGCCCTCGCGCCTGTGGGAATATCATACCACGTCTATACCAACCTCATGCGGATATCCTCTCTAGCTATGACACACAGTCACGCAAGGTCTCAGGCATGGGTTTCAACATGTATTACATATCACATACAGTGTGCATCTTGAGTGCGACTCACAGTCGTCACTCCGCTCAACACTGTTTCACATCATAAAACTCGACTCTAGTGCGAGCACTCTCTAGCAACTAGGTCAATGCATAGTTTATGTATTAAATCAAGTACGAGCAATAGCTCCCAGTACTATGCTATGCACAATATCAAAATCAAGTACGAGCAATAGCTCCCAGTACTATGTCATGTATAAACCATGAAGAATCGAGTACGAGCCACGCTCTAGCACTCTGTCATGCATATATTATTCAAAGCTGAGTACGAGTAAAACTCCAGTACTCTATCATGCATGTCATGAAAATCTAGTGCGTATCAAATCCAGCACTAATATTATGTGGAAAAACACATGAATCCCAGTGCGAGCTGTGCTCTAGCACGATTCATTCTCACATAATATGATAGATGGCTATTTAAAAGGGATTGTTTACAAAATAGTAAAATCAGCACTAAAAGTGTGCTTAAGTCATATCAACTTTAAAATCATTAGCCCATCTATTTATTTTCATGCTAATAGTATTTAAACACTCACAATAGTATTTTTCATGCTTTTTGCAACTTCTCACAAAAGTTGACTTTTTAACTAACTAGGGGCAAAATCGTAATTTGCCACTATCGGGTCACAATAATTATTATTCACTTTCTCTGACCCTCAGAGTTTTTAAGTGAATGCAGAAGCAGTTGAAAATACGTGCAGGTATCTCTAACTACTCGCAAAAGTCCCTTACCTCGGATCACGTCAAGTGACCTCGCTTCCTCGGTGCTGCTAAATCCCGCAGTCCGATCAGCTCTCGATGTAAACTCCGGAGCTGTAAATAATCATTCCTCAGGTTAATTATCATTTTCCTACTGTATTACACATTAATACAGTTTAATTTCCCTTAATGGGCCTTAAAATCCTTAATGGGCCTTAATCCGTATTAAGCCCGTTTTCCACTTATTATTTCCCTTCATCAGGGTCTATCGACTCATTGGGCCTATCAATACCCATTGGGTTTTATTCCAAGCTCTTTGGATAGCCCGTATATCATTTACGACATTTAATTCAAAATTCCAATTATAATTCACTAAATACGGAATTTAATCCGAAATGCGTAAAATAAATCTTAAATACGCAATAATCACATAATTTATCGTAAATGAACTTTACTTACCCGAGAATATGCGATAGTACGCAAATCGAAGTTCGATCGGGCTTCTGTTCGGAATTTATCGTCGAACTGCACAATTTATTATATTTAACTCCGGGTCAATTTTCGATTAAATATAATTTAAATAAATTCATCGAAAATCAAATCGGTCACTTTTGACCTCGTATCGACTTACCCGAAGTCCGGTGAAATCTCGAAAATTTTCCTTTTCCTTTTTCTTTCTTTTTCCTCTTTTTCCCCTTTTCTCCTTGGCTGAACCGGTCCGGTCCGGTTCAGCACAGAACCTTCTCCCCTGAACCGCCGACCGGTTCAGGCATCCTTTGGCCGTGGCGGCCTATTTCGGCCGGTTCCCGACGCAGCACCACCTCAGTTCGGCGCGCCTAAGCCTGGGCAACACTCGGCTGGGCTCGATCGCGACCAAGCACCGCCGGTGGCCGCCGGATTCCTTCTTTTCCGCCGCGGCTTCTCCTCTTCGATTCGCCGGCGTTCGGCGTCGGTGGAGATCGTGACCGGTGCCGATGGGTGCGCACGGTGCCGGGCTTCCTTTTCCGACCGCTTGCCTGCCCGTGGGGTGGCCGGTGCTCGCCGTCCGGTGGTCTTCTCCCTCGGGTCGGCTTCCATGCGTTTTCTCTGTTCTCTCTCCCCGATTTTCAATCTGTTTCTCTTTTTTTTTTTTATAATATATTTTTATTATTATTTTACTATAAAATAATAATAAAAATCCCATAAATATCCCATAAATATCCCAAAAATATCTAGAAAAATCATATTAAATTCATTTAATCCGTAAATGAATTTATCAGTCTGATTTTACCTTTTCGGTATATTTTTTCACTATTTTTGGGCTCATTTTTCGAGTTAAAAATTTTGATAAATTCTAATAAATTCATATCTTGATCAATTGGGCTCGAAATTAAATATTTTCCTCGATTTTGATCAAGATTCCTTAATTTCATATTTTTAATGAAATTCTCTTATCGAAATTATACCGAATTTCAGTCATTTGACCGTTTTACCCCTGCACTCGTTCGGGAATTAACTTAACCCTTATCTCGCTGTTATGTAGCTTACATGCATTTTTAATTTCTCAAATTGTCGATTGCATGTTAGTAATTACTCTTCTTATGATTCAACTATAATTACATAGTGTTCATACACATAGGAATCATAAGGTACAAGCTACAAAAAATTCGGGTCTGACACGAGCGTCCCCCAGGCGCAGGCGATGTGATTGGTGGCAGCCTTGGCCGGTAGAACGACGGCCAGCACCGAAAATGGAGGCCAAACCGAAACGGTACCGCCGGCGGAGGAGAGAAGAGCCGAATCGACCACTTTTCGACGGCCTTGAGCGAAACCAACCCGAGACTCGAAATGCGGACGACCCAACGGAGCCACTGGCGACGAAAACCGGCGGAGAATCGACCGACAAGCCACTGAACCAGTCGAACCGGACTAAACCGACGGTCTGAACCAGGTTGAACCGAATCGGACCGAACCGGTTCAGCCAAAAAGAAAAGGAAAAAAAAGGAAGAAAAAGGGAAAATGAAAAAGAGAAAAAATTGGAAAAAATTTTAGTGATGCAATCGAGCTACGGGTAAGTCGGTAAGCGGTCGAATTGATCGATTTAAATTTTGAAATATTTAATTTGATAAATATTCGACTGGAAATTTACCCAAAAAAATATTTAATTGTGTAGCTCGACAATTGACATCAATCGAGAGCTCGAAACAGCCTCGATTTACGTAGTATCATGGAATCTCGAGTAAGTAACCCTTATTTACGATAATTTTGCATCGTTATGCTTATTGATGAATTATGGATTTAATTTCCGCATAAATGAATTAAATTCTGAAAAATTAGATAAATTGTCGTAAATAATAAATTGAGATATCCGAGAATTTCGAACAAGGCTAAATAAATACTGATGGGCCCAATGAGCCCAATAGGCCTCGATAAAGTGTGGTAAACGGGCTTAAGGTCGATTAAGGCCCATTATGGTAAATTGGGCCCAATATGGGTAAACGGGTCCAATGATTTAAATTAAGCCCAAAAAAATACGAAGTACAATTAATTGTATTGTATTTGACCGATGAATATTTATCCGCAGTTCCGGGGATTGGATTCGGAGCAAATCGGACTGCGTGACGAGTCATCAGTGGAAAGGTCAGACTGTACAGAAAAATGAGGTAAGGGAATTGTGTGAGTAGCTAGAGGTAGCTACGCGTATTTTAATAGTTTTTCTATACACTGAATATGTATGTATACCCTGATTATGTATAAAGGTCCTAAAAAATAGTTTTAAGATTTTAAGTACTCGGAATAGGTAAAAGTCTATTTTTCCCCTATTGAGGGAAGTTCACCTAAGGATGACGAAAGCATGACATGCATGAAATGCATGATTTAAGGAAATTTTGGAATTAAGAATTTTATTGGTTTTAATCAAAGCAAATCGATAGATTGGCCAATAATTGCATGAATTTCACATGATAACACTACGTAAGTGTTATTTATATTTAAATGGAAATTTCTTTGGAAAATAGGCCAACTATCAAGTTTATATGGAAACAGATAGTGCCGACACGTAGTTCGTACTATATATGCGTTTCTGAATGTGCATAAATGTGTTGAAGCGGTTGCTCGCACTGACTTGTGTGACATCATTTGCATGAAATGTGCTAGAGCGGTTGCTCGTACTGATTTTTATTATTGTGAAATGCATGAGAGGTGTTGGAGCCTAGCTCGCACTCTGTTTTGACATGTTTTGACATATTTTAACTTGTTTTGAAGTGGTATGCATAAAATGGTGCTGGAGCGATTGCTCGCACTAATTTTTATGATTGACATGCATGAGAGATGTTGGAGCTTAGCTCGCATCCTATTTTGATATGACATTTCATAAAGCCGTGCTGGAGGGTAACTCGCACGAGATTTGATTTAATTATGCATAAAGCTGTGCTGGAGTGTAACTCGCATGAGATTTGAATTACTTGAGCATTCATTTGTGCTGGAGCGTTGCTCGCACAAAGTTTTATATGGTTTTATAACTCATTTGAATGTCGTATTGGAGTTTTTCTCGTACGAGGTTTTTACTGAATTTTTATACATATCCGTACTAGAGCATTGCTCGTACGTGGATTTTACTTGAAATTATAATCAGTTTAAGTCATACTGGAGCGCTGCTTGTATGCAGATTTCATTGATTTCTATGAAACCGTGCTAAAGCTTCGCTCGCACGAGATTTTCTGATATCATGAATATGTATGGAGCCGTGCTTGAGATTCGCTCGCACAGGGATTTATATTACATGCATATAGCCGTGTTGGAGCCTCCTGTAGACTGTGTGTCACAGTGAGATGATATGCTCACACGAGCATTCTGAGACAGAGATGATTTGGGTGGATAATACCTATTACAGGCACCCCTGACTGAGCTTGGGTTCACGGAGTACGTTGTACCGTGTATGTCATGCGGAGTACGCTGTACCATGGGGATTGTTAGAGTGGAGTGGCATTAGCCACGAGGCAACAAGCTTTGCCCTCGCAATCCTGGTGTTATACTGTTCTGGCAGGTAAGACGACCCACCTCCCGTTTCAGGTGTGATACCCCGCACACTAGGTACCGTGTTGCCAGGGATCACGAGGTTATGGCCACAGTCCTATGTTGTTACTGATAGTCACTTACATGTCTCACATGATATAACTTGTGGTCTGATAGCCAGGGTAGACCCGAAGGAGGGGTCAGGCCCCCGATTTTATGTTTTTACGATTTTATGATATGTGACCCTGAAAGAAGGGTGGTTTTTATAACCGAAGCTTTATAATGAATTTTAATGACTTGTTTTATGAATTTGAGATTTACTTATGAGATAATTGACCCGGATGGGGTTATTTTATTCTGCATTTTTATGAAATGATTTAAATGTAGTAGCATGATGGGTTTTCCATGCTTTAATGATAAATTCATGAAATGATTGCATTGTTTAATATCGCATGAAACAATGCATGATTTTGATTAAATTTATGATAAGTATAATTTGATGATGTCATATAAAATGCTATTGATGCATGAATTATATGATTTCTATATGCACAAATAGTTTTGATAAACTATGTCCATGATTTTGTGTGTGAAATTTTAAATGAAAAGAAATGGATTTAAGGGCATGGCATTACGAGCATGTAGATAGTGGAGCTATCTACTTACTTGCATAATTGCTTTACTGAGCGTGTGGTTTGCTCACCCCTCTTATTTTCCCATCTTTTCAGAGCACTCACAGTAATTAGTAAATGGCTGAGGACTTGCATTCTTGGTATCCGCTGCTTCCCATCGAGAGAGAGGTATACACATTTGTATAGTTTTGTATCCAAATAGGTAATGCACAGTACTGTAAGTGGATATGATGTCGGGGATGTAAGGTGATGTAATATCATTGTATATGTATTAGATAAAGTCAAGAATAGTAAAATCTGATATATAAATGTGATTATGAAAATGGAATGATAAAAAGGTGAGAGGTGACTAACACCGAATCATAGCCCAACTATTGGTAGGATGGTCACGACGAGAGCAAGGTAAGAATTAAATAATAAATGAAAAGCGAAAAATTTACTCTGATTTTTAGGTAATTTGGGTTGTGACAAGAACAGTACTGGAGCAACAAAGCAAAGCCAAACAGAGGTTGAATGCCGAGATGAGAAAATGCAGTAAAGAGAGGTTATAATACATTAAATGGAACTAGATAATAAAACAGAGATTTAGAGCAGTAATGATCATCTAATTCGAAGTAGAAAAGGCATGAGTATAGTTAGTAAATGAATGTTAAACCGAAGCAAGAAAATCTATAAGATAGAATAGTTCCCAGCAAAACCGAGAATGCATGGAAGAACAACATATAGTAATCGAGCAACTGCTGAAGCAAAAAAAAATGTAATGAAAAGCAAATAAAGTGAAAAATAAATTTGCAGAAAAATTAGACTGGGACAGTAACCGAACGAACACTACTGGAATAAAATAAAATGATAAAATGCTCACTTTGAAATTAGAAGATAGAAAGATTAAAGAAAAAATTGCAGTGAATGAAAATGAACAGGGGCACGGGTTGAGTAATAATGTTGCTGTCACCAACCCCTCAAACTCGCATGGAAGTAAGAACCATTGCAAGCAATCAGTAAAAATTAAACAAATCTAAACAAGTCGAGAGCTTAACAACAAAAATGAAGGTCTTCCATTAAAACAAAAACAATGAGCAAATGGAAACAGGCATGAACAGTATCTTAACAATGGTAGCTAAACATAAAAACTACAATCAGAAATCTAAAAAAAAAAAATTCAAAAACATAAACTACCCTAAATTAAAACTACTCTTAAATTACTTCTATTCTAACCTAGGCTCCCCTTTTTTAATTGCCATCATATTCTATTTATACACACACTTAGGGGTACAATGCTAATTTTTTCATCCTAGATGAGTTGGCATTGTTTGGTCACTTGTCTTCACACCATTGGCTCCTTGAAAAGATATATCCATGTCATCAGTCTTCTTGTCCAATTGGATGTGCTAGGTGGCATGGCTCGTGTTGTACGCGTGGCTCAATCTCGATTTTAGCCCAATTTCAGTCTATTTTCTACCGAAATATTCAAAATTCATCCGGATTTAATTTATCTACAAACATGAGAATTTTAATTAAATAAAGGGGGTAATTAACAAAACAAATTGGGGATTTAAATAATTAATTAGGAAATTAAGTACAAATAATTCTAAAAATATAGAATTATCAGGGACTGAGCTAAAGAGCTTAATAAGTCAACCACGCAAGTGCAAATTAATCACATACATGGTACTGTTCTATAATGCATGCACAATTCATCTAACGATTAATAATTTCAAACTCATTTATTCAAATACATGTAACATTTTCATATCTCGAAACAAATAACTTAGTGATTTAGGGTAATTTAAGCTAAGTAACTTAATGATTTTTATGTAATTGAAACCTATATATATATATATATATATATATATATATATATATTGGTGAAATTTATGTTTATTGTTTGAATTGTAGCAAATCATAAAGTGGCAGATCATAGAACTTGGCTAAAGTGCTAACTTGCGAAGCTTTCATTAAGATATTTATATAAGTCTGACATAATACTATATTGTGTAGGTATATATTGAGATAATTATTATATGATTGTGGACGAAAAATGGGTTATCAAGTAGTAATGAAATTATCAAATGCTTGAAATGCTGATTTCACTATGGAAAAATGATTATAGATGGAAATGAGTAAGTGGTGATGATATTATGATTATATAATTATAGGTAGGCCCTCAAAATGGATATTAAATAATGGCGTCGAAATTTAAATGGTTTCAAAATTATTGTGAAATATTACTAAAGTAATATTTAAATATTCGTAGAATACTAAGAGGACGTATAATGATGGTAGGAGTCTTAGTATTGATATGGAGATGCAAAGCTGATTGATATGGCTGGGAAATATTATGGAATGATATTGAGTTGATTGATGCAAAGCTAAGACGAGCGTGTGGTTTGCTCCCTCCCCCCCTTATTTTCCCCCTCTCAACATAGATTTGAGTATAGATTGAGAGCGACTGGAGGCTTATCCCTTTTGGTATTCGCTGCATCCCATCACTAAAGGTATACACACTTGAATTATTTTGTATCTAAACTAGACATAGCACAGTAACATTTTGTATGTAAACATTGGGGACGTAAAGCAATGTAAACACTTGTAAACAGTAACTCTGATGTATTTATAAAAGTGTTTACTTCTAAAATTATATTGCAAATTAAATTTTTAATGATGGATGAGGTAGACATTGACACACAGCCTAACTGTGGAGAAGGTAGTTGTTCACAATCGGAGTAGGGAATGGACGAATAAACCATTATATTTAAAAAGTGAAAATTTTGTACGTATTTTGGTAAGATTGAGGGTCATGACAGAGATCTCTGAAGCTAGAAACTTTGAAGCCAGATACTGTAATTAGTGAAAGTTCACTTCTCGACTTAACCTGTGATGGAAAATAGTGGGGGATTGAGCTAAAGAGCTTAATAAGTCAACCACGCAAGTGCAAAGTTAATCACATACATGGTACTGTTCTATAATGCATGCACAATTCATATAACGATTAATAATTTCAAACTCATTTATTCAAATACATGTAACATTTTCATATCTCGAAACAAATAACTTAGTGATTTAGGGTAATTTAGGCTAAGTAACTTGATGATTTTTATGTAATTGAAACCTTATTTTTATGTTTGTATATATACATATATATATATATATATATATTGGGTGAAATTTATGTTTATTGTTCGAATTGTAGCAAATCATAAAGTGGCAGATCATAGAACTTGGCTAAAGTGCTAACTTACGAAGCTTTCAGTAAGATATTTAAGTCTGACATAATACTATATTGTGTAGGTTATATTGAGATAATTATTATATGATTGTGGACGAAAAATGGGTTATCAAGTAGTAATGAAATTATCAAATGCTTGATATGCTGATTTCACTATGGAAAATGATTAAAGATGGAAATGAGTAAGTGGTGAAGATATTATGATTATATAATTATAGGTAGGCCCTCAAAATGGATATTAAATAATGGCGTCGAAATTTGAATGGTTTCAGAATTATTATGAAATATTACTAAAGTAATATTTAAATATTCGTAGAATACTAAGAGGACGTATAAAGATGGTAGGAGTCTTAGTATTGATATGGAGATGCAAAGCTGATTGATATGGCTGGGAAATATTATGGAATGATATTGAGTTATGGCTAGACACTTTGAGACCTTGAGGATTTATGAACAATGAAATTGAAAATTGATGATTATGAATTGTATGGATCGGGTATAGTTATATATCTAATAATATATATGACTCCTTTGTGATCTTATTGCATAATAAGGGCACAGTAGCCCATACGGTGCATATGACTTTAATATAACAAGTTATGCTTTCGAGCCGGTGGGATAGTAATGTGATAATGGTATCGGCATAATATTTGCACCATGTGTACGTGATTGGGATAGTTTCTTTATAGTGATAGTGGATATTGTGCTTGTAATCATAATTGTATTTCTAAGGAGATCAAATAACTATGGAAGTATGATTTAAGGTAATTTTGGGTAAATAGAATGATTGATGGTTTGTATAACTAGTGATATAGGCTATGTAAATTGTGTATTTGTGTCACTATGATATTGGTATGTTCGGAAATGGCACATAATCTAAGCGAAATTGGGCTTAAAGCCGTGAAAATATTGTTATATTATGGTGAGTCGATTCAATACCTAATGAGTAATTGATAGATAATATCTAAAAAATATGAGAAATGTGAATATAGGCTATGGTGCATTGGTTACTATGGTAATGTGAAATTTAAGAAGTGATATGGGATTTTAAATGTCTTATGGAAACTGCTGAAATATAAAATATATATGATACATAGTGAATTGATGGACTATTGATTTGATGTGTGTTACATGGAAGATGAGCCTTAGTGGTTTTATTTGCCATAGTGATGTGATTTCAAAATATTTTGAGTGTAATTATATACAATATTCTACCGCATAATGAATGCATAGTAGCCCGTTGTGGTGCATGTATGAATTGAATTGGAATGGATAGGTGATAGTAGTATGTAGTATAACACTTAGTGCCAAGTTCGATGAAATTTGGATTGATTGAGTGAGAGTAGCATCTTGATATAAGGCAGTGTCACCTTATCATTGTGTTTTTCAAACTCATGACTCAAAGCATTGGCTTTAAACACGCATGACACGAAAGTTGATGATTTAAAAGTATGCATTGGCTTAAATGCTTGTGTTAGAACTTTGAACCTATTGAATTATCTTCTTGAAAGAAAAGTGCATATGGCATAATGAATGTGTAGATGTGAGTTTTAAAGGAAAGCACATGACTTTCATGACTTTTGAAACCTTTAGAACATATGATCTTAGAACATGTGAAACTTAATTTTTGGGAGATCATGGCAAATCTTGATAATGTCAATAAAGCACCATTTTTAACAGTTGTCTAATTGGATCAATGATCAAAAAGTATTATAGGCTTGTCGAAAAATAGTTGTGGATAGGTTATGATTCCACCTGATAAATGGAACTAGGGTTAGGGGTCTATAGCTATAGATAGCACCTATTTGAGATGTTTGGTCGGCTGATAGCTACAGTTGGATTTATAGGTATTTATTAATAAGTTTGAACTGTTTGAGCCATATCTCATTTAGAACATTTGGCTTATGCTTTGAGCTATGCTAAAGCATTGTTTTAGAACTCTAGATAATAGTTAGAGTATTTTTTTTTTGGAACTTTTAAATCATTGTTTTAAAACTTTAGACAATACTCAGAGTATTATTTAGGAACTTACGAATTCTTGTTTTAGGACTCTGGACAATAATCAGAGTATTGTTTTGGAACTTTCAAAGCATTTCTTTAGAACTTTCAACATCATTCAAGGTATTAACTTAGAAACTTAGAATTTGAACTATCAAACTTTTTACTTTCGAAAAAGCATATACATTTTATCTGAAATTATAATTTTTGAACTTTGAACAAGTTTTTATGGTATATGTGACGTGCTTGAAACTGTATATACTTCGAAACTACACACGTGACATAGTTGTAGATGGTGCATACTTTTATAAATGATTGTATACCATGCTGACATGATTTGAAACTGTACACTCTCGCACATGATTTTATACCATAACCCGCATGATTTGAGACTGCATAAATGTAAACATCACAAATTTCCTACATTTAACTAGACTATAAAAAAATGAGAATAATATATTTTAATGGAAGTGTGAATATTAGTTGTAGGGCTCGAGGAGTATGGGAGCCGAGAAGCCCGTGAATGACAGAGAGCCCGAAATACAGGAAGTGATTGTCACGACCCAATTCCATTCTCTTTAACCGAAAATCACTGAAAATTTTTCGCGTTTTACTGTTATCTTACCCGGTCGTGAACTAAACTCACCACACACTGTTGGGCTGTGAGTCAATAATAAACACCAAGTCTCATTCATTCTCAATTAATTAAAACGATGTCATACATTTGTATTTAATCGTGTACTTATACGAATACATGTTTTACTGACATCTACATCCCCCATAATTACAACTCAAAAGAATACTGTGCTTTTACATTGTTTAGATACAAAAAGAATCACTGTGTATATACCTCTTAGCAATGGAGATGCAGCGGAGTCCAAAATACCACGCCTCAGTCCTTACTGGGCTACTATGCACGCTCTGTAGGGGGGAAAATAGAGTGGGATGAGCAACCACACGCTCAGTAAGGCAATAATGCAAGCATGGTAGATAACTACTCTATCTACATGCTGATAGTGTTATGCATAAATCATTTATGGTAGGAGCATGAGGAATAAAACTATGCCATGTGAATATACATATATATCATGTATCAAAATCATGTGCATTGGCATATAAGACATGGTAGAAACATCATGTATAAATCATCTCATGCTCAATCTCATTTAAATTCATAAAAAGGGCAATTCATTAAGAAACCTCCTTTTTAAACCAACATCATAAACCTCTTTCTCAACACATAATTACCACCAAATCAACTCACAATCACAACCACATTTTTATTTCACAATTTACGCATGTGTATAAAAACTAGGTCACTATATCAAAAGTGCCTATGTGGACCATTACATCATAAATCATCCCAGACCACACGCATCCAGGTGTGCGGGGTATCACGCTGGCACGAAGATGGATTATCCCTCGCCAGACTTTCTCATCACATAACCATCATGCGGTACATTGTACTCCATGTGATATACACGGTACAGCGTACTCCGCAGACTCAAATCGTGATTGGGGGTGCCATTCCTAGGTCTTACCTACCCCATAACAAGAGTTTTCCATATCCGTGAAGGAGAGCCTCCCTGCCGAATAGAGCCTCCCTGCCTAACAGAGCCTCCCTGCCTCCTCGGGCTTAAGGATGTTAGCTTAAGGATGTAGGGCTTAAGGATCCTTCCGTAAGAGAGCCTCCCCACCGAACAGAGCCTCCCCGCCTAACAGAGCCTCCCCGCCTCTTTGGGCTTAAGGATGTTGGCTTAAGGATGTAGGGCTTAAGGATCTTACCATACCCATGTAGGAGAGCCTCCCTGCCTAACAGAGCCTCCCCGCCCCTCCAGGGCTTAAGGATGTTGGCTTAAGGATCCCACCGTAAGAGAGCCTCCCCACCGAACAGAGCCTCCCCGCCTAACAGAGCCCCCCGCCTCTTTGGGCTTAAGGATGTTGGCTTAAGGATGTAAGGCTTAAGGATCTTACCAACTTTCACAACCTTATACGTGTCACAATGAGTAAACTTGTGCGAGCAAAGCTCTAGCACGACTCAGGCATCCTCTCATACAGAGACGCGTACGAGCATAGCTCTAGTACGGTTATACTCATAAGACAACCACTCAAAATCCACGTACGAGCAGAAGCTCCAGTACGGTTTATAAACATCATCATAGTTTCCAAATCAAGGTGCGAGCTAAGCTCCAGCACGTTTCATACAAATGAAAACATAGAAATCCAGCGCGAGCGAGGCTCTAGCGCGATTTATATCATACAAATACGATAGGCGGCTCATACACAATCAAACAATCCCGGCAATCGGGTTTAGCACTCACAAATGCTTTTCCACAACAACCATACAATACTAGCCGACCCATCTACTAGCTTGCTTAAAACCAAGCAATTTCGTTTTGAAAAGCATCAAAACATTAGATTTATGCAATTATTAGCCTTACTATCCCATTTCATAAAATCCACTTCAAATCCAAAACCACGCATATACTCCTCATCATTCACGAATACCATCAATCATTTATTTGAGCAACCATGCATTTCATAAAATACCCAATATTCACCCACAAGTTCAAAGTACGAGCAGCTACCTCTATATACTCACAAAATTCCCTTACCTGGAATCGCGATGCGTGATTCCACTTCCTTAAGCTGCTTACTCGTACGGTTCGATTCGTCTTCAACGAACTCTTCGGGACTGCACAAAATCGTATCTCGCATTATATTCGATCCATATAATGCAACCCTTGTGCTTGCTATAGTCAATTTAATCTATAGCCTCTATTAACGCTTATATGGCCTCGTTTCATTACTTTACCCATAACTCGAGTCTATGGATCTTCTTAGGCCTATTAACTTATTCCAAATCGATATTAAATCGACATTAAGCTCATAGTGTTCATATTTCATGAATTCGCTTACTATAGCATTTTATCAAGCATATACATACTCATTTCCACAATTCCTCCAAACTCACAATGTAATCTCATTTAACCATCTAAAATCATAAGCATTACCTCACTAACAACTTTAGCATGCCCATAAATCATAAACTCATTCAACCCATATATTCTCACATCATACCCATTCTAGGTTTTCTAGGTCACACCAATTCCACCACATCCCTAGATAATTTATCCATCAATAGTCAAGCCAAACAACTCCAAAATCAATTAAATAGACAATGTATTTGGATTGGAGTGTTAGAATCTTACCAAATATGATTTTTCTTCTTGCTCCAAATGGCAATGCCCTTAACTCCTTCAATACCAACAATGGAAAAATGCCTTCACACTATGTTGTTCTTCTCTTTAATAGGAACAACTTTGCCTCTAATGGTCTCTCTTTAATTCTTGCTGGAAATGGCTGATTTTAGAGAGGGAAAGTTAGTTTTTTTTTTGGGTTGAAAGTGAAATGTTAGTGTTTTTCCCGAGATTTCCTGATTTTTAGCCCTCCTTATATAGAAATAGCTTGAGGAGATCGATCTGGTCCAAGAGGAGATCGATCTGGTCCCTTAAAATCCCTCTTTTTCACGGCATTTTTAAGCTTGAGATCGATCTGTCGAAGCATGAGATCGATCTGCTCCCAAACAGAGAGCTAAGGAGATCAATCTAGGTGCTTGGGGATCAATCTTTTCACTACAGAATGCTTGGGAGATCGATCTGGCTCCATTGGAGATCGATCTGCTTTATTCTTTCGCCCAAATAAGAGCATTCTGGCTCTTCCAGATCGATCTCTCATCCTATGAGATCGATCTGGCCCTCATGTTTTCCAGATTTCCTGTAGTTTCCTTGCTGTAACTCATACCAATACATCCTTAATCTATTTTCATGGCCATTTTCTCATCCATCCACCTTTATAACTTGAAAATGGCATCCATTCATACCTTATGCACATTGAAACTTGTGTGCATTCATTGTATGTCCAAAGGTATGCTACATGAAACCAAATATAAGCATAACTCCATTCCATTTTACCACACTACTCATCTTGAGTTTCAATCACATTCATCACTTGCCAGAACTCATTTCTTCATATTCGTACTCAATGAAACTTGTATGTACGTTACAATTCATATTACCCATACATACATTGAATCCATGGACTTACATCAATCATACTTTACATTACAAGTCCATTCATCTTATTTGATCCAATTACACACATTACCATTATACATATACGGGGTCTTACAGTGATGAAGCAAATGCAAACATGGAGGGATTGAAAATTTTCGATTCATTAGTTGAAAATTTTGATGTAAAACTTATATCGGGGATTTATGAGGAATGATGAAATCCCAAGAATATTTCATTCCCGAAATAATGAAAATTTCATGGAAGACATGAATATTGTGTCATTGGATAATTTTATAAAAGAAAATGTATATATATATATATACTAGACGAATTTAAAATATAGATAGATAATAATATATATATATATATAACAAGTATATATGTTATGTAATATATAGTATGAGATATATGAGTATTAATTAAACAAAACAAAAAATAAATAAATAAAACAAACAACAAATAACAAATAAACCAATAAACTAATATATATATATAAATCAATATAATATATATATATAAATATAATATTAATATAATATATATTATTGTTGTATGGAATTGCCTTTCTTTGAAAGCCAATTTCGCATTTTGATGTTTCAAAGAGCAGAGTGCCTCTGCTGAGCGGGAAAAAGGAGAAAAGAAAGAAGAAGAGGGCTGGTAGGGAGAGGAAAGAAGGAAAGAAAAAAAAAAGAGAAGGGAAGGAAGCTGGTCGGCCGAGAAGGAGGAGGAAGAAAGAAAAGAAAGGAAAGAAAAAGAAAGGGAGAAGAGAAGGAAAGTTGGTTCTGCCAAGGGGGAAAGAAAGAAAGGGAGAAAAGGAGAGCTGGTCCGGCCGAGGGAGAGGGAAAGAGAAGAAAGAAAGAAAGAAAGAAAGAGGCAGGGGAGAAGAAGAAGAGCAGATTGAGGGTGAAATTGAAGCAGAACCAGGGCTGAAAAAAATTGAAGCAGATCGAGAGCAGCAAATTTGAAACAGATCGAGGGGCTGAAGAGGAGAAGTGATCGAATGAGGATGATGATGATGGAAGGCTGGAAAGAGGCAGTCACGGTAGGCTGAAGGAGTAGCGCAATCGAAAGCTGAAAGAGGGAGAGCAGAACCGAGAGGCTGGAGGGAGAGCAAACCGAGGTTGGGCTAACTGAGAGAGGAGAAAGGAAAAGGAGAAGAGAAAAAAAAAAGGAAAAGAAAAAAGTAAAAAGCTGGAAATTGGAAAAGAAAAGGTAATATATATATATATATATGTATATTTAATGTACATGTATATATATATATATGTGTTGTATTTATAAACATGATAATGTAAATTAAATTAGATGTAAAATAAAAAAAATGGGAAAGATGAGAAGTAGACAAATAAATAAATATATGTGATAATGAATAATGAAAACAAATAATAATATATATGTGTGTGTGTGTGTGTCTATATATATATATATATATTTGAGTATATACATATAGTATATGATAAATGTGTATGTTAGTATATGTACATACAAGAAAATATATATAGTAATAAAAATACATAAACACACGTGTTAGCTAGGTATGTACGATTATATGCACACACGAAGTAGTAACGAATAGGTTACAATTTTAACGCAATTCAGACAATTCGCATGAATAGGATGCCAAGTATATAATTTCGGTGTAGGAGAATCGTAGAAGGAATTAAAGGAGGTACTAGGAGGCGTCACCACTCGAACTTAAAATTTTCGATAGATCGAGGTAAGGGGTGTAATTTAAAACGGTAATAGTTTACTTTTTGAACCATGATTAAGGAAAACTTACAAAGATCTGAATTAAGATTTTCGAACATGTTCTCTGCTTTTGTTTTTTGAGTAAGAACGTGATTTTCAAAATTGGTTTTTCTGAATAAAAGCATGTTTTTGGATTTATTTTCTGAAGAAGAATATGCTCTCTGAGTTTGTATTTTGAAAAATTGCATATTTCTAAATTTGACTTCTGAATAAGATCATGTCCTCTGAAATTATCTTTTGAATTAGATGGTTGTATTTCGATGTTTTTATATATGAAAACTATAGTATGTTTTGAGACTAAGGGCCACTTATGTTGTATTGCTAACGCTTATCATGCTTGCCTTTGTGGCATCTGAACTTTAACTGTGTGGCATCTGAACTTCGCCTGTGTGGCGTCTAAACTTTGCCTGTATGGCGTCTGAACTTCACCTTTATGGCGTCTGAATTCTACCTTCGGGTGTCTGAACGTTGTATGACCTTAATCACATCTACAGCCCTACCATAGCTATAGGTTCTGAATTCCCTCTATGGAGGATGACTTTGTTATAAATGCATAATAATCATATGGGCCAATGTAGTCTCTATCTAAATTAAACTCTGCTTTCAGATTTGACTTTATGATATGTGATTTTTACATGTAATTATGTTTTTGGAATTCTGAGTATACGAAAAGGTTATTTGATAACTGTTAAGTACAAGTACGTAAAGAATTATGTTTTGAATTATGATGTTTTCGATTTTTCTTAATTTTCGAAGGTCCGTATATTAGTTTCAGAGAGTAGTCATTATACGTAATATTATGTTTTCTACATATTTGAATCACTAAGACCGTTTTAAATGCATTTTCTTACTGGGCTTTTTCCCGAAAGCTCACCCTCTCTACCTTTCAGACTATTTGCAGTGATCCGTAGGTGCTACCTGCCACGTACACGACGTAGGCTGGTGGGAAAGAGCTACCATAGGCTACTTTTTGTACACGCAGAAAAGGTATACAATTACATTCCTTTACCAGACACATTTTGTATGCACAGATATATTTTAGAAATATTTTGTTGGGATGTAATTTGTAAGGAAAACAATGTAAAGAATATTACTTTTGGGATTTTGTCTTAAGACGATTGGTATTGAATCGAAATGGATGTGTTGGGTTGTAAATGTGGATTTGGAAAGTATACTCGGTAGTTGTGGATATCTAGAATTGTTAAAACAATTGATTTGCAGGTGGGTAGGCTTATATATAAGCCGTTATGCTGCCAAAATTTCTATCGGCCATATATGTCAAAATATGGAATTTAAATATAATTACGGATAAAGAATTAGGAAAAGTGATTTGACACTGAACAGGAATACAACCTAAGTGAATAAGGAAATAAGTGGGTAAATTAAGTTCAAAAAAAGAATTCTCCCAATTTTCAAGGGTCGTTACAATAAACATTTTGCAAGGGTTTTATACATATATGATTACACATCGTGCACTACTACATGACATATTGTGCATGAGGATATTAGGATTGGAATATGGTTGAATTGTTGTGTTAGGATGTTTAGAAATATAGATAGGTGTCGAGAAATGGGGATAATGAGTTACTTCGAAGCACTCTCCCTTTGATATCCCTAAAAACCCTGACCCAACTAGAGTCCCTAGGACATGATCTCTAACAATTTATAAGAGTTACGATAATGACATTATATGATATGTGTACTATACAAGGATTAGAATCTAGATATGCATAACACTTGTATTTGCATTTAGAACAATACAATCTTACTTCTGCACTTATATGAGTATCTTATTAAGCCCTCGTACATTAAATTCATTTGAACTTCCATCTGGAGGTGAGTGTTTCAGATATATTCCGAGCACTACATGACTAAAATAGTGTCCTAACTTTTCGCAGGATACATTTTGGATATTTTTTGTATAAATATATTTCTTCTGTATGCTATTTTATTTTCAGATAGTTTTTGTATAATACTATAGGATGGGTTGTTTTTGTATAAATATATTTCTTTTGTATGCTATTTTATTTTCAGACAATTTTTGTATAATACTATAAGATGGGCTGTAAATTAGGTTAATGAGCAAGTGTAGCTTTAATTGGATGTCTCTGTGTATGGAATTAAATTATTTCTGTTAGATGTGGTTTTACTGAGACTAGTTGAGATAAAGTAATTGGTTATCGTTGTAAATATTGAAAAGTGAAATGTGGAGAACAAGTTTGTTTATGTTAAACTAGGAATGGGTATGACCTGTTAATGGACTTTAAATTTTGTACAGGTATTAGACTGGGACCTTGAGTAAATTACCTAAATAGGATAGGTGGTTAAACTACTTGACCACCTAGATTACTGCACATAAACAAACAAACTAAGAGCATGAAATATATATATATATATATATATATATATATATATATATATATATAGCCCCAAATTTTGCATCCATTAATGGTAAAGTGTTTCTGTCTTGGCTTACAGGTTGTGACATGTAAAATGCATGCTATTTAAGAAAAGTCTTCCGCATATGTGCATATGTAAGTTTTGGGTTGTAACAATAAGATAAAAATTGTATATAATAAAATTTAAAATATATATTTGATTTGTAAAATAATAAATAATGAAAATTTTATTCAAGATATATTAAATCAAATAATATTTTTAATAAATTAAAAATTATTAAAAACATTTTGATATACCAAATAAAACTTTTACTATTAGATATTTTAAAAATTTTTTATGCATATTTTAATATTATTTAACATTTAAAATCCTTAAAGTTTTATTTAATAGATAGTGGCACATTATATTAAGGAATTAAATTATAAAAATAATAATTACATAATTTAAATATAAAATAAAGTCATATATATTTAAATTTATCTATAATTTAAATAAATATATAATTAAAAATTTTAGAATAAAAAATGACAAAATAATAAAACGAAACATCAAAAGTCCAAAAATTAAATTATATAATTTAACCAAATAAAAAATATGAAATTTGTAAAAGAAAAAGTAATTAAGGAGGCTAAAAGTGAAATTTTCCATTTGCACCAAAGGGTCTAACCTCTATTGGCCATGGACCCTCTAGTTGGAGATGGGGGGGGGGGGCATTGGAGATTTTGAGCAATTTTAACTGCACAGGAGATGCATCCAGATGCGCCTCTAATGCAATTAAAATGTGCATAACTGCATATTTTGGCTTGAGATGGCATCCACACCAAGCTGTAATCAATGCCGAGATACAGAGTCAAACCAAGGATGTATTCTTTTACGAAAGAAAGAAGTGAATATATACTATTATGACATATTAACAAGAAGAATAAGAAACTGCATATATGAATCAAGTATCAATTAAAAAACAAAAACACTATTTAAATTTAATTTAGATGTACAGTAAAATTGACTTGAAAACAGCGTTAGATGTGAGCTTAGTTACTATAACGGAGATATTAAAATTAATCGTGAGATGTGTTTAGATCTAAAAGCAGATGTGATAATGAGATTGAATGTAATGAGAATAAAAAATGAGTATTAAAGATATTTGATGTGGCACTAAACGACAACCAGGTGATGCTGATGCGATGTCTTCCACGTGCGTCGAATCTTCTGCAAAAACAACGAAGATCATAGAGGTGCAGGGATTTTTCCCTGCACGCGCACTCCGATGATTAAGTTAGAAAGTTCTTTTAGAAGAGATTCTATGTATCAGAAAAAGGAGATGCAGTATCCAAGAGAGATTCTCCCCTTACCTTTTTCCATACCTGGTCTATTTATAGACATCTTCTAGGGTCAAGTCGGGCTCCATGTTCTTCCCGGGTTTAAGGATACTTCGGGCCCGTAATTATTCGGGTTTGAAGCCCAGGCGCATGTCTGGGCTGCGACAGAGTCATTAGGTACTCTGTCGCGACTTGGAGTTGGACTATATGCGGGTGAGTCCGATATGCGGTAGAGTTTCCGTGACCTCTACCGCGATCTCTGTGGTAGAACTCTATCGCAGTTCATGCGGTAGAGCTCTGTCGCGATCCATGCGGTAGAGGTCTATCGCTACCTACTGTGTCGCATAGAGACTCAACGACAGAGTCTCTATCACTTAGAGACTCTGTCGCCTACCAAGCAACAGTGTCGGGTGGAGACTCTATCGCCATTCCAGTGACTGTGTCGCCACTACTCTAACAGCCACGTGGCTTATATTTGTGTTTGACACGTGGCGGCCTCTGGTTGGTTGATCCTTGTACACGTGGACTTTGATGATAGGACCACTATCAATTGCTCCCCACTCTTTGGTAGGAATATTTCCTGCGAAAGAGGATCCTTGATTCACTGTTCCTGGGCAGGTGCAGATCCCCGTGCGCGTGTCGACGCAGCCGTGCCTCTATATATATGAGCTCACTGTTGTCACAGTATCCACTGAGTTCTCTCGCATAAGACCACTCTGCCGCGCATTCTCTCAATACTCTGTCGCAACTCTTCCGCATCTTGTCACCACTCTGCCGCTACTCTGTCGCGGATACTGATACTCTTCCGCATCTCTGTCGCATAAAACATCATTGTGCCGTAAGTCTGTCGCGTGGACAAAAACTCTGTCGCCCTGTGCTGTTTGCCGTTTTTCTGTCGTAAAACGTTCTAACACTATAGTTACTATCTTCCTGCTTTCCTGTTAGGTAAACTCTGTCTCCAATAGTTTTTTCTCCGTGATTTTTCTCGAACTTTCAAAATGGCCGATCATGGTGTGGGGAAGCATATAGAGCTAGGAGTCAAGTCGACTTTAAAGGCAGTCGACATTCAAGACCTTATGTCTAGGTTTCCTTTGCCCGAGGGATACTCCTATAGGCTTCCAAACCCTCAAGAAAACGACATACGTCGTGTGTCTGACGGGATAGTTATTTTTAGGGCATCCTTAGAATTAGGACTCCGTTTTTCGATATCCGACTTTGGGGCTTCTTTCCTTAGGACACACAGGATTGCCCCCGGACAACTGCATCCTCACGCATGGATGCAATTAATAGGGTTTACCGTGCATTGCCGACTAAGGGGCGTTTCTCCGTCTCTTCCCCTTCTTGATGCCTTTTTTAGGTTTCGAGGTAGCCCCGGCTTAGTTCCTTACTCACTTCAACGGGTGTATAAGCCTGGATTTGAAAACAGGTTATTCGAGAAACCTGCCAATAAGCTTCACGGTTTTGAATCGGAATGGCTTATTGTGGAGACTCCTGGGGGCCTGGATTTCCCTACTCGTTGGGAGACTAGGCGTGAAATCCCCAAGGGCCCCCGAATTTCTACACTTAGAGAACAGCTGTCTTCGGATGTCAATAGGTTATTGGTTGATAATCCCATTAGTCTCGACAGTCTTTTATCAAATGAAAATTTAATATCTGCTTGCTAGGGTGTGGGTCCCGTCCCTATTGTCGGCCCTTCTGTTCCTCATTCGAATCCTTCATCCTTGATTCCCTCTGAGTTGAACCCGGAACCTTTAAGGTCGCAAGAAGACATAGGGAGCACAAATATAGTATCTAGTTCTGACAGCGAACCTTTAGCGGACCTGAATGACTGGGAGGGTTTTGGTTCAACTTTCATGGTTCTTCCCGACGACGATATGATAAATATAGAGTCCCTTCAGGAGCATTTTGATTCTCCTGATGGTAACTTTTCATGCTTTTTTATTGTTTGTTGGTTCTGGCCATGTTTTTGACAACTTATTTGTTCTTTTTCTTTTTTGCAGAAATGAGCCATTTTCGACGATCTTTGGAGCGTCAAGGCTCGGAGGGCGATCCGTCTAGTGACCCCACTAGAAAGAGGCCTCGCTTAGCTGACGATGTTCCCAGCGAGGCACCAGTTCCGCCTCAGTTGCCTCAGGCTCAGACCCCACCTGTTCCTAGACAGGTGATGCCTCCTCCTCTCGGGACAGAGGGAGAGCTCCTTCCTCTTCACGGAGGGCTTCTGGTTCGTCAGGACGGTCTCGATCTGAAGAGCATGCTGAATGCAATATAATTCCGTCCCAGCGAAAGAACCGGAGGCACTTGTACATCAAGCCGTCTATGGGGACCAAGCCAATTCTCCCGAGGATAGGTCCTATTGACGAGAGATCCTACCCTGTAGATGGTGGTTACATCATGAGGGGGTCTGAGTTTCGAGTTTACCTGGGAGTTCGCGACAATGATACCTTGGACTCTCCCGAGGTAGCGTCTCAATTGAGTTGGGCCACTATCCTTCCTAAGGACAAAGCTAGAATATTCAGGAATTATCCAGAGGGAGAAGACTTGGCCGATATGGAAGCGCTGAGGGTAATTTTCATTTTCTTTTTTCGTTTAATTTCTTTTTGCTATACTTTGAGTTTGACTTTTTGCGTTGCTTTTCAGCTTGCTCAGAGGACTGCGACCAACAACGCTCAACACCGAGCCTATCGGGAGCGAGCTGACAAGGAAATCCGAAATTTGAAGGACAAAGTCATGGAGTTGTCAAATACCGTTAACAACTTATCCGAGCTTCCAGACGTGGTACGAAACTTAGAAAATCAGCTCTCGAAGGCTCGCCAAGATTTGAATCAGGCAAAGGGGGATCTTATTGTTGAGGTGGCTAGGTTTGACAAATTTCACGAAGATCTTCAACAGGCCCAAGCCGAACTGGACCGCATGCAATCCAAATATGGGTCCTTAATTGATCGTAATCAGGAGCTCGAGCAATATGTCGCCGAGCTAGAAAGTCGGGCTACTCCTTCTCTAACTCAAGTGGAGATTGACAGCATCAGGGCGGAAGCCGTGAAGGAGTACCGTCTTTCTAGGGATTGCTTGAGGCGAAAGGAGGATTTTTTGAATCCATATGTAAAATATGGATTTTACCTCGCTAGATCTTGGCTGGAGAAGCATAGGGAAGGTGAAGAATTCCCTGAGCTCCAATATACATGCGAGGCGATGCTGTTCGAGGCCCCTGATTGGACTAAGTACGAACTGGGGGCTGAACCTCCTGATGAGCTTTTTAAGAGGACTGCCCAGGATGATCTTGCAAACCTCACCGATCCTTTGGAGCCTGTGAACCTGGACGATGCTCCCGAACCTATTAGCGCTCTCGACGACTTGGATGGGGAGGATGGTCAGCAGTCTTTAGAGAGCGAGGGTCCGTCGGCGGTTGATCCCCAGCCTCCTCTTGCAGATTGAATTGTTTTTTGTTTTTCTTTTCGAACATTCTGTCGTTTTGTTGTGATTTTTTTTGAATATTTTGTTGTTTTGCTTTTGTTGGATGTACTTGTAAAGATTTTCTTGAATGAAATGGAATCAAAATTTTGTTCATGCTTCGTATCGCATTGCTCTTCTATTTATCATTTATCATCATTTGTCTGTTTATTTGTTTTGTTTATTCGTGTATGCTCCCCAATTCTTGATAGAAAGATATATTTTCGGAAAGAATTTTACATACCTTTCTGAGGCCTGACTATCACGACGCGAGCGCGTCTCCAGATCTTACGGCCTGTATGTTTCCATTACCTGGCTATAGTAACGCAATTACTCTTCAGGCTCTTACAGCTCCTCTGATCTTTTACGCCTGGCCACAGTGACGCATTGCGCCTCAGGCTCTTACGGCTCGTCTGATTATACGCCTGGCCACAGTGGCACTATTCCGCCTCAAGCTCTTACGGCTCCTCTGAGCTTTTACGCCTGGCCACAGTGACGCATTGTGCCTCAGGCTCTTATGGCTTATCTGATTTTATGCCTGGCCACAGTGACGCATTGCGCCTCAGGCTCTTACGGCTCGTCTGATTTTACGCCTGGCCACAGTGACGCATTGCGCCTCAGGCTCTTACGACTCGTCTGATTTTACGCCTGGCCACAGTGATGCATTGCGCCTCAGGCTCTTACGACTCGTCTGATTTTACGCCAGGCCACAGTGACGCATTGCGCCTCAGGCTCTTACGGCTCGTCTGATTTTACGCCTGGCCACAGTGACGCATTGTGCCTCAGGCTTTTACGGCTCGTCTGATTATACGCCTGGCCACAGTGACGCTATTGCGCCTCAGGCTCTTACGGCTCGTCTGATTTTATGCCTGGCCACAGTGACGCATTGCGCCTCAGGCTCTTACAGCTCGTCTGATTTTATGCCTGGCCACAGTGACGCATTGCGCCTCAGGCTCTTACAGCTCGTCTGATTTTACGCCTGGCCACAGTGACACATTGCGCCTTAGGCTCTTACGGCTCATCTGATTATACGCCTGGCCACAGTGACGCTATTGCGCCTCAGGCTCTTACGGCTCGTCTGATTATACGCCTGGCCACAGTGACGCTATTGCGCCTCAGGCTCTTACGGCTCGTCTGTATCAATTTTAAGTGATTTGAATTCCATGTTTTCCCTATTTTCTTTCCTTGAAGAGTTTCAAGGATGCAGGTGTTGGGCCCGATCTTTTGTTTGATTCTGAATGGACCTTCCCAATTGGCTCTGAATTTTTCGTCTTCCTTCAAGGCATTCGTGATATGTGACTTCCTGAGCACCAAATCCCCCTCGGACATTGGTCTATCTCTCACCCGGCTGTTATAGTAGTTGGCCACCCTCTGATGATAGGATGCCAATCGAATAGCCGTGGCCTCTCTATGCTTATCAAGCAGATCTAGGCTTTCCCTTAGTCCTTGTGAATTCTCTTCTTCCACTAGAGGCACCATCCTAGGTGACGGTGCTCCGATTTCCATGGGGATCAATACTTCAGTGCCGTATACGAGGCTAAACGGGGTTTCTCCAGTTGATACCCGACTAGTGGTACGATATGCCCATAAGACACTAGGCAATTCGTCCACCCATGCCCCCTTAGCTTTGTCTAATCTGGTCTTCAGCCCATGAAGAATAGTCCAATTACTGACTTCGACCTATCCATTGGCTTGAGGATATGACACAGAAGAAATCCTTAGCCGGATGTCGAGGCGCTTACAAAATTCCCGGAAGGCATCACAATCAAATTGCTTTCCATGGTCAGCATTTAAGATGCGTGGGATTCCGAACCGACAGATAATGTCTTTCCATACCATCGCCTCCACTTTTTTCTCCGTGATTGTAGCTAAAGGCTCCGCTTCAATCCACTTTGTAAAGTAGTCGGTGGCAACTAACAAGAACTTTCTTTGACCCGTGGCTAATGGGAAAGGCCCTAGAATGTCCAACCCCCATTGTGGGAAAGTAATTGGTTGTACCATACTCTGGGAGGGAGTCACTGGGGCTGTTGTTATTGGCGCAAACCTTTGGCATTTGTCACACCTGCGGGCTTTGTCCGTTGCATCTTTTTTCAATGTCGGCCAGTAGAATCCCGATTGCAGTATTTTAGCAGCAAGAGCTCTAGCTCCTAAGTGTTCACCGCAAATTCCTTCGTGCACCTCAGCTAGGACATAATTTGCTTGCTCCGACCCCAGGCACTTTAACAAGGGTGATGAATATCCCCTTTTGTACAGTTCCCCGTTAATTAGCGTGAACTTCGCCCCTTGTATCCTTAAGCGACGAGCCTCGTCCTTATCTTGGGGGAGTGTACCTTCAGCGAGATACTGTTTGAATGGGGATCTCCAGTCATCTCCCATTTCAATGTCACACACTTCGACCTCTTCAATACTAGGCCGCTCGAGCCTCTCCACCTTCACTATCCTTCCTCCTGTCTTGTTGGAAGAGGCTAACTTGGACAATGAATCTGCGTGTGTGTTTTCAGACCGATTAATTTGTATTAGCTGGAAGCTCTTGAAAGTCTGAGCCAGAGATTGGACTTTCTTTAGGTAAGGGACCAGCATTGGCTCTCGAACCTCATATTGCCCGTTAGACTGGTTTACCACCAATTGAGAGTCACTATGTGCTACCAAGTGGTGAACCTGCAGCTTTTCTGCCAGCCTCATCCCGGCTACCAAAGCCTCATACTCCGCTATGTTGTTCGAACTGGGGAACCCTAACCCTAAAGAGTACTCTAGGGATTTCCCTTCTGGCGATACCAAGACTACACTTGCTCCACTTCCATTTGCACTTGACGCCCCGTCGACATACAGTAACCATGGTTGAGTTTCCCTTTCACCGCTGTCGCTCGGGCTAGTGCATTCTACTATAAAGTCTGCCAGAGCTTGACCTTTGATGGCTTGCCTGGGTTGGAACGTGACATCATATCCTCCAAGTTCCACTGCCCATTTCACCAGTCTCCCTGAGTGTTCAGGCTTCTGAAGGATTTGTCTTAATGGTTGATTCGTCAAGGCAGTGATGGGGTGTGCCTGAAAATAAGGGCGCAACTTACGTGAGGCCATCACAAGGGCCAATGCTAGCTTTTCGGCCAGTGGATAACGGGTCTCCGGGTCCAACAGTACCATGCTCACATAGTAGATGGGGCGGTACACTATGCCATCCTTCTTCAGTAGCACCGCACTGACGGCGAAATCACCGACTCCCAAGTACATATATAATTGTTCCCCTTCTAAAGGTCTTGTCAATAAAGGTAACTGCTTCAAATACTCTTTGAGGTCCTCAAAAGCTTTTTGACAATCACTCCTCCATTCGAAATTCTTTCCTCCCCGCAGAGTTTTGAAGAATGGCAAGCTCTTTTCTGCGGACTTTGACAAAAAGCGATTCAGAGCTACTATTTTGCCTGTCAACCTTTGGACATCTCTCACGGTGGCTGGGGGTTTCATGTCGATAATTGCCTATACCTTTTCGTCCACATAGGCTTCCATGGTATTTCCCAGAAGATCTTTGAACACTTTGTTCACCATCCGCTGATATGTGGCTCCAGCATTCTTTAAACCGAACGGCATTACCCGATAGCAGTATATTCCATCGTCGGTTATAAAAGAAGTCTTCTCTTCGTCTTTCGGGTGGAGCATAATTTGGTGATATCTGGAGAAGGCGTCTAAAAAACTGAAGAGTTCATATCCGGACGTTTCATCCACAAGCCTATCTATCCGGGGTAATGGGTACGAATCTTTAGGGTAGGCTTTATTCAAATCAGTGAAATCTACACACATTCGCCACTTCCCATTGGATTTCTTCACCATTACCACGTTGGCAAGCCACTAGGGGTAGTAGACCTCCCAAATGAACCCGACTTCTAAGAGCTTATTAATTTCCTCAGTGATTGCCTTCTGTCTTTCCGGGGCAAAGCTCCTCTTCTTCGGCTTGACAGGTTTGTGTCCGGATGAGACATTAAACTCATGACAAATCACTTCAGGATTAATTTCGAGCATGTCGGCCGGGGTCCAAGCGAAGACATCTGAGTTCCTCCTCAGGCATTCAACTATCTCCTTCCTTACTTGTTCATTCAGCTGAGTCCCGATGAATGCCTTCTTCTCTTCATCCCCTCTAATTAGCTCAATGACTTCCACTTCCTCTACAGGCTGAGGCTTGGGTGGGTCATCTATGCACAAAGTCTCCTTTCTCTGCACTCCTTTGCTAGCCGTAGAAGCAATATAACAAGTACGAGCCCTCCTTTGATCTCCTCGTACCTGTCCAACTCCGTTGGGAGTAGGGAACTTCATTAACAGATAACAAGAGGATATCATCGCCCTCATATCATTCAGTACAGGCCTTCCTAGGATCATGTTGTAAGCAGCTGAGGTTGACCTTACCACCATGAACAATACCTGTCGGGTCACATCCTTCGGGTTTTCTCCTAGAGTCACAGGCAACTCTATGGACCCAACCACCTTCACCTTTTCACCCATAAATCCATACAGTGGTGTCATAACGGGTCTTAATCTATCTTCGGATATGTTCATTTTCTTGAAATAATTCCAATAGATTAGGTTTACTGAACTTCCGTTATCGACTAGGATTCTGCTCATCGGATGTTTTGCGACCACTATCTGCTCATCATGGGGCACGACAATGTCACCCCTATCTGCTGGAGTGAACACAATAGGTTCTTCATCGGCTTTCTCTTCCATCACAACATGAACCTGATATGCTTGCCTCGAGTAACTCTTACGGGAAGCGGAGGAGTTTCCTGCCATCGATTCCTCTCCTGCGATAACATTTATTGCAGGGGCGGTAGGTTCGTTATCTGGCTGATTACCCCGAGGGATAGGCCTAAATGCTTCATTCCGTGGCCTATTTCTTCCGTTATCATTATTTGGCACATTCCGTAGACGGTCATTCCTTCGATCGCGAGGAGGATAGCGGGGCCTTTCACTTCTCCACAGGAAGCGGTTGATTTTCCCTTCTCTGGCTAGTCTCTCTAGCTGATCCATCAGGTCTCTGCATCTTTTCGTGGGGTGACCGTGAGCAGCATGAAATTCGCAGTAGGCGTCAGAGTTTCGGCCTACATCTCCAATCTTCTTTTTGGGGAATTCCAACAATCTCGTCCCCTCAATAACTGCTAGTATCGCGGTACGAGGCTCATTCAGTCTGGTATAACCTTCATACCTGAGCCTAGGGGCCTTGTCTAATCTAACAGGTCTTGGAGAGCTCCTCTCAGATACATTTCTCTCTCTCTTTTTTCCTTCTCCTGTCTCCCGGGGCTGTACCATCTTCATTACTTCTTCTTGAGCCACATATTTATTGGCTCTAGCAAACAGGTCGAAAAGTGTCACCGGCTGATCGAGGGAGAGGGATTCTTGCAACTTCTCGAACCTCGTCCCTTGCAGCAGTGCAGCCATGGCTACCCCTACTGGTAGATCTTCCACCTCCAAGGTTGCATCTCGAAAACGGTCTACGTAGCTTTTCAAGAATTCTTTATTTCCTTGCTTAAGAGTGAGCAGATAAGTAGCGTCCTTCTTCCTCTGGCTATTGATCATGAAGACTCTCAAAAATTCATTTCGCAATTGGTCGAAGGACGAGATGGAACCTTCGCTCAACCCATTAAATCACTTCAGCGCGTGCCCGGACAGTGTAAGTGAAAAGGCTCTGCACATGATTTCATCTTCCCACCCATGTAACAACATGAGGGACTCATAGCTTTGTATGTGGTCGTATGGGTCTGCTTTGCCTGTGTAAGTGGCCATAGAAGGCATCTTGAACTTTTTCGGCAAGGGTTTGTTCATGATCTCTGGACTGAATGGAATTCTCCTTCTTTGACTATCATCCGGAGACACCAGTTTCCTCTTTTTTTAAATTCTTTCGACAACTTTCTCCACATTTTCTGACCCTCGAGTCGAGTATGCTCCCCTTCCTTCGGGACTAGAAGAGTCCGAGTGCTAAGCACTCCTTCCAGCACCTCCCATTCCGGGATTTGATCTTGTACCCTTGAAATAGTCTCGGGGGTCAGGACCCTTCCGTCTTCGTCGCTCCCTAGACCTGTGATCTTCGAATTCATGCTCCAACTCCTCTGGAGAAATACTGCGCCATGCGGGAGAACTCTGCCGCCTAAATGCCGCGGGGGAACTCTGCCGCCTAAATGTCGCGGGGGAACTCTGTCGCCTATGATCTGCGGGTGAACTCTGCCGCCTATGTACTGCGGGTGAGCTCTGCCGTCTAATATCCGCGGGTGAGCCCTGCCGCATACACTCTGCGGGAGAACTCCACCGCCTGTGCTCCGCGGGAGAGCTCTGTTTAGTCAGGTCTGCGACAGTATTCACTTCCCGTAACCCCGCCAATGGGCGATTCCTCTGAAATGCGGTAGAGTTTACTCTCACAGTCGTTGCAGGGTTATCCTCCAAATTCGCGGCAAAGTTCGGAATCAGTCCAGTGGCAGTATTCTGCGCCCCTTCAACTTATCCAGTATTCGCCATGGTGGAGGTTGACCTCTCTCGTAGGTCTGCCTCGGGGTGTTCTCCCCCACCATCTGCTGCACTTCTAGGGGTAAGCTAAACTGCGGGAGAGCGTTTTTGAAGAAGTTCACCATAGCCTTCAACGCTGTCGTCGTCTCCTCATTCTGACGCTTCAGAGCTTCAAATTCCTCCATCGAAACTGAGGCCACTCTGCCACCCTTTTCATTCTGCCTTTGTCCTTGCTCTGATCTGACAGGGGGACTCACAGAATTCTCTCCCCCTGGATTTTTCGCTGTAGAACGTGTCCTCACCATTTTAATAGGGAATCTGACTTTTTGTTTCGATTCTCACAGACGGCGCTAATTGATGTGGCACTAAACGACAACCAGATGACGCTGATGCGATGTCTTCCACGTGCGTCGAATCTTCTGCAAAAACAACGAAGATCAGAGAGGTGCAGGGATTTTTTCCTGCATGCGCACTCCGATGATTAAGTTAGAAAGTTCTTTTGCAAGAGATTCTATGTATCAGAAAAAGGAGATGCAGTATCCAAGAGATATTCTCCCCTTACCTTTTTCCATACCTGGTCTATTTATAGACATCTTCTAGGGTCAAGTCGGGCTCCATGTTCTTCCCGGGTTTAAAGATACTTCTGGCCCGTAATTATTCGGGTCTGAAGCCCAGGCGCGTGTCTGGGCTGCGACAGAGTCATTAGGTACTCTGTCGCGACTTGGAGTTGGACTATATGCGGGTGAGTTCGATATGCTGCAGAGTTTCCGTGACCTCTGCCGCGGTCTCTGCGGTAGAACTCTATCGCAGTTCATGCGGTAGAGCTCTGTCGCGATCCATGCGGTAGAGGTCTATCGCTACCTACTGTGTCGCGTAGAGACTCAACGACAGAGTCTCTATCGCTTAGAGACTCTGTCGCCTACCAAGCAACAGTGTCGGGTGGAGACTCTATCGCCATTCCAGTGACTGTGTCGCCACTGCTCTAACAGCCACGTGGCTTATATTTGTGTTTGACACGTGGCGGCCTCTGGTTGGTTGATCCTTGTACACGTGGACTTTGATGATAGGACCACTATCAATATTAAATTAAAATTTATAAATAATAAATTTTATTGTATATATCTATTCATAGTTGTGAAATTAATAAATAATTAAAATTATTAAAATATCAAATAATATTTTATTAATAAATTAAATTTATTAAAATATTTTTATATTAAATACCACTTTTATTTTTAAATATTTAATTATGTATATATAGACATGTAACATTAATTAACTATATTATAATAATATTTATTTAATTTAATAAAGTTATTCTAATATTCTGAAATAAAATTAAAATAAAAATAAATATAAAGATACTTTTATTCAATGTAAAATGTTGAAGATATTTCACCCAAAAAAAAATGTTGAAAGTCAAAAAAAAAAAAAAGCAAGGGTAGGATTGAAATTTCGTTGAACCGGTGGGATTGCAATTTTTCACTACCCTTAGGAAACAGACAAAACGAGTCGTGATTCATGGATGTATGAACCTTTGGCCATAAATTTCTTCAGGAAGATCGATACTTTTAACGCCACGTGGGTGAATTAGGGAGTCCGGCTAAGATCACAGGGATTGACCTTTCCCAGTCTACCTAGCTTGAAATTCCACAACTTATTTTTATCAATTTTATATATACTTCGTCCCAATGCGACACTTTCAGGAAGTCTCCTTGTTCTCTGTCAACAATTTCTAATCCTGAAAGTTTTGTTACCTGTAAAATGGGCCCCAGTTTCATAAATTATGGTGTCATTAATTCTAGCGGAATCCATATCACTATTAACTAGTCTAAACACGTTCGTTCCAAACAGGGTAACGGTTATATAAACGAAAGCACATTAGCGTGATGTTTAATCTGTTAGTAGTACTCCAGCTTGCTGAGCTCGACCCGAAGAAAGAAAGAAAGAAAGGTAGAGCTGGAAGATGGTGAGAGCTCCCTTCTATGACAAAAATGGATTGAAGAAAGGTGCACGGAATCTTGAAGAAGATCGTAAATTAATATCTTATATTCAGAGATATGGCCACTGGAATTGGCGTGAACTTCCTAAGTCTGCTGGTATAGTTTCATTCTTATTTCTTATAGAGAAAATTTTACAATGGACTTCTATGATGTTATGGAGAAAACTAAGGTTTTTTAATAAATTTCTAGGTTTCGGTCATATTAACTTATGGTTTGGTCTTCTTCATCCCTTTTAGAGATCAAAAGGAGAGCGAATTTATAATTTTCTGAACTTTCTTTTAACACAAATTGCATTTTTATGTGATCAGCTTTTGGCCAAATTTTTCTTTCTAATAGGCTAATTTGCTCGTTCAACGGAAACACATAAGGCTTTTTAGCAGCAATCGTTGAAGTTAAGATCTATAACTAAGTTTTAATTTATATAAACACTCTCTTCATGTTCATAAAATTATGAAATTTTGGTAAATATCTATTCTTCAGGTCTTAAAAGGTGCGGAAAGAGTTGCAGATTAAGATGGATGAATTACCTACGGCCTGAGGTAAAACATGGGAACTACACTGAAGAAGAAGATGCCTTGATCATAAAATTACATGAAGAATTTGGAAACAGGTTAGATCAATTTTAGTACGCTATTGATGAATTTAGTGGAAGCTTACGGAAGCAAGCATGTAATCGTCATTTTGTGGATGGAAAAATTAAATTAATGATTCTTACGTACAGATGGTCCACGATCGCTGCAAGTTTGCCTGGAAGAACAGACAACGAAATAAAAAATCACTGGCACAGTCACTTGAAGAAGCGTGCAAAGCGAAGTCTCACGACATCTGTCGGGAAAGAGTACTCTAGTACTTCCCAACGTGAGGCCACCGAAAATTCAGAAGGTGATGCTGAAAGCGTCCTGATTGAGATCACCCCAAATATGATCTTAGAGAGCTCACCCTTTTCACCAACATCTTCAAGGACTGATTTGTCCTCCTTCAGCTTGGACAGTGGATCTATATCCAGCTTAAATATTATCGGCGGTGTGGAATGTATCTGTCTTCCTTCTTCAGAAATATATGAAGCTCAAAGCAGTGGATACTTCTGGAGTCAGCCCTTTGTAACTGACAATATCTGCAACCAATATGGTTATCCAACATCATTGGGAAGGGGCGAATTTGGACCTCCATTGCCTTATGACATGTATTATGATAATTATGCAGATTTTCTGTGTCAATTGATGCAAGAATGGCCATAAAATTACTTTGCTTATTTGGTATGCTAGCATGTTAAGTATTTTTTTTTTTTGCTAAATCAAGTTTTCTTAATGATGATTATGCAGAATTGCTCTATCAATTGATGCAAGAATGGCCATAAAATTACTTTGCTTATTTTGTATTCTAGCATGTTAAGTATATTAAACTCCTTTTTTTTTCTTTTTTTTCTAAATCAAGTTTTCATTAATAAGTCAAAAAATGACACATCAAGAACCAAAACTGACAATGGTTACCAATTATAGCTAACATAGTTTAGTACTTCAGCAATCCTAGAGCTATCCTTTTCTATCCTAATTTTCTCACTAGTTAAGGACTTAAGAGCAAATCCTATGTTCTTACCTAAAGGCTATTCACTCCTCTTCATCTTCATTTCATTGGTGAGTAATGATCCTATCAATTCACCTATAAATAATGTATAAATATATTAGATTCCTCTATTGTTGTTACCTTGCTATCCATGACTTGCAGAGGCTATTTAAGATCTTTTGGCCAATTCCATGTTGAAATAAGTCTTACTTAACTCTTGGAGACCATTTATAATGTCAACGAATCTATTAGCCATCTTAGTCATTGACTCATCGGGTTTCATCCTAAACATTTTATAATCTCAAATGAGCATCTTGATCTTGGTCTCTTTGACTTTATTTGCTCCTCATGTGTTATCACTGTTTTTCCTAAACCTCTTTAGCACTATCACATAGGGAAACTCTATTGTATTCATTATGTCTTAATGCACAAAATAGAATTTGTATACCTTTGCATTCGGTTGTGCTAACTTAATATTATTTTTTCTTTTCTTCTTTAGTTTTGATCGTCTCTTTATTTCCTCCCAATTTCTTTGGAATGTAAGGACTTCTACTGATTACTCTCTGAGCTTCATTATCATTAGCTTTTATGAAGAGTATCATTCTAGTATTCTAATTGGAATAATTCTCTTCATTAAACAGTGGGGGTCTAATGGTAGAATGGCCTTCTACTGTAAACCCCACAAATTTTCTACGTTTAATTAGATTATATAAAAATGAAAATATTATATTTTAATGAAAGTGTGGATGTTCGTTGTAGGGCTCGAGAATATAGGCGTCGAGAAGCCCGTGAAGGACCGGGAACTTGAAGATACAAGAAGTGATAAAGCGAATACAAGTACGAAGAGATTGAGAAATTTTAATTTGTTAAATGAAAAATTGTGGATGTAAACACTTGTATCGAGAATTTATGAAGAATGATGGAATCCCGATACTATTTTATTTTCGGAATAAGGAAAGTTTCATGGAAGGCATGATATTATGTCTTTGGACAAATTATATGAGAAAATGTATATATGTAGATATATACATAGGTGAATATGTATATATATATACACACACATATACTAGATATTTTAATAAAAGAAAAATAATATATATGGCATATATATTATTTAGTGTGTAGATTTAATATATAGTATTAAAAAAAATGATTAAATGATTAGATGAAATAAAAGGAAATGGAAAAATAAATAAATAAATGAATAGTAATAATAACAATAAATAAACTAAACAAACAAATATCTATCTACCTATTAATATAATATATATATATATATGTTAATATAATATATATATATATATATTAATATTATATATATAATAGGTTGTACGAAATTGGCTTTCAAAGAAAGCCAATTCCGTCTCTGCTAATTGAAAAAAAGAAAGAAACAAAATCAAACAGAGAGGAGCTAGCAGGGGCGGGAAAACAAACCAAAGGGAGAAAAGAGAAGAGGGAAGAAACGAAGAGAAGGGAGGAAGGGTGATCGGCTGGAGAAGAAGAGCTGGTCGGCGAGGAAGAAAAAAAGAGAAAGAAAAGAGAAGCTGTCCAGCCGAGAAGAGGAAAGGAAAAAAGAGGAAGAAGAATAGGAGAAGAGGAAGATTGCTCGGCTGGAGAAGAAGGAAAGGAAAAGAGGAAGAAGAAGGCTGAAGGAGTTGCTACAGGACCGAACCAGGAGGATGGGAGCTGAAAACCGAAGCTGTTGGGAGCAGAACAGGGGTGAGTGACTGGTCTGAAGCTGTTGGGAACAGGAGGTGAACAGAGCAGCTTGAAGCAATAGCAGCCAGGAAATTGAAGAAGGAAGGGGGACCGAATGAAGATGAGAATGATGGAGAACTGAAAAAAAAAAAAGAAGAAGAAGGGCAAATTGAAGAAGAAGACAGGAGCGAAAGAGAGGCGAAATTGAGGGGGAAGAAGACTACAATTAGATTGAAATCGAGACTGAAGAGTGATGCCGATCAGGAAGAGCAGGCCGAGAGGCAGGGGAGACCGCGGGAAGAAGAGGACTGAAATTTGGAGCATGTCGAGAGCTGGAAAATCGAGAAACCGAAGAGGAGCGGGCTGGGAATCAGCAAGAAATCGAGAAGTAGAGCAGAATTGAGACTGAAGATGAAGCAAACGAAAGTGAAGGCTGGAACCGAGGAGATTGGGGAGGCTACAAACAGGGGTGGTAGCTGGTTGCATCGTGGCTGTTTTGGAGGCTGGAAACAGCTTGTGCAGGGGACTCTAGGAAGGGCAGTTCAAGGCTGATTTTGGGGTCTCCATTAGTTGTAAAAAAAAAAAAAACAACAAGGCTGGAATGTGGCATTAGAGGGCTGGAAATGAGGTGTTGGGTCTGGAAAAGAGGGCTGATCAGCGACTAAAACAGTGCTAGAAACAAGGCTGATTGTGTCACGACCCTCAACTTACCAAAATACGTACAAATTTTTCGCATTTTCATGTGTTAATCTTTAATTATCTTTCCTCGATCGTGAACAACCACACTCATAATAGTTGGGCTGTGTGTCGACGTCTAACTCACTTCACCATACCAATTCAATTTGAAACATTATTTATGAGTAAACACTTGTATAAATGTATATATATCAGAGTTGTTACATGTGTTTACATTGTTTTAGATCCCCAGTAGTTACATACAAAATGCTACTGTGCTATGGCTAGTTTAGATACAAAATAATCCAAGTGTGTATACCTTTAGCGATGGGATGCAGCGGATTAGCAAAAGGGAAACGCCTCCAGTCACGCTCAATCTATACTCAACACTCTGTAGAGAGGGGGAAAATAAGGGGGTGAGCAAACCACACGCTCAGTAAGGCAATCATGCGAACAGGTAGATACTGCACTATCTACGTGATCGTGATGCCATGCTCAAAAGCATTTCATTCATTATTTATCTCAAAACATGAGTGTATGATTGTGTTAATGGTATGTAAAGCATTCATGCTATTAAAATCAAGTGCACATTTCAACTCAAAGTATGGTATAAATCATCATGCATAATTCACAATAAAGTATGGCATTAAACATCATGCATCCGTGCACTTTAAAAACCATTAACAATCAATTTCAACATTGGTCAGGTCTCGGTCCATCCCTCGGGCTTTCCTGACCCACAAATCATTTTCAAACATGGATTTATTCTCAAATAGCAATAGACATGTGAGATAGGCAGTTCAACAACAGGTAATAACCTCAAGGCCTATGTACATAACTTGTGATACCGGCTACACGGATCAGGTGTGCAGGATATCACCACTATCTGCTTCCACACGGGAGGTGGGTCAAATCCTACCCGCCGGTCCATAGCAGATCTCGTCCGAAGACGGCACATCACAACTCAACACGGTACAATGTACCCCATGCTACATGCACGGTACAACGTACTCCGTGGACCCAATCAACACATCATATCATGCCACATCTCAAACGCACGTGTGAGCCTATTTAATCGGTACGACCTTTTGTCTACCCGAAGCTCCTAACACGGCTAATTAATCATGTCAAAACAATGCACGTGTGAGCCTATTTAATCGATGTGACACCCAGTCTACTCGAAGCTCCAAACACGGCAACATGCAAGGTGGGCATCCAGTGCGAGATAAACTCGAAGCACAATGCCAAAACAATTATGAAATCCATGTGAAAACTAGTGCCTCTTACACTCATGTGTACAAAACACATCAAATCTCATGCTAGTCATACTCTAGCAAGCTTTCATACTCACGAAATCATGTAGGTGGCTCAAAACTTTACAAAGTATGGTTAACAAAACCAAAACACACTCATTTCTTTTGCAAATCATTTCAATGTTAGCCAACCTACCAATCATTTGCTAAAAACCAATAAAACATGATTTTCAAAGCAATATGCTTTTGTTTTCATGCACATCTCTCAAACTCCCAACTTTTACCCTTCAATCACCCAACATCGTTTCCTAATCTCATGCATTCTAGCAAAACATTTAAGCGCCCAAATTGCGCACAGATATCTCTAAGAGTCCACACAATTCCCTTACTTCGATTTACTTGGTGTGACTCCTTTCCTTTTAGCTTCTCACGCTCTTGGCTCAACTCGCCTCGGCGTATTCTCAGAAGCTGCGATTCATTCATTAAATCAATTGAGTTAATGTATTTAACCCATAATTGACCTCACTAGTCAATATTATTCACTTATGCATTTTACCAATGCCTTAATCCACATTTTACCTCTTTTAGGTAAATCTCATAATTTATCCACTAACCACACCTTAAAATCATACCACAACACTATTAATAACCTCTACCTATCCCATTCATCATTAATCTCCATACATTCCACTTTCTCACTCTAGACCATTTCTAGGTCACAATCATTCCAATGCATTTTAGATAGTTTCTAACCATCCATACTTATGCCAAACAACTCCAAAATCAATTATATAAACAATGTACCATAGTTGGAGTGTTAGAATCTTACCCAATTTGATTTCTCTTCTTGCTCCAAATGGCAATGCCCTTAACTCCTTCAATACCAACAATGGGAAAATGCTCTCCAACTATGTTGTTCTTCTCTTTGATAGGAACAACTTTACCTCTAATGGTCTCTCTTCAAACCTCACTGAAAATGGCTGATTTTAGAGAGAGAAAGCTAGGTTTTTGGGTTGAAAGTGGAAGGTTTGTGTTTTTCCCGAAATTTTTTGATTTTCAGCACTGCTAATATAGAAATAGCTTGAGGAGATCGATCTGGTCCCTTAAATCCCTCTTTTTCACGACATTTTTGAGCCTGAGATCGATCTATCGAGGTATGAGATCGATCTGCTCCCAAATAGAGAGCCAAGGAGATCGATCTGGGTGCTTGGGGATCGATCTTTTCAATACAGAATGCTTAGGAGATCGATCTGGCTCCATTGGAGATCGATCTTTGCCCAAATAAGAGCATTCTGGCTCTTCCAGATCGATCTCTCATCCCATGAGATCGATCTGTCCTTCACAATTTCCAGATTTTCTGCAGTTCTTCTGCAGCAACACTTATCAAACATCCTTAATTTTCTACCATGATCCTTTTCTCATCCATTCATCTTTGAGACTTGAAAATGGCATCCATCCTCACTTCATACACATTAAAACTTGTGTAGAATCTTTGTATGACCAATGGTATTTAATATAAACAAAAATGAAAGTGCACATCTTATGCAATTCTACTTCTATTTTACCAAACTACTCATAATCCATTCTACACACATTCTCCACATGTTTAAGTCCATTTCTTCACATTCATACTTAATGTAACTTATATGTACAATTACCACTCTCATTACAAGTGTGTACATTACTTATGGACTTACATCACATATACTTCAATCATGAATTCATAGTACAACTCTATTTACATTTATATTTACATATATACCCTTATACATATACGGGGTCTCACATTCTCCCCCACTTAGAAAATTTGGTCTCCCAAATTAGAACCAATTATTCTGTGAACAACTCGGGATACTTCTCCCGCATCGAACTCTCCAATTCCCATGTGGCTTCTTCCACAGTGTGATGTTGCCAACGTAATTTCACCAAGGGAATTGTCTTTGTCCTCAGCACTTTCTCTTTTCTGTCCAATACCCGAATTGGCTTCTCAACATAGGTCATACCTTCATTGAGCTCCGAAGGCTCATATCTTATCACATGTGCCGGGTCTGGGTGATACTTCCTCAACATGGATACGTGGAAGACGTTATGCACACTTGCCAACTTTGGTGGCAATGCCAATCTATAAGCCTTGTCTCCCACTCTCTCCAAAATCTCGAAGGGTCCGATGTATCTAGGGCTCAGCTTGCCCTTCTTACCAAACCTCATAATACCCTTCGAAGGGGAAACTTTCAAAAACACTGACTCACCCACCTCAAACTCTAGTGGTCTCCATCTCCTGTCAGCATAACTCTTTTGCCTGCTCTGAGCTGTCCGTAACCTCTCACATATCAATTGGACGTCCTCAGAGGCTTGTCTAACCAAGTCAGGAGCAAAAATCTGTCTGTCACCAACCTTTTCCCATCCAATAGGGGAACGGCATCTACGCCCATACAATGCCTCATACGGTGCCATCTCGATACTCGCATGAAAACTGTTATTATACGCGAACTCTGCGAGTGGCAAATGGTCATCCCAGGAGCCTCTAAAATCTAATGCACACGCTCTCAACATATCCTCCAGGGTCTGTATAGTCCTCTCTGACTGACCATCCGTCTGAGGATGAAACGCGGTGCTAAAATTCAACTGGGTCCCCATCGCTTCTTGAAAACGTTCCCAGAAGTGGGAAGTGAAGCGGGCATCCCTATCAGAAACAATGCTCACTGAAATTCCATGTAGCCTCACTATCTCGCGCACATAGAGGTTTGCTAACTGGCTCAGAGTATCGGTAGCTCTCATAGCTAGAAAATGGGCTGATTTCGTTAACCGATCCACAATCACCCATATGGCATCATGACCTCTCCGGGTCCTCGGCAATCCCATCACAAAATCCATGGTGACATGCTCCCACTTCCATGTCGGTATTGGTAGAGGCTGCAATAACCCTGCAGGCTTCTGATGCTCTATCTTCATCTGCTGACAAACGAGACACTTAGCAACATATTCAGCAATGTGCTTTTTCATTCCAGACCACCAATAAACTTTTCGAAGGTTTTGATACATCTTGGTACCCCCTGGATGTATCATATACTTCGACGAGTGAGCCTCTGTCAGGATCAACCTTCTGATCTCTGCGTCATCAGGAACACATATCCTACCTCTGAACCTCAACAATCCATCCGAACTCAACCCAAAGTCCGTCTCTATACCCCTCTGTATCTGCCCGACAATATCACTACACTGCTGATCAACTCGCTGAGCCTGTCGGATTCGATCTACCAGATCCGGTTCCAACTGCAGGCTAGCTATCATAAATCCACTATCAGCGTCAGGCGGGGTCATATCCAAACTGAGGTTCGTGAACTGTTCCAATAGCTCGTGTTCCTTGATCATCATAAATGATACCATCCCGAGATGCTTCCTACTCAATGCATCAGCAACCACATTTGCTTTACCCGGGTGGTATAGGATCTCACAATCATAATCCTTTAACAGCTCGAGCCATCTCCTCTGTCTCATGTTCAGCTCTTTCTGTGAGAATAGGTACTTAAGGCTCTTATGATCTGTATAAATTTGAAATCTCTCACCATAGAGGTAGTGACGCCATATCTTCAGCGCAAACACCACCGCTGCCAACTCTAAGTCATGGGTCGGGTAGTTCCTCTCATGATCCTTTAACTGTCTTGATCCATAGGCTACTACCTTCCCATCCTGCATCAATACACAGTCCAGTCCCAGATGTGAAGCATCCGCATACACCGAGAAACCTCCTGAGCTGGTAGGAATGGTGAGTATTGGAGCTGTAGTTAATCTCCTTTTCAACTCCTCAAAACTTTCTTCACACTTTTTATCCCACACAAACTCCACATTCTTTCTTGTGAGGCGTGTCAAAGGAGCAGCTAACCTCGAAAATCCCTCTACAAACCTTCGATAATATCCAGCTAAACCCAGAAAACTCCTGATCTCTGTCACTGTCTGGGGTCTCTGCCACTGAACTACGGCCTCAATCTTAGATGGATCCACTGATACTCCATCCTTTGATACTATATGACCCAGAAAAGAGATCTGTTCCAACCAAAAGTCACACTTACTGAGTTTAGCGTACAACTTCTTCTCTCGAAGGGTCTGTAGCACTATCCTTAGATGCCTCTCATGCTCCTCTCTAGACCTTGAATACACCAGTATATCATCTATAAACACGATCACAAATCGATCCAAATACTGGTGAAATACCTCATTCATCAATGACATAAAAGATGCGGGAGCATTTGTCAACCCGAATGGCATAACCATAAACTCATAATGTCCATACCGGGTGTGAAAAGTTGTCTTGGGTACATGTCTACCTCGTATCTTCAACTGATGGTACCCTGATCTCAGATCTATCTTGGAAAAGACCTGCGCTCCCTTAAGCTGAACCAACAAATCATCGATGCGTGGGAGGGGATACTTATTCTTGATGGTAGCCTTATTCAACAACCGATAGTCTAAACACAGTCGGAGGCTTCCATCCTTCTTCCTTACAAACAGAACCGGTGCTCCCCAAGGTGAGACGCTCGACCTGATGAACCCCTTCTCCAGCAACTCCTGTAACTCTTTCCTTAACTCCTCTAACTCAACTTGAGCCATTCTGTATGGTGGCTTGGACATCGGCTCTGTACCAGGTGCCAAGTCTATACCAAACTCCATCTCCCTATCTGGAGGTAACCCTGGTAACTCATTCGAAAAGACATCTGGAAATTCCCTAACCACTGGTATGTCTTCCAATTTCGGACGTGCCTTATCCGTCTCAATCACAAAAGCGATGAATCCTTCACATTATTCTTTCCACCATTCGTATCACAAATCATCACATCACATACATAAATGAAATCAAATTTATCTTTCATACATCATGTATCAAGATTGTACTCATCACACTTATAATAATCATGTTCTTTAATTTCATTTCACAAAATTAACTACAAGATTGTCTATCCTTGGAAACATCAAAGTTTTTGCATGACAATCCATAATAACATGATTGGCAGCTAACCAATCCATTCCTAGGATAACATCAAAATCACTCATATTTAGTAAAATTAAATCGGCTGCCATCTCTTTACCTCCTATCTTCATTTTACAATCCCTATATATATGCTCAGTCAACTGACTATCATTCATAGGGGTAGATATCAACAGCATCTTATCAAGCAGCGTGGGTTTTACATGCTTCAACAATTTACATGCAAAGGATGGCGAAATAAAGGAATGCGTGGCACCAGGATCAAACAGTACATAAGCTTCTAAATCAAAGATTTGGATGGTACCTTTTATCACATCCGATGACTGATCTGCAGTATCCTGATCCAGTGCGTGCACTCGTCCTCTGCTTACACCCACTGCTTGCTTCCCCTTTTCCTCGGCTGTAGCCCTCCTCCTCGGAGCAGCTGTACCAACTGGAGCTCTCTCTGGCTCCTTGCCCTTCTGTGGGGCTCTCTCTATCATCTCTGGGCAATCTCTGATTACGTGCCCTGGCTTCTCACATCTGAAGCATACTACAGGAGATCCATAGCATGGTCGAGTACCATGGTACCTACCACACTTGCCACACTGTTCCATAATAGGTCGTGGTCCTCCAATCACGATTCCCTTAGCTGGAGCAATGACCGGATACATGGGAGTATCAACTGTCCTCTCCCGGATCTCATCAATTCTTGGCCTCTTTCCAGAGAATCTCTTGCTTCCTTTATAACTGAAGCCTCTATCCATCACTGGTCTTTTCTTATCTCTATCCCTCATCTTACCAACCTTTCCAAACTCTGAGGCAATCCTATCAACATCTTGTTCACATAGTTGCGCCCTGCGCACTGCCTCCTCATAGGTCGGTATATCCAGAGGAACCAATCTAGACCTGATGGTCGGTCTCAATCCATCCACAAATTTCTAGATCTTCTCGACCTCATTACCCATCGTGTTGGGATCATATCTGCTCAGGGATATAAAAGCAGTCTCATACTCATCCACAGTCCTGCTCCCTTGGGTCAGTCCCAAAAATGCAATCTTTAGCTTCCGCTGTGCGGTATCCGGGACATACTGTCTCCGGAAGGCCTCTAGAAACACATCCCAGCTGATCTCAGTATGCCGAGCTCTCAAAATAGGCCTGGTGGACTTCCACCAATGTTCTGCTGACCCCTTCAGCATAAAAGTGGCAAATGCTACCATCTCGGTAGTGGTGCACTCAAAGAACCCATATAATTTCTCGATCTCATTGATCCAATCCTCAGCCGCTACTGGGTCCTTTATTCCACTGAAAGACGGCAGTCCAAACTTCTGGAATTACCTCAGTCTATCCAAATCACATTCATATCCCCAACCTCTACTGCCTGGCATAGGAACCGGCGTAGGCACATCCTGTGTGGGTGGGGTATCTGTCGTCTGTGGCCTCTGGGCTTCCCTTGCCCGCGCCTCGGGAGCTGCTACCTGCTCGGCATCACCCTGTGTAGCGAGACTCTATCTACCGCCAACTCCAGATAAGGATTGGGTGACCAACTCCACAATCATCTCAATGCTCCGCTCAATCCTCGCGAAGCGAGCCTCAGTACTCTCGGGTCTCTCCTTTGGACCTTGTGGAGCGTGCTCAACATCGACCTCCACCTCAACATCCTCCTGAGCCTCGTGTGTTTTTGGCTCAACACGATCCCCAGGCCTACCTCTACGGCCTCGAGCCTGTGCTCTCATCCCTCTACCGCGACTGGTATTAGGCATACTTACTCAATTCCCTACATTCACAACCAATTACTTAGTCAACCCATCTACACACACAATTTTTATCTAGACAAGCACAGTAACTTGGGGATGTAATTTTTCCACTTATTAAGTATTTTAGACACGACACACGTCAAACCAACTCGGGCTCTGATACCAACTTCTGTCACGACCCTCAACTTACCAAAATACGTACAAATTTTTCGTATTTTCATGCGTCAATCTTTAATCATCCTTCCTCGATCGTGAACAACCACACTCATAACAGTTGGGCTGTGTGTCGACGTCTAACTCACTCCACCATACCAATTCAATTTGAAACATTATTTATGAGTAAACACTTGTATAAATGTATATATATCAGAGTTGTTACATGAGTTTACATTGTTTTAGATCCCCAGTAGTTACATACAAAATGCTACTGTGCTATGGCTAGTTTAGATACAAAATAATCCAAGTGTGTATACCTTTAGCGATGGGATGCAGCGGATTACCAAAAGGGAAACGCCTCCAGTCACGCTCAATCTATACTCAACACTCTATAGACAGGGAGAAAATAAGGGGGTGAGCAAACCACACGCTCAGTAAGGCAATCATGCGAACAGGTAGATACTGCACTATCTACGTGATCGTGATGCCATGCTCAAAAGCATTTCATTCATTATTTATCTCAAAACATGAGTGTATGATTGTGTTAATGGTATGTAAAGCATTCATGCTATTAAAATCAAGTGCACATTTCAACTCAAAGCATGGTATAAATCATCATGCATAATTCACAATAAAGCATGGCATTAAACATCATGCATCCGTGCACTTTAAAAACCATTAACAATCAATTTCAACATTAGTCAGGTCTCGGCCCATCCCTCGGGCTTTCCTGACCCACAAATCATTTTCAAACATGGATTTATTCTCAAATAGCAATAGACATGTGAGATAGGCAGTTCAACAACAGGTAATAACCTCAAGGCCTATGTACATAACCTGTGATACCGGCTACACGGATCAGGTGTGCGGGATATCACCACTATCTGCTTCCACATGGGAGGTGGGTCAAATCCTACCCGCCGGTCCATAGCAGATCTCGTCCGAAGACGGCGCATCACAACTCAACACGGTACAATGTACTCCATGCTACATGCACGGTACAACATACTCCGTGGACCCAATCAACACATCATATCATGCCACATCTCAAACGCACGTGTGAGCCTATTTAATCGGTACGACCTCTTGTCTACCCGAAGCTCCTAACATGGCTAATTAATCATGTCAAAACAATGCACGTGTGAGCCTATTTAATCGATGTGACACCTAGTCTACTCGAAGCTCCAAACACGGCAACATGCAAGGTGGGCATCCAGTGCGAGACAAACTCGAAGCACAATGCCAAAACAATTATGAAATCCATGTGAAAACTAGTGCCTCTTGCACTCATGTGTACAAAACACGTCAAATCTCATGCTAGTCATACTCTAGCATGCTTTCATACTCACGAAATCATGTAGGTGGCTCAAAACTTTGCAAAGTATGGTTAACAAAACCAAAACACACTCATTTCTTTTGCAAATCATTTCAATGTTAGCCAACCTACCAATCATTTACTAAAAAGCAATAAAACATGATTTTCAAAGCAATATGCTTTTGTTTTCATGCACATCTCTCAAACTCCCAACTTTTACCCTTCAATCACCCAACATCGTTTCCTAATCTCATGCATTCTAGCAAAACATTTAAGCGCCCAAATTGCGTACAGATATCTCTAAGAGTCCACACAATTCCCTTACTTCGATTTACTTGGTGTGACTCCTTTCCTTTTAGCTTCTCACGCTCTTGGCTCAACTCGCCTCGGCGTATTCTCAGAAGCTGCGATTCATTCATTAAATCAATTGAGTTAATGTATTTAACCCATAATTGACCTCACTAGTCAATATTATTCACTTATGCATTTTACCAATGCCTGAATCCACATTTTACCTCTTTTAGGTAAATCTCATAATTTATCCACTAACCACACCTTAAAATCATACCACAACACTATTAATAACCTCTACCTATCCCATTCATCATTAATCTCCATACATTCCACTTTCTCACTCTAGACCATTTCTAGGTCACAATCATTCCAATGCATTTTAGATAGTTTCTAACCATCCATACTCATGCCAAACAACTCCAAAATCAATTATATAAACAATGTACCATAGTTGGAGTGTTAGAATCTTACCCAATTTGATTTCTCTTCTTGCTCCAAATGGCAATGCCCTTAACTCCTTCAATACCAACAATGGGAAAATGCTCTCCAACTATGTTGTTCTTCTCTTTGATAGGAACAACTTTACCTCTAATGGTCTCTCTTCAAACCTCACTGAAAATGGCTGATTTTAGAGAGAGAAAGCTAGGTTTTTGGGTTGAAAGTGGAAGGTTTGTGTTTCCCCCAAAATTTTCTGATTTTCAGCACTCCTTATATAGAAATAGCTTGAGGAGATCGATCTGGTCCAAGAGGAGATCGATCTGGTCCCTTAAATCCCTCTTTTTCACGGCATTTTTAAGCCTGAGATCGATCTATCGAGGCATGAGATCGATCTGCTCCCAAACAGAGAGCCAAGGAGATCGATCTGGGTGCTTGGGGATCGATCTTTTCAATACAGAATGCTTAGGAGATCGATCTGGCTCCATTGGAGATCGATCTTTGCCCAAATAAGAGCATTCTGGCTCTTCCAGATCGATCTCTCATCCCATGAGATCGATCTGCCCTTCACAATTTCCAGATTTTCTGCAGTTCTTCTGCAGCAACACTTATCAAACATCCTTAATTTGCTACCATGATCCTTTTCTCATCCATTCATCTTTGAGACTTGAAAATGGCATCCATCCTCACTTCATACACATTAAAACTTGTGTAGAATCTTTGTATGACCAATGGTATTTAATATAAACAAAAATGGAAGTGCACATCTTATGCAATTCTACTTCCATTTTACCAAACTACTCATAATCCATTCTACACACATTCTCCACATGTTTAAGTCCATTTCTTCACATTCATACTTAATGTAACTTATATGTACAATTACCACTCTCATTACAAGTGTGTACATTACTTATGGACTTACATCACATATACTTCACTCATGAATTCATAGTATAACTCTATTTACATTTTTATGTACATATATACCCTTATACATATACGGGGTCTCACAAATTGGGGTGATGTTTGGGTGTTAAACGGGGGAAGGAATTGAAGCTGACCGAGAGTTGAGGGAGGAAAAGAGGTAAGAATCTAACGTATATATGTATATTTAATTGTACATGTATATATATTTATGTGATTGTGTATAAGTATGATAAGGTAAAGTATATATATGTATATACATGTATGTGAATTCAATGTTCATGTAGATAAAAGTGTATTTAAGTGAAAATATATATATATCTGGGTATATACATATAGGTGTGTATAATGAAAGGGTATGTTAGTATATGTACATATATTTGACAGCGAATAAGGAAAACCAAGGACAAAAATAAATATGAGTATATACTTAGGTGTATATACATATAGGAGTATATGAAAAATGTGTATATACTTGGGTGTATATACAAATGATTGTATAAAATAAATGTGTCTTAGTATATGTACAAACAAGGACATATTTATATATATATATATATATGTGATAAGAAAAAAATAGAAGACAATAATATATATATATATATATATATATATATATAGGAGTGTATATATATATATATATATGTATATATATATTAGATGCATATACATATGGGTGTATATAGGATGAATTTGTGCTAGTATATATATATACAAAGAATGTATATATGAGATAGGAAAAGAGTGAAAACAAATAACTAAATAAATATATATATATACATATGGGAGTGTGTATATATGTATTTATGTGTACATACATGTAGAGGTGTAGTATAAGGTGTATGTCAATAATTGTACATACAAAATAATATGTGGTAAGGGAAAATATATAAACGTTCGTGTTGACTTAGGTACGTACAATAATATGTACACACGCAGTAGTAACGAATAGGTTACGATTTTAACGCAATTCGGGTAATTCGCACGAATAGGGTGCTAAGTGTACGATTTCGATGTAGGTGATCATAGAAGGAATTAAGGGAGGTACTAAGAGGCGTCACCACTCGAGCACGGAGATCTCGATAGATCGAGGTAAGGGGTATAATTTAAGACGGTAATAATTACTTACCGAAACTTGATAAAGAAAGCTTGCAAAGACATGAAGTATGATTTTCATGCATGTTTCTAAATTATATTTCTGATCAAGACTATGCTCTCTGTGTTTATGTCTTTGAATAATTGTATATAACTGAATTTGATTTCGGAATATGAGCATGTCTTTTAAAATGATCTTTCGAATAAGATGAATTTATTTCGATATTTTCGTATATGAAAACTATAGTTGTTTTGAGACTAAGGGCCATTTATGTTGTGTGCTTACGCACGTCAACTTCGCCTGTTTGGTGTTTGAACTCGCCTGTGTGGTGTCTGTATTTCGCCTTCGTGGCGCCTGTATTTCACCTTCGTGGTGCCTGTATTTCGCCTGTGTGGCGCCTGTATTTCGCCTTCGTGGCGCCTGTATTTCGCCTTCGTGGCGCCTGTATTTCGCCTTCGTGGCGCCTGAATTTCGCCTTCGTGGCGCCTGAATTTTGCCTGTGTGGCGCCTATATTTCGCCTGTGTGGCGCCAGTATTTCGCCTGTGTGGCGCCTGTTTTCCGCCTTTGTGGCGTCGGGAATTACCCTTAAGTTCTGAATTCCCTCTACGGAGGATGACTGGGTTATTTTGCCGCGTGATTACCTTGTTATTTTGCCACGTGATTACCTTGTTATTTTGCCACGTGATTACTTTGTTATTGCCGCATGATAAATTTGTTATTGCCACATGATAATTATATGATCGATATAGTCTCGATTTGAAAATTTAAACTCTGTTTTCAGAACCGGATTTGATAGGTATTCCTGTTTGGAATTTTGAATGTACGACCAGTTTTACGTAATATCTATTAAGTTCAAATACCTAAGGAATTACGTTTTGAATCTCGATGTTTCTAATTTTCCTTAATCTTTGAATGTTATTATTAGTAGTTTCAGAAAGTATCATTATGCGCATTATCATGTTTTATACATATTTAAATTGCTAGAATCGTTTTAAATACATCTTCTTACTGGGCTTTTTCCCGAAAGCTCACCCCTTACCTTTCAGATTACTTGCAGTGATTCGTAGGCGCTACCTGCCGCGTACACGACGTAGGCTGGTGGGGAGAGCTCCCTAGGCTACTTTTTGTACACGCAGAAAGGTATACATTTACATTCCTGTACCAAACATAATTGTATGCACAGACACATATTGGAAATATCAGTTGGGATGTAATTTTGTAAGGAACGATGTAAACATTACTACTTTGGTATAATGTTTTGAGATGACTAGTATTAAATTGAAATGGATGTGTTGAGTGGTAAAGATGAACTTGGAAAGTATGCTTGGTAGTAGTGGATATCTAGGATTGCCAAAAAAACAACTGATTTATAGGTAGGTAGGCTCATATATAAGCTGTTGTGCTGCCGAAATTTTTATCGGCCACATAAGCTAAAATATAGAAATTAATTATAATCACGAGTAAAGTATTAGGAAAAGTGTTTTGACACTGCACAGGAATACAACCTAAATGAATAAGGGAATAAGTGGGTAAAGTAAATTCAAAAAAAAAAAATTTCCCCGATTTTCAAGGGTCAAGGGTCGTTACATCTACCGTTAAGGGGTTTCCTATGTTGAAATGTGTCATTTCTAAATATCTTTATACTAAAAAGTGATTAAGTCTAATCTCTAGAACTATTGTGATACCAATTGTTGGCTCACTATTAAATCAAGAGAGGGGTGAATAGGTTTCTAATTATTTTTCTAAATTAAAGCTATTCTATCTTAAGTTTACCTATACTATCTATACAATATATAAACAAGAAATAGATAAAATAATAAACAACAAGTGATGTAAAAGTGTAGGTTGGAGAGGAAATACACAATGATTTACAGAGGTTCCATTTCAAACCTACGTTCTCTACCTTGAGTCCCTCCAAAAATTTCTACCATATTCACTACCGAAAATGGTTTACATTTTTTCATTTTTTGTAGGTTTAAAGAGACAACCTTTCTTTTTATTAGAGGCTCAAGGATAACCTTATCCACTCTATTTTCACATGCTCAATGACTTTCCCTTTTCCATGTTGTGGGAAAGAGCCTTTACAAGTGATTTTTTGGCTGAAAAGGCCAAACCTTAAATAGCTTCTTTTTCTTGTTCAAAAAACAAATAGGAATGGGCTAATAAGTTGTTTTTAAATGCCTATACTAAGGCTTGATCACTCTCTTTAGCTCTTATGAAGGAATCTTCTCGAGACAATGAATGTGGAGATTGATGCATTGTTCTTTCTATTATATTTTCTCTTATGAAGCTTTGGAAATAAGTACAACTCTGAATATGGAATTTTGTCTCTTTCTACGTTCAGTTCTTAACTTTTTCTTTATATAAATTCTTCGAGCCTTTTGCTATTGAGATTGATTTCTTAATGTAATGACCCTTGACCCTTGAAAATCGAGGAAATTTTTTTTTTTGAATTTAATTACCCACTTATTCCCTTATTCACTTAGGTTGTATTCATGTGCAGTGTCAAAATATTTTTCCTAATTCTTTACTTGTAATTATAATTAATTTCCATACTTTAACTTATATGGCCGATAGAAATTTCGGCAGCATAACGGCTTATATATGAGCCTACCCACCTGCAATTCAGTTGTTTTGACAATCTTAAATATCCACAACTACCAAGCATACTTTCCAAATCCATCTTTACCACTCAATACATCTATTTCGATTTAATACTAGTCATCTCAAAATATAATCCCAAAATAATATTGTTTACATCGTTTTCCTTACAAATTACATCCCAACAAAATATTTTCAATGTATGTGTCTATGCATACAATATGTCTGGTACAGGAATGTAAATGTATACCTTTCTGCGTGTACAAAAGTAGCCTAGGGAGCTCTCCCCACCAGCCTACGTCGTGTACGCGGCAGGTAGCGCCTACGGATCACTGCAAGTAATCTGAGAGATAGAGGAGTGAGCTTTCGGGAAAAAACCTAGTAAGAAGATGTATTTAAAACGATTCTAGCAATTCAAATATGTATAAAACATGATAATGCGTATAATGATACTTTCTGAAACTAATAATAATAACATCCAAAGATTAAGGAAAAACAGAAACATCGAAATTCAAAATGTAATTCTTTAAGTACGTGAAACTTAACAGATATTACGTAAAACTGGTCGTTCATTCAGAATACCAAACAGGAATACATATCAAATCACATACTACAAAATCCGTTTCTAAAATCAGAGTTTAATTTTCAAAATGAGACTACATCGGCCATATAATTATCATGTGACAATAACGAATTTATCACGCGGCAATAACGAATTTATCACACGGCAATAACAAGTCAATCACGCGGCAAAATAACACGGTCATCCTCCGTAGAGGGAATTCAGAACCCAAAGGTAATTTTAGACGTCACAAAGGCGAAGTACAGGCGCCACGAAGGTGAAATACAGGTGCCACGAAGGCGAAATACAGGCGCCACACAGGCGAAATACAGGCGCCACACAGGCGAGTTCAAACGCCACACAGGTGAGTCAGACGCCACACAGGCGAAGTTGACAAACGTAAATAGGCAACATAAATGGCCCTTAGTCTCATAACAACTATAGTTTTCATATATGAAAACATCGAATTAAAATCATCTTATTCGAAAGATCATTTCAGAAGACATGCTCTTATTCCGAAATCAAATTCAGTTATATACAATTATTCAAAAACATAAATACGGAGAGCATAGTCTTGATCAGAAATATAATTTAGAAACATGCATGAAAATCATACTTCATGTTTTTGCAAGCTTTCTTTATCAAGATTCGGAAAGTAACTATTACCGTTTTAAATTATAACCCCTTACCTCAATCTATCGAAATCTCCGTGCTTGAGTGGTAACGCCTCTTAGTACCTCCCTTAATTCCTTCTACGATCACCTACACCGAAATCGTACACTTAGTACCCTATTCGTGCGAATTGTCTGAATTGCGTTAAAATCGTAACATATTCGTTACTAATGCGTGTGTACGTATTATTGTACGTACTTAAGTCAACACGCACGTTTATATATTTTCTCTTACCACATATTATTTTGTATGTACACTTATTGACATACACCTTATTATATACCTCTACATGTATGTACACATAAATATATACATATATATATATATACACTCCCATATGTATATATATATATATATATATATATATATATATAAATACATATACACTCCTATACATGTATATATATTTTTATTATTTTCCATTTTTTCTTATCACATATACATACATATTCTTGTATGTACATATACTTACCATATCCATTCATTATATACACCAATATGTATATACGCAAATATATATATATATATATATATTCATTTAAATACACTTTTATCTTATATACACCCACATGTATATACACCAATATATATATATATATATACACACACACACACACACACACATATATATATATATATATATATATACATATATTATTATTATTAGTTTCCATTATTCAATATCACAAACATACATATATATATATATATATGTTTGCCTACTCCTCATCATTCCCACTTTTAATCTAATTCAACCCACACTAACATGCTTGTATCTACTACCCATTTATCTACATGTACATTGAATTTACATACATGTATATACATATATATACTTTACCTTATCATACTTATACACAATCACATAAATATATATACATGTACAATTAATACACATATATACATATATGTATTTTACCTTTTCTTTTTTTTTGTTCTCGGTTTACAATCTTCACTATTCAGTCTTCTTCTCCCCTCAAGCCTCTCGGTTTTCTTCCATTTCCAGCCCCTGTTTCGGTTTTGTTCTCTATTTCCCAAGTCCTGCTTCAATGAAGTCTCGATTCCAGCCTCACCCCTTCTTCAGTCTCAGTTTCCAGCTCCCATCTTTGGCCTTCTTCTTCCTCCCGTTGGCCTCCCCTGCTTCTCGGTCAGCAGCAGTTCTCGGTTCTGTCTTGTTTTCCTAGTCGAGAGTCTCCACTGCTCTTGGTTGCTTTAGCTTGCTTTGATTCTATCCTACTTCAGCTCCCGATTTCCCTGTCTTCCACTCTCTCTTTTGCTCACCCTTCTCCCTTCTTTCCAATCTTCTCTCTCAGTCAGCCTCCAGCAACAACTTTCCTGCTCTGTTTTCTTCTCTCTCGGCCCTTGCTTCAATTTCTAGCCCTGCTTTCTACCCCAGTCAGCTTCAATTTCTTCTCCCCCTTCCTCGCGTCCCTGCTCCTAGCTACGGTTTCCTCCTCTCTTTTTCTTCTTCTTCCCTCCTCTTCCTTTCTTTCTTTTCTTTTCTTCTCCCGGCCAGCCCTCTCCTTCTCCCTTCCTTTTCTTTTCTTCTCTTCTTTTCCCCAGCCGAGCCACCCTTCTTCCCTTCTCTTCCTTTCCTTCCTTGGTTTTCCTTTTTCCCGCCCCTCTGCTATCAATTCTGCATTTTCGAATGCAGTGTTACAGAATCGGCTTTCAAAGAAAGCCGATTCCATACAAATGGGTATGTATATTATATTAATATATATATATATATTGTATTAATATATATATATATATTATTTGTTTGTTTAGTTTATTTGTTTTGTTGTTTTGTGTCCATTTATAATTTCTTGTCTCATGCTTTAATTTTAATTTTACTAACACATCTATATTAAATACTATACATTACAAATATATATATATATATATATATTTGTTATATATATATATATATTATCCATCTATTTAAATGTCATGTATATTTATATATACATATACACCTATGTATATATATCTATATATACACATTTTCTTGTAAGATTATCCAAGGACATAATATCTATGCCTCCCATGAAATTCTCATTATTTCGAAAATGGAATACTATCGGGATTCCATCACTCCTCATAAATTCCCAATACAAGTTTTTACATCATCGATTCTCAACTAATAATTTAAAATTTTCCAATCCTTCCGTACTTGCATTTGCTTTATCACTTCTTGCATCTTCGGGTTCTCGGTCATTCACGGGCTTCTCGGTTCCTATAGTCCTCGAGCCCTACAATGAATATTCACACTTCTATTAATATATATTATTTCCATTTTTATATAATTTAATTAACGTAGGAAATTTGTGGGGTTTACATTCTCCCCACCTTAAAAAGAATTTGGTCCTCCAAATTCATTCGGGTCCATCTGTCTACGATCACCTAAATTGTATCATGCCCCTTTCGGGTTCTTGGTAATCCTACTTACACCCATTCTTAATGCACTGTGACCTAAGAGACTCCGAGTCTCCTTAAATTTTAACACCAGTACACTCCAAAGTGGGTTACTCGATCTGAAAATCTCCCGTTCATAAAGCTTTTATAATTGCTCTCTCGGCACTTCTAATCCAAGCAAGGTCACTCAGTACAGTGGTTTGTATAATTAATTCGATACCACCTGCTAAATCAATTCTAGAACTTCCCCTTTTAGTTTAGGGGTAACTTTGATAAATCATTTGATCATATGTCAGAAAACTTTCCCAGTTGACAGGGTTGTTTCTATACTCCGAACACGCCCTATCTTTACCAATCATGTAAGCTGTGTGATCTTTAGAGTCTCATTTATATCGTCAGTTCCCTGATTCATTCTCCCAGCATAGTGACTGTGCTCTTTCATTGTCACTATTTCCCTTATAGATTTCTTTTCCGTCATTCTCTTTACCCTTTCCTTTCTTAGTGACTTTAGAAATATGCTATTCATATCATCATAATTGCGCATTGGTCACTGCTTCCTCAAAATAATTTTAAATGGAGTCATCTTAGCTTGACTAAACATCCCAATATTTCCTATCTTGATTTCACAATTCCTATACACCATATTAGTCCTTTGGGATTTATACAAGGATGTGGTAACGTGTAACATGAAATCTAGAGGCTCAGGTTTCACAGGCAGTTTACATGCCAAATAGGGTGATATATATATAAAATAAAATGAAAATAAAATAAATAAATAAAAAATACGTAGAACTTGAATCCAATAATACATGTGCCTCGTGATTGCAAATTAAAAGCTTACCCTGGATGGTCTCAGTGGAGGCATCAACAGTCTCTGTATCCAAAGCAAAGACCCTCCCATGAGTGACAGGCTTCTTGCCCTTCTCTGCTGCAGTAGCCCATCTCTGTGGGACTTGTCTCTCGGGAGCTTGCCTCTCAGGTTGTCGTGGTAGCTCTGGAAGCTGTGGAAACTTATTCAATAGGCAATCTTTAATCCAGTGCCCCCTCTGTCCACACCTAAAACAGCTCCCTGAGGACCAGTGACACGCACCACTATGGAAATTACCACAACTAGTGCACAATCTCTCGTACTGCTGGAAGCCTCTGGTAGTCTGTGGGGTAGCTATAGGAGCCATGGACCTATCAATCCTAGCCCGAGACTCATCTGTCCTCTGCCTCTTAAGCTGGCCCCTCCTAAAATCTCGTCTCACCAACTCCATCCGTATACTCTCATCTCTGGTCTTTCCTTTAAAACCATACTCTGTCTGGGTGACATTAAGGCCCATCTCGACCATCTGTGCTCTACCCAGGGCATCTTGAAATTCCATAATCCATAGCCCCAAAAGACGGTCTCTGATAGCTGGCCTTAACCCTGCTAAGAACCTCTCAGTCCGACGCTCTTCATTTCGAAACGTCTCCGGATCATACCTCATCAGCTTGGTGAATTTACTTTTGTACTCATCCACGGTCATACTGCCCTGTACCAAACTCAGAAAGTCTATCCTCAACTTCTGCTGGGCAGCTAGTGGAACATACTGCTTCCTAAAGGCTGTGGAGAATACATCCCAACTAATCACCGGATGCTGAGCAGTCCAAAGGACCTTGGTGGATCCCCACCAATACTCTGCTTGGCCCTGTAGCATGTAAGTGGCCATAAAGACCTTCTCAACATCAGAACACCCCAGAAAGTCAAAGATCTTCCCAAGGCTCACCAGCCACTCTTCAGCTTCTATCGGATTCTTAATTCCCTTAAATGCTCGAGGCCATATCTTCAGGAAATCTCTCATCCTACCGATATTCCTCTCCTCCCTCCGGGCCTGTACAAAAGGTTGAGGCGCCATAGGTACTGGAGGAACTGGTGGAGGAGGAGGTGGCGGTGCTTGCGGAGGAGTCTGCACCGGAGTAGGAACTGGTGCCGTGCCAGCAGAATCAGAAACATTTACCCCTAGATGTTAGGCAACCATGGCAGCTATCGACTCCAAACCTCGCTCGAGGCGCTGCTCCAATCTTTGCTCAAATTGTGCCATACGAGTACGAGGACTCTCTGGCTCGGGTGGAGGAGGTGGAGGTGGCTGAGTCTGCCTCCGAGTACGTCCGCGTCTCCCACTCATCATGCAGTGATCTAATACCTGCGCGTAATTCTAAAGATCAAATCTTAAAGTTATTAGGTATACATTACCTACAACCAGACAAGCACAGACATTGAGATGTAATTTTAGCCTTATTTTCGACACTGACAGTGCTAGACAACTTTCGCTCTGATACCACTTAAACTGTAACGACTCTTGACCCTTGAAAATCGAGAAATTTTTTTTGAATTTAATTACCCACTTATTCCCTTATTCACTTAGATTGTATTCCTGTGCAGTGTCAAAATATTTTTCCTAATTCTTTACTCGTAATTATAATTAATTTTCATACTTTAACTTATATGGTCGATAGAAATTTCAGCAGCATAACGACTTATATATGAGCCTACCCACCTGCAATTCAGTTGTTTTGACAATCCTAGATATCCACAACTACCAAGCATACTTTCCAAATCCATCTTTACCACTCAATACATCTATTTCGATTTAATACTAGTCATCTCAAAATATAATCCCAAAATAATATTGTTTACATCGTTTTCCTTACAAAATACATCCCAATAAAATATTTCCAATGTATGTGTCTGTGCGTACAGATATGTCTGGTACAGGAATGTAAATGTATACCTTTCTGCG